>CM066193.1:6702405-7396801 GCA_033675215.1 Rhodiola kirilowii | reverse complement strand
CACCCGAACTCGGAAGGTGGAACTGCTCAAGCACTGCTCATATCTCTACTAGGGTTTTTCCTCTCTTATTTTGTGTATATGAGAATACAAGAAACTCACATATATATACCCTTTATCACACATCCAACCTAAATTAATTAGGAAATATTTCCTAAAATTTAGTTGGGTGAAGATAATGTTACCTAAATCCTATAGATATATATCTCGTAGGAATAATAAGAAACAACCGGATATTTATCTTTTGCATTATATCCAACAATCCCCCACTAATGCAAAAGAGTCTGAGACCTTGAGATTCTGAGCAGTACGTAGAAGGCTTTGTACTTAAGTGTTAGTATCCAAAGGTTTGAACTAACACATAGTGGAGTGGGGTGTTCAACGGTCTAGAGAGTGTCCAAAGGATTGAACTCTTAGATTATTGAAGGGACCCGACAACACGCACATCACCTTCAAAGCTTGAGCAATTCCTCGATAACACAGCCACTCATCTTGGGACGTCTAAGTGAACGCTCTAGAGAGATATCCCATCACTCATAGAAGGAGGCTATCCCTTCACATTCACCACAGGTGTTCCACGAACATTAAGACATTTAAGTTCAACTTCCATCTATATAACTCACCGGTCATCTCACGACACCACTAACTCGAGTGGCCTATGTATGTGAGGCTAGTTATAATAGATCTTCTCATGGACACATTAACTCGAATGGCCTCGGTCTATAAGGGGATCAGAAAAGAGATCGCCGAATTTACGAGAGCATCTCATGACATCACTTAGACAAGTGACCTCGGGTCTATGAGGCTAATCAAATAAATCACCATATCTACAAGAGCATCTCATGACATCACTTAAACAAGTGACCTCGGTCTATGAGGCTAATCAAAGAAATCACCGTATCTACAAGAGCATCTCATGACATCACTTAAACAAGTGACCTCGGTCTATGAGGCTAGATACATCAAAAAGCTTTAAGCTCATACTCATCATCTATTTGGGATGGCTCACCACACACAGGTATAATATTTCTCAAACACATACCTCTTGATGACTCAAGTACCTTCCTTCTGTCCAAGATCCATCAGGTTCTTCTCCATTCCCCCATAATACAGAGAAACCACACCATTCACAATAAACTGTATGACATGAAGGTGTCTCTTCTTGCCATTATGCGCGCTGTTCTTCACAACGGCTCTGGCGGCTTGTGAAATCACAATGGATAGGTATAGAAGGAGTTGGCTACCCCCACAATGGAACGTCTGCACATTAATTTCTCAACCAATCGGCCTCCAGTGTCGCAAGATCTCCGAACTGTCTATCACCCAGTTCGCATCGCAGTACATTGCTCGATGCAAGCGCATACTTCATCCTTCATGTCAGGAACTACAAACACAGGGGGTCCATCCATGTAGATTTGATCAAAATCTAACTTGAGCCAGCTCCATCTCATTCAATCATGCAATTTAAACCAATTTAAATAGGATTAGAATGCCATAAAAGAATAGGAACACATTTAATCAATTATGATTAAATCAGAAAGTCAATAAATTGACTCATCATCAAATGAGACCATAAACCCGATAATAATTTAAACAATTATATTTAATCAATTAAATGATTAACATCTAAATGGAACCTGATTTAATCGAACCTGATTGAACCGACCTTGACTTCAATTTTACTTCCTTGAACCATCCAAATTAAGGACACATGTCCCAAAATTAGATTTCCATCTCCACCCAAAAGCCAAGCAGCAGCCGCCTGCTACTTTTGCAAAGAAGATCCTCTGGAGTTTACCAATTCCTTAAAGGTCCAAAGCCTTTGATCGAGCTAACAATCATCTGTAATTGGATCTAAATCCGATTGTTTCTCTAGCACCAAACCCCCCACAACTTTCAAGCCTCATCGGTCATCAACCAAGCTTGTATGAATTAATAATTCAGATATCAAGAGAGACCTCAATCTGATCCACACTAAAAACTGGGTTCTTGGCGACCTCTATCATCATCCGAATTGAGCAATAATTCATAAAGAATAAGCAGCTGAAAAATCCAGCTGCTCAAACCCGTGCTTCTCAAAATACTGCCTCTGAAAATGTATTGTAAATCGAATATGTGCTATGCTTGGTCAAATTCAGCATCACAAAATCAAAATCAACCCCAATCACTTGCGGAAACTGAGTCCGGTTTTTTTTTTTATTGACTCTGCAGTCTGCCATGTGGATCTCTTTTACTCATCCCTGATTAAACCAAAGTTGAACCGGTTTAATTGAACCGAACATGAACTGATTCATTGCCATCATCCAAAATCATCACCCCCAAAATTAGGGTTTCTATATTCCACCGACTCCATCCCCCAACAACACCAACCGGCAACTTTCTAATTCCCTTGGTCAATTTCTTCTAAAGCGTGATCAACTGTGTTGCGCTTTTCGATGTCAGCCGATCCCCAAATGAGCAAGTCAGAGCTTCATCTTAAGTCGGTCAATGACTTGGAAGGCTAGTGTTCCCCCGATCAGCCATCATAGACTCGTAACATGATCGCATCTCGTTTACAAGATGAACCAGATTGTTGTTCATGATCATCGATGTACATGCGTTTAAACAGAAGCGCAATTGATCAGTAATCAACAATCTCAATAATTCGATATTGATTTCAATATTACAAATTCGCTTCTAAATTGTTGGAAATAACGCTATTGAAATCAAATAAGTAATATAACTTGAATAACTTTACTTGATTGACGATATCCAAATTACGCTGATTGTGTCGTGGTATGAAGGCCACTGACTTAGAAGCGAATTTCGCCACTACCGGTACAGGCTCTCAAGTGACGAACGCCCCCCAAGGTTAACACAATCCTCCTCTAAATTCGTGCACCCGAACTCAGAAGGTGGAACTGCTCAAGCACTGCTCAAATCTTTACTAGGGTTTTTCCTCTCTTATTTTGTGTATATGAGAATACAAGAAACTCACATATATATACCCTTTATCACACATCCAACCTAAATTAATTAGGAAATATTTCCTAAAATTTAGTTGGGTGAAGATAATGTTACCTAAATCCTATAGATATATATCTCGTAGGAATAATAGGAAACAACCGGATATTTATCTTTTGCATTATATCCAACAAAGTTTACTAGTTTGAGTTTGGCACATATCTAGACCTTTGATCCCATCTGAACCAATGACCATTATTTAATCCCACTACGTGTCTAAAGTGGTCCAGCATATTATAAGTTCCTTTTTTTTCCAAAAAAACTGGCATAAGTATCTTTTAACTTTTATGCTACGAAACTGCAGAAAACCTGATTTCTCTTCCCCTAAGTTTGGATCATGGAAAAATGAAATGGAAAAGTAATTTTCCCGTGGATTGTTTGGCATTGAGGTAGATGAGAGGACATGTAGTTGCAGTAGTGGAGCTCAGCACTCTTTCATCAAGTCTACAATTTCTGCGATGAGGTTTTTGTCTGCTCGGTGATGATGTTAAGTAGCTTTAGGGCAATTTGGAGATTTGAATCATGATTGATTAGGGTGGTACTGAAATAATTTGGTGTTAATTTTTTTTATTTAGGAAATTTGGTGTTAAGTTATAGTTTTTTTTTTCTTTCTGATTTGCCTCTGTGAAAAGGTACAGCGGTGATGCATATCACTTTTGAGCTGCTTCAAATGCTTTCTTTCTAAATTGATATAAATACACATCCAAAAAAATAAAAATGATATAAATATGACTTCGTTCCTCATACTAGTATTTATAAATGTCTGTGTATGATAAAAAACACTTGCTTTAAATTAATTTCGTGCTTTCTAAATCTGGAATCGTTTGATGTGACAGACTGTCTTACATTGAAGATAATCATGCTTATGCTTTTAAAGACTTAAAGTTAAATATTGAGCTGTTACCAGGATATCTTGAGTACATCACCTAAGCTTGGGGCGAGGATCGTTTGCACTTCAATACCTCTGACATAAATGTAAACTCTGCCTCGTTGACAATATCTTCTCTCATTAAATACACGATATATTCTCCCATTAAATACATAGTTTCCAAGACCGGGGTGCAAGATAGTATCAGTTTAATGAACATGATTGCAACTTCACTTCCCAATCGCCCTTTTATCTTTACAGTTATGAGGCTGTTCAGAGTTTGGGGTTTCTTTATCTGCATGTCCAGGATTTGTAAAGCATCCTCCATGATATATGCTGATGAGAGGATCTATATCAAGTCATAAAGAGACCGTAGTCGATGAGTTAGATTTCATCCACGAAATTATTCTACATGGAACAGATCAAAATAAAAATAAAAATAAAAATGAGAAAAAACAGGAAACTTGAGACTTGGCTGGTGGATTAACTGACTTCTCTTACCCCAAGATTCAGCTTTTGTAAATTAGGCGAACTTTTCAATATGCAGAGGATGATGTGAATGCACTGCGGTGAAGACATATCAATCTTCAGTAAAGTAAGACACCTGAGTTTATGATGAGTGGCAGGAAGGCTTGTCGGAGCATCTCGAGGCATATCCTAAATCAAAAGCAAACAAAATAAGCTACTACTGACCAGAGCACCAATATGGAGAAAACTCACAAAATAAAAACGTCGCACGACTTACCTTTATTATCCGTAGGGAGGAAAGAGTAACAGACCCGACTTTCAGTAGTGAGTCAATAATATCAAACAGTTGACAGAACTTCAGTAGACCCCTTCCATCAAATTTAACTGAGATGCTAGTAAGACTCTGAACATTTTTCAGTTCGAGGAATGCAGCCGGCAAGTAACGGGCACGTAAAGAAACGAGTTTAGGAGCATCAATAACGAAAGTATGCTTAACACAATATATTGACAATCTTTCAAGTAGGGGACATTTTGAAACCAAATTGCTAATTTGAGTTCCATCTAGTTTACCACACAAATCAAGGCAGCGGAGATTACAGAATCCTCCGAAATCCTGAGGAGGAGGAAGATCAAGTCTACTCACTTTTATTTTCAAAGACTGAAGCTCACTGCAATTAAAAATGTACGAGGGCAACTTGATATCTTCAAGTGCTTCAATTGCGAGTTCTTTCACATCCTTTCGCGATATGAAATGCATCCATGAAACAAGGTCTACTTTCCAAACAAAGGATGGAATCCGAAGGAAGAATTTGTGAATGGGTCCAACGTGAAGTAACATAATTTTACCAATAATGTTACTATACTCGACATCCAATGTAACTTCATTTTGTAACCTAAGACTGACAGCAAACTCATTATCAAACACAAGGTTTGGTATTCTCGTCCACTTGTGCCTCCACTCGTTTGATAATATGCTGGTTGCAACAGCATCACGTATAGGGAGGCGATCCAAAATACATTCAATGATATTAGTCGGAAGATCACTGATGCTGAAATTTGTAATCTTTATTCGCTTGCTACTCATGTCTGTTGCCTACAGCTTCAAAAAGTGCACAACAGTCAGGATCATAAAAGCACACAAGTCAACAGGAAATTGATTCAACAAAATTTCACAAACAATTTGATGCAGACTGTGAAGAAGAGAAAAAAAGATTACCTCCTCGCTGCTTAAAATCAACCAGCGATTGTCTTTATCCCGCAGTCTCAATTTCGTGCCCTAGTTTTTTCTCTCATTTCCGAATCGCAGCTTCTTCCTCCCTCCTTTTCCCGGTAATAAGATAAAATAAATAAACGAAAAATGCCCTGAAAGAGGAATAACCCAATTACTGTTAACCAGGTCCAATATTTATAAATTGGGCCGCGAACGTCGGCTCATTCGAACTATTTCATGTTGGAGATTTTAGGGTATTTGTGAGACTTATGGAGTCACTATCCTGTAAGGATTGTTTTGTGAATAAACGAAATAATTCTGAAGTCATTTGAGGTCATTTAGAGTTTTTGCTCAGTTTGGTCCGCGCCCAAACGAGACATTAATTGACGCTAGATCTGCACAAATTCGGGCCAGCCCGCCCGCCCGATTCGTCCGCCCGGTTAATAAAACGGGCTTGGACAAGAATACTAGCCCGACGGACCGGACCCGGTCCGGCCCGTATTTCTTTAGGGTCGGGCTCGGACATACATTTTGGCCCGAACCGGACTACTTGGCCCGCCCATTGACCCGCTACAAATTAAACCTTAATTTTATTTTTTTTAAAGAAAACTAATACTTAATTGTAATTAGTAAGAAATAAAAAAATATTTCTAATCCGTGTTCTTGAATTCGAAAAGAAATAGACTCCAAAAATAAAATAGTTGAAAGTTTTAACAATCAAAATTACTACCAACATTCCACGTTAAAAACTTTTCTGAAATATTTTATGATGCTTTGGAAATATTTTACTTCAATGTGGCGATTGTTTTGCATCCATCTATTGTGTTACATCATTGTAATATATTGTTGTTGTGCAAACAAATTATTTTATTTTTATTTAAGTTACACATGAAAATTAAAATATAGTGATACATATTTGTAGCGGGTTGGCCCGATGGGTTACCCGGCCCGGTACATCGGGCGGGCTTGGACAAGATTATGAACCCGAATTGACCGGGCGGGTTTAGCCCGGCCCGACTATATGGGCTATCAAATATAAAAAAGCCCGGCCCGAACCCGGCCGAGCCCGCATTTGTGCAGGTCTAATTGACGCATACACTTCAGAAAAGTTAATGTTTATTGTGAGCGCGGTGTGATAATGTTCAAGCTGGGCGCGCGGCGGATTGATGTCGCGTTGGATGAAGACATTAGGGATGTGTCGCGCCCAGCGCCTAATGTCGTGTTCGTGTTTTTTATGTTTGTTTGAGTCTTGAGTTGTGTTTTTACATTATCTTTTTGGAAAGGAGAACGTTTTTGATGTAGGAAACAGGTGCAAGTCCGTGAGTATCGCGCCCAACACACATATTAGGCGTCGAGCCCACTGACCATTTTAAATGGCCAATCTCTTCTTTGGGCGCGGGAGTAACCTCTTCGTCCGGCGCGACTCTCTTGGTTGACCAGGGTTGATCGTTGACTGACTCGTTTGACCAGAATTCTCACCATCACGCGACGAAACGAGGGAGTGCCTGTTCACCTTTATTTCTATCTTTTTCCCTACGCATGAGTGTCGGCATTTTTGTGTGTCTTTGAACTTAAGTCGTGTCGTGAGGACACGGTTTGGTTCAAAAGTCTGGGGTGGGAGAGTCAGTCAGTCTGTTATGTCAGCACGTTTATTTTTTTCTTGCATATTGTATTGTGTCAGCACGTTTCTTTTGAATTTTTTTAAAAGTGTGAAATTTCTCTCTTGTTTCTTGAATATGTAGTACTGGATATTAATGATGTGAAATAGATGATGCTGATTATATTGTATTTCTCTCGTGAAATTTAAATTATGTGACGACATGTGAATTTAACCCACTACGTGTCTTTTGAGTTGAGATAAACAGGGATGTGGAGTTGATATAAATGTCTGAGAGAAACTTGATGACGCATTACAATGATCGGATTTCCAGTTATATGGTTATATGAATTTTGCGGAGGCTAGGATTTTGATTTTTATAGTTCAGAGTTCGCTCTGCCGCCGTAGCGTTTACGTGAGTAGGCGGGACGGGAAAATAGACTGTCCTATCTCTAGTCTGAAATAACCGAGAAAAGGTGAGTGACCCTCATCTTGACTCGCGTCAAAAAGGGCAAGGGTGAGAAAGAGCAGGGGGTATTTTCATATGCTTGCGGGCGATGATTGAACCTTCTTCAAAAGAAAAGAAGAAAAAGGACAAGCTATTCACAACAAAAGAGCAAATCTCAAGAAAAATCAGCCAAATTGTGAAGGTTTATACAAAGAAAAGTGAAGTACAACATTCATACACAAGATCCAAAGGCCAAAGAAAGTTCAATACATCAAAAGCTGTCCAACAAAAGAAGAAAGAAAGCTCAGAAACATTGAAGTTCGAATAAATCACGTGCCAAAAAAAGCAATGAAGTATAAACATATAGCTAGAGTTCGAAACAACAAATAAAGATTATGGGTATAAAAAGGAGTATCTCTCAATCATCCGAATTGATTTGAATTTCAACTCAAAGGTAACACATATCAACTTAGTTCCATATTGATCATGATGATTTGAATAACGATTGAATTATACATAAAAAAGCGAGTATAGATTAGCAACTCATATTCATTTGCAAATTTCCAAGACGTCGAAGAACGAGTGTGATGTTCTTTTTATTCCTTGTGTAGTTCCAACTCGTAAATCCCACAATAGGGTTTATGGCCGCCAACATCTTTCTGCTTTGGTTTCTAACGGTTTCATCAGTCAATGATTGTTCCAACGCAATATTAATTAGGGCTTGCCAACCCTTGATGATCGGTACCATCCAACGGTTATTTCCTGATGAAATAATACCTCCCATTAGTCAACGAAATTTCTGCTTGTTTACAAGTGAGTGTGCGGTGCTGCTTTTCATTCTTGCTATGATTGTTGCATCTGCGGTTTGAATGTTTGCGTGTACATTTAAGGTTTTTGGTTTTAGGTAAGTATTGATTTGAATCCAGTTGTGTTAAGCTTTTTATTTACATTTTTTCTGATCTGCGAAAAGGTGCAGCGTTCTATCACTTTTGTGCTGCTTCAAAAGCTTTTTGAATTGATTTGAATACGACTTTTGTTCCATAAAGTATTAGAAATGTCTGTGTATGATTAATACACTTGCTTGGATTTTTATTGCGGATCTATATCGTGCTCATCCATACCTTCTACGCGATCAATTAGATTGGTGGCTTCATGTTGCGCTCAAATGACACTCGTAGATTTTCGAAACTAGATCGTATTTTAGTTGTTGTTGAAATTATTTCCTGAAGATGCGAAGTGACCTTAATATCAAAATGGTTTATTTCCCTGTCTGTTGATTAGTGTAGTTACCTCTATTATGGTAGGCTTCGAAATAATACTATAAAGATTGTCATTCTGTTAACAAGTGTCAATCGATACTTTTTACGGGCTGTGTACCAGAAACAGGGAAACATTTATTTCCAAACTACTGCACAGAAAGCAAAAGCATATGAGCAAAGTAAGGCGAAGTTTTATATAAATGCCTGCTGCTTCTACATCACTGATCATATTTGCTAACACATTCACCTTTTATTTCTTTGTGGACGCGGTCAGAACTTCTGGATGGGATTAATGAAACGATGCAAACTCTGAACTCGCCTTGATTTCCGGTCATTAAGCTCATAGCGGCAGACATCATATATCATGTATGCTTGATTGAAATTTGTAGGTGAATGTTTCTTGTTTAGATATGCTTCCGTTTCCAGATAGCTGAAATTTTATCTTTTATAAAAGAGGAAAATTGCTGGATTTTTTTTTCTCTTGTTGACAAATTGATGGACTGGTACTTAATCTCTAACATCCTGCTGTCTGCTGGACCACTCTAATTTCGCACACTCTTTCTTTGTGATGTGATCAGAATTTTACTGGATGCCAAGAAAGAATGGATGCCAAATCGGATTTCACCTTGATTTCAGGTCATTTAGCACAACAGTAGCAGTCATAATATGACATGTAAGCTTTCTCAGCAATAGCAGATGTCACTTATACTCAACGTGATTGTTTGGGAGAAGTCAATATATTAAATATTTCTGAGTTTCTATGTGACTGTAGCATATCAATTTTAATTATCGAATCTCACGGCGTGTATTTTTCTAAATAATAAGAATTGTATTCAATACCATGAGTCATTTTAAGTTTTTAACTTCTTAGCAATAGCATTTCATGCCAGATAATCATGCTTATGCTTTCATAGACAACATTTATATAAAAAAAAAGAGACTAGAAGTACTAACACAGACTACATGATCATTGTCTGTCTTCATAAGCCATTTTCATAAATTCTAAAACTGGAATTGATGTTTCAGACTAGCAGTTAAGGTTACAGACTCATAGGCGGTGAACATGAACATGCTTTCAAAGACTAAAATGGAAATAGAGACTCATACAGAGGGCCTTGGGTTCCCTGGGATGTTTTGACTTTTGAGTAGATCACCTGAGCTTGGCATGAGGATCGGGGCCACTGCAATAGCTCTGAAATAAAAGTGAACTCTGCCTCGCTATGAAAACTCTCCGCTGCAGTTAAAGGCATCACTGCAGTTAAATGCTCCGCTCCAGTTAAATGCAAAGTTTTCAAGACGGGGGAGCAGGATAGTATCAGTTTAATGAACATTATTTCAACTTTACTTCCGTAGAGTCCTTCTATGTTTACAGCTAAGAGGCTGTTCAGAGTTCGCGGTTCCCTTATCTGATCCAGGATGTGTAAAGCAGCCTCATCCACACTAATTGCTGATGAACTGATCTATAGAAAATCATAGAGAGACGGTTGTCAATGAGTTTGATTTCATCCAAGAACTCATTTACATGGAAGAGGGAAATAGAAAAGAAAGCAAGAAACTTAACAGGGGACTCATTGATTTCACTTACCCCAACATTCAGCATTCGCAAATTAGGCGTGCTCTGTAATATGCACAGGATGGGCGCCAGTGAAGAAATACAAGTGTCCAGTAAAGTAAGATTCTTGAGATTATGAAGAGTGGTAGGAATGCTTGTAAGTGGATCTTGAGGTATTTCCTGAATAGAAAAGCCAACAAGTAACTAACTACCAGAGAAATGCAACATGAAAAATCATAAATAGAGCTATTGCAATATGACTTGCCACTATTGTATGCAGAGATTGTAGCATAAAAGTCTCCACTTTTGGCACCGAGTTAAAAATTTAAATCAGGCCAGAGAAATCTATTTCAGATAGTGTCCCAAATCGCCAATGCCATGAGAAGATTAGCAGTAACACTGCGAACATTCTCCAGTTCAAAGGATGCATCCGAGAAGAAATAGGCACATAGAAAACGGAGTCTTGGTGCATCAATAATCAATGGAAGTCTGCAGTCTAAGAGATGTACAGACAATCTTTCAAGTAGAGGACATTTTGAAACCAAATTGCTGATTTCACCTCCGTCTGGTAAACCCGACAAATCAACAAAATCCTCTGAATTCCCGAGGAGGATGAAAAACAAGTGCACGAACATCTAACTTTAAATGCTGAAGCTCATCGCACTGAAAAACATAAATTGGCAACCCAAATTACGGAGTATATTTGTCTTCAATGATAATTTCCTTCACATCATTTTGGGAAATGAAAAGCATCCATGAACTGAGGTCTAGAAGAGATTTTCCTTCGAAAAAGTATGGAATATGAAGAACAAATTTGTGAATGGGTCCAAGGTGAAGTAACAGAATTTTACCAATGATGTTACTGTACTCATGTTTCATTGCAGGCTCTCCTTGTCCTCGAGTCCTACGACAGATGACATCATCCACAAACTCCTTATCAAACACAAGGTTTGGTATTCTCCTCCACATGTGCCTCGATTCCTTGCATAATACGCTGGTTGCAATGGCATCACGGATAGGGAGGCGATCCAAAATGCAGTCGATGATATTACTTGGAAGATCACTGATTCTGTCAGGTAGGCTGGTATCTGCAATCTTTCCTTGGCTGCTTCCCATTTCTGTTATCTACAGTTACAAAAGTTGCACAACAGTCAAGAGTCAACATCATAACAACACACAAGAAAGGACAAGGCAATGAATTCTAAGCCAGAGCTCTTGTTTTTGAAATGAATTACAGATGGAAGAGATACTTGCCTGACTAAACTCGGTGGAGAGAAATATGAAGGTATGGTCTCAACTGGAAGATCCCTTTATAATATTGAGTTACAAACTTGTTGGTTTCTCAATTATGTTGCCTTTTGATTTCCACAAAGCTTTCTTTCCCAAGTGTTTTATGAGGAAAGATGTAAATTGGTCCACAATTATCAACATCAGCAGATGAAAGGGTTTATAGTAAAATTAAAATTCGAAATTCACCATAAATTTGTCTTGCTCAACTCAAATTTTTTTGAAGATGTCAACTGGAATGCGGAACATCCATTTCACAGAGTTAAAACTTGTTGGTTACTCGATGCAGAGAGATGTTGGTGCCTTTTGATGTTCCAGAGCAAGCTTAATTTCCCAAGTGATTCTTCAGGGAAAAGGTATAAATTTGAATGCATTTTTATTTCTGTTGCAAAAGAGCTTCTATAAAGTAGAAATATCAAATTCATCATTAACATCGTCAACTTCAGCACAAAGTGCACTGAAGGAATAATGGATTGACAAACCGAATTCTTCGCTTACAATTAAAACAGCAGCGCTTCAATTCCCCTTCGAATCATAGATATTCTAAACTATGGCACAAAAAGCATAAGCATCCGAGCAGGGAAAGGTAAATTATTACATGAATACCTGCTGCCTGCTAGACCACTGATAGTCTAATAATGGTACCTTCACATACACTTTCTAAGTCAACATCATAACAACACACAAGAAAGGACAAGGCAATGAATTCTAAGCCAGAGCTCTTGTTTTTGAAATGAATTACGGATGGAAGAGATACTTTGCTGACTAAACTCGGTGGAGAGAAATATGAAGGTATGGTCTCAACTGGAAGATCCCTTTATAATATTGAGTTACAAACTTGTTGGTTTCTCAATTATGTTGCCTTTTGATTTCCACATCCAAAAAAAAAAAAAGAACAGATGCTGCAACTTTAGTGCTAAAGCACTCAATCAAAAAAAAAAAAAAAAAAAAAAATTATGTTGCCTATTGATTTCCACAAAGCTTTCTTTCCCAAGTGGTTTATGAGGAAAGATGTAAATTGGTCCACAATTATCAACATCGGCAGATGAAAGGGTTTATAGTAAAATTAAAATTCGAAATTCACCATAAATTTGTCTTGCTCAACTCAAATTTTTTTGCCTTTTCAGGTTAAAACTTGTTAACATGAGTTAAAACTTGTTGGTTTCTCAATGATGATTTTTTGCCTTTTCAGGTTACAGAGTAAGCTTTCTTTTCCCAAGGTAATTATCATCATTAGCCGATGAAGATGGCTATTGTAAACTTCATTTTTTTTTATGGCACGCAGGCACAAATTTAAATATGTTAGGCAGCTTCCATGGCCTTAGCTCTCTGTGGTCAAGTTTTATTTATATTGCTGGGTGGTCATTAAAAATGTAGCTTTCCATACGAGATAGGTTACTTAGGTTCATCCCTATGTTCTAAATATCAAGAATCTTATTGAACATCATGCATCATTTAAACTTCTCAGCATTACTTTCCCATACATAAGTTCTTAACCTCGTCCCTTCATCATAAAAGTACTATCAAGATAGAATACAGGACCGTCTTCAGACGCCATTTTCAATTTTTCTAAAACTTGAATTGCTTGTGCAGTTGACGTAACAACCTGACTGGCTTTGAAGATAAACATTACTAAGCTTTCAGTGACAAAAAGTCAAATATAGAGCTGTCTCCGGGAGGTATAGTCTATAGAGTGGATCACCTGAGCACCGGAAGATGCTCGAGGGCACTGCAATAACTCTGACATTAAGGTGAACTCCGCCTCATTATGAGTATCCTTTCCCAAGCGAGAATACAGAGTACGGTATCCCCTCAAATACATAGTTTTTAGAATGGGAGAGCAGGATAGTATCATTTTAATGAACATCAATCCAGTTTTACTTCCCAATAGCCCCTTTATCTTTACAGTTACGAGGCTCTTCAGTGCTTCGATTTTCCTAGTCTGCATATTGAGAAAGTGTAGAGCAGCCTCATCCTCACTGGTTTCAGATGGAGGGATCTGCCACGAGTCATAAAGAGACATATGAGTTTGATTTCTTTCAAGAACTTGTTCTAACATAGAAGAGACAGAGAAAAGAAACTTGGCAAGCTGGCTGACTCACATCGATAACCCATAGATTCAGCATTTGCAAATTAGGCGAGCTTTTTAATACACAAAGGACAAAGTAAATGCACTCCGGTGAAGAAATATCAACACGCAGTAGTGTAAGACTCTTGTGGTTATAAAGAGTGGTGGGAAGGCTCATCGGAGCATCTGGAGGCATATCCTAAACCAAAAGCCATTCGGTAAGGAACTAATGACAAGAGAACTACATAATGAAAATACATAAATATGACTTACAGTCACTGCTAATGTCGGTGGGAGGTAAAGAAAAACGGTCTCTACTTTTGGCACGGAGCCAAAAATACTAATCAGATTACAAAAATCCATTACGTCTCCTCCGCCAAAATCGAATGAGATATCTGCAGCACTACACAACATTTGGTTCACATCAGAGTCTATGCCGATGAAGACATTTAGAATACGGAGTCTAGGGGCATCAATGACCAAGGGATGTCTGCAAGCTGTGCATTCTAGGGACAATCTTTCGAGCAGGGGACATTTTGAAATCAAATTGCCGATTACACCTTCATCTTCCGAAACACACAAATCAAGGCTAATGAGATTGCAGAATCCTCCGAAATCACGAGGAGGAAGAAGATCAAGTGTACGGACATCTAGTTTTAAATGCTGAAGCTCATTGCAGTGAAAGATGTCTGATGGCAACCTGAATTTTGGAGAATAGTGGTCTACAATGATAAGTTCTTTCACCTCAGTTCGGGATATGAAAAGCATCATTGAACTGAGGAATTCGGAAGGCAAAGTATGTGTAAAGTATGGGATATGAAGAACAACTTTGCGAACAGGTCCAAGGTGAAGTAACAAGATTCTGCGAACGATGTTAGTGTACTCAAGATCCATCCTTTCATCATCGCCTTGCATACTAGGACTGATAACATCTCCCAGAAATTCCTCATCAAAAATGAGGTTTCCTGTTCTCCTCCACTTGCGCCTCCAGCCCTTGGATAATATGCTGGTTGCAACAGAATCACGGATAGAGAGGCGATCCAAAATGAAGTTGATGATATCACTTGGAAGATCACTAATTCTATCAGGGTTCAGGTAAGCTGCAGTCAGTAATATTATCTGCTTGCTTCCCATTTCTGTTGTCTACAGTTTCAAAAAGTGAACAGCATTGTCAGCATCATCATAAATTCATAAAAACACAAGAAAAGAATTCAAGATAATAAATATCACAAGCCCCTTTCTTACATTAAAGCTAGACATGCAAATATAGATGGATCACAGATCAAAGAGAAGCTTACATGTTTCAAATAAGTGGAGAGAAATGAGGTGGTCTGAACCAGAACCTCCTTTTAAAATGCATGAGATAAAGTTTGTTGGTTTCTCAATGCCTGATTGTTTGCCTTTTGAGGTTCCAGAGAAAGTTTTCTTTTCCCAGGGTTTATAAATTGGTCCACAATAATCAACATTGGCAGGTCAAGATATTTATTGTAGACTTAAAATTGTAGATTCATCTTTTATGAATATTGTTTTTGTTGATGACACATGGCACAAATTTATGTCTTTTTTAATTAAACTGGGAATTATAAAGACAACGGCGAACCGAGGACTTAAAGCTGTGACAAGTTAACCAGCTGGGAACAGAACAGACAAGAAAAAATAAACATGATTAAACAGGAGTCCGTCGCTCCACTTCGCCTCTGGCTTGAGCACATCGTCCCGTCATTCACCGCTGGGAAATACAGGATCGCTTGAATATCATCACTGCATCGTCCGCCAGCAACCCAGTCTCCATTTATTTGGCCACACAGGGCACAACAACGAAAAAGAAAACAGGAAATTACAATAATTTAAACAAAAAACTAAAGACACAGATCCACAGCCCCCTCCAACCCACCCATCCACAGCCCCCTCCAACCCATCGCCGATACCTCATCCCAAACTCACCTCCACCTCCTGATTCAACCAGCTGCATGTTGCTGAAAATTGAATCGGATTGGCAGTGAGGGATGAAGCAAGAAGGGAGAGGGAGGAGGCCAGATTTGAGGAAGGGAGGAGGAGAATGAGGAGGAGGAAGGGGCTGAGGAGGGAGGAGGAGAGGGTTTTTGGGTTGGTGGGTTGTTGGAGGAGGAGAGAGGGGGAGAGAAAAAGGGTTTGATATTCAACCGGCACAAATTTATGTTAGGCAGCTGCCATGGCCTTTGCTTTTTGTGGTCAAGTTAAGGTATCAACCTGAGTCCCTGCTGCTGCCTGCTAGACCACTGATAGTGATACCTTCACATACTCTTTCTTTGTTATGTGATCAAAATTACCTGTTAGTTTATATGGCATGTAGTTTGGCAAAACTTAGTATAGTTGTTCTAGCTGTTGTTCAAGACTGGAAGAGACAACTGTCCTAGAACAAGTTGAAGCAGAAGAAGTGTTTCCTAAATCAGATTAGGAAACCTTGTCGACCGTTGGAAGATCAAGGCGGTTGCACATCAGTGGACAGAAGTTGGAAGTTTCCATATTCGGATTTGGAAACTTGTCTAAGCCGACTTAGCACAACTCTGACGCAGCAGTGAATTTCCTAAATCATATTTGCCGAGTCAGGTGCTTATGGATTATTGAAATATCCTTGGTGTCAGTTGCTTGCGCTTGAAGCTATCTTAGTCGAGAAGATAATTGAAGGTTGCTTAATCTAGTTTGAAGATTCGAACGGAGGATTATCTACAAGAGATATGCGCAAGAGATTAGGAAAGATTTCCTAAAGATAGAGGCGGTTTAGTTTAGGAATCCTTATTGTTTTAGGGTTTCGACCGCTCTATATAAGGAGTGCTAATACTTGGTTATTAGTAGCACTCACGGAGATACAATACACGCTCATACTCATTGAAGGGAGGAGGAGGCAAACGGCGGTGAATCAATCGTAACTGGTTATTCACGACGCACGTATACGGCTAAAGAACTAACCGTCACTGGTTACTCGAAGGCGCTCGGATCAATCTGCATTGGTGCTCAACAGATTGATCGAAGGACGAAGCTGAAGGCTCGCACTGAAGTTCTGTTACTGCACATTCGGGAGAAGGCGCTGATTCTCACGGAGAATCATTCTGGTGGATACGGAGCGGGAGCGAAGATCTAGGGGGAGACCTAGATTGCAATTACTAGAGTGTCCGAGGCTCAGGTTGTTTAAGAGGGATTCTGTAAACGGTAAACCCTGTACTCGCAATACTCAATAATAGTGAATTGCTGTCCACCGGGCTAGAGAACGCCCCCAGACGTAGGCTAGTTAACGCCGAACTGGGTAACAACTTTGCGTGTCATTTTATTTCCGCATTACTTGTTTCAGCGCATAAGTTGTTTTAGGATTTGCTCTGGATCTCGACCAGAACAACATCTCATCTACCAGGGGAAGATTTCAATTGGTATCAGAGCAAATACTCGACACACAAAGTAAGATCCGAAGGCTGGTGAGATGGATTTAAGAGAAGGGCAGAACATCACGAGACCTCCTCTGCTCGAAGGAAACAAATATGGCTACTGGAGGGTACGAATGAAGGCGTTTCTAAAGTCTCAAGATGAATCAGTCTGGGAAGCCGTTGAACAAGGATGGACTCACCCAGTGGCTACCGACGAAGAAGGTAAGCTTAGCCTTCTTGCTAAAGACAAGTGGACTGAGGTTCAAAAGAAAGCTGAAGCGGCGAACTCTAAAGCAATGAATGCCATATTCTCTGGAGTTGATGGAAAGAATTTCAAGATGATCTCTACCTGTGAGATTGCAAAGACGGCTTGGGACATTCTCCGAACTGCTCATGAAGGTACAACCAAAGTTAAAATCTCTAGAATGGAGACGGTCACATCAAAATTCGAAAATCTGAGAATGCAGGAGGATGAGACCATTGCTGACTTCAATACTCGGGTTCTTGACATCTCTAACGAAGCATTCGCGCTAGGAGAACCAATGACTGAGGAAACACTGGTAAGAAAGGTGTTGAGATCCCTCACAAAGCGGTTCGCCATGAAAGCTCTTGCTGTCAAGGAAGCCAATGATGTGAAAACCATGAGACTAGATGAACTGATGGGTTCCCTGCAGACCCATGAGATGGACATGAATGAAGAAGACCGTCTCACAAAAGTCTCCAGCGTTGGTCTAAAGGCTGAAGTTGTTAAGGACAAGACAGACGATGCGTCAGAACAAAAGTATGCCATGTTTGCCAATAACTTTGGGAAATTTATGAGGAGGCAGTACGGTAAAGGGACTGAGTCCAGTCAGTCATCTAAGTCAAGATTCCAGAAGAATGACAGAACTTTTAAGAGGAACCAATCTGAAAACTCCGATACTGATAACAAAGGCAAAGGGATACAATGTAGAGAATGTGAGGGCTATGGACATATTAGGGCTGAATGTATCAATACGCAGAAGAAGAAGAATGCATATGCTGTCAGCTGGAGTGATAGTGAATCTGATCAGGAGGGTGAAACTAATAATTTTGTCGCCCTAACTTCCTATGTCAACAATGAAGGGGAGACAAGCAACGAGGTTGGGTCAGAGTCATCTTCGGAAAATACCACACAGTACTCAAGCTGCAGTAATAATGAAGAAATCATTGACGAAGACTTTGCTATCAAGTACAAGGAGTTGTTCCAGGAATGGCTAAATGAAGTTGAGCAGAACAAGATACTCCACAACAATCTAACAGACTTGACAAAAGAAAAAGAAAAATTATGGGAAGATGCCGCAGTTCTTGTCACTCAGAAGGTGGAACTTCAACAAACTATCACCGACCTTCAGGCTCAAGTAGTTAAAGTAAAAGATGAGCGAGATGGTCTGTATGCTCAGAAGGCTGAACTCCTTGCTACTATCTCATCCCTGAAGGTGCAGATCGAAAGGAGTCAAGGTAATCATCCAGAAGACATGTCTAATCTAAAGAAGAAGAATGCCGCATTAAAACGTCAAGAGGTAATTCTACTTAACACTATAGATGCGTTGAAAATTGAGATTGAGACAGACAAGGAAGCCCATGTCAAAACCCTGGAAGATCTAAACAAATCTGGGTCTAGCTCACGGGTTGTTTCAGAGGAACTTCCCCCTCAAGGACTGTTAGCTGGTTTCCGCTCAAAGAGGCAAGACAAAAGAAGGTGTTTCAACTGCAACCAAGTAGGACACCTCAAGTCAAGATGCCCTGAACTCCACAACTTTATCAGGAGGATGGATCAGCTCCATGAAGTGTCAAGACCACCCATGAAGCAAATCTGGAGAATTAAACAAAAAGAAACATGTCTCGCAGCTTTCAGCTCAACGTTTCTTCCAGAAAAGCAAAGATGGTACTTCGACAGTGGATGTTCTATACATATGACTGGAAATCCGGGGTTTCTAACTAAAATAGAATGGATAAACGGCAAAACTGTGACTTTTGGAGATGGAATAGAAGGCAGAGTTGTTGGAAGAGGAACATTGAATGTTCCAGGTCTACCTAGATTAACCGAAGTGTTTCTTGTTGAAGGCTTACAGGCAAATCTGATTAGCATTAGCCAGTTGTGCGATGGGAATAACCAGGTCCAGTTCACTCAGGACAATTGCATCGTGCAGAACAACCAGAATCAAATTGTTCTCACTGGAAGGAGAGCCTCAAACAACTGCTACTTAGTTGATTCTGGTCTACCCACTGCCATGACCCCATATATGCTGAAGAAAGACATAAAGACTCCAGTCAGTCAGATGCAGTCTCATACTCTGGGTAGGTGCACTTGTGTCCCAGCCACTATGAAGTCGTCTCTCTTCAAGTATGTTAGACGAAAGGTCATGAACTGCTGTCATCGTGTGAAGACATCCACAGCATGGATTGATTGCCGCAACCGTGGTTTTGTTCGAAGGGAACACAGTATGAAGGGATCTCACTTTGAAAGTTGTTATACCAAGATGTTGTGGAAGAAGATGATACTGAGAGAAGATGATATTGAGGGTTGTTACACCAAGAAGCTGTGGAAGAAGTCAATTCTGGAACAATACAGACTGGAACAAGAGATGATAAAGCAGCAATTAGAATCCTTCATCAGAGGCTTGAACAACACGAGGTTTCGGACACCTAGATCCTATGCGGGTCTGTGTGTCACCAACAACTAAGTTGTTCCAGCTCAAGTCAGTCAGCCAAAGCCAGAAGGTGATATGTTTAGGGCTGACGTGAAGGAAAGGTGCTGGTCCAAGAAGGAACGTTCGGTCTTCCAGAAGTATTCAAAAATATTCAAATAATCTTTTTATTCGTGCATGTGACCTGGCAGCCAGGGGAGTCTCCAGAAGCTGTATGGGTTACCAAAATCTGAATGTTATTTCCAAAAATTATTTGCAAAATCAACTGTTCGTATCTCGCTGCTTTTCTCTCCCGACGAAACCCTAGACGAAGCTTGACGAAGTTCTACAATGGTGGCCACAAGGAAGAACAAGGTCTCCAAAGTAGCGTCAGATGATACATCATCAAAATCGGTTGTAGCACCCAAGATTCTCAAAGAAAACCCTAAATTGGCGAGTGAATCAGTTCCCACAGGAAAATCAACATCTGATGTCGTAGAGAAGACGACTGTTCCAAAGATTCCTAAAGTTCCAGTTCCTGAGAAGAAAAAGTTGGTCAAATCGGTAAAAGAGATGGAAACCGTTGTCCAGGCAAAGGAAAAGAAGATCCCTAAAAGCATTCCGGAGGAAGTCTCCAAAAAGGCTTCTGCTTTATTGCCTGCTTTAGCCAAAGAACTAGCGAAGAAGTCGACCCAAGAGGTACCTTCAAATACTCCCAAATCTGTTAATACGAGTAGTTCTAGTTTGCCTGGTGTATCTGTGGTTGGCTCAGTAGTTGTTGGAGAAAAGCCAGAGGTTGTAGCTGGTGTGCTAGAAAAGAGCTCTCCTGTGGTGAAAGGTACAAGGGTTAAGATGGTTGCTTGTACGAAAACTCCTGTGAAGGAGAAGTTTAGGATTGTGAAGCGTAAGGTCATCGTGTCTGAGTCTGATGATGAAAAATCTAGTAAACAAGATGAGGGTAATGAAGAAGTTGCCGTTGATGAACACCATGATTCTGGGTCTGAAGAAAAGGAAGTGAGTAAAGACAACCAGAGTATAGCTTCTGCTGAAAATTTTGGTGAAGATGTTCCAGAAGCTGCTGAGAGTTCCAGTGCAGAGGTACAAGCTGAGCCTGCAAAAGAAGATGCCGAAGTGTCGGTCGATGAAGAAGAAGAGACCTCTCATAAGGAGTCTAACAAAGTTGATGAGTCTCTCCAAAGTCTGTTTGATGTTGTTGAGCAATATGTTGAAGAAGAGTTCTCTTCTAAAGTTGCTGAAGAAGGTGAGACCAATCACCCAGATCTAGTTGCTGAGAATGAAGAGATGGAGAAGAAGAGTAAGGAATCTGGAGATGGTTCGCTCAAGTTGTCAGAATTGCTAAAGAAAGTTCAGAAGGATGTTCCAGCAAGTAAGGAACAAGTCGCCAAGTCAAAACCTGCTGCTAAGACAAAGGGCACTGTGCCAAAGAAGAGAAAGGTTCCCTCTCCTACAGTTGTCGAAGAAACAAATGAGGTTGAAGCGTCTGGTCTTGAGAAGGCTGCTTCACCAGTTGCAAAGAAAGCTAAGTCAAGTTCTTCTACTGGCAATGTTAAAGAAAAAGGGAAGAAAGTCCAGTTTGAATCTGGAGTTGTGATGAATGGTGTGTGGTTTGTGTCAGATGTTCATGCTAAGAAGTGGGATCTTGTTCAGAAGAGGAAGATCGTGGCTGAAAGGGTGTTGGATGCCGACAAGTATGCAGCCAAGGAGATAGTTAGTCTGATCAAAGGAGTGGATCTGTGGCCATCAGTAGCAATGGCTAAACCTTTTGCAGCAAGTCTTGTAAGGGAAGTTATCGCTAATCTACCAGAAGGTTTTGCAGATATTGAAAACTCTGCTTTTGGAATGGCATGTGTGAGAGGCAAGAAGGTGGTCATTACACCAGATGGTATCAATGATTATTTTGGGAGTGAAGCAGGAGCTTTGAATATTGGAGAGAACCCTAATTGGCACAAAGTTGCAGCTGCTCTTACTGGCGGTACCCGTTCAAAGTGGTTCACCATGACTTTCCCGGTGAAAGAGCTGTCTTCGAAGCACTCCTTGCTTCACAGCATTGCTGTTCATAACTGGTTGCCGAATAATCATCATACTACTCTTGGTCATACAATGGGTGCCATTCTGAAGACTCTTGGAGCTGGGAAGAAGATTGATCTTGGACGTCTCATCTTCGATCAAATTGCTAGCCATGCATCTTCTGTCAAAGTAAATCATCCGATTGGTTTCCCCTCGTTGATTCACCAACTTGTAGTGGGACAACATCCAGATATCTTAACAAATCAGGATAAGTTGACTGGAGATCCAAAGGTGTTTCTTGCAGATCACAAGCACTTTTCTGGTTCTCATATTGTGGATCTGGAGTTAGACGATCCTTTCAAGCCTAAGAAAAAGTTGTCTGGGCAATCTCTGGATGCATCAAGTGCTCATGTCCCTGCTGTCTCTCGGAAGAGGATGATCACACATCTTGAAGAAGAGTTAGCTGATGCGAGTGAGAGAATAGTGCTTCTCATGGCCAGAAAGAAAAAGATCACAAAGCTTTTGGTGAGCCTGCGCTATCCGGAGGAAGAAGATGATGGTGAATCTGCTTGTGATGAGCCCAGTGATGAGGAGTCCGAATACTAGTTCTGGTGATGCACTCTCCTCTAAAAACAATTCATTTTTTTTGTTGAACTCTGGCTTTATTGTTGAACTCGTATTTTTTTTGTGCACTCCCATAATCACTTTATGGCAAAAAGGGGAGTAAATGTTTGGAGTTTGAAAGCTCCTTAAAAGATTCGGTTGTGCTAGAGTGTTAATCATGTTTGGAGTTTGAAATCTCCTTAAAAGATTCGGTGTGCTTTTATTGTGTTTGGAGTTTGAAATCTCCTCAAAGATTCAGTTGGTAGCTTAGTTAGTAGCACAGCTAGGGAGTTTGAAATCTTCTCAAAGATTCAACTGTATTAGTAGTACAGGTAGCTTCAAATAGGTAGTTTTGCCAAAAATACCAAGGGGGAGATTGTTAGTTTATATGGCATGTAGTTTGGCAAAACTTAGTATAGTTGTTCTAGCTGTTGTTCAAGACTGGAAGAGACAACTGTCCTAGAACAAGTTGAAGCAGAAGAAGTGTTTCCTAAATCAGATTAGGAAACCTTGTCGACCGTTGGAAGATCAAGGCGGTTGCACATCAGTGGACAGAAGTTGGAAGTTTCCATATTCGGATTTGGAAACTTGTCTAAGCCGACTTAGCACAACTCTGACGCAGCAGTGAATTTTCTAAATCATATTTGTCGAGTCAGGTGCTTATGGATTATTGAAATATCCTTGGTGTCGGTTGCTTGCGCTTGAAGCTATCTTAGTCGAGAAGATAATCGAAGGTTGCTTAATCTAGTTTGAAGATTCGAACGGAGGATTATCTACAAGAGATATGCGCAAGAGATTAGGAAAGATTTCCTAAAGATAGAGGCGGTTTAGTTTAGGAATCCTTATTGTTTTAGGGTTTCGACCGCTCTATATAAGGAGTGCTAATACTCGGTTATTAGCAGCACTCACGGAGATACAATACACGCTCATACTCATTGAAGGGAGGAGGAGGCAAACGGCGGTGAATCAATCGTAACTGATTATTCACGACGCACGTATACGGCTGGAGAACTAACCGTCACTGGTTACTCGAAGGCGCTCGGATCAATCTGCATTGGTGCTCAACAGATTGATCGAAGGACGAAGCTGAAGGCTCGCACTGAAGTTCTGTTACTGCGCATTCGGGAGAAGGCGCTGATTCTCACGGAGAATCATTCTGGTGGATACGGAGCGGGAGCGAAGATCTAGGGGGAGACCTAGATTGCAATTACTAGAGTGTCCGAGGCTCAGGTTGTTTAAGAGGGATTCTGTAAACGGTAAACCCTGTACTCGCAATACTCAATAATAGTGAATTGCTGTCTACCGGGCTAGAGAACGTCCCCCAGACGTAGGCTAGTTAACGCCGAACTGGGTAACAACTTTGCGTGTCGTTTTATTTCCGCATTACTTGTTTCAGCGCATAAGTTGTTTTAGGATTTGCTTTGGATCTCGACCAGAACAACATCTCATCTACCAGGGGAAGATTTCATTACCGAATGCCATTAAAGAAAAGATTCAAAATTCAGAATTCACCTTGATTTCAAGTCATTAAGCTCATTGGAGCAGTCATATAATATATTGCGTAAGCTTTCATGACATTAGACGGTGTCACTTCTTCAATGTTCTTTTTGTGGTATCTTGTATGATTGTCTAGCATTGCAGATATGTGCAGCTGAAGGATGCACTAGTGTGAAAAGGTCGGGTACGACTAAATATTCATGTCATTAGATGCTTGATACTCGAAGCCAAAAGGGACAAGTTTATTTATATTGCTGTGTTTCATTAACACTGTAGCTTTCCATTACAATAGGTTATTTGTGTTTCATGCATCATTTAAACTTGTCAACATTTCTTTCCCATATTTAAGTTCTCAGCCGCGTCCCTTCATCAGTAAAGTACTAGTAGTCTAGTACAGATACACTACATCTACATGGCTGTCCTGTCTTTCACACACCATTTTCATATTTTCTAAAACAGGAATTGCTTTTGCAGTTGATATTATAGTAGAGTGACTGAATTTATTTATTTTTTCCGATAATATAGAGTGACTGAAATTGAAGATGAATCACAGATCAAAGACAAGCTTACCTGTATAAGATCAGTGGAGAGAAGTGTGAAAGTCTCAACAGGAATCTCCTTTTATAATACATGAGTTAAAACTTGTTAATTTCTCAATAAGGATTTTTCGCCTTTTAAAGTTCAAGAAAAAGCTTTCTTTTCCCAAGGTATAAATTGCTCCACAATTATCAATGTTAGCAGACAAATGGGTTTATTGTAAACTTAAAAAATTTTAGATTCATATTATTTTTAGATGCATAAATTATGAGAATGTGGCAAATTTTGATACTGAAAACCATAAAAAAAATGATAATGACAACCATCAAATTTAAATATGTTAGGTAGCTGCTATGGCCTTAGCCCTTGGGAGTGACCTTCCTTCACATTTTTTTTTTTTAGCAGGACTTTACCCTCAAAGAGGGAGTCCTTCCAGAAATTCTCGAAGGTCAAGGACAAGCCTAGACCTAGGAGGGGGTTTGGAAATAGTTTTCAACCAGCAATTGACGCGCCTCGGTTAAGACCTCACTAGCTGCGTCATTGCCCCAAGCGCAAAGATTGGAAATAAAGTTCAAACTGGGTCACTGTTAACAAGTATATGATCAAATGCCCTCGCCGGACAATTGCGAGAGTAACCATCGACGCAAATATTGACGTGGGTAACTTTTGCACCACTTTCCCAATCCCTGGAACTCCTTCGGTTGCCCTCTTTGTAGCCATTGCAACTGTCGGCGCCACCACCAAAGTGATTAGCAGCTTTTGACTAACAATCACGCATGTGTCTGTTGTCAGCTGCTGGATGAACTTGACAAATTCCTCGTGGTTCAGTTCTCCATCTAGGTTGGATATCAAATTCCTGCAACAGAATCAATCATATATAACTTTACTTAGTTTTAGCTTGCACTAATACTTCCTGCCTCCATTGGAGACCGTGCACCTTCACAATATCAACTCGAGTCCACAACAGTGGAAACAAAAACATATACGTATAAGATATATCTAATAACGAGCTATATCAAGCCATTCATGAATGCAATCGAAAAAGGTATGATACAGAATTATCCCAGTACAATAGAAAGATCACATGAGAAGTGGTAGTTATGGTGAGAAATGAGAACTAATCTCATTTGTTCATCTTTGTTATTAATGGTTATGATTAGATTTAATTAGATTTCATTAAATTACATTAAAACATAATTTGTACATTTTCAAAGGATTCTTCATAGCAGTACATTATTCGTACTTTTTCAAAGGATTATTCGTAGCATGCATATACATGAAACTACGAAGAATCCTTTGAAAAGGTACGAATAATGTACTAGTTCTCATTTCTCACCATAACTACCACTTCTCACCGGAACCGAACTCGTACAATAGAAAGAAAACTAAATAATAAATGTAAAAAAATGACTTAGTACAAACTTAATATTTTAGCAAGTTCAGTTCAGCAATACATTCAAGTATTCGTAGTTAAGTTCATAGTTAAGTTCTAATCGTTTGAACTTACAAGATTCATAGTTAAGTTCTTCAGTTCAGTCGCTTCAGTTAAAAAGGATTGGCTCTTAATTAGCCCATCTCAAAGTAGAAAAAAGAAGCACGAATGACTCAGTAAAAGTCAACGCCAATGTGTTCGTGAATTCTTGTTCATGGAAATCCGAATGGAAGAACAACGAGTAAGCCTACAAAATAGTTCCATATTTTGATAACTTAGAAAGAAAAAAAAACTGTACTCACATCCATGGTGCGGCCCAGGCAAATACTTGTTCATATCACTGCAACATTGGATTCAAATCAATACTTACCTAAAACCAAAAACCTTAAATGTACACGCAAACATTCTAACTTCAGATCCAACAATCATAGCAAGAATGAAAAGCAGCACCGCACACTCACTTATAATGGATTGAAATTTTAGCAGCCCGAATCCAAATTATGTTAGTCCACTCCTACCTCAGTTGGTTCAAATCATTTAACCGATTAACCTAATTAAGGTTTCACTAGAACAGAAGATGGCCGCCATGAGAAAACTCTATGGATAAACCGATCGATTTCCGGCCTCTTCCTTTTCTGCTTAATCATTTTGGAGAATGATGAATCTGATTCTTCTTTCCTTCTTTCATTTTCTCAGCAACCTATTGTCATAATTCAAGACAGCAATCAGTAAGCATGTAAATTATGATTACATAAACTCAAAAATCTCCCTCTATTTTCCATCTGTTAGGATCGCTGATTAGTGTTAGAACTAAACTAGAAACTGTAAGGAACCTAGTTTGAGCCTGCAGGTTCTGGAACGTAATACAGTGCAGCGGAAAAACTTCAAGTTTGCCTAAATATCTTTTTATTGATAAGTAGACTGTACAAAATACAACTATTCTGTACACATGCAATAGCTACAGCTACTACGATAACAATTTGGAAACTACTTACTGTAATACCAACCCTAGATCGATATTGTAGTTCCCGAACAAGCGTGCCGAAGGTACCAGTACCTGAGCTTGTCCAATCCAGACTTGTCGTCACCGCTATAACAGCCGAGCTCTCAAACTCACTAACTCTTTAGTATTTGCAGAACTCCAAGTGATGACAATGTCGTAATTCGCGCGCACCGATTTCTTAATGTTTGGACGCACATATCTCTTTGGTTTGATATGTGTTTATAAGTGCTTCTGGTCTTCAACGGTTATCTCCCATGATTTGCTCACGATCAGTTGTGGTTCCACTCGTCGTGTTCTCCACGTGGTTTCAGTTGCCGAGATTTTCTCCCTGGGTTCCAGTCCGCAAATCTCGCAACTACCGAAGACTCGATCTTTCAGCTCCACGAGCTGCAGTACTTCGCGATATGCTCTCAACCGCTTTGTGTGTACTTGTTCCACGATCTTCTCGAACTGATTGCAACGGCTACTTCTTTGACTTAGCTTGTTGACCACGCTCTGCGGGTTCCAGTACCTGACATGATGTCGTACGTTCTTGAACCTGCACACTTCACATAGAAGTTAAATAACTTGGTGTTGTCATCATCAACCCACTAAGGTACTAACAATTTCCCCCTTTGATGATGACAAACACCCTGAGCGAAAGCTTCAAAGTCAATTGGAAGTTTCAGAACCCGACTGCTACGTTCCCCCTCAGTCAAACAACAGAAAGACTTTCTCGAGGTCGAGGAACAGATACCTGACCAATTCCCCCTTAATGGGTTGCTACTAACACTTTCCCCCTTTTGGCATCATCAAATAAGGTTAGCTAATCCAATAATGTTAGCATAAGTAAGGTTAGACAGCAAAGGTCAGCATGCAAATAATCATGTAAGTAACTAGAACTTCAGAATTAAAAGCAGTGTTCAATGCAGTGCATGGATCAGAATCAAAACAGAGATCATAGTTCAAGGAGGGGATATGATGTGGTTGGGATTGAAGGATAGGGCGAGGAGATGGCCGGTGCTGGTACTTGCATTCTCGCAATCAGGTTCTGGAACCTGTTCCCGACATCCTGCTCTTCAGATCAGCAATCCCTGCCTCAATAATCTTCTTAAGTCCACTGACTTCTTCTTCAATTATCCACTGACTTGTGGCTATCTTCCCAACTTCAGATTTTAGATCTGCCAACATCTCTTTGATCTCAGCAGCACCTTTCTCACGCTTATTGAGTCTGGCATCGATATCCATGGTAGTCTCAAGTCTGACTTCCATAGTATCATCCTCTTCTGGAACTTTACCAGGTCATACACTTCTTCAAGCAGATTGACCACTAAAAACTCCTCATCAATGCAAAACTCATCTATAACGATCTTGGGTTTCTCAACCGTCGCAGTAACAGGAGGTTCAGGAACCTTCACCTTCTTTCCTTTCTTTGAAGAAGTCCTCTGCTTCTTTCCGGATCGAGGTGGTTGCTCCCTCCTCTTCACCACTGAAGCTTTCTTTTTTGTTTGAGGTCCTGCTCAATGGTTCTGGACTCTCATCTCCTCCAATGATTTCAACATCATCCAATTGTGAGAACGCTGAGGTTGAACTGATGAGTAGTGAGTACTAAAACTCTGATTTGAAAGCTAGGGTTTTCTCCCAGATTCACACACTCATCATTATCACGAAAACTTCTCGTCTTCCACGTGTCAAGTCTTTCAATTTTCAAATTAAAGATCTTTACTCCAGGTCATATCTGAGCCCAATATCTGAACTAGTTCTGGAACCAAACTGAGTGAATGCAGTACCAATACCATGCCATAACCTTCTCAAGGGGTGTTGTGATGGATCGGCTTAACCGTAAGGGTCATTAGATTTGCAAACATCACAACGAAACACTCAATATAATCACACAAGATATATTTACCTTTAGTCGCAGTAGTCCAGCATTAACAAAGGGTCATTGGACGTCCTCGACAAGGTGTGAGCTAAGGTGGCTGTGTACTCTTCCTTCATGGGGTTTAGTGGGGTGCAAAATCCGGAAGGTAGAAAAGGCTTAAGAATGAAAGATCCCAAGCACAAGCAGAGAACACACAACCTTTAATTGAGAAGTAAAAGTATGCTAGCATGTTATCACACAAAGACTTCAGTGACGTTCCAATACTTTAGGCAACAATGGAGGATCAGGAACCTTATTCTAACCAATCATTGAGAAAAAGGTTAAGAGTACCTCATTTAGTAGAGATCAGGCCAAGCGCTATCCTCAGCCTCTCAAAAGGCTCTCTGTGTAAGGCCTTGGTGAAGATGTCCGCTACTTGGTCCTCGGTCCTACAAAACTCAATAGAGACTAAGCCCTTTTCGACACAATCCCTAATAAAGTGATGTCTAATTTCAATGTGTTTCATTTTACTATGATGTACCGGATTCTTAGCTACGCTAATTGCACTTGTGTTGTCACAGTAAATAGGAATATTATCAAAGATTAAACCGAAATCACTTAGCTGGTTCTGTAACCACAGAAGTTGTGCACAGCACGCTGCTGCTGCCACATATTCCGCCTCTGTTGTTGAGAGAGCTACCGAGTTTTGCTTTCTGGACCCCCATGAAACTAAGCACGAGCCAAGAAATTGAGCCATCCCAGATGTCGATTTCCTATCTGCTCGATCTCCCGCATAGTCTGCATCCGAGAAGCCTTCCAGTACCAGGGACTTGTCCCTAGGGTACCACAGCACTAAGTCCTTTGTCCCATTCAGATACCTCATAATCCGTTTGACAGCCTTCACGTGAGCTTCTCTCGGATCAGCTTGATACCTGGCACATTGACACACACTGAACATAATATCAGGTCTAGAAGTTGTAAGGTACAGAAGTGAACCTATCATGCCTCTGTACTTAGTCTGGTCGGTGGGTGGTGAGTTCATCTCTTTTGAAAGCGAGTCGGCTGGGGAGCTAGGTGTACTCATGGTTTTAGAACCATTCAACTCGTACTTCAGAAGAACTTCTTTCAAGTACTTCTGCTGATGTATCTGCGTACCATCAGCTTCTTGCTGGATCTGCAGTCCCAAGAAGAAGGAGAGTTCTCCTACCATGCTCATCTCAAATTCGCTTTCCATGAGGTTCTGGAACTCCTTTACTAGTGTGTTGCTGGTTGAGCCAAACATTATGTAGTCGACGTACACTTGAACTACTAGAAGATGATTCTTGGTTCTTAGTAGAAACAACGTCTTATCCACAGTTCCACGCTCATATCCGTGCTTTATCAGAAAGTCAGACAATCTCTCGTACCATGCCCTTGGTGCCTGCTTAAGACCATAAAGTGCCTTGTCAAGTACATAAACCCAGGCGCTGTGTTGCTGGTTCTCGAACCCTGGTGTCTGTGAAACGTAAACCTCCTCCTTGAGGTTTCCATTCAGGAACGCCGTCTTCACGTCCATCTGATGTAGCTTGAAGCCAAACTGAACTGAGTAAGCGATGAGAAGTCTAATGGCTTCTAACCGTGCCACTGGTGCGAAGGTCTCATCGTAGTCGATCCCTTCCTGCTGGTTGTACCCTTTGACTACCAGCCGAGCCTTGTTCCGAACAACAGCTCCTTTCTCATCTCTCTTGTTCCTGAAGATCCATCTCGTTCCAATGATCTTCCTGTCCTTTGGCCGAGGTACTAGTCTCCACACCTTGTTTCTCTCAAACTGGTGAAGTTCCTCGTGCATGGCCTGAACCCAATCTGGATCCTTCAATGCCTCCTGAACCAAGCTAGGTTCCACAAGGGACACGAACGCTGTGAGGGTTCGTTCCCCCTGAACTGCTGCATAACAATAGTAATCTGCAAGTCTGGTACTTGGTCGTCTGGACCTCTGAGCTCTGGTCAAAGGAACGACATCACCCATTTCCTCCTGGTTTCCTTCACCTTCTGATACTTGATCATCGTCATGATCAACCTGGTCGTTCTCCGCGTCTGGATGTTGACCGACATCAGGTTCTTGGTCCACCTCAGGTTCTGAAACGTCATCTTCAGACTCATCGTCCAGTATGCCATCTGCGTTCTGAGCAGTTTCCTCTATGACATTCTCTGGTTCTACAACCTCTGGATCAACCTCTGGTTCTGCAACTTCACCGGCTTCATCAATGATCTGATTAGCACGAGTTAGCACAAAGATCTCATCATCTGAGTCCTGTTGGTCAGGAACCTCCACTGATTTTTCTGCCATGTTTCCCTCATCGAAAACCACATGCACACTCTCTTCCACTTTCCGAGTCTTCTTGTTGTAGACCTTGTATGCCTTGCTATCTGAGGCATATCCCACGAACACACCCTCGTCACTCCTTGGGTCGAACTTGCCAAGCTGGTTCTTCCCGTTATCATGAATGTAACACCTGCAGCCAAAAACTCTAAGATGTGCTATGTTAGGCCTTCTACCTTTAAGAAGCTCGTATGGCGTCTTGTTCAAAATAGATCTTAGATAAGCTCTATTGAGAACGTGACATGCTGCGTTCATGGCTTCTCCCCAAAAGCTCTTAGGAAGACCACTTTCTAGAAGCATTGTGCGCGTCATGTTCTGCAAGGTGCGATTCTTGCGTTCCACAACCCCGTTTTGCTGAGGGGTTCTAGGAGCTGAGAAGTTGTGCTGCACTCCATGTTTGATACACCAGCTGATGAACTGTGAGTTCTCAAACTCAGTTCCATGGTCGGTTCTAATACCTGCCAATTTCTGACTGTGGTTCCTTTCGGTAACCTTCACCCAATATTCAAACTCAGAGAAAACGTTAGTTTTGTTAGCAATGAAAATAACCCAGGTAAGCCTAGAGTAATCATCTACTAAAACAAACACGTATTTGTTACCTCCCCTGGTTGTAGTCCTCATGGGTCCACAAAGGTCCATATGTACCAGCTCTAAAGGTCGAGTAGTGCTGACCACGTTCTTGACTGGAAATGAGGTTCTTGTCTGTTTTCCTCTTGTGCATGCGTCACACACATGTTCCAGACCTTCTGATACCTCGGGTAAACCACGAACCAACTCAAGCTTGTGCAACTTCTTCAGCAACCTCATATTGACATGACCTAGGCGTCGGTGCCACAACACAGAGTTCCCGGTCCTTGAAGCCAAGAAGAGGTACTCCTCCGGATTGAAACTCAGATCAGTGAGATAAACACCATCTTCAACAAAACCTTTAAGGAGGATTCTACCTGTTGCAATGCACTTCACATAACAACTATCATCCGTAAAAACAACTTTGTTTTTACCTTTGAGACACAACTGGTGAACACTCAGCAAGTCATACTTCAAACCATGAACCAAACTAACCTTATCCACACTAATTTTTCTGTTTAATTTGATCATACCTTTTCCGAAGACCTTACATTTGCTCTTGTTAGCAAAGGTTACAGTACCTCCAGAATGGTGCTGAAGAGAAGAGAACCATTTCACACTTCCGGTCATGTGCCCTGAGCACCCACTGTCAACCATCCATGGATGTCTTCCTCCCTTCTCCTGCAAAAATGAGATCAGTTCTTACGAACCCAAACCAGCTTAGCTGCCTTGGGTCTATGATTAGAACTAGATGAATTGCAGTTAGTATGAACATCAGAGAAATAGTTAGTGTTTGATGTGGGAACTCGATTCCCTCTGTCTGGTTTTCCCGGTTCTGGAACCCTCTTCTTAGTTCTAGGTTTTGGAACCTTCTTCAGGGAAGTTTGTCTGCCTGTCTGATGAGGTCTCTGAACCTTGTTTTGTAGGTTTCTTCCTGGACATCTGTTCCACAAGTGTCCGATCTGACCACAATGGTAACATATCTTCTCCTCTTTGAAGTTTGTCTTCTCACGTTCAGCAACTTTCCTCTTTTGTTTGCTGAAGTTGATGCCTTTCGAGTCCTTATATTTGGTGTACCGGTTCCAAATCTGAAATCCCTTACCATAGACTCTTGCATCATCATGAAGATCAACTTTCGGTCGAGGAGTGCTACGTGGCTCTCCAGCCTTCTGAGGTCGCTTCAGTATTGTTACCTCACCATAGCCAAGTCCTGGTTTGGACTTCTTTCCCTTGGGAGCAGTTACCACCTTCTGCTTAACAGGTTCCTGAACCTGTGTCTTAGCAGTAGGTCTCTGAGCACTGGCAAGTTGTTTCTCCAATTTCCGAATTTTGATTGCTTGCTGATGATTTTCCTCAAACATTTTACCAGCTTTGCCGTCTTGCTCAGCAATGATGTCTTTGAGCTCATCATTTACAGCAACCAATTTTCTAATGATATCTAACAGCCCTGAATGTGAATCAGTATTTGAAGAAGCTGAATTTACAGAAGAAAGAGATACCTCAGAGTCAGAAGATCCTCCTGCAGCCATGAGACACACATCGCCTTTTTCAGAGTTCTGATACTTGAGCTCCAGTTCAAGGTCACTGTCATCTGCAGAATCGTCTGCTCCTCCCCAAGCGCACATGGCCTTCTTGTCCTTAGGCTCATCATCTTTGGGCTTGTTCTCCTTCTGAGACTCATCAAATTTCTTTTTGCGGCAATCCTTCTGGTAATGTCCTTTCCTCTTGCAGTAAAAACATTCACCCTTTTTTGTCGGACTGTGCTTTGAAAACCTACGAGGTTCCTGAACCTCGCCACGTCTCTCTTTAGCAACTCTGAGCGCCCTTGTCAGTAATGCTAACTCTTCGTCAGATTTTGAAGAGAACTTTCCCTTTCCTTTTTCAGTAGACTCCTTGTCCTTCGAGTACTTCGATTTTTCACCCTTGCTGCCCAATGCGATCTGTCGAGAAACCTTCTGAGGTTCTCGATCCTTATCCAGCAGCATGTTGCTATCCAGTTTAGCAACCAGGTCTTCCAAGGTCAACTGTTTTGTGTGAGCCAAAGCTTGCATAGTCCTCACAATGTCGTTCCATTCTGGACTCAATCCGCGAAGGAACATGTGATTGATCTCCCACTGTTCATATCTCTTTTCAAGGTTTGCAAGGTTTGAGACGCAACCTTAAAAACGAGAGTGAAACTCATGAACTGTCTCGTTCTTGTCCTGCCTCAGGTTGAACAACTCGGTCTGAGCAGCAAGAACTCGGTTCTTCTTGACGTCTTCTGATCCCTCATAGATCCTCTTGAGTGTCAGCCAGATTTCCTTTGGGCATTTGAGGTGTGAAACCTTCTGCATGTCACCTAGTTCCAAAGCCGCATGAAGTACCTTCATTGCTTTAGCTGTTTTCTCAATGCTCTTAAAGTCATCCTTTGTGTATGTGGCCCTTGGTTTTTCTTTTGTTGCATCGTTTGGATCCGGAATGATCTTTCGACCTTGCTCAATTACTTGCCATACTTCACCATCTGTGCCTAACACGTGAGCTTCAAACTTAACAACCCAGGTTCCGTACTCGCCGGGTTTAAGCTTCGGAGGATTCGACAGGGAGTCACCTGACATACCTGCAAACTAATCAAGATCTAGAACCTTTCGGCTCTGATACCAAATGTTAGGATCGCTGATTAGTGTTAGAACTAAACTAGAAACTGTAAGGAACCTAGTTTGAGCCTGCAGGTTCTGGAACGTAATACAGTGCAGCGGAAAAACTTCAAGTTTGCCTAAATATCTTTTTATTGATAAGTAGACTGTACAAAATACAACTATTCTGTACACATGCAATAGCTACAGCTACTACGATAACAATTTGGAAACTACTTACTGTAATACCAACCCTAGATCGATATTGTAGTTCCCGAACAAGCGTGCCGAAGGTACCAGTACCTGAGCTTGTCCAATCCAGACTTGTCGTCACCGCTATAACAGCCGAGCTCTCAAACTCACTAACTCTTTAGTATTTGCAGAACTCCAAGTGATGACAATGTCGTAATTCGCGCGCACCGATTTCTTAATGTTTGGACGCACATATCTCTTTGGTTTGATATGTGTTTATAAGTGCTTCTGGTCTTCAACGGTTATCTCCCATGATTTGCTCACGATCAGTTGTGGTTCCACTCGTCGTGTTCTCCACGTGGTTTCAGTTGCCGAGATTTTCTCCCTGGGTTCCAGTCCGCAAATCTCGCAACTACCGAAGACTCGATCTTTCAGCTCCACGAGCTGCAGTACTTCGCGATATGCTCTCAACCGCTTTGTGTGTACTTGTTCCACGATCTTCTCGAACTGATTGCAACGGCTACTTCTTTGACTTAGCTTGTTGACCACGCTCTGCGGGTTCCAGTACCTGACATGATGTCGTACGTTCTTGAACCTGCACACTTCACATAGAAGTTAAATAACTTGGTGTTGTCATCATCAACCCACTGAGGTACTAACACCATCAGAATGTTCTCTTTTCCCAACTGTTCTGACCAACTGTTCTGATTTGATCATTTCCTTCTGATCTGTAAATGTCTATAAACATTCAAATCATGCTTGAAGATTGTTAGACAATCTGTACAAAATTGATAGAAATATTATACAATAGTGGGAACAATGCATATAGACAGATTAAACAGAATAGAATACTAAAGAGAATGAAATCGATACTATCAAATCAAAAATGTGGTTGAGTCACGTTCGACTCTGTCCTTAAAGCATGATTGCTCTCTCATTGGGTTCTGGAATCACAAGCAACTGCTTACGAGGATAAAACAACAGTTGACAACATGCATCATATGTTTCAACTCGCGAACTATATATTGAGTCTTCAACTATCACCGTGACACACACACAAAAGAACACTCACACAAATATTTCGGCATAAGCCTCTATCAGCCATTCTTAGAGGATCCACCCTCCACCGCATCTGCGTAGCAGCCAACTCCTCAGCGATTTCCCTCGCTATCTCAGCTCAAACCCAAAACGTCAAACACTGATCTCTCAAGGGGCGTCCGGTTGGCACTCCGAGGAGATCGCATGTGCCTCCCCTCCCCTTGCTCCTCCTGTTCCTCTTGTCGCAATGCTTAAGGGCCCTGCTGTAGGAGCTAGTTCTGTTGTCTCCCCCTTTTGTTAGAGGCTTAGAGCCAAATTTTTGGTTCTCTTTTCTGGCATCTATAAAATATCCTGTTTTCCAAAAAAAAAATTCCACTCATCTGTGAGTAGAGGTCAAATTTTCAAAATAAATATTACTTTAGCTGTAAAAAAAAGAGAAGTTACAGAATAGCTTTTGCTTTAGAGCATCCCGACCATGGTTTTTTCTATCATACAAAAATACTATGAGAGATGATCAAAAAAATCATGCACCCCCACCATGATCTTTTTTATCATAGTTTTGATCATCCCAAGATTTTTTGTAAAAAAAAAATCATCCCGTGATATTTTTTACAAAAAATCATGGATTTGATTATGAGTCGTGAACCAATCGCAACGCGACACGTGTCATGTGTAAGAAACAGTATAATTTTTATTTTGATCTTGCAACGAATATATCTTCTAAATTACAAAGTAAAAAAATCAAAATAAATACCAATATTTAGAATTTTTTGAGCTCTATAAAACGAGATACACTTTGATATATTTTTATTAATCTTAATATTTATGAGCTATAATTTATGTAGTGATGAGAGAGAATGATGATGAACTTTTTATTTGATCATGAGTGGGATGCATATGATTTATTTGATCATGGGATGATTTGATGAGAGAAAAAAGAAAGAGATAGATGAATGATATGATCAAAGAGCATCCCTCGCTTTTGAGGAATTCAAGACCAGCAAGCTGATTAGAGCCGAGCTTGATGCTATGGGATTCCCTTATCAACACCCAATTGCTATAACTGGAATTGATATTATTTAGATCTATAAACTGATATTCTTTTTCCTCTCAAAAAATATATTTTATTTTAATTTTTTTTAAATTAACTAATAAATTTAAATACTACACTATTTATTATTCAACTTATATTGATATTTTAATTATAATATATGTTAAATAAAATTTAAAATATGGTTGAAACTTATAAGGATATAAATTAGGGAAAAGTACAAAAAGGGTCTCCGAACTACCACTCAATTCCAATTTGAGGTCCGAACTACCACAATTTCCAATTAGGGGGCAAATTCAAGATATATTTGGTTAATGTACAAATAGGGGCTCCGAACTACCACTCAATTCCAATTTGAAATCCGAACTACCACAATTTCCAATTAGGGGGCAAATTCAAGATATTTCATCTATATATTTTTCATGGTATATTTTTAACTTTGAATTTTATTGTTATAATTTTATTTTCTTTAAATTTCATACTACAAATTAGTATTATTTTTATATTAACTATTCACAATTTTTTAATTAATCATGTAACATGTATGAATAAAAATAAAATAATTTGTTTCTTAATTCATATTGTTAAATTTTCAAGTTTTTTTTTCTTTTATGCATGATGGGTGGCTATACTATTTTAAATTTATATAATTTGACAATTTACCGTATAACATGTATGACAAATTAAATTATTATTTCTTGACTCATTTTCATAAGAAAATGAATATAAAAAGAATATAATGAAATATATATATATATACTCATTTGTAGTATGAAATTCAAAGAAAATTAAAATATTATAATAAAATTAAAATTTCAAAATTTTGAATGAAAAATACATAGAATAAATTAAAGAAAAATATTTCATTTTACTTTGTACTTTTTATACTTTTCCCGTTAGTTCGGGACCTCTTTTTCTACGTTTCCCTTAAGTTAAATAATCCATATTAGATTTGGGACTTTCGATTAATACGCATACCATTGAAATTTTTGACAGGTTAACATCTGAAAATCTTTCAAGACATTTGTTCAATGCATTTTTTAATAGGTGATGGTGCCTTTTGATGCCATGGTATTTTTGACGACTAACATCTGAAAAACAACATTGCAACAAATAGCTTTTTTTTGGGTATACATTTGTTAATTTAAAGGGAAAAGTACAAAAAGTACAAAGTAAAATTAAATATTTTTCTTTAGTTTATTCTATATATTTTTCATTTTTCATTTAAATTTTATTATAATATTTAATTTTCTTTAAATTTTATTCTACAAATGAGTATATATATATATTATATTCACTTTGTTATGAAAATGAATCAAGAAATAATAATTTAATTTGTCATACATGTTATACGGTAAATTGTCAAATTATATAAATTTAAAATAGTATAGTCACCCATTATACATAAAAGAAAAAAAAACTTGAAAATTTAACAATATGAATTAAGAAACAAATTATTTTATTTTTATTCATACATGTTATACGATAAATTAAAAAATTATGAATAATTAATTTAAAAATAATACTCAGTATGAAATTAAAAGAAAATAAAAATATACCATGAAAACTATATAGATGATATTTCTTGAATTTGCCCCATAATTGGAAATTGTGGTAGTTCGGACCTCAAATTGGAATTGAATGGTAGTTCGGAGCCCCTATTTGTACTTTCCCCAAAATATATCTTGAATTTGCCCCTTAATTGGAAATTGTGGTAGTTCGGACTTCAAATTGAAATTGATTGGTAGTTCGGGGACCCTTTTTGTACTTTTCCCTAGAAATTATGGTAAATGTATGTGAAAAAATAAATAAGTAGGAGAGAGGGATGATCAAAATAAAATTTAGTTAGAGCATCTCCAATGCAAGAGACCAAGTCCACTTACATGTGGGTCCATTTTCATGCCACATAAGCATCAAGTGGGCTTATATGAAAATGTGGTCATTCTCCTCTAATGCACAAGCTCATTTCCACTTACAACTGGGTCCCATTAAATCAAAGTGTATCTTGCAACGAATATATCTTCTAAATCACAAAGTAAAAAAATCAAAATAAATACTAATATTCATAATTTTTTGAGCTCTATAAAATGAGATACACTTTGATACATTTTTAACAAAAAAATAATGATAATACTTACTTTAAAAGAAATACACATTTAAAGATTAATGTGAAACTGCGAATGAGATGCATTACTTTAAAAGAAATACTCATTTTTAACAAACTACGAATGAGATGCATTTAATTAGTCAGGAGTCATGATGTGAAGAGAGAGAAAATTAATGATACATATATTTAGGTGATAGTGGGATGCTCTTAGACGATAAAAAGAAAGCAAGTCTAGTGACGAGAGATAATTCTAGAGAAATGTGGGAGACGATAAAAAGAAAAGATAGAAGTTAGATATTTATGTCAATGTTTTAGAGTGTTAAAGCCTTAAAGGGTAACTCTTGAATTAAGACCATGTCAACCCTTCAATTGGGAAAAGCCATGATATAAATAGGGGGTTTAATGTAGATAGATCATAGATGGTAGCGGGTGCTTTTATAAGAAGTTTTGATAAATAAACCTCTACTTCTTTGTGAAAGAAGAATTATTTGTAATTACAATACCAAAATAAAAATATGAAATGAGTCAACTATGTTCAGTGCAATGAGAGTAGTTGGAAGTCTTCGACTTGTGTGCTTCAAATATCTGTATCTCTATCTAGAGAATATACTTTCCTCGTAAGAATTTCCGTATACCAGTGTCTCTCTTTTGTTTTTCCTCTGGCGTACGACTACCTGCAATATTTGAGAGTGTGTCCTCCTAGAAAAACAAGAAAATTATAACAAAATATCAAAATTGATGCAGATAATTAACAAAGCTATATTCGAGTCATAGTAAAGCTTACAATGCATAGTAAATTATGGGAGTTGCAGGCGCAGGCGAGCCGGCTACTAGATCTTCAGTAGATGTACCTAATTAAAGTTACATAAGAGCAAGCTATACGTACGATAGGTACATCAATCTCAAAAACCTGAAACAAAAGCACTCACTAGCAGTGTGTCCATTTCAGGGATGAATCCACCCCATGCCCTAACGGATTGGTCACTGCTTCTGTGGCAGCATTCGATAGCATCAATCCGGCATCCTTGTTCTTCTCTGACGCAGTCGGAATTTTGAAAATATAACTCTAGAATCCACCAGGAAAGATAACACTGAAATCCACCAAAATACAAAAACTAAATTTCGAAAAAACTAAAAAAACTAATAAACTCTAAATAAAAACTAAAAAAGAAACTGCTAAAAAAATAAATAAACTACTAAATTGTTATTTAGCAGCCTTAAACGCTCCTCATCATTCTCTTCTCGATTCTTTTGCCAGGCGAGGGCGGAGCAAAGTAGCGACCGCGACTTTCCCGTCCCGGTGGGCGAGTCAAGGAGGGCGTGACAGTGTCCTTCTTTCACCGCTTGATCCAGCGTAGATATGACTTTTTGCATGTATTGTAACTGGCAACGGTAGGGTTCGTACGGAAATTCCACAGGTATGCCGCCGATGCGCATAGGTATCTGAGGGCTTTCGTGACCATCCGTGTCATTGGATTTCTTCATCGTCGGGGAGCTTGAGAGACTCGAGAGCGCTGCGTGCGGAAGTTTTACGCGGGGATCTTCACTGTGAATACATTACAAACTCAATCATGTGAATCCCGTTATTAATGAGTCAATAAAAAAAGTGTATTAGTGTTAACGAAAAAATATCGATTCAATATGTTAAGAGTTTATGATGAGATCATTGGGTTATTTTTCAACATGGTTCACATGATTGAGTTCACAATTTAATCACGGTGAAGTTACGGTGTTTGGTAATAAAAAATTGGTCAATTTATTTTTTACTTTGCCCTTGATTGGAAAAATTGATAGTTTGGACCTTCAATTGGAAAATGGCGGTAGTTCGGGACACCAATGTATACTTTTCCCATAAAGTTATATTATACAATCTTGATAGATTACTAGATTAATTGATTTTCTAGTTAAATAAATAGTAAGTAATAAATTTGATAAATGAATATAGATTATATAAACAAAGTTTGAAACAAGAATCATGTTTAGCTTGGTGGAAGGAGAGGGGATAATTATAGAGGAAGACTAGGTTCAAGTCTTGTCCAAGTCATATCAAGCGCAACAAAGTTTATTTCTTTTATAAAACGGATGCAATAGTTTCTGAAGAGGTGTGGACACAAACTTGAAAAATCATTAAGATCATATATGTCTTAATGGTTTTCCAAAAATTATTGAGGAACAGCAAAAAGAGCAGATGAATCAAGTACGCGACATGATAACGTTTCAAATTAGTGAGGATTGTCCAGATAATGTAGTGGAAATGAACATAGATGAAGATGATGATATGTAAATGTTTCCATTTGTACTACACTTGAATTTCATTGTACGTTTCTATGTAAAATATATATTGTATTCATATGTTTATTTCCACATGTTCTTTAAATTCATATCAAGTGCAACAAAGTTTACTTCCATTTTAAAACGGATGCAATAGTTTCTGAAGAGGTGTGGACACAAACTTGAAAAACCGTTAGATCATATATTACTTACGGTTTTTCAAAAATTATTTAAAAAATTAAAAATAAAAGTTTTGAAATAGGGTTGGAAACTATAAAAACTGGATTGACTTGAAAAATTATATTAAATTTTTTAACTTAATTTAATTTAAGTATATTTAACTATACTGAACATAATTTAACTGTATTGAATTTAATTTAACTGTACTGAACTTAATTAAACTGTATTGAACTTAATTTAAATGTACTAAATTTAATTAAAATGTATTGAACTGTACTGAATTTAATTAAACTGTATTGTACTTAATTAAACTGTATTGAACTTAATTTAACTTTACTAAATTTAATAAAACTATATTGAGGTGCAAAAGAACAAACCCGTATCATAATAGTCGGAAGTGTGAAGTTGTTGCAACAATATGGATAAGGCGGCACTTAAGGTGTGAAAATGACTTGTATAAAAGGAGGAGAAAATAATAAACAAGTTAGCACTGGTAATTCTCTCGACCTCTCTCTCGTTCTAAAATCTAACTCATCTTTTCTACCTTCTCTACCTTCTCTACCTTCTCTTTCTCACGTCTGTACCTTTCCTCTCCTGATCTCTGTTACATCATCCTGTTATTCAATGATGAGTGAGTTAAGTAAGAGAGCAGACCATGTTGTTGTCTTTTTTATTTAATAAACTAATTGGTTAGATTGCATGTATTGTTTATACTCCGTAGTTGACTCAGATTGCATGCATTGCTTATAATTCATAGTTTTCAACATAAAATTCATAGCGGACTCAGACTAACTATTGAACAACTTCGCATTTTAATTCAATTATTATGAATAATATCCCATGGATTTTGATTCAATTACTATGAATATTATCCTACGCATTTTGATTCAATTACTGCGAATATTATGCGACAAATAGTGATTGAGGACGCTACGCATTTTATAACCTGCACATTTTGATTATATAAACCATTTTAACACCACATAACATAAATTAACATAACATAACATAAATTAACATAAATTAACATAAATTAACATAACATAACATAAATTAACATAAATTAACATAAATTAAAGATAACATAAATTAACATAACATAAATTACCACCATCATCATATTACCACCATCATCATCATCATCATCATCATCATCATGTCATCATCATCATCATGAATAGTAATAGTAATATGATGAATAGTAATATGATGATGATAGTGAGATGATGATGAATAGTAATATGATGATGGTGAATAGTAATATGATGATGATGGTGAATAGTAATATGATGATATGATGACATACTGGTGATGTTGAATAGTAATATGATGACATGATGATGATGGTGAATAGTAATATGATGAACAGTACTATGATGAATAGTGAGATGATGATGATGATGATGAATAGTAATATGATGAACAGTACTATATGATGAATAGTAATATGATGATGATGACATACTGGTGATGTTGAATAGTAATATGATGACATGATGATGATGATGGTGAATAGTAATATGATGAACAGTACTATGATGAATAGTGATATGATGATGATAGTGAGATGATGATGATGAACAGTACTATGATGAACAGTACTATGATGAACAGTACTATGATGAACAGTACTAAGATGAATAGTAATATGATGATGATAGTGAGATGATGATGATGAATAGTAATGTGATGAACAGTACTATGATGAACAGTAATATGATGATGATAGTGAGATGATGATGATGAATAGTAATATGACATGATGATGATGTTGTTGATGACATGATGATGATGGTGAGATGATGATGATGATGCCATGATGATGATGGTGATGACATGATGATCATGATGACATGATGATCATGATGACATGATGATGATCATGATCATGATGACATGATGATGATCATGATGATGTCATGATGATGATCATGATGACATGATGATGATGGTGATGACATGATGATGGTATGATGATGATGTAATGTTAGGTTGGTATAAACTAACATAAATTAACATAACATAAATTAACATAACATAACATAAATTAAATTAACATAACATAAATTTAAGCTCAATCAAGCAGACCCGTAACAATGCATTTTGGTCATAGTGACTGTTAATAATTTTGTTCGTAACTATTACAAATTTCATAGCAGCTAGGGCTTATTTGTTCTTCCTTACAATCCTTTTTTATACAGCCAGGTGACCATGATGGAGGAACCATCAAGTAAACTAATACGGCATGTTCTTGTCAACTGATATGTGTCAAATAGTAAATGTGCATCAAAGACAAAATGATATGTAGCTCCACTATCAATAATCCAAGAATTTTGCTTTAGTGAGCTGGAGGACAAACCACAAATACCTGTCATATGACATTATGTGTCTTCCGATCCGATAGACCCTTATTTTAGCATAGCAAGGATTTGATGTACTTGTTCATTGGTGAAAGGGTTAGTGATATTTTGAGAAGTACATCTCTTTCTTCTTCTCACTAAGTATGCAATCAAGGCTTAACTTAGATAATCAACGAGTCTGCTGCAGTGAATTCTTTTTCTCCAGAAACGCTAGTGTCCAGTACCAACGGCGCTATAGTCTCATGTTTTGGTTATTTGGTTTCAGATTTTGTTTATTGAAAACATATTCAATTTTAAAAAAAGGAAAATATGATCAATGATGAACACGAGGAATAAATGTTAATGGGCGCGCGGCACAATAAATGCTAAATGTATATATTAAATGGAAAGAGAATAGCAGCAGATTGTTGGAATAAATGCTTAATGAGAATTGAATACTCGTTGACTCGGCTTCCACATGATTGCCATGTCAGGTTCCACCTAGACAGGATTAATGACCCATGAGGTCAACAGATCATTGTCTTGAATTAAGACCATGTCAACCCTTCAATTGGGAAAAGCTATGATATAAATAGGGGTCTAATAATGTAGATACATGGTTAAGCACTTAGTAATTAAGTCACCTAAAGTAGGTAACAGGTGCTTTTATAAGAAATTTTCATAAATAAACCTCTACTTGTTCGTGAAAGAATTTTTTTTGTAATTACAATACCAAAATAAAAATATGAAATGAGTCAAATTTTCCTTTAGGAAACAGTTGTTTGACATGTTATAATTTTTATTTTTAACACACACAGTTCTATTTTTTATTGAACCGCGAGGATGAAGCCAAAATGGTTTTGAAACTCTTGTAGGAATACTATGGGTCATCGTCACTGCCGCTATGACGCAATTGAATTATTATTGGCATTCCCTTTCCAAATGTGTAAAGTGGTAGCCAGTGATACTGCCATCAAGTTTTTCGTGCTCGAAATCAGGCTGTTGCGTGTAGTATTATTTTTTGTTTCAAACGGTTCACTTTCACTTGTTTTTATTCTATGCGTGTAGTTGTCATTGTGTTAGCCAAAGAGAAAGAAATGTTTAATTTTTTTTGATGGTGGGTAGTGGTTAGTTTGAATTAGTAGGGATTTGAACATGGATTTCTTTGCACCAGGTGAAGCGTTTTTCCACTGAGCCACTTGCTTTCACTTTCACGACAGTTCACTTTAACTTGTTTTTTTTATACTATGCGTGTAGTTGTCATTGTGTTAGCCAAAGAGAAAGAAATGTTTAATTATATCATGCACTTCGCACTTGCTTGCAAACAAAAATAAAAATAGAATGAACATATGTTAATATTGCATCATATATTATGTCTTCAAAACAAAGTATAATTGTCTCCCATTTCGAATACATTACAAAAAGAGATGTAGTTCAAACTATACTATGTGTCTATGTCCTCAAAACAAAGTATAATTTATGTGTCGTGTGGTGATTACTTATTTTATGTTCAGGACCTTTACTTGGGGAAGGTATGCTAAGTATACACAGCTTTCAAAGGCCTCTATCTAATTAATTCTAGAGTAAAACTCTTTTATGATCTCGATTTTCTTCATACCTACCAAAACAATATATTTGAAACCGATCTTGATTTCCTAAATCATAGCGATTACGATTTGATTCGAAATAAATTAAATTAAAGATTATAATAATAATTTTATAACCCTTTTCTATTATAATTACAATTAAATGGTTTAATTAAAACATCTAATCGTGAAGCCCAAACCGGTCTTGTAGCATATCAACCAAAAAATTAAAACATCTAATCCGGGCATTGATTGATTTAATCAAACGGTTGATATATGTTCTCATTTCTCATGAAACTTAAAATATCCTTGCTCATAAAATTTAAAATTTATCATTATTAAGAAACATTATCTTATTCCACATTTCCCTTCGTAAAATTGCATGCAAAGTAGAGATGGTCTCTACTCTCATCCATAGTCTCACAAAGGACGCAGATCTTGGCTCCCAGGAATCCTCATTTGCTCATTCTGTCTTTTGTCATCAACTTGTTTTGAACTGCTAACCAAGCATTAAAAGAGTCCCTAGGCGCGTTAAAGTCACTCCAAACTAAGTTGTGCCACTCCATCGTAATTGTATGCTCCATTATCGTGTAGTAGGTGTCCTTTACTCCAAAGCCATCTCCATGCCCTCTTCAGCTCGCTGAATTGTTTGTGATTGTTACACAGCGATGACTTATTTCCTTGCACTGTAGGAGACGTTTGAGAATCCATGAATTATCAGCTCTCACTTCCTCTTCTCACCAGCCACCAATGTTTGCCTTATCCAGCCAATTTGTCCATAAACTAGTATTGCCTCCTCTCTTCCCCACATTTGATTGATAACCATTGCATAATTCAGCATTTCAATGTTTTTCAAACCCAACCCTCCCTCCTTGTCTCTACACACAGTCTCCCGATTCACTAGATGTCTTCCTTTCTTTTCGTAGTTGGCTCTCCAGAGAAACCTTACACAAATAACGTTGACCGCTTGAATTACTGTCTTTGGCAGTATACAGATCTGTGCCCAGAAGAAGACCATAGATTGCAAGACTGCCGACACCAAAACCCTACCAGCTCCAGAAAGAAATTTGTTGCTCCAGCAGGCCAGGCGAGCTGTCATCCTTGTAGATTAGATTGTCACAATCCTTTCTACTCATTTTTTTAGATGTGAGTGACAGACTTAAATATCGCACTGGTAAGGGGGCAGACCTTAGTTCTAATAAAGTCATTCCATGATCTTTTCTATGACTCATTTAATCATGGTGGGAGAGTGATTTTTTTTCAAAAAGATCACTGCCAGGATGCTCTTATGAAACAAGGTTGGTATGAAACTTGCATGATACAAGATCCAAAAGCAACGAGGTGTGCAAGAAGTTCACTACAAAATGAAATCAATGACCAAACTCAGGTTTGTGACAAGAATGTGAAATACTTAATCATCCTCGCTCAATCCTTCAACTAGAATTTCAGCAACCGTCACGAGATAGTATATCTCTCCTTGGCATCTTCATCGTCGTTTTATATTCTCCTGGGTACAAATGTATATTATTTTGAGGCATATCTGAATATTAGTTCGAGTGTTTAAATGAAATTAACAACTTACAAACCCTCGAACTCGCTAGATGCTACTCTGTAACGGTGTCTACTAGGATATCTCTGTCAATAACTTGCACTATTAGTTTAAGGTTCAGTATTTTGGAACAGCAACTGAATTAGAATGATGACGCAGCTCAAAAGCATACGTACAATACAACTTACAAGCCATTGTTTCGGAACCGAGCAGTACTGATATGTAACTGGGAACTCTTGCAGATATTAAGTATAGATGAGGGAATTTAGTCAGGCCTTCTGCTTATGTATCTCAGCAATGAGCTTTATAGCTTCCACCCTTTCATCAACTAACTTCTGTATCTGCTCTTCTTGATTCGCTACATTCTCGTCTATCTGAACAGTAGGGGTCACTTCACCAGCTTGTGTCTTGAACATCACAAACGACATATCCTCGTTGTAAGCGCTTGGGACTTCTTTTACTTGCTTTCCGCCAATGCCAGAATCTCTTCCTAATATTTCAGCTTTTACACGGTCTGAAATGAATGTAACAAAGATTTCCATGTATTTGTCAGCTGGATTGATGCTGAGATACAGAAGAACCTCCCAGCACTTGAGGAATTGTTTTTTGTTTATTTTCAAACTCTTCCGTACTTCTTCGATTGTGCTTGATGGAGGCATGAATGATATCATGGTGCTTCGCTTTGAGAGTTTCACTTGCTGAAGTTCGGAAACAGCCGAATCAACTGCCGGCTGGATGGAGCTGAATGCAAGCAGGTGCTTAATATCAACACAGGTGCGCACATGTTGGAAGTAATCCAATGGCTCTTCAACAGTGAAGTCATACACATGTTCAGTTATCGCGACATTCCTCAGCAGCTCTAGAAGGTACCGACCATAACCTTTGTGTTGATAGATAGGCAGCACTAGTATCTGAAATCACATAAATCGCAATGATGTTCAAAGAATCACCAGTAGCATACTGAAATGCCATAACAACAAATCATTTGAGACAATGGAGAAAATGCATCAACATAAGGAATAACCTGACTCAGTCGAAGGCGAGAAGTGTCAGGGTAATGGAAAAATCGATACACAGCTGAGAACCCAAGCAATAGATACTGGGTGTCCCCTTCATCAGTAGGTTTCTTTTGTACGAGTACATACAATTCCCACCTCGGATCAGTGACATCAATCGGACTGCTACCTGATTCCAGATGCGATGCATCAATTTACAACCGGAAGATGTAAATTTATATGTGACACACTACTATGAACAAAATGCAAACATGAAAACATTACCATCAACCAGGAGGAGAACGAGAGGTATTAATCGGCTGTACAGCTGACCGGCAGGCAAACTGCCGGCAACGAGGCGGATAGCCTGACAAGCAAAATAAGACCATAAAATTAGCATATTATGTAGAATACAAAGGGCAGAGAGCTACTAACGAAATTATTAAGTGTAGAAGACATAGCTAACTACATCACTCATCACTAGTATTTGCAAGTGGATCAATAATTGCAGAAGATTATGCGTACTTGATCATTGTGACGTGAATGGAGACAGGGTCACATTCATTTTAAAGTAAACTTAAAAGGTAAGTATAAACAGGCAGAATGCATATCAGTAGATGGAAACAGAAAAATTGAATATAAATGAAAATAAGAAAATTGGAAAAACCTCTAAAGGACTGTCCCCCTGGGAACAAGGATTGAATTTGTCAGCACTACTCAAATCAGTATTTCCCAAAATCTCCCCATCAGCAACTATTGTTCTGCATCAAAAAAATTGATACAAATATTATGTTATTACAGAAATAATGTAAATTACAAATAACTTTTCACCTCTAGATCAAGTACCTAATAGAGTTTCTCTCTGCAGAAAATGTTTGAAGGAAGTTGTTCTTGTCTTCAACAAGTGTCTCAGCAAAAATTCTCTGCGGGTACGCAGCAACATGGAAGTAAAAAATAAGAATAACTATGAATTAAGAAGCCATTCAGAAATTAGGAGCTGGATTCCAGGCGCATAAAATGTTTACCTGTAGAGCAAGTTTCAGGTCGGTGATTCCTTTACCTCCCTTAAATTTTAAACATATAAAACAAACGGAGCAGTTGGAATTATAAGAAACTAAATATAAAAAGCATCTAAATTTTATCAACTTGGTATCAGGCATGAAACACTAACTGATACAGAATGAACTAAGGTACTTACATCAGACATGCTTTCATATTTAACTTCAGCATACGAATGAAATGATATGCTGCTGACCCAAACCAGAATCTACACACAAAAACTTCAATAATTATTCTTCAGCTGAAGCTCCTTCATAGAACATGACAGATAATGGCTCCACCCGATTGCTCGCAAATATAGCAATGTTGAAGACTTACTAAACAGACATTCTTATTCGCTGCTCGCAAATATAGCAATGTTGAAGACTTACTAAACAGACATTCTTATTCTCAAGCGAATAAGAATGTAGGATCTACAATCTTGATACCATAAAACTCCAAAGTAAATAGTTGGACTGTTACCTTCAACCCTTGATAACCATAAATTTTCCCATCATCATCAAAAAATTGGCTCAAGTCAAGTGGATCAATACGGAAACTGTCTGGAGCATCAACCTCCTCCTTGCTTGAGACTTATCAAGTTATAAAGAAATATCAGGCGATAAATTTTGCGATACCGGCTTACAATAAATAACTATCTAAAAGAAAAAAAAAGGTGCAACTTTATGATTTGACCATCTAAGGTATTCACTCTTTGGCCATAGGCATGGTTTCTATGTACTCTAGTTTTGAGTTTTTTAAATGGGTACTTAATGCCAAGATTCATAGCATGCGGGCCTTATCAACTACATACAAACTTCATTATGGTCTGAAAGTCTGAAGTAACATAAGATACGAGAACTCTACAATCTGGATTTATAACGATTAACGAAACATGGTTTGGAGAGAACAATGTTATAGCATGCTTAATATATGAACTAACTTCAATAAAGAAGCACAACAAATCAAGCTCAGACTCGGAACACAAAAACGGGGTGATAAACGAATTGTGAAATAAACAAGGGCTTTCATTTTGTCAACTCGGTTATCTGCTAAGGCTATTCCATGAGTACAGATTGTAATACTACATTTTACCAACACTGAGTTTCGGCATTAGCTCGGAAACCAAGTCCAAAAACCCCTGACTATGTCTAAAGTTCATCAAATTCATAAAATATCAGAATTCCCACATATAAACCGTAACACAAACCTAAATATATTGTAAAGCAATCTTTAGGTTCAATTCCTGCATCTGCACACAAAAAAATTAAACAGAGGATCAGTGCATAATCAGAGCGAGGAAAGGAAACAGGAATCAAAACTGGAAAGCTCGCTCAGTAACAAACAACATATAATTACTATTTAAATAAGAAAATGAGGAGCTGTTCATGGTGGATCCTCTAAATTGAGTGTTTTTGTTTAGGTTATATGAATTGACTTACCGATTGTAGCAAATCCGACACGCCTTCGCTTCTTCGGCTCTGAGATCTGATCGGCTGGCTGCTTCTGCCCCATTTTCCGGCGAGCTAGGGTTACGACAGGAAGCGGGAAAACAAGTGAGGCGGGAATTCGCAATGAACAGAAATGTCGAAGAGGATTTTATGCTCAGCGGCTTCTTCTCAGTCTCTTGCGCCGAGGATTACAGTGTAAAATAAACTGTGCAAGCCCATAAGCATCTGAAATTGGGCCTGGCTCATCTTCTTTGTGGAACATACTAAAGCCCATCTTATGATAATAACGTAATAATCTTTATTTTGTATTACAGAAAAACTTAAAATATATATGAATTTCTTATAACTGAAAGGGGCCATTACAAATGAAATAAATAGCATCATCTAGCCGTTTCGTAACAAAAATCCATCTGCTAAAGCCTTCTTCGAGACAAAAAATAATTTCTGTCTCAAAATATAGAGAGCTGTCGGGGGCTCCACAAATTGTTTCATTCTGCAAGTTTATGTGCATCCTCACTTGCTTCAAATATAAAAGTGAATAAATTAATATTGGGATAGCTAAAATGAGAACTATCGATGTATACTTACAAGAAAAAAGATTCGATGCAAATGACATATTTTCGTAAAAAATGCAAACTATGCAAATGATCAGATCGCTCTTGATTTGGTCATTTGGACGGATGAGATTAAATCTTGTTTATGATTAATTTTTTGTTGATGAATTATAAATTATTCATGACAAACTATGTCGTACTTTTATTTTCTCGACGGCGAATTATAACTCACTTTTGACAAAACTTTATTTATTTTTTTTACCAAAAATTTAATTTGTACCTAATTTTTACTCATATTCATGAATTATAAAAAGCAAGTAAATTTGGCGCTACCAAGTGGTACATAAAAAAGTTGAGCTGGATCGAACTAAACAATCCTGACTACATTTTAACTTCGGGCTGTAAAAGTCTGCAAGTGCTTCGGCATATCTATGATGATTTGGACAAGAGTATTGACTCAAGAAATGAAGATGTTCCGTTATTTGGTGCTCCCTTGATGTTAAGGATAGAAGTGATCACATTATAAATTTCAACATTTTCAAAAGACGAGACCTTTCGCCCTCTCGCAAACCGAGGTCCATGTCCGACGAAGATGCTTCTCATTGAGAACACTGCATTGTCATAGCCATGAGAGCCTCCACATTTCTCCGTATTCGTTCTTTTCTGCTCCACCTTAAACCCTTCGTCAAGCAACCCAATAATCGGGGGAATCCTATCACTCGCAGCGTAATGCAGTCGACTAGGTAAGTCCTCCTTGAGATAAATCTTCAGCCTTTTCCCATTCACAACTTTTTCAGTCCTTAAGCCTTCATTCATTTTAGTTACAATGTCAGATAGGTTGTGTCCATCAGGTGGACGAATAGACAACAAAGTCGAATAGGACTGAACCCAATCACGAGGCACGTCGATCCACGGAGCGAGGTCATCCAGAGCTACGACTTTCCGATCACATGTACTAACCATCCCATGATCACCAACTAAAATCAGATTGACATCTTCAAACACATTTCTCTTCTCCAACCCAACAATCAGCCTACCAATTAGTGTATCTATTTGACTCACGGCTTCAGTGATTTTCGGATCATCAGGGCCAACCTGATGTCCCTGATGATCCGGGTCTTCGAAATACAATGTCATAAAAGCAGGAATCTCCGAACTTGGCAAATCAAAGTACCTTAAAACCTCATCAACTCTTTCCTCAAATGGTACTGAACCATTGTACCGCTTGCAATAGGTTGAAGAACAGTTCCAAGAACCCTTGCTGACCTGTAATCATATTTAAAAAGATACGAATTTAGAAAGTAAAAAAAACAGGTACATACAAGTATAACCGTGCAGCGAAGCGAAAAACCATCATTTAATAAAATGATATAGTTTTGCGTGATTTAAGTAAAACTACATAGTTTTAAAAAAGATTCAATTTTTTATTTAGGGATTATATTATTTAAACGACGTAATTTTATCGAAGTACTCGTTTTTGAATTGCTGTTTTTGGCTTGGCTGGTTGCCGGAAATGAATCCGGTTAGGAAAAGCATCCAGCACACCCACAGTACAACCAAATGTTGCAAGTGTAAAAATGACATAATTCCAATAAAAACATTGTCGTTCAATGAAACAGATATCATTTCAATTCATATCCGTTACCTCTGAGCCAGGCCAGAAGTAGGTGGCGGCTTTGAGGCCGTGGTTAGCCAGAGTCTCCCACAGAGGCTCGCCCAGCCACCACTCCGCATTGTGGCTCCCCATAGAAAAGTATTTGCCTGTTTTCGGGTCAGAAAACTTGTTGTTGACAATGCCATGATGAGCTGGATAGAGTCCCGTAACGATGGAATAATGGTTGGGAAATGTCAACGTTGGAAAAACAGGAATCAGGCCATGTTCTGCTTCTGTTCCGCGACTGATCAAGTGGTGGATGTTGGGAGCGGAGACTTTGAACTGGTAACCAAAGCGAAATCCATCTGCAGAAACCAGCAGAACAACCGGGTTCTTGAGTACCTTGAGTTTGCGAGATACTAGATCAGGGTTGTGAGGCCGTGATGATAAGTAAAGGAAGGCGAATGCAAAGGAAGTCGCAACCGCGACACAGGTGGTGAAAATGAGGACAACGAAGACGATCTTGGAGTGGTTTGACTTGGATGAGGTGGCGGAGAGTTCAGTGTTGAGGGGGAGAAGAGATGTGGATGGGCTGATGGATGAGTTGACTTGTTCATCAGCTGCTGCGGCCATTATCATCGGTTTGTTTGTTGATTGTGGTTTAAGGTAGAGGAAGGAGACTGGAGTAGATATGAAGGCAATAAACAATGATGACAGATGGTTGGAGCGGCAGTTGGGTATCCCTTGTTAGCCTGTTGCTTTCCTTTCAGCATAACTTCATAAGAAAAGAAGAGAAAACATAGCTTAGGACTTAGGACTTAGGAGGGCTATTGGTCAATTCTTCAGGCTTCAGCAATCTCAAGAAATTAGATGAATATAAAAAACTGGAATAAAATAATATGAGTTTAAATTAAGGGTTTGGATCAAATACAAACCAATATTATAAATAAAAACTACAAATCCATAAAAAATTCGACACGTGTCAAAATGAACCAATTAAAATTCAGCCGAGATTTCATCCAGTCGGAGTTATTTTTGTAAATAAAAAAATTACATGTGGACTTATTTAAAAATATATAAACGATATGAGGGGTATAAACGTCCAAAATTTGCTACAGTAATGTTCAGACTTCAAAAACAATGTTCAGACTTAAACCAGTAATGACAAATACTTCAAAAAAACATTGTTCAGACTTAAAAAAACAGTGTTCAGACTTAAAAAAATAATAATGAGACTTAAACCATTAACAATCAGACTTAAATAACAATGTTCAGACTTAAAAAAACAATGTTCAGACTTAAACCAGTAATGACAATACTTGAAAAAACATTGTTCAGACTTGAAAAAACATTGTTCAGACTTAAAAAATAATAAATGAGACTTAAACCATTAACGATCAGACTTAAATAACAATGTTCAGACTTAAAAAAACAATGTTCAGACTTAAACCAGTAATGACAATACTTGAAAAAACATTGTTCAGACTTAAAAAACATTGTTAACGATCAGACTTTTTAAGTCTGAACACTACCATTTAAGTCTGAACACTACCATTTAAGTCTGATTATTAAGTATTTTTAAGTCTTACCATCTTAAGTCTGAACACTACCATTTAAGTCTGAACACTACAATGTTCAGACTTAAATCAGTAATGACAAGACTTAAAATGGTTATAATCAGACTTAAAATTGATAATGATCAGATTTAATATGGTAATGATCAGACTTACATGCAGAAATTGGAACATCTGAAAAATGCTATGCAAAATTTGATGTTTATGCGCCTGTGTCAGAATTTGATGAAAGCCTAGTATTTTTTGGGTGGAAACGGCATTCTGAGCAAGACTCACAACTACGTGGTGAGGTCGGTGTTTTTAGGGCAAATTCGATCATCTGAAGGGTCAAATTCATGTTTTAATCAAAAATAAAAATATAAAAAAAATTTAGTCTGATTATAGAATTCTTAGGGCAAGACTCTTTAATTTTAAGTCTGATCATAGAATTCTTTTTAAGTATGATCATTACCATTTTAAGTCTGATCATTAAGAATTTTTAGTCTGATCATTGCTTTTTTTTTTAAGTCTGATCATTAAGCTTTTAAGTGTGAACACTACCATTTAAGTCTGAACACTACCATTTAATTAAGTCTGATTATTAAGTATTTTTAAGTATGAACACTACTTTTTTTAAGTCTGAACACTACATTTTTAAGTCTGAACACTACCATTTAAGTCTGATTATTAAGTATTTTTAAGTCTGAACACTACCATTTAAGTCTGAACACTACCATTTAAGTCTGAACACTACCTTTTTTAAGTCTGAACACTACCATTTAAGTCTGATTATTAAGTATTTTTAAGTCTGAACACTACCATTTAAGTCTGAACACTACCATTTAAGTCTGATTATTAAGTATTTTTAAGTCTGAACACTACCATTTAAGTCTGAACACTACCATTTAAGTCTAAACACTACCTTTTTTAAGTCTGAACACTACCAGTTAAGTCTGAACACTACCATTTAAGTCTGAACACTACCTTTTTTAAGTCTGAACACTACCATTTAATTAAGTCTGATTATTAAGTATTTTTAAGTATGAACACTACTTTTTTTAAGTCTGAACACTACATTTTTAAGTCTGAACACTACCATTTAAGTCTGATTATTAAGTATTTTTAAGTCTGAACACTACCATTTAAGTCCGAACACTACCATTTAAGTCTGAACACTACCATTTAAGTCTGATTATTAAGTATTTTTAAGTCTGAACACTACCATTTAAGTCTGAACACTACCATTTAAGTCTGATTATTAAGTATTTTTAAGTCTGAACACTACCATTTAAGTCTGAACACTACCATTTAAGTCTGAACACTACCTTTTTTAAGTCTGAACACTACCATTTAAGTCTGAACACTACTTTTTTTAAGTCTGAACACTACCTTTTTAAGTCTGGACACTACCATTTAAGTTTGATTATTAAGTATTTTTAAGTATGAACACTACTTTTTTTAAGTCTGTACACTACCTTTTTAAGTCTGAACACTACCATTTAAGTCTGATTATTAAGTATTTTTAAGTCTGAACACTACCATTTAAGTCTGAACACTACCATTTAAGTCTGATTATTAAGTATTTTTAAGTCTGAACACTACCATTTAAGTCTGAACACTACCATTTAAGTCTGATTATTAAGTATTTTTAAGTCTGAACACTACCATTTAAGTCTGAACACTACCTTTTTTAAGTCTGAACACTACCAGTTAAGTCTGAACACTACCATTTAAGTCTGAACACTACCTTTTTTAAGTCTGAACACTACCATTTAAGTCTGATTATTAAGTATTTTTAAGTATGAACACTACTTTTTTTAAGTCTGAACACTACCTTTTTAAGTCTGAACACTACCATTTAAGTCTGATTATTAAGTATTTTTAAGTCTGAACACTACCATTTAAGTCTGAACACTACCATTTAAGTCTGATTATTAAGTATTTTTAAGTCTGAACATCAGTATTTTAAGTCTGAACACTAACAATTTTTGGACTAAATTGAAAATAACATTATTAGGTTTTATACCCATTAGTGTGGAATGACTATTATACCCCTCCGTGTTTTCTCCGGGATTTCGACTAAACTGGGACACGTGTCGGCTTTATAATCGGTTTGTAGTTTTTATTTATAATTTGGTTTGTACCTGAACCGCACCCTTAAATTAATATGAGAAACAACTAATAATCAGCTGTTGGTTGATTTCACATATCACAATTTACCCCCAACAGTACAGCATCAAGTTCAACAACACAGTTCAAAACGGAAAAATCAAATGTATTGTTCTTATACTAGAATGAGTAATGGAAGGCTTGAACACAATCTCAAAATTGCCCAACAAAAGAAGACACTGTTTGAATGGGAACCGAAATCAGCATACCCACAGATTATTACTCTGCAGAATCCTAGGCCTCTGGAGGAAGCGGTTGTTGTATGTTTTAAGGCATTAGAATGTTGAAAGTCTTCTTTTGTTGGGCAATTTTGAGATTGTGTCCAAGCCTTACATTACTCAGTCTAGTGTAAGAACAATCCATTTGATATTCTGTTTTGAACTGTGTTTTTGAACTTGATACTGTACTGTTGGGGGTAATTGTGATATGTAATCAACAAACAGCTGATTATTAGTTGTTTCTCATATTAATTTAAACTCATATTATTTTATTCCAGTTTTTTATATTCATCTAATTTCTTGAGATTGCTGAAGAATTGACCAATTGCCTAAGCCATGTTTTCTCTTCTTTTCTTATGAAGTTATGCTGAAAGAACAGCAACAGGCTAACAAGGGATACCCAACTGCAGCTCCAACCTTCTGTCATCATTGTTTATTGCCTTCAGATCTACTCCAGTCTCCTTCCTCTACCTTAAACCACAATCCACTCTTTCCCCAAAAAAAACAAACCGATGATACCGATGATAATGGCCGCAGCAGCTGATGAACAAGTCAACTCATCCATCAGCCCCTCCACATCTCTTCTCCCCCTCAACACTGAACTCTCCGGCAGTTGACACAACCATTCCTGGAATTTGTGCATGCCAGTGAAGCTCTTTCAAATCTTTTTGTCCCTGTTCAACGTTTCGAATCGGAGCATTTCAATAATTAGGCAGTGACAAAAGGAAAAGACAGGCAATCCTTTCTAATGCTAACTATTGCATCGTGTGCTTGAGTCTGTTTGCCATAAGGGGAAAGATACTTGAGATAATTTATTCTACTAAAATGAGAGAAACTAACCTGATGAACAAAAAGTAGCTGTGGTGGCAAATCCTCAGGGGCGATGACTTGTTCTTCTATTTTGGTGCGAAACTCAGCCTCCTCTTCTTCATCTTTTTCTAGCGAAAGGTCCCATATTCTGTCACCAGAAATCCCAGAATTTAATGGAGATGAGTGCAGACTGTAGTCTTTATGTGAAGCATTAGCATCTCACAACTTTTCACAATTTTAGCAGTCAGGTAATACTTACGTTAGCTGATTGTCTGAGGAAGTAACTGCCAAGGTTGATGCCTCATGTGGACTCCACTCAATAGATGTAATAGGTTGTTTGTGGTATGTAAAATGTGCAACAGTTGGTTCTTCAGTCTGCCCCGCAATACAAAGAAAAAGAAGACTGTTACAAGGAATTATATTTGGAAGTATATGATAAAATATTTGATTAATCAAAATTAACAATGGGCTGGTTTTCTGGAATTATGTTATGGACCGTGTTGATTCTCATATTTATTACAAAATTAAATAGATATCTCAAACAGAAAACGTACCTTTAACCGTCGGAGATCGCGGACTGTAAATGTACCGTCATCACTTCCAGATGCTATCATGCAACTGGCAAGCCTGGTAAGATTTTACAAACGCCAAGATTTAGAGCAAATACAACAAATTCATACAAACCATTAACTCGACAATATAATGGCACACTTTCGGCACCTATTCCATGAGATAACATTGACATCAGCATCATGTGCCTTGAAATATGCTGCTGGTGATTATCTGGAACGAATGTACATCCACATAACATGAGGCAAATACATCAGCCTCTGTCGGGCTCCACTGCGGGAAAAAAAACAGTAGCAAATCCTTACACAACAATCAAATACAGAAAAAGAGGTGATAAAAGTGCAATCCAAGAGTCGCCCTAGTTGATTTACACTTCATATGCAAAACTTGTATATCTTCCACACTTCCAGCATGTCCTACAAGTGGATTCTTATCTACATTCCATGTTGCACCAGATGAAGGTTCCCACAAATGAATGCAACTGTTGCAGTCCCCTGCCAAAAAAAAGAAACAACCACCAGAGTTATTTTCATCGGAAAGCTTCTCATCAAGCAAATAGAACATAAAACAAACTCATTAACCATCAACACCTGTTAGCAACCTCCCTGGTACGAGAGGACTCCAATCGATCCCCTAGCCTTCAACTTTGTGTCCGCCGAACTTTAACAAAGGAGCATGATTTTGGCCATCTGGGTGATATTCAAGATATCCCCGGCGGTGATGACTTTTTTTGGCCATACTGAGGGTGAGTTTTTTTTAAATATAAAACACAAACTGAAATTTCATTAGGAACGAAAGTAGAATGTCACGAGTACATTACTGTTTGCGCAGTCTGCCTAGCAATGATGTTGTGATGTCAAAAAGTGACCCTGAAAATTTATTATAGGCACTCGTTCTTAGATGACCCACCCCTACCTAATGTGAAGACGCCCCAAGTGCATCTAGAACCAAGACGCTTCAGCATAAGCTCATTCTCATCAATCAACAACTTCTCCCACTTCTTAGCCATTTTAACTCTTTCAGTTTTTCCCATCAAACTAAAACCAATTCTTAAAATCTCCTCACTAACCCCAAAGCCATTTTGCTCAGTAATCTAAACAAATGGTTCATAGTAGTGTCATCTGATTCAGCGTCATCCATCTCGGAATCAAACACTTCATCCTTCTTCATCACGACCGGAAGGTCATCCCCGGCCTCATCCGAGATGATGAGGTGGTAACATCAGATGAGGGGGTGTAAGAGGAAGTGTCGCATGCTGAAGAAGAAGACGATGAGAAGGAAGAAGAAGAGGAGATGGATGTGAATGGTGCACCTACTGTTCCGAAACCTGTTGCTCAACGCGTGTCGCCTGAGGATGACCTTCCGGTCGTGATGAAGAAGGATGAAGTGTCTGATTCCGAGATGGATGACGATGAATCGGAATCAGATCGGAAGCCTCATCCGAGTGAGGCGACACGCGTTGAGCAACAGGTTTCGGAACAGCAGGTGCACCATTCACAGCCATCTCCTCTTCTTCTTCCTTCTCATCATCTTCTTCTTCAGCATGCGACACTTCCTCTTCCACCTCCTCATCTGATGCTACCACCTCATCATCTCGGATGAGGCCGGGGATGACCTTCCGATCGTGATGAAGAAGGATGAAGTGTCTGATTCCGATATGGATGACGCTAAATCGGATGACGCTACTATGAACAATTTGGTTTGATTACTTAGCAAAGTGGCTTCTAGCTTTGGGGTTAGTGAGGAGATTTTAAGAATTGGTTTTAGTTTGATTGGAAAATCTGAAAGAGTTAAGATGGCTAAGCAGTGGGAGAAGTTGTTGATTGATGAGAATGAGCTTCTGTTGAAGCGTCTTGAGTTGCTTATGGAGGAGGTTAAGTTGATTCTAGATGCACTTGGGGCGTCTTCACATTAGGTATTAGGTAAGGGGTGCGTCATCTAAGAATGAGTGGCTATAATAAATTTTTAGGATCTTTTTGACATCACAGCATCATTGCTAGTCAGACTGCTCAAACAGTAATGTACTCATGACATTCTACTTTCGTTCTAATGAAATTTTAGTTTGTGTTTTATATTTATAAAAAAAACTCACCCTCAGTATGGCCAAAAAAGTCGTCGTCTTCATATAGCTGATCAATTAAACTGATCAATGTCGGTCAGCTAATGATTAATATCATCAAGAAACTCCGGAAGATGAACCTGCTGCACCGGAGGTGGGCTGGGCGGCAGAGGTGGCTGTGACGCCGGAGCATCAGCATGAATAAATGAATAATATCATCAAGTAGCTCACCCTCAGCATGGCCAAAAAAGTCGTCACCGCCATGAATATATTGAATATCACCCAGATCAACAAGAAACTGATCGGCTGGCTGCTGCTTCTGGCCCAATTTCCGGCGAGCTAGGGTTTGACAGTAAGCGGGAAAACAACTTACGCGGGAATTTGCACTGAACGAGAAATGTCGAAGAGGATTTCATGTTCAGCGGCTTTGTCTCAACCTCTTGCCCTATCCCAGTGTAAAATAAACTGTGCCCTAGCCCATAAACATTTGAGCGGCCCAACTTCTTTGTAGACCATAACAAAGCGTCAAGCCCATTTTTAATAATAATGTAATAATCTTCGTATTTGTATTAAAGAAAACTTCAAATTTGTTTCATTTTGCAAGTTTATGTGCATCGTGAACTTGCTTCAAAACGAAGTAATTTTATAAAAATGAATGAAAACTCAAACTCATGGCATGCATTCAAAAGGGTAGGGATGCACAAATTCGGACCGGACCGAAAAAACCGACCGAACCGGACCGAAAAAGACCGGACCGAACCGGACCGAATTTTTTTCGGTCCGGTCTTCGGTCCTAAGATTTGCCAAATTTCGGTCTCGGTCCGGTCCGGTTCGGTCCTATGTAAATTCGGTCCGGTTCGGTCTGGACCGAATAAATTTTTATTTATTTTTTTTTAATTTTCAAGAAACTGGAACCGGACCGAACCGGACCGATTGCCGGACCGAACCGGACCGAACCAGACCGATTGCCGGACCGAACCGGACCGAACCGGACCGAAACTGGATTTTGCAAAAAATCAAATAATATTTCGGTCCATAACCGGTCTGGACCGGACCGAACCGGACCGAACCGGACCGATTCGGTTTCGGTCCGGGTCGGTCTTCGGTCTTAATGTGGCAAAAAATTCGGTCCAGAGGACCGGACCGGACCGAAAAAATCGGTCCGGTTCGGTCCGGTCCGGACCGAATGTGCATCCCTACAAAAGGGTTTAAATTGTCATGTATATTTGATCAAAACTATGACTGCTGGATCATTACCGCTTCTGCAAGAGTATAATTTTTGGAAAGGAAGAAGTCCCGTTATTTGGTGCTCTCTTGATGTTAAGGATCGAAGTGATCACATTATAAATTTCAACATTTTCAAAAGACGGGACTTTTCGCCCTCTCGCAAACCGAGGTCCATGTCCGACAAAGATGGTTCTCATTGAGAACACTGCATTGTCATAACCATGAGAGCCTCCACATTTCTCCGCATTTGTTCTCTTCTGCTCCACCTTAAACCCTTCTTCGAGCAATCCGATAATCGGCGGAATCCTATCACTCGCAGAGTAATGCAGTCGACTAGGTAAGTCCTGTTTAAGATAAATCTTCAGCCTCTTCCCATTCACAACTTTTTCGATCCTTAAGCCTTCATTCATTTTCGTTACAATGTCAGAGAAATTGTGTCCATCAGGTGGACAAATGGACAACAACGTCGAATAGGACTGATCCCAATCATGAGGCACGTCGATCCACGGAGCGAGGTCATCCAGAGCTACTACTTTCCGATCACATGTACTAACCATTCCATGATCACCAACTAAAATTACATTGACATCTTCAAACACATTTCTCTTCTCCAACCCAACAATCAGCCTATCAATCAGTGTGTCTATTCTACTAATGGCTTCTGTGATATCCTGATCATCAGGGCCAACCTGATGCCCCTGATGATCCGGGTCTTCGAAATACAATGTCATAAAAACAGGAATCTCTGAACTTGGCAAATCGAAGTACCTTAAAACCTCATCAACTCTTTCCTCGAATGGTACTAAACCATTGTACCGCTTGCAATAGGTTGAAGAACAGTTCCAAGAACCCTTGCTGACCTGTAATCATATTTAAAAAGATACGAATTTAGAAAGTAAAAAAAACAGGTACATAAAAGTATAACCGTGCAGCGAAGCGAAAAACCGTCATTTAATAAAACGACGTAGTTTTGTGTGATTTAAGTAAAACTACGTAGTTTTAAAAAGGATTCAATTTTTTATTTAGGGATTATATTATTTAAACGACTTAATTTTATGGAAGTACTCGTTTTTGAATTGGTGTTTTTGGCTTGGCTGGTTGCTGGAAATGAATCCGGTACTTATGCGCAATTGGTTAGGAAAAGCATCTAGCACACCCACTGTACAATCAAATGCTGCAAGTGTAAAAACGATATAGTTCCAATAAAAAAATTATCGTTCAATGAAACCGATGTCGTTTCAATTCATATCCCTTACCTCTGAGCCAGGCCAGAAGTAGGTGGCGGCTTTGAGGCCGTGGTTAGCCAGAGTCTCCCCACAGAGGCTCGCCCAGCCACCACTCGGCATTGTGTTGGCCTGTTTTCGGGGCTGAAAACTTGTTGTTGACAATGCCATGATGAGCTGGATTAAGGGTGGCAAAATGGATGAACGGATGGGTTAATGGATGGATGAAACGGTTAGCGGATTAAACGAATCAAATCCAATAAAATCCATTAGTGTTAATGGATTAAACGGACGGATCACTAACGGTTGACGGATTAACGGATAAATCCATTTAATTCATTTAAACCATTTGATCCATTTTAATCCATTTAACCCATTTTTTCATTTAACTCGTTTATTTCTTATTTGATATTAAGAAATTTAAATTGAGTTATTTAAATTCACATGATCTTTTGAACTAGTTTGACTCAACCAAGCCCTAATCGACTGTAATTCATATTCGTTATGTTGAATCAATGTTGATTGTTTTTTTGTAGGTGAAATAGTAACTTACATGGGACTAAATCATTTTTTAAGAGATTTGCATTTGATACCACTGTGATTGTAAAATCTAAAGCAGCCATTCATCAAAAAAAAATTATAAAGCAGCCACACTGCAATGTCACTGATGCAATTCAAAAAATGAAAGAAACATTTCTATAGAATGTTTATTTTTCATTATACGAAACCAAAGGAGCTAAATTAGAAAATACCTCTGACCCAACTCCGACGAAGCCCTAATCCGACCAATTCCGACGAAGCCCTAATACGACTAATTTGATGCGTCGATGCGTCGCTGGACCTGAGGAGATGCGGCGATGTAGCTGGAGGCGAGGAGATGTCGAGATGAGTCGACGCTTGGAGTCGAGGAGGAGATGCACAGAGTTTTGAATGTTTTTAATTTTTATGATTAATTGGTTTAATGGATCATTAATGGATTAATTGATCAAACCATGTCATCCGTTTAGTAATGGATTCTTAATGGATTTGGATTAGTTCAATCCATTAACTAAATGGATGAGTAATGAATGGATTTTAGCGGATGGTTAATGGATGGATAATTAATAATGGGTAATTATGTCACCCCTAAGCTGGATAGACTATAGAATAATGGTTGGGAAATGTCAACGTTGGAAAAACAGGAATCAGGCCATGTTCTGCTTCTGTTCCGCGGCTGATCAAGCGGTGGGTGTTGGGAGCGGAGAATTTGAACTGGTAGCCAAAGCGGAATCCATCTGCAGACACCAGCAGAACAACCGGGTTCTTGAGTACCTTGAGTTTGCGAGATACTAGATCAGGGTTGTGAGGCCGTGATGATAAGTAAAGGAAGGCGAATGCAAAGGAAGTTGCAACCGCGACACAGGTGGTGAAAATGAGGACAACGAAGACGATCTTGGAGTGGTTTGACTTGGATGAGATGGCGGAGAGTTCAGTGTTGAGGGGGAGAAGAGATGTGGAGGGGCTGATGGATGAGTTGACTTGTTCATCAGCTGCTGCGGCCATTATCATCGGTATCATCGGTTTGTTTTTTTTGGGGAAAGAGTGGATTGTGGTTTAAGGTAGAGGAAGGAGACTGGAGTAGATCTGAAGGCAATAAACAATGATGACAGAAGGTTGGAGCTGCAGTTGGGTATCCCTTGTTAGCCTGTTGCTGTTCTTTCAGCATAACTTCATAAGAAAAGAAGAGAAAACATGGCTTAGGCAATTGGTCAATTCTTCAGCAATCTCAAGAAATTAGATGAATATAAAAAACTGGAATAAAATAATATGAGTTTAAATTAATATGAGAAACAACTAATAATCAGCTGTTTGTTGATTACATATCACAATTACCCCCAACAGTACAGTATCAAGTTCAACAACACAGTTCAAAACAAAATATCAAATGGATTGTTCTTACACTAGACTGAGTAATGTAAGGCTTGAACACAATCTCAAAATTGCCCAACAAAAGAATACACTGTTTGAATGGGAACCGAAACAGCATACCCACAGATTATTACTCCACAGAATCCTAGGCCTCTGGAGGAAGCGGTTGTTGTATGTTTGAAGGCATCAGAATGTTGAAACCATCTCCAGCAGTTGACACAACCATTCCTGGAATTTGTGCATGCCAGTGAAGCTCTTTCAAATCTTTTTGTCCCTGTTCAACATTTCAAATCGGAGCATTTCAATAATTAGGCAGTGACAAAAGGAAAAGACAGGCAATCCTTTCTAATGCTAATTATTGCATCGTGTGCTCGAGTCTGTTTGCCATAAGGGGAAAGATACTTGAGATAATTTATTCTACTAAAATGAGAGAAACTAACCTGATGAACAAAAAGTAGCTGTGGTGGCAAATCCTCAGGGGCGATTACTTGTTCTTCTATTTTGGTGCGAAACTCAGCCTCCTCTTCTTCATCTCTTTCTAGCGAAAGGTCCCATATTCTGTCACCAGAAACCCCAGAATTTAATGGAGATGAGTGCACTGTAGTCTTTATGCGAAGCATTAGCATCTCACAACTTTTCATAATTTTAGCAGTCAGGTAATACTTACGTTAGCTGATTGTCTGAGGAAGTAACTGCCAAGGTTGATGCCTCATGTGGACTCCACTCAATAGATGTAATAGGTTGTTTGTGGTATGTAAAATGTGCAACAGTTGGTTCTTCAGTCTGCCCCGCAATACAAAGAAAAAGAAGACTGTTACAAGGAATTATATTTGGAAGTATAGGATAAAATATTTGATTAATCAAAATTAACAATGGGCTGGTTTTCTGGAATTATGTTATGGACCGTGTTGATTCTTATATTTATTACAAAATTAAATAGATATCTCAAACAGAAAACGTACCTTTAACCGTCGGAGATCACGGACTGTAAATGTACCGTCATCACTTCCAGATGCTATCATGCAACTGGCAAGCCTGGTAAGATTTTACAAACGCCAAGATTTAGAGCAAATACAACAAATTCATACAAACCATTAACTAGACAATATAATGGCACACTTTCGGCACCTATTCCATGAGATAACATTGACATCAGCATCGTGTGCCTTGAAATATGCTGCTGGTGATTTTCCGGAACGAATGTCCCATATAGCAATATGTCCATCCACAGAACATGAGGCAAATACATCAGCCTCTGTCGGGCTCCACTGCGAAAACAAACAGTAGCAAATCCTTGCACAACAATCAAATACAGAAAAAGAGGTGATAAAGTTCAATCCAAGATCCCTAGTTGATTTACACTTCAGATGCAAAACTTACTTGTATATCTTCCACACTTCCAGCATGTCCTACAAGTGGATTCTTATCTACATTCCATGTTGTACCAGATGAAGGTTCCCACAAATGAATGCAACTGTTGCAGTCCCCTGCACACACAAAAAACAACCATCAACACCAGAGTTATTTTCATTGGAAAGCTTCTCATCAAGCAACCTCAGCCTCCAACTTTGTGTCCGGCGAACATAAAACAAACTCATTAACCATCAACACCTGTTAGCAACCTCCCTGGTACGAGAGGACTCCAATCGATCGCATAGCCTTCAACTTTGTGTCCGCCGAACTTCAACAAAGGAGCATGATTTTGAATTGAAGATGTGCCTTGGTTTGAACTCATCTCTGATTCAGCCAAGGCATTCAATTGAGAGCTGAGATCCCAGATCTAATGTGAAGCAAGAGAGACATGTTAATTTCCTAAACCGCACTCACACAACAACTGATCTTATCAAATATGCAAATGAAATACTTTTAACAAGCAGGTCTTCAAAATTGCTTTATCTACACAGATTAAGCCAGTGACAACAAGTCCTTTACATCTTTTTTATCAAACAACATTTTCTTGATTCTTTAGTATTTATCAAGCGGTGACCAACATCAAAAAAAGGTGTAATGCAGCCAGCAACATTATCCTGAAGTGCATAGAAATCAACAAGTGAGCTGAAGACCTATAAATGTATAATACTATTGCATGCATATGAATAAGACTCACAAAAAGATTAACCTAGAAGAAGACCAAAACACATGCAAGACAGATGGGAGAAAGAAACAACCAGAGCTGACAACAATGTGTTTGGAACTCACTGTAAAAACATATAAGTTACTTCAAATTTTGTCAGCCAAAAAGCATTCCATAACTTCAATGTCATAAAATTTAAATACTTCTATCGATACTTATTTTTAGATGTTTGGAAGGAAAATCTAAAAGAAGAAAAAAAACCTACTGTAATATGCCATACTGAATGTGAAAGCCTCCGCATGAAACCAAAAGAATTTCTTGAAAAGACTTGCAACACATAAGAAAATTCTAAAACATCTTTAACCATAGATAATTCTCTTCCCAGCACTTTTCATGATTACATGAAAAAAGCATGTGAAATAAGAACCCCTCTCGCTTTGTTCTCCCCTGCACAACTATTTCCAAATGAAATTATAATTCAAGTGACATTGAAGCCTGACCTGCACATGGCCGCTGTCTGCCCAGGAAGCACATATGTGAGGGCTTTGTGTCATGGAACGTATACGGTTAACACATCCTTCATGAGCAATCTGGCGGAGCTGTTGATTTAGAGCAATGTAAAATATTATGACAAGTGTTTAATAGCCAAAAAGACTATAGCTGAATATATGCATATTTTTATGGGAAAGAAGTGTGAAAAAAATAAAAAAGTATGTACCTGCAAAATTGGATCTTTGGATCCATTAGACTCGTCATCAGTGTCATCACCACTATCACTATCATCACTGTCCATATCAGATCCATCCGCTGCAGGTTTGGGAGGTATTAATTCGCGTCTTTTCCCTGAGATATTTGATAATTTATATACTCCAATAGAGTTCCAAGCTGATTTCTCTGCCTGCAAAACATTGAACCACATATACCAAATTAAATGCGTAATCAGACCAACAAAGAGAAAGCACAAAATAAAGATTTTGTATAATCATAGGCGTTAAACAACATGGACACAAAGAGAGAATAAGCGAATTCAAATAGTCAAAAGTCATAACAACATTTACACGAACAGGACTGCAGATATTCTTCTCACGGTGCAATATAGAATCCATTATAAGTGCAGAAACTTCTTACCAGAACTCATACAATGTAGCATTAATTGAAATAATATCGAATATTGAAAACAGTTTAATAGGAAAACTTCAAGCCTCTTGTTTCACAAAAGAATTTGAGAGCAATCAAAATCCATTACCTGTGTCCCTGCTACGAAAAACATCGTATGTGGGAACTCTGATCGGACCATGCCAAGAGAATCCCTCACAATATCGAAGCTGCAATGCAAGCCAAAATTTAAAACCGATATCAATTACATCATAACACATTACCATAGCGTTTCTGAAGAGTAGGTATTCAACAATTGCTGCAATGCTCAATTCATAAGTCCATAAGCTAAAGAAACGACCTCAAACATGGCCAGCCGACATGAAAGGCGTGAAGGGAATTGTAAGCAGTGGGGTCACACTGAAGCTCCTCGTCTTCTCCAATTTGATCAACACCAGGTGTCCAGACCTTGGTCGGCATTGACGGGACCGTAGACGAGCCTTCACCTTTCGATCCCTGTTCCAGCAACATCAACACCAATCATTTTTTTAACGAATTCGTTGATAAAAAAAGTTGACGAGTGAAAAATGCGAGGGATGAAATGAAAGCAAACCTTATTCTTTCTCTTGGCTTTCTTGGGATTTTTGATGCTCCGAACCATGATTGCGGACGGTTGGAACGAAGAGCGTGATTGATTGAATTCGTAGGGTTTTCGGCTGAGAGGTTTTAGGGTTTTATATCGGCTGTGTGTGTCTGTCGCACCCGCAAATCTAATTGCTCTGCGGTTTTGCTGATGTCTTGAATTTATCATAAATGTGATTATAAACCCCCCAAAGTTTTGATGTGTGCAATGACATACCCCCAATTTAATGCCTCGTTTAAAAATAAAAAAAATAAAAGCGTACAAAGACAAAGGAAGCAAACCCATAAATGAAAATAAACAACAACATTAAAAAAGTAGCCAACAAACACAGAAAATATGGAAACGTAATCCGTGTAAAGTAGATCTCTCCATCAGCTGCTGTAATATCTTCACAGACGAGGGGCTTCAAGATCCAAAATACGCCAAAATGACCAAATAGATGAAGCGGCACGAAAAACCAACTTCAAAGCACCAATCAAGCTCCGGCCCCATTTAATGCCCCATTTGATTCGTATAAAGTTTTTTTTTGCGATGGAAACTGGAAAGGACACTGAGTTTCTAGTGATGATACAAAAACAAAGGCAAAAAACGAACACTGAATTTCATAATTGATTCACTAAGGAATTCCTTAACAAAACAAAAAGATACAATACAAACTTCTCATTCGATTTATTTCTACCATATTTTTCATGAGTGACAACCAAAATAATATTTCACAGATTATTACTTAACTCCCCGGCTACGTATGAAATTATTTCGATCAAAACGGCATCATTTTAGTATATTATGCAAATCTGTTTACCATATTTTGATGAGGTGCAAGCATAAAGAATAGCTTTAGACCGAGCAGGCCGCACGAGTTAACCAGCGTATGAATGCGGCCGAGTATTAGGGAGAAACGGAACGAGGCGAGATGGTTGATATCAGGGTACAAGTCACAAACAAGTTCACCAATTCTACCGAGCCAAAAACAAGTTCACAAGTTCTACAGAGTCACAAACAAGTTCACACTGTAATACTGAGTGAGCAGTCTACAAGTCTAAACACCTCTGCCTGCAACGGACTAGTCATGGCTCTAAAAAAACTGCTGGAAACAAATGGAAATGTCTATGGGAGATTTTTGAATCAACCCAACTGCTGCAAAGGATGGATCCAGTTGTAGCGTACTTTCCTAGTTGCCTCCTGCGCTCTCAGGATCTAGCGGTGCATTCTATCACATGGGATTTGAATTTTTCTAACTCGGCCAAAACTTCTTCCTCGGGCCTATAGATTAAGTCGCTCATGCGCCATATCTGCGAAATCACCATCAAGAGGTTCAGTCAGTCAAGCAAATGCAGGAAGGCAGTACCCGTGGCTAGTAAAACAAGGGAAAGTGACCTATACCTGCAACGTGCCACCTCCACCACTAGTCCCACAATCATCAGACACGCTTACTACTGTCCATGGATCGGAGGCATTCCAGTGAAAGTCCACAACTTTGTCCCTGCATTAAACAAGGGTAGCAGAGATAAACATGATGTGAAGAACATGTTCCTTCGTGTAAAACATTATGGAAGAGTAGCACATGTGCAAGCAGTAAACCAGAAGATGACAGAACAACGAATTTTTGCATGATTAAATGAATGATTCGCATGTAAGTCTTTGAGATGTTAACCTGTGTCCCGCATGTTGGAAAAATAGGCCTGGAGTTGTTCCTTGTTCTCCAACCTGTAACATGATAAACCAACTCCCACATATTTTTAATGAAACTAATATTTCAAGATGCAACTTGGTGATGAGGAAAGCAGAGTGATCAAATTCTCATACTGGTCTTTGAATATTCCAGTTGCTTGGGAAGGGCATGGAAATAGAAAGAAAGAAATTACAACATTGAATTTTTGTTTCGCACCTTGTTGAAGTCCCAAATGTTTAGAAGTGCATCCTCAGCAGCACTACCAAAGACAGATGCCTTGTCTGGAGACCACTGAGGCAGATATAGAATGATTTGATTGTGAAAATCATGTCCTGTGCACTCCTAAATGACTAAATGATAATAGTACAGACAATCCTCACCTGGACGCAAAGTACTGCAGCTTTATGACCTTCAAATTTGTGAACAGGAGAACCAACTCCTCCAGAAGTTAGACTTCGGCGATCAAACATACGAACCGAATTATCCGCTGAGCTGAAAAGTGCAAGAAAATTGATACCATTACTCGACGGCGATGAATAATAGTAATCAAGGATCCATCTTATCATACTTTATCATCATATAATTACCAATATAAGAGCATGAACATAAAAAGACTACTGCACTTGGCTAAAGTATGGAAAGGAATAGATTAGAAGTTGTGGGTAAGTGTGTGAAGAGGGATCACAATGCATCCATGCCAATGAAGTTGATTGAGAACATACCCAGTTAGAATGTAATTTTGGTCATGTGGATTCCAATCGACACAGTGCAGATCAGCATTGTGTGCCTTCTCAACCTGAGAGAACCATAAAAGTAAGTTATCATAATCAGGTCAGAAAATAGTTGGGACGGGAGGAGCCGAAACCTAACCAGCAAATCTGGATGCTGCAATTAATTTAATCCATCAACAACCAATACAAGTACTACAAAGAAATGTCAGCCAATGGCTGTTATATTTTTTATTTCAAAATATAAATAAACAAGAAACAAAAACTACATCAACTTCAAGTGTGAAAGCTAAAGAGTGAACATTATTCATCACTTCCAAGATAATTCCATAAGAGTATTCATTAAACAGGGACCTTGTTACTGTATTTTCCTAACTCCTGTTAGTTTAGCTGCAAAATAAATAGAGAAACTGCAAAATATGATATCAAGAGTTATTTACAATAGAAAACTCTTATTAGCCAACTACTTAAACACACCACCGCACATTATCTTGTGAGCAGATTACGCAACATTAAATATGACATAAGATACACTATATTGCACATTGGATCTCGTCTCATTATTAGCAAATAGAGCTACATCATATATCGTTCACATTTTCGAAGCATATCAAGCAATCAACAAGATGATGCTAAGACTTCTCTTCTTTTAGTAAACTTATGGTACGCGAATAATTTTCGAGATGAAAATGTATGCGTTTTCTCACTTCTTCATAATTTTATGAACTGATCATAACAGGAAAAGAAAAGTAAACTTTTGGAGAAGACAAGACCAACCTTGACAGCAGGGGAAGTACCAACTCGAGCATCCCATAATATGAGGCAGGAATCATCACCAACACTACAGAACTCCTGCGCACTGCGGAAGAAAAATGGGCATGACATATAGATGTTAAAAGCAGAGATGCAACTCTAACCAACAATCTAAACATCCTTTTGGTCTTAATGCTCATTGCTGACAACACCATTGAAAAGCACACTGCAATTGCATTACCTGGAAGGACAAAACTGTACGTCCTCAACAGTGTCCTCGTGACCCTGAAATATACCCCGTGGTCCAACTGAGGGACTGTCGGCAGCTTTATCATTGTTCCCTCCAGAAGGTGATTTGTTTTTAATGATTGAACCAGCCGACGCTGGATCTGTAGTTGATGCAGATATATGGTCCTGGATGCTCCACAGAACCACAGACTTGTCTTTTCCTGACAGAACAATATGTTTTTATTTCTGATTTAGATGCATAATAATTGTGGGATTGACCATTCTAAGAAAAGGAACAGTTTGGGCACAGCTTAGTTGAAACATGTGTTTCCAAACCTTGAAGAAATTGAATTGTTAAGAAAAGGATAATATTTGGCAATTGGTACTTCAATGATAAAATCGGTGACTACAACTGTGGACATAGATACAATGAAGAATCATATTCAGACCACAAAATAGGCCGTGAACCTTGTAGGCTTGTACTGGCTCTGATCAGTTGCATATAATGTCACTTGTCACCCATTATCAGTGAAAGCAGTTTGCCAATACAATTCATACCTGCCAAATGCAAAGCATGTCAAAACACTAACCTCCAGAGAGCACAAAGGGTTCCAATGGGCACATAGCGAGAGCAAATTCTGCATTCTCTTGATGGCCTGTCAATATCTGGGTGAAAGCCAAAATCAGTAAGATAGTTTCCGTTGACTTGTTACTATTAAGATTCCCTAAACATAAGGTGTCATCTTTGCCAACACATCATACCACTTAACAAAAAAAAAGATACATCGTAGTTAGAATGATGCTACCAACTTTGAAGAATTTTTATAATGAGTATCTGAAGTTAATACAGTACGTACCAAGTCAGGATGAGACTCAGTAGCTCCAAACACAGCATGTCGATTCGGTTGAGCTTCTATATCCCAAATGAGGACCTAGTTTGATTTATTGAAATAAACAGAGATCAGCTTCACACCTGAAACCAGAAAATTCTTAAAGCAATTGTATCAGAGCTTACATCAGGTGAATCAGTATGAGTAGCCACTATCTTGTTGTTCTGGGGCAGTTCCCTGATTCTATTCACCTAAAAAGAAGCAAAAAAGAAAGTTATGCTCGAAACGGAGAGAATTCATAGAAAAAGGATTCAAAATTATGCATTGCATTTTTCATCAACTCACGAAAAAGACACGTAATTCCCTTAAAAATTAAAAAATTGTAAGACCCCCCCAACTACATATTTCACGATGCACAAACATCTAAATGTTATTACGAAAAAAGCTCCACTTCACAAAAACCTGACAAAAACATTATGTGAGAAAGCAATTTGCCATGAACATGAATGTACGTGAAGGAAGAAATTTTGAATGCATACCTCTCCTGGGTGTATAATTGTCTTGTACTTCTTTACAAAAGGTGACCGTGCCTCTTCATTGAACTAAAATTGATGCAACAGAGATTGTTAACATTCAGAAATTCAAGCACGTTAGAGTATCAAGATAAGGTGATGTAAATTGACAAAAGACAGGGGATGCAGTGGGCTGTGTAAAACATTAAATGTAAAATAACAAAACTGAACCTGTGCTATATGCTCAGCAGCAGCAACCCTGGGTTTAACAATGTCACAATTGGCTATAACCAACGTGTTTGGAACACTTCCATCAGTCTGGATAGGCATAGAGAGGAGAAAAATTAGTACAAGATCACAAAACTGAAGAGAAGTAAGTGATGGTTCTATCAAGTAGCTGTTTGCCTAATCATGCCTCATCTTGTCCAAGACGATGATCACAACTATGAAAATGTGTGATAACGGGTAGAAAATGTACAGAAAAGCTAAAGTGGTTTCCCATGATTCATATTAATTGCAATATACCAATGGATAATTTTTTACGAATTGAAATAACAAAAGCTAGAAGAAAATACCTGCTCAGATAGATATAGCCGCTGGCGATTCTTAAAAGTTCCTTGCTCAAGCACAGGTCCCCATCTTAAAAATTACAAAAATGGTCAAAGATCCAATCGTTAAGTTAGGGGCTCCAGCGAGATGAGGTTTAATTGAAAAATGATAACAGAACGAGTTAAATCCCAATAGACAATTCAAAAAAATAAAATAAAAATCACCCATCACGCTCACACAAAGTTACAACACTTGGTGCAATGTAATACAGTTTGAGCAGCCTTGCATAGGCAGTGTCACCTAAAGCCACCTAATTGCCAATTTAAACCAGAATCACACATCTCAGCCAGAAGCACGCTAAACACTAAACAGCTGTCACACACACCCACACTACACTCTAATCACTTAAAATCTAAAACCCTAAAATGTCAATTCACGACTTCCTAAAAAGAAACAACAAAATCAAAACTCGGAGATGCAATGCAAATCAACGGAATAGCAATTAATCAGCGTCGGAGCGAGGGGAGAAGAATACCGGCAAGAGAGGGAAGGCCAGACGAGGTTGTGATTGGCGAACCAGTCGTAGATGACAGGAATGAGAGACTTCCATTGAGTATATTTCTCATCGATCTGAGCCTTGCTTTTCTCTTTCATAACTCAACAATTCGTCGTCTCCGTCTTCGAATCGTCTCTCGAAGGGTTCTTCGCCGATGCTACTCTGCTATGCGACACTACACACTCACTTTTAACTTGGTTTTTTTTCTTTTGTCGCTCTCGTTTATTTTTAGTTCTTTGTCTTTTAGGAAATGGAAATGCTCATTTTTTTTACGGTACTATTTATTTTTGGTGAACTTGTTGACGCGGAATTTGAAAAAATAGAACACACTGTATCCTAGTTTTCAAACATCAAACATCAAACATCAAACATCAAACGTACGCATTTAAGTTTAAAAAGTTTGGTATTTTGTTGATTTTTTTTTGCCTCCATTAGTTTATTGTGAGTTGTGTTTATTTAAATTGGGTTTAGATTTTATCTTTTTTTAATAAAAATGTATTAGCAGTTGGTTTCATTCAAAATTCTTACGTGTTCATTAAAGGTGGATGTGAAGCTGACACGTGTTGAGTTTTGAGATGAAATCGATATCAATAACGTCGATTTCCTTAAAGATATGACAAAATTGAAACTCATACTATCGACATTGAATAAAAATACCAATTTCGTAAAAATGGTCTCTTTAGAAAAAAATGAGGTTCTAAAAGTAGAATTAAATTGAATGAAACTACATTTCAAGTGTATTGGGAGATTACAAAGATTGATTTTATGAACACCAAACTCTAAAAAAAAATAAGATATTCGAGAAAGAGTAAGATCAAATGCCGTATTTTCGAAAACAAATTTGAGTTGACCTCCTCGTCAACGGATCACACCAGTCAGAGCAATCAATCTCCGATGGCGACATTCAACGCTTCTTTGAGGCAAAGAGGTGGCTCAGTGGAGCACCTCTCCTGTTGTATCAAAATGATCCAGGGTTCAAGTCCTCACAAGCTCAAAAATTGAACAGATACTACCTTAAGAGCATGAGCTCATAATAAAAAAAAACAAATTTAGAAAATAAGACAACCCTAAATTGTAAATTATCTTCCATATATTTCAATTTATTTATTTAATATCATTGAAATAAGAAAAACAAAATAGCTGGCAGATGATTAAAACGGCGTCGTAACATCTTGGGCAGTAAAGCAAACAGCTGCAAAATCTACTTCCAAGTTCCATCATACACAGAGAGGATGACGAGCGTAAGTGGCTGTGTCTGTGTGTGTCGGTTGTTTTCAATCCGTAGTGAGAAGGCGAGTCTTCAGCCTCAGTTTCTTCAACGCAAATCAGCTTCGGTAGCAAATTGGGCCGGCAACGTTAAGCGGCGAGCTTTATCTCATTACGTAATCTTGAACTGGGTTTCAGTCCTCCTTCCCTTTCCAGCTGACTCAGCAGTTGCGTTAGTGTCCGAATTTGTTGACATTCCTGATTCTGGTGGTGTCAAGGCGCTGCAACTTAGAGAAGGCTCTGGCCCCGTTCCTGTCGATGGTGACAAGGTTCTTTTTCGTCTAGATATATTCGAAGTTATTGGGGAAAATATCATCGGTTGAAAGTTTATTTGTTTTTTTGACATCGATAGTTAATCGCGTTATCGGTTAGTTGTGAAAATAAATTTGATGTCAACGTGACTCCTAAATGAATTCAACACATAAGTCATGTCAAATATTTTCAATTTTGTACCAAAAAAAAAGTCTAAATGTAATTAGGTAAGAGTCACATCTACATCAATTTTTTTTTTCAAATTTGATTTCACTATAAATCGCTGATATGATTAGCACTTTGTGCCAAATCCTAAATGGACTTTCTACTTATGATATTTTCTCAAGAACGTTGCTATTTAGTGGGAAATCTCAAATTAACTCCGATTTAAAAAGTTTGAGGTTTTTGGATCGGAACGGAAATGACTAGAATTTAACTGGATTGAACTCTAACATTTTTCCTTCTTAGAAGTTGCATTGCATAATTTGCATTTACTAATGGGTTGAATTGTTTGATTTTGAAGGTTGCAATTCATTACTATGCTAGACTGGCTGCCAAACAAGGCTGGCGTTTCGATTCAACATATGACCACAAGGACCAGACTGGTGATTCCATCCCATTTGTTTTTACTCTCGGCTCTGGCAAAGTGAGTTAGTTGCTACTTGATAGCTGTCCGCTATTTTGTGGCATGGGCATGGCACATATTCATGCCTTTTATGATTATGTCATTTTAGCCTCTCTTTTTTTTCACGCTGATTACTTGATTGTCGTCTTTCTCTACCGACATTAAAACATCATTCACTACAAGCGTGCAGGTCATTGACGGAATTGAAGCAGCTGTAAAATCAATGAAAGTAGGAGATATAAAACGAGTTGTTATTCCACCTTCTCAAGGATATCAAAATACGTCTCAAGAGCCCCTCCCACCAAATGTATGTCCCTCTCCCTCCTCATCATGTTTCATTTTCAAATACCATCCGTGTAGAAAATATAAATCTAAAACTAAATTTGAGACTTGGTGGAACAGTACGAAATTTTCAAGTGTGACATATTGATAATGTGATTAAAATTTACCAATATTAAATTTATCTGTATATTTTTTTTATTTGTTTACGTGTTTGTTTCAACATTATAATCAATCTGGCCATCAGTTCTTTGACAGGCAGAGATTGTTTACAACTATCTTCAATCCAACTCGACTTGCAAATGGAGAAGGCTCAACACTCGGAACACTCATTTTTGACATTGAGCTTATCAGCGTTAGTCATTCCTGAGTTCTCTTATCATGTATCCTTTCTTTCATCCTCGACTAATTATGCTATTTTGATCAACATTCACAAGTCCGTCTGCATATATTTAACGATGAATACCAATGTATATTACATTCTAAATTGAAGTTTTTTTCAAGAAGTCTTAAAGAGAATATCATGTTGTAAATGATAGATGTTGTTTAATTTTATAGTAGAGAGTGATGATAACTTTAAGAAAACATTAGACAATAATTGACAAAAACTAGAAATTTGGACTGGATAAAAGAAAGGTAGAACTGTATGGTAGTGTGACAACATTGACAAAAAAAAGATAAAATAATTTAATAGAAACAACCATCACCTGACCGATCTCCCAATATCATCTCCAGGCAGGAATTCTATTGCTACTTGCACTCTGGAGGCTGTTCATTATCTTGATCGTCACCACAAGGAAATCCTTTTTTAAAATAAGGATTATTTTTATTTTAGTCAATGAAAAAGTACAATACAATAAAAGAGATACAAAAGCTGTCAAAACTAACAAGTTTCTTTCTAGGACGAGACTTGAGTAGTAGCAATAGCACCCTCAATAATCTTATAGCTAACCTTTCTTCTTGCGGGGTTTCAGAGGAGGCTCAAAACAATCTTCAAAAGTTTTGGAACAATAACCAGTGGTGTGGATTGTGAGAGGCAACATCATTCAATAATTCTTGGTCTGATTTATGCCCTTTAGTAATACCAACTATGGAAGAAAAAGAAGGCGATGAACCTTTGTTAGCTGGCACAAATGGAGCAGCTGCCGGATTCAGTTTCGTAGATGGAATAGTTTGAGCAACTGGTGATGCACTTAGGGTCCCAGATTGAGGTACCGGAACTATAGGATGCCCATTCGGATCTGCAATCTTTACAGATGGTTTTTTAGTAAACGGTGGAATGTAGAACTGGGGAACCTTTCTACGAGCCTCCCTTTCAGTGTCATCTTCTTCGTCATCCTCATCAGAATAATCATCCTCATCTCTATCATAATACCAACTATGGTTAGTGTCCATATCCTGAACAGCCTCTCCAGTGAACCAGGACAAAGCATGAGGAATCATGTCACGAATGGCAGACCTGAAACGAATATGAATGAGATAAATGAATTTCAAATACCAAAAATGACTAAAGGTAGACAATTTAACGTGTGGTATGACTACAAATTCATAAAATAAGTGCAGGTTCCCATTGAATCAGAGCCGCGAGGCACCAGGCCCTCAGAATGCTGACTTTTATCACTTACATAAAAACCCATGCACTGGAAGTATGATTAGACATTTAGAGAGGGGAAAGGCATACCCTATTTCATAATCCGGTTCCAATGCCATCTTTAAATCCTCTAGCTGTTTAACATTTACAAACGAGAACACACATCAGATAACAATTTTTCTTTCTTCTTTTAAATGTGAAATGTGCCCAACTTACATCATCTTCATCCATATCCTTATCATCTGGCACTTGGGGAGGATTAAAGAAGTTGAAAAAGCTTTCACAATCCGGCATCATATAGTTAAATACCGCTATATATTTCTTTTTGAGTCTATTTTCTGTCAAGCACTTTACAGGGTACCATTCTATCGTTGTTCTGCAAAATTAAACATAACCATTAGCCATATGCATCAATGATTTAATGGTCTAAACTACAAGATGATACCAAAATGGCACGTAAGTGTATGAGAGAAGGCATACCCTACAGCCTTCTCAACCTCAGGCATATCTTCATCAGTCATGTGATATGTCTTAGTTAAAACAGGGTTCTTGAAAAAGGGGTTGGTGGCAAAGACGAACTCAAGCTTGAATCCCTTGGGGTCATCAATCCTGCTCCACTTGATATCTTGGAGATACTTCAGTGCAGCTTTATCCCTTTTAGTTATCTGGAGGAAATGAAAATAACTACATAATAAAAGAACAAGGCCTACATGTGACCAAAAAAGCTACAGATGCGACTAGCATTGACCGACCTCCTCAGCCAACTCATGATTGGTTTTCATTGCTCTCAGCCAGAATTCAGGCACCCCTCTCTCTAGACAACGAAGGGAAGCAAATTTTAAGATCAACAAAAACAATGTGTCGACTGTTAAAAAAACAATGTGCTGGATCAGAAATAATAATCAAAGCAATGCTGGATAATTTAACCTGCTTCAGTCTTGTTCCCATCTTGTTCCCTTGCAGCTTCATCTGCATTACCTGCCACCTCGACAGTTCCGCTCACAATCTCAAATCTCTGCAAGCGTTCAACAAACTTCATGAGAAATCTTGTGGTGCAGGATGATTTCTATGGTAGTACCATCACAAAACAGTGAGTTTAGAGAACTTGTTACTGCAGCTGCAAGCAACTCTACATAAATCTTCAAGCAAGGCCTCCACAACAATTACTCATCATAAGTCAAATGAAACAAATATAATAAGCGTCCCCCAAATTTGTTCTTATACACTATAGTGCTCACTGCTCTCTACAAGTTCACTATACTGAATGAGGGTAGATTGGCAGGGATCCCTCATCAATGAATAACTTTTCCACGAATTTTAAGTACCGACCTTAGTATACAATGGTTGATACAACTTTTGATATTTGGCATCAAGAGCAGCTTTCTCCTCAAGCAACTTAGCCTCCAGCTCTTCATGTTGACTCTGAAACAAGAGTTCAGACAGCGATCAGCCCTTAGTACCTTTCAATCATATATGTTCATTAAGGTGCACAGGGGACATAGCCCCCAATAATGTAACGACATTGAGAACTTGCTGTTTTCATTTTACGATAGACACGCAAAGGGAACTACATTGTACGAAATCTGATTTTAACAAAATGGCTCAATTATTCCATGAACGAATATCTGGCTCACCTGGATTTCCTTGAGAGCGTCAACACTCTTCCTGACATCAGGACTTAGAGTCTTCAGAAATTCTGCATAGTGTCCTTGGCAATCGCTTCGTCCGCATCGGCACTCATCCTTATTCTGCAAGCAAGGAGCCAAAAAAAATCAGTCACATAATCAAAAATTACACAGAGTGCTGCTGATTAAACAGATTAGTCAGACCACTCAAATTTCAAAGTATCAAACAAGTATGTAACCACAAAAAATAGTAGAAAAATTCACCTCCATGTCACTGACTAAGTCATTATGTTCCGGCATATTAAGATCTACACGAAAATGCATCAGAATATTATCATCAATTCAACAAAAAGAAAATTTGAAAAAAAATGAATAAAAGAAAACTGAATCGATCAACAGCAGTTTCGCCAGTCTCTAAAATTTAGTTACGAAATTGGAGCTAGGTTATACAAATAGTATACCGGCAGTAGTGTCCATGTCGTTATCGCTCATGCTTGCAGTCGAAATCGGAAGTTGGACCGGTGAAGAATGTAGAAAAATAGAGCGCGGATGAGCTCTGAACCCTAACTCTTGTTTAACTTTTGAAAATTAGAAAATGAAAAAGTTTTGAAATTTTGGGGGAAAATATATCATGAAAAATTGAAATAAATAAAAAATAAAAAAATTTGGGGACAAATATATTTTAAATGAACGGGTGGAAGAAGAGGCCACGCACACGTACTCACACAAGGTGCACTCATGGAAGAGCGAAGCTAATGAGTATCGAGGAACACTTGTGTCCCATTTATTAATAAAAGATATATTTTGTAACAAATTCTGCACAATCAAAAATCAGCATATCTATTTCTAAGGAAACACAATAAAAATCAGCATTTCTATTTTTATTAATAAAAATAAGTATAAAATTGCTATTTTGATTATAAAAAAGACCAAAATTTTATTAAAAAATGCCTCATTTTCATGAAAAAGTTCCTACTTTTATTTAAAAAAGGCCTAATTTTCATGAAAAATGCCCCAATTTTATAAAAAAATATCTCATTTTCATGAAAAAAAATTGATGTATTTTCAAAAGACGGGTTTAAAAGGCCCAAAAAAAATTCGCTTCAGGCCTCACAACGACTGGAGACGGCCCTGAAATCCGCCCCCCATCGATCCAGTTCTGGATCGGCCACTGTATGGCAGTGTGTTGATAGCTTAAAAATACAATAGACAATTCGGACTGGATAATAGAAAGGTAGAACTGTATGGCAATGTGGCATGGCAACATTGACAAAAATTATAGACAAATAATTGAATGAAAACAACCATCATCACCAGACTGATCCCGCAATATCATCTCCAGGCACGAATTCTATTGCAGCTTGCACTCTGGAGGCTTTTCATAATCTTGATCGTCACATCAAGTCACAACCCTTGATCCTTTTTTTAAATAAGGATTACTTTAGTCAATGATAAATGAAATACAATAAAATATATATATATATATAAAGCAGTCAAAACCAGATACAGTTTGTATGTTTCTTTTCAGGACAGGACTTGAGTTGTAGCATCCTTAATGACCTTAGGGCATCAGTTGTGATGATCTTAAAATAAAGATCATCAGCTGTTTTCTTCATTCTTTTGCCCTTGTACAGTCTTGTCTCAAATCACTCTCTTAATAATGATCTTTAATAAAAGATCATCCCATTTTCTTTTTAGGTTTTAACCCTATATCATCTTATATTATTGTGTCCAACACATTATAAAATGGGTATCAAATTATAGAGCTTGAAAAAATAAATTTATTGATATATTTTTTTTGAAAATCTGATTTGTATTTTTTCATTCACAGCCTTCTTTAATATTTGAAATTAAAATAATGATATAATAAATCAAGACACCAAATGCAAAGCCCAATAAAACTTCGCCACGTGGCCAATTGTGGTTTACAAAAAACCGTGAATTCAATCGTGCCATCATCTAAATGATGATCTTTTATCACACGATCGTGCTATTAAGGGAACAAAATAATAAGATTGGAACTATAATTTTTAAAATATTGTTTATTAGGGCATCCTTAATAGACAGTTGTTTTAAAGATTATAGATACAATCTTTTTATTTTCTTTCTTAATAGTTTAAAAAATAAAGATTGTCCCACAATCTTTTATACAAATTTTGTATGCCACGATTAGAATGACGATTGATCATGGAGTATTTGTGGACATGTGCTGAATTTTGATTGGCCGGAGATAAATCAAAGAAAATAATATGTTTTGTTAACTATTAAAATTCTAATAAATGAAAAAATATAAAATGAAAAAAATTATAAACTATATCAATAAATTTGTTTTGAAAAGCTCTATAAATAAATACCCATTTTACTATATTTTGGACATAAAACTTTTATTAATATTCTCTATAAATTAAGAAAAAGAATGTCATGATCTTTTTTTGTGTGTTCATTGTTAAGAGAGTTGTTTTGAAAAAATTTGTAGGATGAAAATTGGGAGAAAAGTGTACATGATGATCTTTTTTTAAAGATGATTGATAAAGATGGCCTTAGGGCATCCGCACCCGTTATCTCATTGAGACGGACCTCACCCAGAACTTCCTCACGAATAGTGATAAATAAGCATAAAAAGTTTGTATTATGTTGTAGGATGTTGTATGAGAATGCTAGCATATACACCCACCGTCTCATTAAGACGGACCTCATGGAGAACTTTCTCTCTCGATTCTCGCACCCACTCACAAAAAGCTTGAGGAAGTTCTCCTAGAAATTCTCCTAGAGCATTTCTAGGAGAACTTCACTTTACTTTTTGTGAGTGGGTGCGAGAATCGAGAGAGAAAGTTCTCCATGAGGTCCATCTCAATGAGACGGTGGGTGTATATGCTAGCATTCTCATACAACATCCTACAACATAATACAAACTTTTTATGCTTATTTATCACTATTCGTGAGGAAGTTCTGGGTGAGGTCCGTCTCAATGAGATAACGGGTGCGGATGCCCTTATAACCTATTTTCTTGCGGGGGGGGGGGGGGGGGGTTTTAGTCAAGGATCAAAAACAATCTTCAAAAGTTTTGGAACAATAAACAAAGGAACGTGGATTGTCAGACACAACATCAATCAATAATTCTTGGTCTGATTTGCCCTTTAGGAATATTAAAGATCGAAGAAAAAGAAGGCAATGAACCTTTGTTGGCGGGCAAAATGGAGCAGCTGGCAGGTTCAGTTTTGCGAAAAAGTCTGAACAACAGGTGATGCACTTTGAGTCACAGACCGAGGCAACAAAACAAAAGGACGCCCATCCGGATATGTAATCTTTACAGAAGGTTTGGTAACGCTTGGAATGTTAAACTGGGGAACCTTTCTACGAGCACTGTCAGCATCATCTTCTTCGCCATCATCAGAATCATCATCCTCATTATACCAACTATGGTCGGTGTCCTCTTCCTGAACAGCCTCTCCAGTGAACCAGGACAAAGCGTGAGGAATCATGTCATGAATGGCAGACCTGAAACAAATTTGAATGAGATTAAAGAATTTCAAATACCCAAACTGACTAAAGGTAGACAATTTAACGTGAGGTATGACTACAAATTCATAGAATCAATGCAGGTTCCCATTGAATCAGCATCTCATGGTTTCACCATCTCCATGCCTCAGAAATTCAGAATGCTGACTTTTATTACATACATAAAAACCCTTGCACTGGAAATATGACTAGACAGGGAAAGGCATACCCTATTTTATAATCGGGTTCCAATTCGCTCTTGAAATCTTCTAGCTGTTTAACATTTACAAACGAGAACGAATATCAGATAACAAATTTTCTTACTTGATTTAAACGTGCACCGTGCTCAAGTTAAATACCGCTTTAGTTTGTGGTTGTGGAGAATTGAAAAGGTTGAAAAAGCTTTCCCAATCCGGCCTCATATAGTTAAATACCGCTTTAGGTTTCTTTTTGAGTATATTTTGTGTCAAGCACTTTCCAGGGTACCAATCTATCGCTGTTCTGCAAAATTGAGCATAATCATTAGTCATATGCATCAATGATTTAATGGTCTAAACTACAAGGTGATAAGAAAGCGCCACATAAGTGTATGAGAGAAGGCATACCCTACAGCCTTCTCCACAACAGGCTTATCTTCATCAGCCATGTGATATGTCTTAGTTAAAACAGGGTTCTTGAAAAAGGGGTTGGTGGAAAAGAAGAACTCAAGCTTGAATCCCTTGGGATCATCAATCCTGCTCCACTTGACATCTTGGAGATACTTCAGTGCAGCTTTATCCCTTTTAGTTATCTGGAGGAAATGAAAATAACTACATGATAAAACAACAAGGCCTACATGTGACCAAAAAGCTACAGATGCAGCCAGCATTTACCGACCTTCTTCGACAACGCATAATTGGTTTTCATTGCTCTCAGCCAGAATTCAGACACCCCTCTCTCAGGTCTCTCTAGACAACGAAGGGAAGCAAATTTTAAGATCAACGAATACAATGCGACGTTCACAAGAAGAGTGCCGGATCAGAAATATCAATCGAAGTAAATGTTGGATAATCTAACCTGCTTCAGTCTTGTTCCCATCTTGGTCCTTTGCAGCTTCATCTGCAATACCTGACGCCTCAACCGTGCCTCTCACGATCTCGAATCTCTGCAAGAATTCAACAAACTTCAAAAGAAATATCGTGGTGCAAGACGATTTTCTATGCTAGTACCATTACGAAACAACTTTTGAGAACTTGTTACTGCAGCTGCAAGCAACTCTACATAAATCCTCAAGCAAGGCCTCCACAACAATTACTCACCATAAGTCAAATGAAACATATAAAATAAACGTCCCCCAAATGTGTTCTAAGACATTATAGTGCTCTCTACAAGTTCACAATACTGAATAGGGGCAAATTAGCAGGGATCCCTCATCAATTAATAACTTTTACACAAGTTTTGTGTACCTTAGTATACAATGGTTGATACAACTTTTGATATATGGCATCAAGAGCAGCTTTCTCCTCAAGCAACTTCGCCTCCAGCTCTTCATGTTGACGCTGACACAATATTTCAGACAGCGATCAGCCCTTAGTACCTCTCAATCATATATGTTCATTGGGTTGCATCGAGCTACAACATCCCCAGGGCATTGAGAACTCGCAAATAGAACCACATTGTACTAAATCTGCTTTTAACAAAATGGCTCAATTATTCCAAGAACGAAGAGCTGGCTCACCTGTATTTCCTTGAGAGCATCGACACGCTTCCTGACTTTAGGGCTCAGAGTCTTCAGAAATTCTGCGTACTGTCCTTGGCAATCGCTATGCCCGCACCGGCACTCATCCTCATCATTCTGCAAGCAAGGAACCAAAAACAAATCAGTCACCGAATCAACCATTACACAGACTGCTTTTGAATAACCAAACAGTTCGACCATTCAAATTTCAAAGTACCAAACAAGTATATAACCATAAACAAGACTACAAGAGTACTGAAATTCACCTCCATGTCACTGATTAAGTCAACCCAGTCCGGAGGATTGAGATCTACATTCAAATACATCAGAAAATTATCATAAATTCAGCAAAGAGCAAAATTGAAAGAAAAAAATTAATGAATTTTTTTTGAATAAATCAACACAGTTTCGCCGTCTCTAATATTTAGTTAAGAGACTATACCGGAATCAGTGGCCATGTCGAAAGTCTCCATACCGTTATCGGTCATGCTTGCAGTCGAAATCGGAAGATGGACAGGAGAGCATGTAGAGAGATAGAGCGCGGAGGAGCTCTAAACCCTAACTTTTGTTTGAATTTTAACAATTAGACATAAAGTCGTATAGAAAATGAAATGAAATGAAAACGAAAAATTATGAAATTTTAGGCGAAAATTTATATAATGAAAATTTGAAATACAATAATTAAAAAAAAGTTCTCGTAATTATATATAAAAAAGTTCTCGTAAACTTTTTGGGACAAATATATTTTTAATAATTGGGTGTACAATTCGTGAAGAACATTTAAATTTACACGAATTTGTCATCCAAATGTATATATCATTATCAAAATTAAGGTGACGCCCAGGTTCTTACCAATATATAATTTCTTAATTATAATATTAAAAACTGTCACTACCTTTTTAGCAATGACAGGAAGAACCACGAGACATTTTGGTAATAAATCGGTACAACCATACTGATCTCTTACGAAATCAAAGAGATCCATACGTTTCATACTTTCTCTTGGGAAATTTGAAGAGGAGTGCATGTTATGAGTATCTCATGAAAAATCAGACAAAATTAAAACTTGAAACTCAAAGTACTGTTTATTGAGAATTCAAAACTTTTCTTTTTGATTTGGTGTTAGGGGTTAGAGGTTAGTTGTTATGTTAGGAGGAGGACTTGAATCCTGGATCTTTTCTGACACGCAGGAGGGTGCCATTATTGGGCTATCCAATTGGCCTCGAAAATTCAAAACTTAAAACAAGGTAAATTCAAAAATTATGTGGTTTTCATTTCACTATCGCAACTACTAATTTAGTAACTTAAATTTTTTTGAAAAAATAATCTCTCAAATAAAAATAAGTAAGTTATTTGTATTTCGCAAAATATCCCGACCTCAAATTGTAAAAAGAAATCTAGATTCGTAACGAATGAAATTTGGAAACCCCAAAGAATCACTTCAAGGCACGTGACAGCAGAAATGCCTAAGGAACAAAGTCACGTGATCCGTAATCTTCTTCGACGCGACTGGCGAAAAGTAACGCACGCCAACATTCTTCGGCGGAGCTCCCAATCAGTTTTTTTCCTTACAAAGGAAGTTCTCAACTATACGCTAACATTGCGTTGCCCTAATTCACTCCAGAATCCCTTCCGCCGATCATCTCTGCAATCGCAAATTGATTACTCCAATTTTTAGGTGAGATACTGTTATAGTTGAAGTTTTTAATCAAGTTGATTAATTTTTATGTTTGTTGCTTTTTAATAAGTTTATATTAGGCTAGCCGGCTATTGCCTGACCTAATTTTGAAGAAGCGTTTTGATTGGACTTCACTGTTTGGCGTTTGGTCGACTGTTGGACTGGATGACTTCATATTGAACGTTTTTTGTGTGGATGATTGTGAATTGTCATTGAACAGTTAGTATTTAACATATTTTTGTTTTTCTGTTTGGATTTTGATTAACTGAGTTTTTGTTTCTTAATTTGAGTATGTAGGATCTTCTTTTGGTGCTTGATAGTTGGTTGGAAGAGAGGTAATGGAGACTCGCATTGGGTACAAGTACAGGCTTGGTCGGAAGATTGGTAGTGGATCCTTTGGGGAGATCTATCTTGGTATGTGCTGCATCATTTGACAGTTTTTTTATTAGCATTTGATACTTTTGCTTTCATCGATAACCTGGTGACTCTTTTTTTTTATTATCTTCAGGAGTGAATATCCAGACCAATGAAGAAGTGGCAATCAAGCTTGTGAGTTGTCTTCTTTTATCAGTTTTCTTTTTTTATGTAAACATGTGTTTGTTTTGTGATCTGTTGCTTATGTAAAATTTAGCTGGGTCTTAAAGGTTGAAGCGATTTACAGTTTTACAGTCAATTGCATTTCAAACAAGTAGCCCTTTATTATCTATTGAGAGAACGAGTAGTGATTCTTAGGTTTGTTTGTAATGACCTTTACAACTCAGATATTGATATGAGACTGCATAATTTGGGTACATTATGGCTAGCTATTATAAATTAATATACATTTGAGGACATATCATTCAGCTCATTGTAACTCCTAGGGGACTCTTTTTCAATTCTATATATAATGAAATGGTCTTATTTTCCATCTTCTTTTTTTAGGAAAGCGCTACGACAAAGCATCCTCAGTTACTTTATGAGTCGAAAATCTACAGAATTCTACAGGGGGGAAGTAAGAGAACATTAAGCACTTTCATATTTAATTCTATAACTACGTAGTACACATTTGAAGATATAAACAATTTTACCGCTATTTGAATGCAATCTAACTCCGGTTTACCTCATTACAGCTGGTATCCCAAATGTGAGATGGTATGGTGTAGAGGGAGAGTACAATGTTCTTGTGATGGATCTGCTTGGACCCAGTCTCGAAGATTTGTTCAATTTTTGTAGTAGGAAATTTTCCTTGAAGACTATTCTCATGCTTGCAGATCAGATGGTAGGTTTTGTTTTGTCTGATTTGCGGTCTTTATATGGGCTTGGTATTCAGACAATTAATATGAGCATTAATACTTTTAGCTCAATCGCATTGAGCTGGTTCATTCCAAATGGTTTCTACATCGAGATGTCAAGCCAGACAATTTTCTTATGGGATTGGGAAGGCGTGCAAATCAGGTTTTGAGCTAATCTCAATTGTTCATTTTTTAGATTTCTTTATGCATCTAACTGTAATGAGCACATTACCTTCCGTCCGTTCATAGGTATATATTATTGACTTTGGTCTGGCTAAGAAATATAGAGACAGTACAACTCATCAGCACATTCCTTACAGGTTAGATGTACCAATTACTGGCAACGTCTGCATTGCACCGCTTGTTTGTTCTCTTTGGCTTCCTTACTGTAGGTGTTATAGAAATGAATCAGTGCTAATACTGAATGCTGAATCCACAAATTTATACACTTCACTGAAAGCATTGTTCTATTGGATTCGGTCGTTTTATCTTCAGAATGATGTGTGTGTGTGTATGTTTTCTCAATTACGATTTTTTCCCCCTCAATTCTATCACAACAGCTTTATTTTCACTTTGATGATTGTAGACTATTGTACTTATTCTTACAAACTAAATTCTATCGTTACTGCAGAGAAAACAAAAATTTAACCGGAACGGCTAGATATGCAAGTTTGAACACTCATCTGGGTATTGGTATGTTCATTCCGCCCCTTGTACTGTTTTACTTTATAATAATCACTTTGTTACCTATCAGCAGTAAGTAGGATACTGATATAGTTTCATGCAATATTTGTTTTACTCAGAACAGAGTAGGAGAGATGATTTGGAGTCTCTTGGTTATGTCTTTATGTACTTCTTAAGAGGAAGGTAGTCTTTTGTTGTTGTTGTTTGTTTGTTTTTAATTTGTTTTCCACTGGAACGGCAAGGTGTTGATAGCCGGTACTTTTAGTCTTCCCTGGCAGGGCATGAAAGGAGGCACAAAAAAGCAGAAATATGACAAAATAAGTGAGAAGAAGGTGTCAACGTCTATTGAGGTGATTATTGTTAGATGCTGATATAGTGTTGGTTGTAATCTTGAAGTTATGATCACGTTCAATGTATAATTTTGCAGGCTCTCTGCCGTAACTATCCATCCGAGTTCGCTTCATACTTCCATTACTGTCGTTCACTTCGATTTGATGATAAACCAGATTATGCGTATTTGAGAAGGATGTTCCGAGACCTCTTTATTCGTGAGGGTATCTACAACCTCTTTTTTGAATGGGGAACTACTTTTGATACATTAAATTTTTCTCAACGCATTCAGGCTTGGTTTTTTTTACCATCCTCTTACTATGAATCTCAATCGCATTGTAGGATTTCAGTTTGATTATGTTTTTGACTGGACTATCCTCAAATATCAACAATCCCAGATTGGTTCTCCACCACCTCATGATCTTGTATGTAAAACACCTTTTTTTATGATTGTTAGCTAATTTGATATTAAGCATATTTTTACAAAGATTGTATCATCAGGTTACTGGTGCGGAAACAAGCTCCAGGCCGGCACCTGCTATGGTTAACAGGGAAAGAAATTCAGGTTTTTTACCTGTCCACTAAGTCATTTCCTGAAATGTTCGATGCTGTTTAGAGTATGCTTCCAAAAAATGTGTTTACACTTCTTTCACTCATTTGTAGTAGAGGAAGCAAGAGTTTCTGGTTTGTCTGTGGAACCTTCTCTGAGGAGGGTATCTGGGCATGATACAAATACTAACTTGGCCAGGCAGAATACTGACAACCCTCCCTTCAAGGAAACCATGGTTTGTTATTCTAACACGCATGACACTTCATAAAAGTTATTGATATTTTTTGATACTTTTTTTTTGATTCATAAGTGGATTTTCACCACCGAAATAAAAGGGACCAGATACACTGAAGTCCATAGGACCAAACACTAAAGACACACTAAGGTCCATAGGACCTTAGTGTTATAACCTTAGATTGTTATAACCGTTTTAGTTTTGATATTTTGTTATAACCGTAGACACACTAAAGCCCATAGATTGTTATAACCGTAGACACACTAAAGCCCATAGGACCAAAAAATATTTTTTGATACTTAGGTCTGTAGATTGTTATAACCGTTTTAGTTTGTATTTCTGGATTGAGGTCGGGATCAATGTTGTTTTATGTCTTCTAGTTTGAAGATGATACCTCTAAATAGTAAATACATGGCCTGATGTTATTTTGGTTCAGTTTTTCATACTGGCGAAGCCACATCTGCTGACTGTCAGTTGTCCATGGAGTTCCTTGCAATGTTTTTATAAGATTTGTTTTCCTTTTTTCGTAATCAAAATCACCTGTGAAATTTTTCATTCATGTTTTCTCCATTTCTGTGTTGAGGTCCTTTTCAGTCCATATTATTGTTTATTTGCCTTTTGTTATTGCTCGTCCTTTCAGTTTTACTTTCCTATTCAAACTTATTGAAATTGATGTGATAAACAATTCTAGTTGTGATCGTGCAGTTGTTAGACTCAAATCATATTGACCAATTAAGCAGACCTTCAAGGCTAGCTGCTGTTTCTAGCAGCCAAATTGGAGGCACATACAGCAAGGAACCTGATTTGTCTCGTCATCGAACTGATGAGGTGAGCGCCAGGGCAGTAGTGAGGATACCCAGCACACAACAAAACTTGCGTGGTCTATCATCAGAGCCTAAACATCCATCTTACCGAAGCTCCACCAATGTGAGAAACTTGGAAACCACTCTCAAAGGGATAGAAAGTTTGCACTTCAACAATACTGAGAAGGACCAGCACTAGTATGTATCACCCAGCTGTCAGTAAACTTGGCGGCATCCGCAGACGTTGCAGTAATGCAAGTAAATTATCTGAATCAACATCCACTCATCCTTTTTAGTTTGTTTGAGTTGGATGTTTGAAATTTGGTGGAAACATCATAAAAGAATGACCCATAAGAAGAACCCTAGATGGCGAGATGGACACAAAAAACTATTGTGAAGCATATCTACCAATCCCAGCTTTTGTTGTTCATTAGAAGCTGGATAACTAAAAATGTATCTCATGGAAGCCCCCGACAGATTCATGATTTCTTATATAACTTGAAAAATTGTTCTGCATCTAGTGGTGTAATCTTCAATCTTGTCTTGTGTTGTTCAAAAGGAAAAAGATCTGCCCAAATATTGCGATTGAAATATAATAAAACAGAGCCGTTTGAATCCAAATGATGCAATTTTGACACATTGCTTTGCAGTTTGCTGCACCGGATGAGAGTTCAATAAATGAAAGCAGATTTTATTCGAAAGAGTTTTGCAACTCAAACAAGGGAGACGCACCCAACACCAAACTAAACTCCATCAGTCCTAGGACTTTGCAACATTTTCAAAGGGACAAAAGAAAACACAAAGCCAGACAACATTTTAAAACACCTTCACTAGTTGGTGCCTCCTAGGACACCCTTGAGCTTCTTAACAGTAGCTGCATCAAGGAAGGTGGTTGCTGTCACAAGCTCAGTAGACAAATCATTAGCAAACAACGCGAAGTCGAGGATTTGAAGACCCGGGTTCTGACTACTAAAGCTAACATAAGCAGTAGCAGCCCCTTTCCCCACATTCAACTGGTAATGCAGCAAGCCTTGAGGGAATACCATGATTTCGCCTTTTTTCAATGTTTTGAGGTACACTTTGTTGGCAGATGAGATAAAGCCGGCATTAATCGTCCCTTGGATAACTACTAGAACTTCATTAGCACCAGGGTGTGTGTGCATTGGGATCACTCCACCAGGAGCCAGGTCTAGACGCGCCATGGAGATTCCAAGGCCGTTTAGGCCTGGGAACTGCGCTGCGAATGCTGGAGTGACTGCAGCCTTGATGATGTTCGAGGTGTTGCCGATAGCGCCTAGGCCTGCGTGTGCAAAATCGTCAGCTGTAACTTTCTTTTTGCACGAGTAGCCTGCCGGTCCATCAGGTAACTTTAAATCCGCAACACAAAAATCTTGCACTGTGGCATTACAGGTTGAAAATGTAATCAAAGATACAACAAGGAAAAGTAAGAACAACTTCATCACAGTGTGTATAAAATTAGCAAAGGAGTAAGGTATGGTTGTGGTAAGTCGCTGATAGGATACAGGAGCGCTTATATAGGCACGTATAACGAGGAATATCCTAATGAACGAAAAGAAAGATCCAAGATTTATGGTTTCCATGTGACTTTTGACATTTTGCGAGAAAACAACAAGAGGACTCTTTTTGGGACTTTGATTGAGCTTTTATAAACCGAAGAAGGTTCTCTCATCGTCTGCTGTCAGTAGAAAGATCGCTTCATTTTGATGTCAAACAAACTAGTAAAAATCAACATAGTGTTGGAAATAATGCACAGAATTGATATAACAGGCGAATATCAACGAAGTTACTCTTAAATAAACAGATATGCAATATTGATTCACGTACAGTTTCAATTCAATAGAATAGCATAAACAGTATGAATAACAATAAAATACTGCAAACCGAATTGTGGATCGAGTCACGTTGGACGCCGTCCTTAAAGCAAGATTGCCGCCCTACTGTGCTTTGGGACTCTCTGGCAGTATGCTTCCCAGGATGAAACGATCCTCGGCAACAGACTTAAGCACTAAGCTTTGCCGATCGAACCTTTCTGTGTCTTTGGCTATCAACACGACTGACTGACGAATACGAATGAGGAGGAGAGCTGTTTGCGTTTTTCTGTGTGTTTTTATTGAGAAGCGCTGCTGCTTCTTATATAGCAGTCCAGAAACTTGCCCTGCAAGTCTGACCTAGGGTTTCCGAAAAGAAATAGTCAAATATTCAGTTTTCGAAAATTACTCACGCGTTGATAAAGATGGACTGTTTCCGAAAATACAGTTTCCAAAAGATAAAGGTTCAAAATTGAATTTTGCAAAACCGAACCGCCAACCCGCGGAGAAAATCGACAACATTCACCCGCATGATGTGGGCGCGCACAAGACAGGCCAAATTCGACGTCGTCGACCGGATGATTCCCCCCCCCCCGCGAAGGCGTTTTGAGAGAGTTTCTTTTAACAACTTAACAAGCTTGTTATTGAAATCATATATGAACATACATTGTTCCCATTTGGCCTCCAATGTGGGATATAAGCTTTTCACTTGTGTGAAATCAAGCCACATATCCATTCCTACCAAAGTCATGTTTCCATGGTTTTTGGCACTACTTTGAGCATCAGTTACTCATTCGATTTAACTCCGATTTTAGTACTTCCACTTTCTATTCCATACCTCTCATTGCAAGGTATTTTAATCTGATTTTTATCAACTTATTTTGATATGTTCTCCACACTCAAATTGAGTCTCAAAATGAGGCGCACCTCCATTTTCTTCACACATTTAAACCACAACTTTCAACAATCCCCCACATGAAGAAAATCGAGTGCAAAACGAAAAACAATCAAAATCGAAATTATGACTCGACTCTATGTGGTGATAGCTTCTACGGTTGATATCTGCATAGGATAGGTAGGCAGCGCCCTTGAACCTTCCCTTGGGAAAATATGTTCTCTTTACTGACTATTCAGTAGACGTGATTGTCCTTGAACTGTTCGTCTTATAATGTAAACGAAAGCCATATCTCCCACAGATATCTTCCTGACCATACTTGGTTCTTACTGGTGGGTTCATTTTGGCCATGACACCCCGTTCCTGGTTCTGCAAGAGTTTCTAAAGAATTAAGCCCTTTGAATTCTCCTTTGAAGCGGCCCCACTTCTCTCTCACATAGGTGATTCTTTCTTAAGTAAACCCGCGTTACCCATTTGAATCTCACTATTCAAATTACTAGAATCATTAAAAGCTCCAAGCTTAGCCTCGTGCGGGAGTCACTGTTTCTCTAGGAATAGGACTGGGGTGTTACCCCCACAGTGACCTCATAGTCTTAGCAGTTAGGTGGTCCCTTTGAACCAAGTTCTTGGGATCTCCAGTCATCATGGTAGGGTTTTCCGTTGCCTCAACTTTAGTTCCAAAAGGGCTTAAGCCTATGTTTTGATATCAATAATCAAAAGGCTTCAGTCCCATTCCCTTTGTCGTCTTCTCTACTTGGTCCCTGTTTAACCCTTTGGTTAACGGATCCGCTATGTTTTCTTTGGACCTCACGTAGTCAATGCTTATGACTCCGGATGAGAGAAGTTGTCTAATGGAATTGTGTCTACGACGTATGTGTCTAGACTTACCATTATACATGACATTATGTGCCCTACCAATTGTTGATTGGTTATCATAATATAAACATATTGGTGGCACAGGGTTTTTCCATTCAGGAATATCCTCTACAAAGTTTCTTAACCACTCTGCTTCTTCGCCACATTTGTCTAATGCCACGAACTCAGCTTCCATCGTGGAACGGGTTATCAGTGTTTGTTTAGAGGATTTCCACGAGACGGCCGCACCCCCTAGAGTGAATACATATCCACTGGTGGCCTTTGAGTCTTGTATATCAGATATCCAGCTTGCGTCAGTGTATCCTTCAATGACCTCCGGATATCTGGTATAATGCAGACCAAAATTACGAGTAGCTCGTAAATACTTTAGTATTCTTACGATAGCATTCCAGTGTATCGTTCCTGGATTACTCGTATACCTTGCAAGTCTGCTCACAGTATAGGCGATATCAGGTCTAGTACAATTCATTAAGTACATTAGACTGCCTATCACTTTTGAGTACTCTACTTGGGAGATGCTCTCTCCTTTGTTTTTAGACAAGTGTTGATTCATTTCTATAGGAGTCCAACATACTCCATGACTGTCCTTTCCAAACTTGTCTAATATTTTATCAACATAATGTGATTGGCTTAAAACAAATCCATCTTCTGTTCTTGTAATTTTAATCCCTAAAATTACATCAGCACGTCCCATATCTTTCATATCAAACCTTGAGTTTAATATGGCCTTAGTGGATTTGATCAGGTTTTCATTGCTTCCTACAATGAGTATGTCATCGACATATAAGCACAAAATCACATATCCGTGTTCAGTGTTTTTGATATAAATACATTTGTCACACTCGTTGATTTTGAATCCATTTGACAACATTATATTGTCAAATTTCTCATGCCACTGTTTTGGCGCTTGTTTCAGACCATAGAGAGACTTCACAAGTTTACAAACTTTTCTCTCTTGTCCTGGCACTCTACAACCCTCAGGTTGTTCCATGTAAATTTCTTCCTCAAGGTCTCCATTTAAGAAAGCGGTCTTCACATCCATTTGATAAATTTCTAAATTGCGCAATGCTGCAATTGCAATTATCATCCTGATGGATGTGATCCTTGTTACAGGGGAGAAAGTATCAAAGTAGTCAAGACCTTCCTTTTGTCTATACCCTTTGATCACAAGTCTCGCTTTGTACTTTTCAATAGTACCGTCTACCTTCAGTTTCTTAGTAAAAATCCACTTAGAGTCAAGTGGTTTACATCCATGAGGAATATCAACTAGTTCCCATGTATGATTTTGCATAATGGAGTCTAGTTCACTTTTTATGGCTTCTTTCCATAAAGGACCTTCAACTGAGCTAATTGCTTCATCATATGTACGAGGCCCTGCCTCAACCATAAAGGTTAGAAAATCAGGTCCGAACGAATTTTCGACTCTAGCTCTTTTGCTTCGTCTAGGTTCCCCTAAATCCGTATTCTCCTCGAACACTTCTTCGTCTTGTTGTTGAGACAATTCCGTGAGTTCTTCGCCTATCTCTTCAGGTGAACTCTGTCTTAATTCCTCAGTTTTATAAGGGAACACTTGTTCAAAGAACGAAGCAGTTTTAGACTCCATAATGGTGTCTTTGTGTATATCAGGATTTTTCGAGTCATACACGAGAAATCTATACGCAGTACTGTTCAGTGCATATCCAATAAACACACAGTCTATTGTCTTTGGTCCTATTTTCATTCTTTTAGGACCGGGAGCCATAACTCTGGCTAAACACCCCCACACTCGCAAGTGTGCGTAAGATGGCGTTCTCCCTATAAACAATTCATAAGGGGATTTATCTTTCTTCTTTCGAGGTATCCGATTTAATAGATAGTTAGCTGATAAAACGGCCTCCCCCCACATTTCCTGTGGTAGCCCTGAACTAAGCAACATTGCATTCATCATTTCTTTGATGGTGCGATTCTTACGTTCGGCTATACCGTTTGACTGAGGTGAATAAGGTGGAGTAACTTCATGTATGATCCCTGTTTGTGCACACAGTGCCCCAAACGGTTCAACATAATCACCACCACGATCACTTCGTAATCTTTTGATCTTTTTATCTAGTTGGTTTTCCACTTCCAACTTATACATGGCAAACTTCTCTATTGCTTCATCCTTGCTCTTTAGCAAGTATATTGAACAATATTTTGAACTATCATCTATGAAAGTTACAAAATATTTATTTCCACCTCTTGTTGGCATGAATTTCAAATCACATAGATCACTATGTATTAAGTCAAGGGGTTCAGTATCTCTTTCAACACTATGAAAGGATGTTCGTGTTAATTTTGCCTCAACGCAAATTTCACACTTATGTTCAGAATCAATTTGAAGTTTTGGTATACAATCCAATTTCATTAGATTCCTTATTGAGTCATAATTCACATGACCTAATCTACCATGCCATAAATTTGAAGATTCAAGCAAGTAAGCAGAAGAACTTTCTTTATTGATAGTCTTGATGGCAATTACATTAAGTTTCCACATGCCATCTTTCACATAACCACGTCCCACATACATTCCGTTCTTAGAAAGAACAACTTTCTGAGACTCAAAGACTATCTTAAAACCATGCGCATCAAGCACGGCTCCAGATACTAAGTTCTTCCTAATGTCAGGCACATAAGAGACATTAGTCAGCTTCAGCTCCTTCCCTGAAGTCATCTTCAAAATCACACTTCCTTTCCCTTTGACCTCTGAGGTGGCCGAGTTGCCCATGTATACATTCTCTCCACTTTCAGTCAGCTTCAGCTCTGAGAAGGCATTCTTGTCAGAACAGATGTGGTGGGTCGCTCCAGTATTCAGCCACCATTCCTTAGGATTAGAATCTGCTAGATTCAGCTGAGAGATCACAGCCACTAACATATCTTCATCCCCCTCGGCGACATTCACCGTTTTCTTCTTTTTCTGCTTACTTTTGCAGTCAGCAGCTCTATGACCCTCTTTGTCACAGTTGAAGCACTTGCCAGTGAACTTTGACTGCGCCTTCTTCTTCATAGTCCCACCTTTGGGTCCAAGTTTGTTGAAGGGCTTCTTCCCCTTTGAGCCTTCACCATGCTCCACAACATTTGCCCTCCTAGTAGAGAGCCTCAATCTCTTATCAGATGATCGATTATCCTCTTCATTCTTGAGGCGAATCACCAGGTCTTCCATAGACATTTCCTTTCGCTTGTGCTTAAGGTAATTCTTGAAGTCCTTCCACCCCGAAGGCAGCTTCTCAATAATTGAAGCAACCTGGAATGGTTCGTTGACCTTCATTCCTTCGGAGTCCATCTCATGCATGATGAGCTGCAGGTCTTGCACTTGACTGTTCACAGTCTTCGAGTCCACCATCTGGAATTCGAGGAAGCGCCCCACAGTGTACTTCCTTGAGCCCGCATTCTCAGTTCGGTACTTCCGATCAAGTGACTCCCAAAGCTCCTTGGCTGAGGTCTTGGTGCAGTACACCTTGTACAACACATCATTAAGGCCGTTAAGCACATAATTTCGGCAAAGATATTCAGCATCTTTCCAAGCATTGTACGCCATGAGCACTTGATTATCAGTCTCATTCTCAGCAACCCTAGGTGTTACCTCGGTCAGATACCGGGCAAACCCTATCTGGGTCAGATAGAAGTGCATCTTCGGCTGCCATGTGTTAAAGTTCTGTCCGTTGAACTTTTCGGGCTTTTCAGCCGCCATCACCGCAGCAGGCACCTTTGCCAGTGCGTTATTTGGAACTGGACCCGCAGGTACATTCCCGCCTGTAGGCATCACAACCGGGGTTGTCGCAGCCGACTCAACAGCATCATGCTGAGGATACTGAACACCCTCCATGTTCACTGATTGATTGTTTTGTCCTTGTTCAGAATTCATTGTCTACACAGAGAGGCAGATCTGTTAGTAACTTCAAACGAAATAAATCTTGCTTTAAGATTGTTGGAAATAATGCACAGAATTGATATAACATGCGAATATCAACGAAGTTACTCTTAAATAAATAGATATGCAATATTGATTCACGTACAGTTTCAATTCAATAGAATAGCATAAACAGTATGAATAACAATAAAATACTGCAAACCGAATTGTGGATCGAGTCACGTTGGACGCTGTCCTTAAAGCAAGATTGCCGCCCTACTGTGCTTTGGGACTCTCTGGCAGTATGCTTCCCAGGATGAAACGATCCTCGGCAACAGACTTAAGCACTAAGCTTTGCCGATCGAACCTTTCTGTGTCTTTGGCTATCAACACGACTGACTGACGAATACGAATGAGGAGGAGAGCTGTTTGCGTTTTTCTGTGTGTTTTTATTGAGAAGCGCTGCTGCTTCTTATATAGCAGTCCAGAAACTTGCCCTGCAAGTCTGACCTAGGGTTTCCGAAAAGAAATAGTCAAATATTCAGTTTCCGAAAATTACTCACGCGTTGATAAAGATGGACTGTTTCCGAAAATACAGTTTCCAAAAGATAAATCTGTTTAAGGAAACTGTATCCTTAAAGATATGGAAGATCAAAATCGGTTTCGGTTCAAAATTGAATTTTGCAAAACCGAATCGCCAACCCGCGGAGAAAATCGACAGCATTCACCCGCATGATGTGGGCGCGCACAAGACAGGCCAAATTCGACGTCGTCGACCGGATGATTTCCCCCCCCCCCCCGCGAAGGCGTTTTGAGAGAGTTTCTTTTAACAACTTAACAAGCTTGTTATTGAAATCATATATGAACATACAATGTTCCCATTTGGCCTCCAATGTGGGATATAAGCTTTTCACTTGTGTGAAATCAAGCCACATATCCATTCCTACCAAAGTCATGTTTCCATGGTTTTTGGCACTACTTTGAGCATCAATTACTCATTCGATTTAACTCCGATTTTAGTACTTCCACTTTCTATTCCATACCTCTCATTGCAAGGTATTTTAATCCGATTTTTATCAACTTATTTTGATATGTTCTCCACACTCAAATTGAGTCTCAAAATGAGGCGCACCTCCATTTTCTTCACACATGTAAACCACAACTTTCAACACATAGTTCAGTTAAACAAGCATGGGAATGAGGATCCAGAAAGTAGAAAATGAAGAGAAATTGTAAGACATTTATTGACTTTTAAATAATTTAAGAATCATTAAAATTAACAAAAGTGGAAGTTTTCCAGACCTGTACATGTTTAAATATGGCATCAAATGATATCACCCTGTCAGCGTGAGATTTTACTTCGAACTCTTGTCGGGATACCAAGACATTAATAGTCACACAAAAATAATTCTTCTTTTTCACCCACCCCTAACATCATTCAGAAGAAAGCTAGAAGAAACAGCATTGCATTGCAATCAATTTGCTACATGAAATCAAAATGTTAAATCTAGCTAGAATTATTAGGCATGGTTTTTAATACAAAAATATTCAAACTCCTTTATACTCTCTCTGTCCCCATTTGTTTGTCCAAAATGATACTGGACACGGGAATTAAGAAAAGCAAATAAAGGATAATGATAGAGAAAAAGTGGAGGAGAGTGTATGTGAATGTGGGTCCCGTACAGTGAATAAATGATAATAAGAGAGAAAGTGGAGGAAAGTACTGTTGGAAAAATGTGTATTAAGGGTGAAGAAAATTAAGCTAAGTAATGGCTTAATTGTACATTAGTGTAACTAATGTGACACCTGATGGGCAGAGGTAATTAAATAGTTAAATACTGATTTAATTATTTAATTAATATTATTATCATCCCACGATGGGCTGATTTTAATAAGTGGGCCCATTATTGGTGGACTCAATAACGTAGGTTTTCTTATATAAAGAAAACACAGTGCGTTATTTGAGAAAGAGAAAAAGAAAACCCTAAATACTTTTCCAGCTTTCCTGGCATGAAGGTTTAAGCCGGCCGGCATGTTTGTAAAAGGTTTTTCTTCGCGTGTGTACGGTGATAGTTGAAGGCCAGAAAGGATCGATCGACAAAGCTTGGTGCTAAGTTGTTGTCGAGGATCGTTTTATCCTGGGAAGCATACTGCCAGCGAGTCCCAAGCACAGTAGGGCGGCAATCTTGCTTTAAGGACAACGTCCAACGTGACTCGATCCACTTCGGTTTGCAATTGTTTCAATTCACTTTCATACTGTTTATGTTATTCTATTGAATTGAATCTGTGCGTAAATTTATATTGCATACTGTTCTGTGTAATCGCATCTCATTATTCTGTATCTGATATTCAGTAATTTCGTATATCCGCCTGTATATTCAGCAATATTGCCAACAAGTACAATTTTCTTAATTAAAAATTTTTTTTGGTAGGAAAGAGAAGATTGATTTGATTATTGAGTTATGTATATAAAGGAAAGTGGACAAACATTAGGGGACACCAAAAAAGGAAAGTGGACAAACAAATGGGGACAGAGGGAGTATTAAATATAAATGTAGGGCCGATTCAACTCGAATACCAGCTCCGAATTCAGGATCCAAGTTGGTAATTAGAAATCCTACTGAAAGTCTTTTTTTTCTTTTTCTTGTTAACATTTGTTACTACTACTTTTATTGGATTTGTTTCTCCATTTTTGTTAATCTAGGCATTTAATTATGTTTGCTATTAGCATAAATTCTGGCAGATTAGTGCTCAAGCCATCAGTACCATTATTTAATGGTTCGGTCATATTGAGTTAACAATGTCTAATTGGTCCAATAAAAGGACTAAAGCCCAAAATAATAAAAGAAGATAAGATGAGCCCAACAAATGGAGAATTACGGAGAAATCTATAATGATGGAGAAGTATGGATGGAAGATATTTTTGTTTTTTAGTTTTTTTTTAAATTTCAACATTATAAGTAAGGAATGGACAAGCCGGTTCGAACTCATGGTCATTCGACCAAGATTGTGACCGCTAGACCACTGTGCAGAGCCGGCTGATTAACAGAGATATCATCCTGATCATACAAGCCATCGGGAACTTCCTCCAGAGCCGGTTGATTAACAGCAATAACGTCATCTTGACCATAGACGACATTGGCAACTTCCTTCGGAGCCGGATTAAGAATATCAATAACGTTAACCTGATCGCCATCGACACCGGGAGTCGGATGGAAGGGATGTGCCCCTGTGCATCGGATGTTGAATAAGGGAGCCAGGTGGTGGACTAGTTGGAGGGGGGCTGGGCGGCGGGGCCTCGCCCTGAACCGCAGCCGCCTGATGAACTGCAGCTGCAGCTGCCGCTAACCCTGGCTCTGCCGTCTCGGCAAGAAGTTCATCCAGCGCCACATCAAGATCAAAATTGACCGCCTCATGAAGTTCATCAAGATATAAATTGGCCGCCTCAAAAAGTTCATCATGATCAAACTCGGCTGCACCGACTAACTCTGGCTGAGCCTCGCCCTGTTCCACAGCCGCCGCTAACCCTGGCACTGCCGCTTGATGAACCGCAGCCGCCGCAAACCCTGGCGCTGCTGCCTCGGCAAGAAGTTCATCCAGCGCCACATCAAGATCAAAATTGGCCGCCTCATGAAGTTCATCAAGATATAAATTGGCCGACTCAAGAAATTCATCAAGATCAAACTCGGCCGCACCGACTAACTCTGGCTGAGCCTCGCCCTGTTCCACAACCGCCGCTAACCCTGGCACTGCCGCTTGCTGAACCGCAGCCGCCGCAAACCCTGGCGCTGTTGCCTGATGAACCGCAGCCACCGCTAACCCTGCCTCTGCCGCCTGATGAACCACATCCGCCTGATGAACTGCAGCCGCCGCTAACCCTGACTTTGCCGATTCTACAAAAAGTTCATCCAGCGCCACATCAAGATCAAAATCAGCCACCTCAAGAAGTTCATCAAGATCAAAATCAACCGCCTCAAGAAGTTCATCAAGATCAAACTCGGCGAGTAACTCTGGCTCTGCCGGAGCCTGGCCCTGTTCCGCAGTCGCCGCTAACCATGGCTCTGCCGCCTGATGAGCCGCAGCCGTCGCTAACCCTAGCTCTGCCGCCTGATGAACTACAGCCGCCACTAACCCTGGCTCTACCGCCTGATGAACTGCAGCCGCATGATGAACCGCAACCGTCGCTTATCATAGTGGAATTTAATTTTTTTTAAAGTTAAAAAAATTCCATCTCGTAAATTTAATTTAAGATATTTTTTAAGATTTATTGATTGTGATATGATCAGTTGTCTAGCAGGGCTTACCAAGTAGGTTTTTTTTCTTCTTTGGCAATCATCCAGTAAAATCTGTCTTTTGGCAATCACCCATGACAAGTTTTGCTCAGTCATCTTTCGTGTTTGGCCGAAGTTCGTGCCACCGTGAATTCCCGTAGTATTAAAATGGTTAATACCCGCCTCCTGGGATGTCAGTAAGACAAAAAGTTATAAGAACTAAATAATTTAGAGCCAATAAAATTAACTAAAAGCGAAGTTTTCAGACCTGTACATGTTTAAATATGGAATCAAATGAAATCACCCTGTCAGTGTTGATCTCGGGAGATTTTACTTTGAACTCGTGTCGGGATAAAAGACAGTGGAGTATCGTAGTGGCATCATCAGATTGCTTGCTGGTTCTTGTGAACGAAACTGAACTATTAATAACTGAAGCACATTTAAATTGTAAGGTATTTTCATCGTTGGCGTTGAATTAAACGACACAGTTAAGATACTAAGGCTTAAGGAAGTCAGGATGCATGGTGTCTAGCGAGAAATGAGCGACATGGACGAATGAAGAACGTAGCTGAATACGTGATAGAATATTTCCCTCAAGAAATGAAGTAATTATAAAATTCGATAAGCAAGGCTTCGAAAACTTTAATAACTTATGAAATATAAAGGCAGCAGTGATACATCTGAACTGAAGCTTGAGTAAAGAAAAAAAGAGAGTTGCAGAAATGTGGAGGATCTAAAATGGTTAATGCATATAGGACTTATCATGACCATTGTCGCGTCTTATATATACCTTTAAAAACAGATGTATGTAAGCATTGGCAGTTCGGTGCACAAACAACGAGCCAGCCAACGTCCACGCTACATTATTATCAACCTAATTAGTAGTCTCAAAAAATTCTTTTACCCACTCCTAACATCAGAAGGAAGCTAGAAGAAACAGCATTGCATTGCAATCAATTTGCTCCATGAAATCAAAATGATAATTCTAGAATTAGGTATGTCGGGTATAATGCATATTTTTGGTGCAAAAACCTCAAAATTGGGTTATAAATTGTCGCCGAGAAACTAACCAATCGAATCCTTTTTCTAAAGGTTTTAATTCAAAAGTTTGTTTTGCCAAAAATCTAGTTTATATGTGTCTATTTTTTTTTTGTTATATTAAAATATATCCATCATGGATCAGTGTGGTTTGATCCACGCAAAACATCTGTTGGCCAACATTACAACTCTCGGCCCACTTATCATGACAACAGAAATATATAAGATAACATCCTCTCCTTCTTCTAAGCGACGTGGGAGACATTTCTTCGAATGAGTTTAATTTAGTAGAAACTCAATGTAATACTTCATTTTGTCCCACATCGGTGAGAATTCGTGTATGTTAAGTTTCATAAGCTAGTATACTAACTATCGTATCATCAACTTATAATTTGGTGTCAATGGTCTTTTGTGATTGACTTTATATCATGATGACCTAAGGAAGAACGGTGGCATGAGATAATTAGAAGATGCTAGACTTCTAGCGACCCGAATCGACAACGCAAGCCTTATGAGAACCAAAGTCACTTCTCAAAATTTGAGAGCATTCTCAGCAAGTTCAAGCAGACTGCCCCCGAAGAGCTATGTCATTTTTCATTTCTTTTTTAATGAAGTCATTCTCCCTCTCTCTCAGCCTGTTGTAATCCAAACACCTCCAAAACACCAATTTTGAGAATTGCAGGGCCTAATTCGACAACGCAAGCCTTTATTACATGCTTTGTTGGACGTAATCCAAACGTGGTTTTTTTTTAGTTTAGGCTGTGGAAGCATGTGCATAGCACTATTGTGTTAGTTTTATATTTTTATGTTTATGTCATGTGCATGTTGGGAACGTTTATAGGATCACGGGGCTCTTTATAGTGTAAATTATGTAACTAATGTGATATTTTAAAGTATTCCGATAAAGTGATACACCATTAATCTATTTCCGCAGACAAAGATAATAACTAATTAATAAGTTTAGCTAATTTTTTTAGGCATACATATTCCGACAAAGCGGTAATACTACACCTATGTATTACTACTTACTGAAATAAAAACTTAGTTACTCATATTCAAAGAAATGACATCCTTGTGTATGTATTTATAACCACAAAAATATGGTGCAGGAGCAATAACGCCTAGCTAGTTATTGTCGATTCAAGCTCGTTTATATGCATCTGTTCTTGATTCTCATCCCAATCCAGAAAAAAGAAACATCACATAGATGAGCTCTAGAAAATATATAGGTGAATATTAATTCAAACGGAAGGTTCGTTTCAACTGGAATATGATCAGCTCCAATGATGGATCGTTAGGTTAGCCAACTATATGAGGGAGATCCCAGAGTGGTATCCCTCAGACAGATGGCAGCGGAAATTTACTTTCGTACATGAAATATAAGACGGAATGTAAATGCTCACGATTTAAAGTGGAAACCTTACTGCAACCTTTGCAGCAGGATAAAAACCACTTGCCTTCTGGACAGTTCCAGAAGGGCTTCAAGATCCGTATTATTGACAAAGGAATATGCTTGCAGTTTGTTACACTTGTCTCACACAGTGACAACTAACAAAACTACTCAATTCGAAGAGTCAACTAATACGACCGCCTTGTCCGCACACAGCAGCACCCTGTCAGCTCCGGATTTGAACACTTTTCAATTTCCGATCGCTATCTCCTAAAAGCCGAGCATTTCTTTGAAGACTTCTCTTCCTTTTATAGAGTCTTCAGGTCGGCAGTCCATATCTCCATCAGAGATCCGATTGATATCTCGCAGATGTGATATGGTTAAGATATTTCCATATCTTAACCCTGTCACATATATACTTGCCAAAACTGGCGTCAATATTCTCTTCGCATATACTTGACATCTCCTCGCGTATATATTTGCATTAATGGTCTTAATCAAATATTGCACACATATATTCTTGTATCTTCGATACATATCTCCGTGTATCTTTTCCCAGATCCGATCTGGTTCGTATGTCGGTGTACCTCTCACACAGAGCGCATCTCTCTCGCAGCTCTGCTCTCTCCCAGAGATGCCCAGTGAGCTTACCTGTCAGACAGTGATTTCTGCACACTTAAGTGGATTATTAGTTAAGTGTTTGTTATCATCAAAACACAAGGGTCCAACAAATTCCCCCTTTTTGATGATGACAAACACTTCTTCACAGATAAGAAATCACACACAGCAATGATACCGAACTCATGTCTACATTCCCTTTGGACAGCTAGCAGCTTCAGAATTGTTTCACTAATATTTTTATTTAAGGTCTAGCTAGCATAGTTCCCCCTCAGATAGACATCCGCTTAAATTTCGGTACTGTTTTTCCCCCTTAGTGTATGCACATAGTTCTTCCCCCTTTTGGCATCATCAAAAAAGAGTGGGCAATTAAGAACACGGAGTAATGGAAAGAAAAACATTTCATTCATGCCTGCAAGATAGAAGCGTGTCATGCAGACACCATACATGCAGCAGAGAGTTCAAAAAGCATAGAGAATTTTAGACATGAAATTAAAAAAATAAGTTCAAAAAGAGGGGGCTAATGTGGGTAGGGAAAGCAAGGAGGGGGTGGTCCATGAGACAGTGCAGACTAAGGCACAATCGTGAATGAGTCCTTCATATGGTTCACAATCTCTGTGGCAAGGTCCTTCATTTGCCCTGAGAAATCCTGGACAGCCACGGACATTGCCCCCGAGTCAATAGTTATTGCAAGCTCCAGGTCAACCACCTTCTGCTTCACGAGCTGCAGTTCAGACTTCACCTCTCCCAGCTCAGTCTTTGTCTCCATCACCTCAGATTTGACCTCCTTCAGCTCACCCCTGAGCTCCTTCATCTCTGCACGAATCACCGTCAGCATAGCCAGCACCGCACTTAATCCCTCAGAGGGGGTTGCCTCAGCACCGCTGACGGGAGCAGCAACATTGATAGGAGTCACATCCTCCACCTCCTCATCTTCACCCTCATCCTCATCCACTGCTACAACAGCAGGAACTGTCCATCCGACTCCGGCAGAGAACTCCAAACCCAGTTTGGTAATGTGATCCTCACATAGTGCAGACGAAAGCACTTTCTCCGACTCCAGTTCATAAACCTCCCAGTACTGCAGTATCTCCTTCACAAATCCAGGAAAGGGTAGCCCATTGGATAGGTTGTCCCTGTTGTTCTCCATATGCTTCATAATCTAAAAGGCCAAGTTCACTGGCTCCTTCACCAAGATTCGATCAACCAACAGCAGATCCTGGAATGTGACCGCAGAGTGTTTGTGCTTCCTTGGGGAGATATTTGATACGAGGATTCTGTGCAGAATCCTGGGAAGTACGTCCATGTGAGTATTTTCCCTCTGACCCTTTGCTGAGGGATCGAGCCCGAGACGCTCAAACACTTCTGCCTTTGCCACAGTGCTAGGCCACGTCCCTTTGGAGTAGGTAGCATACTTGCCCTTGGGTATACCTAGAACAGTGGCCAACTCTCTCAGACTCACGGAGTACGACTCACCTCCGACAACAGCCGAGAGCTCCCAGTTACCTCTTCCTTCTTCCTTTTCAACCAGCTTCAATTTTGAATAGAACTCCCTCACCAGTTTCTCATCTACCACAATCGGCTTCTTAAACAAAGTGCCCCACCCTTGGGCCTCCATCAGTTCCACAACTTCTCCTAACCCATTCGATAGCATCCACTCGGTGTTCAGCACCAACTCCTGTGCAAACCCTTTCCCCGCCTCTTCCGATTCTTTGGCACTATCATCCGACTCGCCTATCTCTTCAACATGCGGAGCAGAGGACCGGCTGGATCTCTGGCCTTTCCTGGCGGATGTAGGAGTAGTTTTCCTTGCTCGTTTGCCCACCGACCTGGTAGCCACCGAGGTTTCCTTTTTGACCTGGCGCTGGGAGGAGGAGTCTGCTCGCAAAGTTTCCAGACGCTCCTCAAATCGGACCACTTCTTTGGCCACTGTAGAGTCAGTCGGACCAGAGCCAGTTGGCGTGACCGACTGCAGAATGGTTTCCAGGTTTTAGGGGTTTACTCCACTTGCGATCAATTTAGTAGCCATGTCGGCAGCTTCAGCAGAGGAGGGATTTGACTTCGGGTTTGAGGACGCCATGGAATTAGGGTTTCGAAACTTCTGAACTTTTTGAGAGGAAGAACTGTTGTTTGAGAGTGAGAGATGCGACGGAACGTTCAGTCTGCTTGCTTGAAGTACTCTCTGCAAACCCTAGAGGTTGTGAGATAACAGAAACCCCAAACGTCGCCTCCCTTCAATAAATAAACCGCCTTCAATTTTTAGCAATTTCTATCTTTTCTTCCCTTCCAAAAGCGGTTCACATTAATTCCTTGCCACAACCGAATCAAAACGAAGGGGCAGGGGAGTGACACGTATCATTTGAAACTTAAGCGTGACGCCTCATAAAAGCAACCGACGCGACAACTCCCTACTGCAGAAGAACTGTTCACCTTTCAAGTCACTTTTACCTTTTCCCAACGCTTAGTCATCTTTACTGGACGATGTAATTACTTATCTTCATAACTGTTACGCAGATGATTTTCCAACCGCAAGAATCCGTCCATACTGAGCTCAGTCATACTGTCTCATGGGTACACAAGGTTTTGGTATGATGTGCTAATTTTACCCAAATGGTACAAATAACATCACACATAGTCAAGAAGAAGATGAATTTATCCAAACAAATCATATAGGTTTCATACCTCATGTGGAGTAATTCCAGAAAAAGAAGCGCATCGACGGGCTCATAGGAGCACTCCACACGAAGATAGGCTAGGGTTGGTATAGAGTACCTCCTTGGATTATATTGTGGGATCAAATATGGATGCCTCTTTTGGGCAGAAAGAAATCATAATTTCATGTCTTTCGGTCCCGAATGCAATCATCAGTCACATAGCAAGCATGTATGGTTACATTATGAACACAACTTATTCTTTCACTAGCACAGAATATTCATGTTAATCTATCCATCAGACGTGACTCATATGCATCTAGTCTAGCCAATCACTGAGGGAGCAACAATAGAGCATAGCTTTAAGGGAGAGAAACCATACCTAGCTCAAGCCTCAGCTTCTCGTAGGGTTCTCTGTGTAAAGCCTTTGTGAATATGTCCGCAATCTGTTCCTCAGTTCTGCAATATTCCATCTCAATTATTCCATTTTCTACACAATCACACAGAAAGTGTTACCGAATTTCTATATGTTTGGTACGAGAGAACTGCACTGGATTTTTTGAGATGTTAATAGCACTAGTGTTATCACACAGAATTTTTGCACAATTAGTAATAACACCATAGTCACTTAGCTGTTGCCTGATCCACAGCAGCTGCGCACAGCATGCAGCAGCGGCGATGTATTCCACCTCAACGGTGGATAGCGCAATTGAGGATTGCTTCTTTGAAGCCCAGGAGATGAGACATGGTCCAAGATATTGAGCCATCCCTGACGTGGACTTCCTGTCTACCTTACATCCAGCATAGTCTGCATCAGTGTATGCTTCCAGACGTAGTTCACCTCCCCTTGGATAGAACAGGCATAAGTCGTCTGTTCCCTTCTGATATCTCAATATCCTCTTTACTGCTTTCACGTGGGTTTCCCTAGGATCAGCCTGAAACCTTGCACACAGACAGACGCTGAATAAGATATCAGGTCTACTGGCAGTGAGATATAGCAGCGAACCAATCATTCCCCTGTAGAGAGTTGGATCCACCCGAGGTGAGGATTCATCCTTTGTAAGGGTGTCATTTGGGGACATCGGTGTGGCACACGTCTTGGCCGATTCCATCCCAAACTTCTTTAGAATCTCCTTTACATACTTCTGCTGATGGATTCGAGTACCATCTTCTCCTTGAGCGACTTGCAGTCCAAGAAAGTACTTGAGCTCCCCTACCATGCTCATCTCGAATTCACTCGACATCAAATCTGTAAACTTTTTGACCAGTTTAGGATTAGTTGAACCGAAAATGATATCATCCACATATACCAGAACAACCAAAGTGTCTTTCTCTTCATTCAGAAGGAAACGTGTTTTGTCCACCTCTCCTCGGACGTATCTGTGGGATAGCAGAAACTGTGACAGTCTCTCATACCAAGCGCGGGGTGCTTGCTTCAGCCCATACAAAGCCTTGTCAAGGATGTGGACATGATCAGGGTGAGAGTGATCCTCGAACCCTGGTGTCTGACTGACATATACTTCTTCCTTCAGGACTCCGTTTAAGAACGCCGTTTTCACATCCATCTGCTACAGAGTGAAACCATGGTAAGTCGAGTAAGCAATTAATAGTCTGATTGCTTCTAACCTTGCGACAGGGGTGAAGGTTTCATCGTAGTCTATTCCCTCTTGCTGGTTGTACCCTTTGACTACCAGGCGAGCTTTGTTTCTCACAACTACTCCCTTGTCGTCCATCTTGTTTCTGAAGACCCACTTTGTTCCTATCACGTTCTTATCCTGTGGTCTAGGAACCAGTCGCCACACTTTATTTCTTTCGAACTGATGCAGTTCCTCTTGCATGGCATTGACCCATTCTGGATCCTTCAGCGCGTCCGCAGTCGTCTTTGGTTCTGCATGAGAGACGAAAGATGCAAATCCATGGAAATGACACAGTTCGTCCAAACTTACTTGATTTTGCGATGAGTAGCATTGATAGTCCCTTGTCCAGGTTGGGGGCTGAGTGACTCTTCCGCTCCTTGTGGTTCTGGGTTCCTCTGCAGTTCCTGCCGGAGGAGGGTTATTCCCAAACAATTCCTCATTGGGGGGGGGGGGTTCTGCGTTAGCCTCTATCACTTGGGCTTCTGGAGCCTGCTCTTCAGCTAGTATCTCTGTTTGTGGAGCTTCGGCTGGCTCAGTAGGTTCTTGAGCAGCAGTCTGAACAACCTCTGGAGCTGGCTCTGCCGTCTCGTTTTGGGCAGGTCCCCAGTCGGGATCAGACCTGTTAGTAAGCTGGAGTTCTCCGTCATCTTGTGAGGAGGGATCTTTCACACAGTGTCCAGTCATAGCGCACTCGTCAAAGGTAACGTGAATGCTCTCCTCCACCCGTTCCAATCTCAGGTTGTAAACCTTGTAGACTCTGCTATGGCTTGGGTATCCTACGAACACGCCTTCATCGCTCCTTGGATCGAACTTTCCCTGATTCTCCTTTCCATTGTTGTGTACGTAGCACCTGCAACCAAACACTTTCAGATGAGCAATGCTATGTTTTCTTCCTCGCAACAGCTCGTAAGGTGTTTTTCCTATCAGGAATCGTAGAGAAGCTCGGTTCAGTATGTAGCTGGCTGCATGTACTGCCTCAGCCCAGAAACCCTTGGGAACACCACTGGCAATCAGCATTGTCCTTGACATGTCTTCAAGTGTCCTGTTTTTTCTCTCTACCACACCATTCTGCTGGGGAGTCCGAGGTGTTGAGAAGTTGTGATCTATCCCAGCTGTCCTGCACAGGGAGATAAACTGGGAGTTTCGGAACTCGGTTCCGTTGTCAGTCCGAATAGATACCAATTTCTTACTCAATTTGTTTTCAATTAGCTTCAGCCATGACACAAACTCAGAGAACGTTTCATCTTTAGAACTCAGAAAGATGGTCCATGTATACCTGGAATAGTCATCCACGATGACTAATATATACCTGTTGCCTCCACGGCTGACGACGTTAACTGGACCGCATAGATCCATGTGAATCATGTCCAGAGGAGCTGAAGTACTCACTGATTGTTTTGACTTAAACGAAGTACGTACCTGTTTGCCCGTGGCACAGGCGCTGCATATCTGATCGAACGAGCTTTCCACTTTTGGTAAACCAACCACCAATTCATTTTGATGGAGTTTATGAATCAGCCTCGTGCTTGCATGTCCAAATCTCTTGTGCCACATCAATGTGTCATCAGTGATGCTTGAAAGACACAGCTCCCCGCCAGGGACGAATTCTGGGTCCACTGTATATATCTGATTTTCCCGGACACCTCGAAGAATTATTTTCCCTGTCTTAATGCACTTCACAACACAGTCGTTAGAGTTAAATATTACTTGATTTCTTCCATGTTGACACAATTGTGATATGCTCAATAAGTTGTATCTCAAGTTTTCAACCAGACTTACTTGTCGAATTCTAATAGTTTCTGAAATTCTTACCTCTCCTGTAGCTACTACCTTACCTGAGCTCTTGTTTCCGAAGATAATGTTGTCTCCGGAATAGGCTTGGAGTGAGATGAACCAACTTGGATCTCCCGTCATGTGTTTGGAGCATCCACTGTCCAGATACCATGGCTTGCTCCTCACTCCACCCTGCAAGAGAGAGATCAGTTTTTACGAACCCAGACAAGCTTGGACTTACTGGGCTTTGGGATAGTCTTAACAACAGAAGAGAACTTTAAGAGACAAGAGTCATTGTCATCAGAGAGATTGATTCTTCTCCTGGGGGTTGTTCTGGGTTGTCCGTAGATAGCTGTATCATGGTGAGGACGAGCCCATCCGGCTCTGTCTTTTCTTCTATGAGGTGAACCACTTCTCCCAGGGACATGAGCGGTAGTGGCCTTTCTCTGATAGCTGTAATTCTTCTCGTTGGCTTTTCTCCATTTCTCATAGTCAGCTCTGTAGTGGTCAGAATGACCACAGTGCCAGCAGACACGGTAGTAGAGACTGCTGGTTTTCTTGTGTCTCTTTAAGGGCACTGGTCTCCTGTTTCCACGTGTCTGAAGACTGCTCGAGAGAGATTGACGGTTGGAGCTCATCTTTTTCCAAATTTCAAAAGTTTTCCCAGCCTTGAAGGGTCCAGTGTCATCTTCATGGAGATGACTCTTTCTCGGAGAAGAAGGTGCTCTTCCTGACTGTTTTGTGGGTACCGGCTTTCTATGCTGATGGGAGCTCTCTACGATCTCTGTCATTGGTCCCTTACCTTGGTCAGTCTTTCTGTTTTCCGCCTCTTCATCGGTTTCTTTCATCACTTCGACATACCCAAGACCAGGCTGGCGAATTTTCTTAGGTAGTCTTATCGTACCTCCTTAACCTTTTTGGCTTCTAGTTCTCTGAGCCAGACTTTCTTTCTCTCCGTTTCCTTTTGTCTGAGATCAGCAACGGTCTGATGGAGTTCATCGTTATCCAACTCAGACCTGACCGATTCGGCAATTGGTCCTACCATCCTGGTGTCCTCAATTCTCATGTGCCTCAGTCTCTCACTTAGATCGACAATTTGTGCGTCCCTTTGGTCACAGGTAGGGCATTTGCAGATGTGCTCCTTTATTTCTCTCGCAAGGCGCATAGCCATGGTTGACAAGAGACGATTGTTTTCCATGTCGTCTTCGTGTTCATCTTTCATGATTTCAATATGTTCCTTAAGGCTCGTGATCTTCTTTAGTAGTTCGGCAATAGTTTCTGCAAAGTCAGATTCACTAAACACTTGATCTATAAAGGAGTCAGATTCGTTTACCTCACTGTTTGCGGTGTTGGCCATCAGACATGGCTCCTTGGTTTGCTTCCTTTCGCTTTGTTCCTCATCAGAGTCACTCCATGCAGCAAACATGGCATGAGCTTCCTTTGGGGCAGGTGGTTCTCCCTTCTTCTTCCTGTAGCAGTCTTTGGCAAGATGTCCCTTTTTCTGACAGTGATAGCAGGTTCTTTCTTCCTTTGCCCCTGCCTTCGTCTTGCCTTCCTCCGAGATAGATCCTTTGTTCCACCTTTGATTGTTTCGACTTCCGCCAGAGGCACCTTTGTTCTGTGTTCTGCCTGTGTTCGCCATTTTGAAGGCTCTCGAGAGAAGAGCTATCTCCTCGTCCTCTCCTTTAGACGCCAAACTTACTTGTGCCAAGTCCAAGGCCTTCTCAACTTTCAGTGCTATAGCTTGAGATTTTCCAGCTTGTCGCCTAGCCATTTTCCTCTCTGCTATTCCAGCTTGGCTTTACAGATTTGCCACGAGCTCTTCCAGAGTAATGTCTTTGATTCCCTTCTGAGCTTGGAGAGCAGTAGTTACTGTGTCCCATCTGGAGCTGAGAGCTTGCATGAACTGATGAGTTACTTTCCACTGCGGGAGAACCTCATCCAGGGAGTTTAGTTGCGCGACGATGATTTGGAATCTGGTGTAGAAATCATCCAGAGATTCATCCTTGCGCTGTTCGACATATTCGTAATCCTTTGTGGCAGCTAGGATTCTGTTCCTTTTAATGTCCTGGTTTCCCTCGTACAGTCTAGCAAGTCCGTCCCACTGCTCCTTTGCAGTTTTGTACACAGCCATCTTCACCTGGTCTCCTGGGGAGAGGGCCATGTTGAGAACCTTTTTAGCCCTGGCATTCTGCTGGAGAGCTTTGTAGTCATCATCTGTGTACTCGTCTTTCTCCTTCTCTTTCGGTTTGTTAGGGTCTGTCACATCCAGAATAGGGAAGTTACCCTTTTCAAACACTCGCCACAACTTCCCATCCAGGGAACAGACATGGGCTTCGAACTGGTCCTTCCACCAGTCATACTCTCCCGGACTGAGGCGGCTTCCAGAACGAGTCGCTTCCGTTAGACAAGATTTCCTGCAAAGGCTAACACACAATCTAGAGCTTCCCGGCTCAGATACCAATTGATGGATCGTTAGGTTAGCCAACTATATGAGGGAGATCCCAGAGTGGTATCCCTCAGACAAATGGCAGCGGAAATTTACTTTCGTACAGGAAATATAAGACGGAATGTAAATGCTCACGATTTAGAGTGGAAACCTTACTGCAACCTTTGCAGCAGGATAAAAACCACTTGCCTTCTGGACAGTTCCAGAAGGGCTTCAAGATCCGTATTATTGACAAAGGAATATGCTTACAGTTTGTTACACTTGTCTCACACAGTGACAACTAACAAAACTGCTCAATTCGAAGAGTCAACTAATACGATCGCCTTGTTCGCACACATCAGCACCCTGTCAGCTCCGGATTTGAACACTTTTCAATTTCCTATCGCTATCTCCTAAAAGCCGAGCATTTCTTTGAAGACATCTCTTCCTTTTATAGAGTCTTCAGGTCGGCAGTCCATATCTCCATCAGAGATCCGATTGATATCTCGCAGATGTGATATGGTTAAGATATTTCCATATCTTAACCCTGTCACATATATACTTGCCAAAACTGGCGTCAATATTCTCTTCACATATACTTGACATCTCCTCTCGTATATATTTGCATTAATGGTCTTAATCAAATATTGCACACATATATTCTTGTATATTCGATACATATCTCCGTGTATCTTTTCCCAGATCCGATCTGGTTCGTATGTCGGTGTACCTCTCACACAGAGCGCATCTCTCTCGCAGCTCTGCTCTCTCCCAGATATGCCCAGTGAGCTTACCTAACAGACAGTGATTTCTGCACACTTAAGTGGATTATTAGTTAAGTGTTTGTTATCATCAAAACACAAGGGTCCAACAACCAAATTCAGGATCGACTGACCACATTGGTAATTAGAAATTCAATTGAAAGTTTTTTTTATAACATTTACTACTACTTTTATTGGATTTGTTTATACTTTTTGGTTCATATATGTAGGCATTACTTAATGTTTCGGCCAATCGTAACAAACTGAAAACAACTTGTTTATAGACTCAATTCTCGATAATTGGCTTTTGGTTTTGATGGATCGTTAGGTTAGCCAACTATATGAGGGAGATCCCAGAGTGGTATCCCTAAGACAGATGACAGCGGAAATTTACTTTCGTACAGGAAATATAAGACGAAATGTAAATGCTCACGATTTAGAGTGGAAACCTTACTGTAACCTTTGCAGCAGGATAAAAACCACTTGCCTTCTGGACAGTTCCAGAAGGGCTTCAAGATACGTATTATTGACAAAGGAATATGCTTGCAGTTTGTTACACTTGTCTCACACAGTGACAACTAACAACACTACTCAATTCGAAGAGTCAACTAATACGATCGCCTTGTCCGCACACAGCGGCACCTTGTCAGCTCCGGATTTGAACACTCTTCAATCTCCGATCGCTATCACCAAAAGCCGAACTTTTCTTTGACGACTTCTCTTCCTTTTATAGTATCTTCAAGTTGGCAGTGCATATCTCCATCAGAGATCCGATTGATATTTCGCAGATGTAATATGGTTAAGATATTTCCATATCTTAACCCTGTCACATATATACTTGCCAAAACTGGCGTCAATATTCTCTTCGCATATACTTGACATCTCCTCGTGTATATATTTGCATTAATGGTCTTAATCAAATATTACACGCATATACTCTTGTATCTTCGATATATATCTCCGTGTATCTTTTCCCAGATCCGATCTGGTTCGTATGTCGGTGTACCTCTCACACAGAGCGCATCTCTCTCGTAGCTCTGCTCTCTCTCAGAGATGCCCATTGAGCTTACCTGTCAGACAGTGATTTCTGCACACTCAAGTGGATTATTAGTTAAGTGTTTGTTATCATCAAAACACAAGGGTCCAACAAATTCCCCCTTTTTGATGACGACAAACACTTCTTCACAAATAAGAAATCACACACAGCAATGATACCGAACTCACATCTACATTCCCTTTGGACGACTAGCATACTTAAGTATTTATTCACTAAATATTTATTTAAAGTCCAGCTAGCATAGTTCCCCCTCAGATAGACATCCGCTTGAATTTCGGTACCGGTTTTCCCCCTTAGTGTATGCACATATGGTTCTTCCCCCTTTTGGCATCATGAAAAAGATATGCAAATAGGACACAGAGCAATGGAAAGAAAAACACTTCATTCGTGCTCGCAAGTTATAAGCGTGACATGCCGACACCATAAATGCAGCAGAGAATTCAGAATGCATAGAGTTCGTAAACATGAAATTTAAAAGAAAAGTTTCAAAAAGATAGGGGGTAGATGTGGGAGGGTTAGCAAGGAGGGGGTCCATGAGACAGTTCAGACTAGGGCACAATCGTGAACGAGTCCTTCATCTGGCCAACAATCTCTGTGGCAAGATCCTTCATTTGCCCTGAGAAATCTTGGATAGCCACGGACATTGCCCCCGAGTCAACAGTTATTGCAAGCTCCAGGTCAACCACCTTCTGCTTCACGAGCTGCAATTCAGACTTCACCTCTACCAGCTCAGTCTTTGCCTCTACCACCTCAGATTTGACCTCCTTCAGCTCACCCCTGAGCTCCTTTATCTCTGCACGAAGCACCGTCAGTAGTGCCAGCACTTCACTTACGCCCTCAGAGGGGGTTGCCGCAGTACCACTGACGGGAGCAGCAACATTTATAGGAGTCACATCCTTGACCTCCTCATCCTCATCTTCCTCTGCCACAGCTTCCTCTGCCACAGCAGGTATTGTCCAACCGACTCCTGCAGAAAACTCCAAACCCAGTTTGGTAATGTGATCCTCACACAGTGCAAACGAAAGCACTTTCTCCGACTCCGGTTCATAAACCTCCCAATACTTCAGTATCTCCTTCACAAATCCCGGAAAGGGTAGCCCATTAGACAGGTTATCCCTGTTGTTCTCCATATGCTTCATAACTTGAAAGGGCAAGCTCACTGACTGCTTCAGTAAGATTTGGTCGACCAACAGCATGTCCTGGAATGTAACCGTAGAGTGTTTGTGCTTCCTCGGGGAGATATTTGACACTAGGATTCTATGCATAATCCTACGGAGCACATCCATGTGAGTGTTCTCCCTCTGTCCCTTTGCTGTGGGATCTAGCCCGAGACGCTCAAACACTTCTGCCTTTGCCACAGAGCTGGGCCACGTTCCTTTGGAGTAGGTGGCATATTTGCCCTTGGGTACACCTAGAACAGTGGCCAATTCTCTCAGACTCACAGAGTGCGACTCACCTCCGATAACTGCCGAGAGCTCCCAGTTACCTTTTCCTTCTTCCTTTTCAGCCAGCTTCATTTTTGAATAAAACTCCCTCACCAACCTCACATCTGCTACTACAGTTTTCTTAAACAAGCCTCCCCATCCCTGGGCCTCCAACAGTTCCACAATTTCTCCCAACCCATTCGCCATCATCCACTCGGTATTCAGCACCAACTCTTGTGCAAACCCTTTCACTGCTTCCTCGGATTCTTCCCCACTATCATCCGACTCAGCCACGTCTTCAGTATGCGGAGCAGAGGACCGGCCGGATCTCTGACTCTTCCTGGAGGATGTGGGAGTAGGTTTCCTTGCTCGTTTGCCTACCGATCTGGCACCCACTGAGATCTCCTTTTGACCTGGCGCTGAGAGGAGGAGTCCGCTCGCAGAGCTTCGAGTCGCTCCTCAAAATGGACCACTTCTTTGGCCACGGTAGAGCCTGTCGGACCAGAATCAGCCGGCGTGACCGACTACAGAATAGACTCCAGGTCGAAAGGTTTAACACCGCTTGCGATTAACTAAGCGGCCATGGCGGCAGCTTCGGCGGATGAGAGATTTGATTTAGGGTTTGTGGAAGCCATTGAGAATTCTTGAACTCTGAATTTTTTGAGAGAGAAATCTATTCTGAGAGTGATGAGACGGACCGCTCAGTCTGCTTGCTTTAAATACCCTCTGCAAACCCTAGAGGTTGTGAGACAACAGAAACCCCAAACGTCGCCTCCTTTCAATAAATAAACCGCCTTCAATTTTTAGCAATTTCTATCATTTCTTCCCTTCCAAAAGCGGTTCCGCATTAACCCCATGCCAAAACCGAATCAAACTGAAAGGGCATGCGCCAACAGGCAGGGGAGCGACACGTATCATCTGTAATTTAAGCGTGACGCCTCATAAAAGCAGCCGACGCGACAACTCCCCTCTGCAGAAAAACTGTTCACCTTTCAAGTCACTTTTACCTTTTCCCAACGCTTAGTCATCTTTACTAGAGGATGTAATTGCTTATCTTCACAACTGTCACGCAGATGATTTCCCAACCACAAGAATCCGTCCACAGTGATAGCTCAATCTTACTGTCTCATGGGTACACAAGGTTTTGGTATGATGTGCTAATTTTACCCAAATGGTACAAATAACATCACACCCAATTAAGAGGAAAATGAAATCATCCAGACAAATCGTATTGGTTTCATACCTCATGTGGAATAACTCCAGAAAAAGAAGCGTATCAACGGGCTCATAGGAGCACTCCACACGAAGATAGGCTAAGGTTAGTCTAGAGTACCTCCTGGGCTTATACTGAGGGATCAACAATGGAGGTGTCTTTTGGGCAGAAAGAAATCAGAATTTCATGTTTTTCAGTCCATAATGCAGTCATCAATCACATAGCAAGCATGCATGGATACATTGTGAACACAGCCTATTATTCACTAGCATAGAACATTCATGTTAAGCTCTCCATCAGATGTGACTCATAAGCCTCTAGTCTAGCCAATCACTGAGGGAGCAACCATTGAGCATAACTTTAAGGGAGAGAAACCATACCTAGTTCGAGCCTCAGCTTCTCGTAGGGTTCTCTGTGCAAAGCTTTTGTGAATATGTCTGCAATCTGTTCCTCAGTTCTGCAATATTCCATCTCAATTGTTCCCTTTTTTACACAGTCACGCAGAAAGTGATACCGAATTTCTATATGTTTGGTACGAGAGAACTGCACTGGATTTTTAGAGATGTTAATAGTACTAGTGTTATCACACAGAATTTTAGCACAATTAGTAATAACACCATAGTCACTTAGCTGTTGTCTGATCCATAGCAGCTGCGCACAGCATGCAGCAGCGGCGATGTATTATGCCTCTGCGGTGGATAGCGCAATTGAGGACTGCTTCTTTGAAGCCCAGGAGATGAGACATGGTCCAAGCTATTGAGCCATTCCTGACGTGGACTTCCTGTATACCTTACATCCAGCATAGTCTGCATCGGTATATGCTTCCAGACGTAATTCACCTCCCCTTGGATAGAACAGGCATAAGTCATCTGTTGCCTTCAGATATCTCAATATCCTCTTTACTGCTTTCACGTGGGTTTCCCTGGGATCAGCCTGAAACCTTACACACAGACAAACGCGGAAAAAGATATCAGGTCTACTAGCAGTGAGATATAGCAGCGAACCAATCATTCCCCTGTAGAGAGTTGGATTCACCCGAGGTGAGGACTCATCCTTTGTCAGGGTGTCATTTGGGGACATCGGTGTGGCACACGTCTTGGTAAATTCCATCCCAAACTTCTTCAGAATCTCCTTTACATACTTCTGCTGATGGATTCGGGTACCATCCTCTCCTTGAGCAACTTGAAGTCCAAGAAAGTACTTGAGCTCCCCTACCATGCTCATCTCGAATTCACTCGACATCAAATCTGTAAACTTTTTGACAAGTTTAGGATTAGTTGAACCGAAAATGATATCATCCACATATACCTGAACAACCAGAGTGTCTTTTCCTTCCTTCAGAAGGAAAAGTGTTTTGTCCACTTCTCCTCGGACGTATCTGTGGGATAGCAGAAACTGTGAGAGTCTCTCATACCAGGCGCGTGGTGCTTCCTTCAGCCCATACAGAGCCTTGTCAAGGATGTGGACATGATCAGAATGAGAATGATCCTCGAAACCTGGTGTCTGGCTGACATAAACTTCTTCTTTCAGAATGCCGTTCAAGAAGGCCGTTTTCACATCCATCTGTTGCAGAGTAAAACCATGGTAAGTCGAATAAGCAATTAATACTCTGATTGCTTCTAACCTTGCGACTGGAGCGAATGTCTCATCCTAGTCTATCCCCTCTTGTTGGTTGTACCCTTTGACAACAAGGCGGGCTTTGTTTCTTACAACAACTCCCTTGTCATCCATCTTGTTTCTGAAGACCCACTTTGTTCCTATCACATTCTTGTCTTCAGGCCTGGGAACCAGTCGCCACATTTTATTTCTTTCGAACTGATACAGTTCCTCTTGCATGGCATTGACCCATTCTGGATCCTTCAGCGCATCCACAACCGTCTTTGGTTCTGCATGAGAGACAAAAGATGCAAATCCACAGAAATGACATAGTTCATCCAAACTTACCTGATTCTGCGATTAGTAGCATTGGTAGTCCCTTGTCCAGGTTGGGGGCTGAGTAACTCTCCCGCTCCTTGTGGTTCTGGGTTCCTCCGCAGTCCCTATCGGAGGAGGGTTATTCGCAATCGCTTCTTCATTGAGGGAGTTCTGCGTTAACCTCTAACACTTGGGCTTCTGGAGCCTGCTCTTCAGCTAGTATCTCTGTTTGTATAGCTTCGGCTGGCTCAGCAGGTTCTTGAGCAGCAGCCTGAACGACCTCTGGAGCTGGCTCTGCAGTCTCGTTTTGGGCAGGTTCCCAGTCGGGATCAGACCTTTCAGTAAGCTGGAGTTCTCCATCATCCTGTGAGGATGGATCTTTCACAAGGTGTCCTGTCATAGCGCGCTCATCAAAGGTTACGTGAATGCTCTCCTCCACCCGTTCCAATCTCAGGTTGTAAACTTTGTATGCTCTGCTATGGCTTGGGTACCCTACGAACACGCCTTCATCGCTCATTGGATCGAACTTTCCCAGATTCTCTTTTCCATTGTTGTGTACGTAGCACCTGCAGCCAAACACTTTTAAATGAGCAATGTTAGGCTTTCTTCCTCCCAGCAGCTCGTAAGGTGTTTTTCCTATCAGAAATCGTAGAGATGCTCGGTTCAGTATGTAGCTGGCAGCATGTACTGCCTCAGCCCAGAATCCCTTGGGAACACCACTGGCAATCAGCATTGTCCTTGACATGTCTTCTAGTGTTCTGTTCTTTCTCTCTACCACGCCATTCTGCTGAGGAGTCCGTGGTGCTGAGAAGTTGTGATCTATCCCAGCAGTCCTGCACAAGTAGATAAATTGGGAATTCCAGAACTCGGTTCCGTTGTCAGTACGAATAGATACTAATTTATTACTCAATTTGTTTTCAATTAATTTCATCCATGACACAAATTCAGAGTACGTTTCATCTTTAGAACTCAGAAAGATGGTCCATGTATACCTGGAATAGTCATCCACGATGACTAATATATACATGTTGCCTCCACGGCTGACGACGTTGACTGGACCGCAGAGATCCATGTGAATCATGTCTAGAGGACCTGAAGTACTCACTGATTGTTTTGATTTAAACGAAGTGCGTACCTTTTTGCCTGTGGCGCAGGCGCTGCATATCTGATTGAACGAGCTTTCCACCTTTGGTAAACCAACCACTAATTCATTTTGATGGAGTTTATGGATCAACCTTGTGCTTGCATGTTCAAATCTCTTGTGCCACAGCAATGTGTCGTCAGTGATGCTTGATAGACACAGCTCCCCGTCTTGGATGAATTTTGGGTCTACTGTATAAATCTGGTTCTCCCGGACACCTCGAAGAATTATTTTCTCTGTCTCAATGCACTTCACAATACAGTCATTAGAGTTAAATATCACTTGATTTCTTCCATGTTGACACAATTGTGATATACTCAACAAGTTGTATCTCAGATTTTCAACCAGACTTACATGTCGAACTTTAATGGTTTCTGAAATTCTTACCTCTCCTGTAGCTACTACCTTACCTAAGCTCTTGTTTCCGAAGATAATGTTATCTCCAGAATAGGCTTGGAGTGAGATGAACCAACCTGGATCTCCTGTCATATGTTTGGAGCATCCACTGTCCAGATACCATGGCTTGCTCCTCACTCCATCCTGCAAAAGAGAAATCAGTTTTTACGAACCCAGACAAGCTTGGGCTTACTGGGCTTTGGGATAGTTTTGACAGCAGAAGGGAACTTTAAGGGACGAGAGTCGTTGTCATCAGTGAGACTGATTCTTCTCCTGAGGGTTGATCTAGGTCGTCCATGGATAGCTGTGTCATGGTGAGGACGAACCCATCCAGCTCTGTCTTTCCTTCTGTGAGGTGAACCACTTCTCCCCGGGACATGAGCGGTACTGGCCTTTCTCTGATAGCTGTAAATCCTCTCGTTGGCTCTTCTCCATTTTTCACAGTCAGCTCTGTAGTGGCCAGAGTGCCCACAGTGCCAGCAGACACGGTAGTAAAGACTGCCAGTTTTCTTGTGTCTCTCTAGGGGCACTGGTCTCTTGTTCCAACGTGTCTGAAGGTCTCTCTCGAGAGGTTGACGGTTGAAGTTCATCTTTTTCCAAATTTCAAAGGCTTTCCCAGCTTTGAAGGGTCCAGAGTCATCTTCATGGAGATGACTCTTCCTTGGAGATGAGGCTGCTCTTCCTGACTGTCTTGTGGGTTCCGGCTTTCTCTGCTGATGGGAGCTCTCTCCGATTTCTGTCATTCGTCCCTTCCCTTTGACAGTCCTTCTGTTTTCTTCCTCTTCATCAGTTTCTTTCATCGCTTCAACATACCCAAGTCCCGGTCTGGCAAATTTTCTTAGGTAGTCTTGTCTTACTTCCTCAACCTTTTTGGCTTCTAGTTCTCTGAGCCAGACTTTCTTTCTCTCCGTCTCCTTTTGTCTGAGATCAGCAACAGTCTGTCGGAGTTCATCGTTATCCAACTGGGTCCTGACCGATTCTGATATTGATCCTACCATCCTGGTGTCGTCAATTTTTATGCGCCTCAGTCCCTCACTTAGATCAACAATCTGTGCGTCCCTATGGTCACAGGTAGGGCATTTGCGAATATGCTCCTTTATTTCTTTCTCATGTCGCATAGCCTTGGTTGACCAGAGACGATTGTTTTCCATGTCGTCTTCGTGTTCATCATTCATGATTTCAATCTGTTCCTTAAGGCTTGTGATCTTCTTCAGTAATTCGGCAATAGTTTCTGCAAAGTCAGATTCACTAAACACTTGATCTATAAAAGAGTCAGATTCATTTACCTCACTGTTTGCGGAGTTCGCCATTAGACATGGCTCCTTTGCTTGCTTCCTATCGCTTTGTTCCTCGTCAGAGTCACTCCAAGCAGCAAACATGGCAAGAGCTTCCTTTGGGGCAGGTGGTTCCCCCTTCTTCTTGCTGTAGCAGTCTTTAGCAAGATGTCCCTTTTTCTGACAATGATAGCAGGTTCTTTCTTCCTTTGCTCCTGCCTTTGTCTTGCCTTCCTCTGAGGCAGAACCTTTGTTCCAGCGTTGGTTATTTCATCCTCCGCCAGAGACACCTCTGTTCTGTATTCTGCTTGTGTTCACCATTGACAGGTCGTCGTTGGTACCTGCAAATTTAAATTTATATTTTCCTTGCAAGAAACCTAGTAAAGTGGCAAGCAAGGGTCGAACCCAAGGGAGCTAGATGGTTACTACTTTGTTCTGTGAGAAAGGAAAAGAAACAATTGGGTGAGAGTAACAGTTTAGGAAACAGTGCAAATAACGAAATAAAGTGGGAGTGTAATAATCAGAGAGAAGATATTCAGGCTAGGGTTTCTTAATTGTGACTTGTCTTATCATTGACGTCTAAATATCATATTTCGAATTCCTAAGTGTGGTTACTTCCATTCCAAGTTATAACCTAAAGTAGGGTCTTTCCGGACGCCTACACCACAATCTACTTCCTTTCCGGGTTGTAGAATTCTAGTCCTAGCAATTTAATACTCCATTCCAAGATATATCAAATTAGTGCCCTATTTGTTTTCAACGGTCTAGTATCAGACAAATAGTAAATAAGGGAATTGAATCACTCGACTAAATCTAACCATTCCAAGTATCAATTTAGTTTTGCAATTCAACCAAGATAATTTAGCACAAGAACTAGTAGAATAACGAAATAAGCATTAAGTATCAAGTCTCAAAAACAAACGTCACAATGTTTAAAACCCTAGCCCGAACAACGGGTTTAGCTAGACATAGCCATGGAAAAGTAAATAACAAGGGGATGAAAACACTTCTCTATTGTGCCGAGATGAAGAACGAACGACTGGGCCGAGAGGCTGATGCGCCGAGAGGGAGAAGAGAGCTCGCTTGTGGGATTTTGTGGAGAGAGGAGCTCTCCACGTTTTGGGATGCTTTGAATGGCTGAGTTGCTCCTCTATTTATAGAGTTCAGTGAGGCACGAAATCCCTCTTGGACTAGGTCAAATCGGTGGCCCAAAAGACAAATTAGGAAAAGTTTCCTAATTCGACTTTGCTTGATTCCTAAGCAAACTGTTTGTGCAAGTCTTCTAGAGGATTCCAGGACATTCCACAGCCTTCTAAACCGTCATGTATGAAATTTGGGTTTTTTCCCGAAGTTACTGTTCACGGCCCAAAAATACTGTTCATGCCGGAAGTTACTGTTCACGGCCAGAAGTACTGTTCATCCGCGGACACAGTTCATCCATTCTGCGCATCTGTTTTGACTTTGGCTCTCAATTTGACCTTCCAAACGACCTCGGATGCTCTCGGTGTGAACTAGAGAGTTGTAGGGAATTGAGTCACCTACGCAACGGTATATGCCCTGTACTTTTATGATCAACGGTCAGCTCCCAGTACTCCGTCGAACGTCCAAAGGTATGATCTGCCATTGTGATGTTTTTGGCATAAAATGCCGTCTTTTAAGCGCGATTCCTCCTAGAGCTTCCAAATCACCTGAAACATGAAACAACACTAAGAAGTAACTGTTCGTATAATAAAGTACTGGAATTGGTGGGATTTAATGACTCGATGAGCCGTATAAATACGGCTCATCAAACCACCCCACACTTAAACTTGTTCGTCCCGAACAAGAACTAGGTCATAAGAGGGATGAACTAATGTAAACACCACAATGCTTCGGTCATCCTAGACGTGCTACATGGACGTGATTTAGCTACTATAGATCTCGCCTGTTATGCATGCTTGTTACTAATTAAACTTGTGCGAAAACACGGGTTAATGATACGTGTTACCTTTGGGCCGAGATGCAAATCAATTCGGATGTATCGGGAGATAGCCCTTTTTAGACCCATGAACCGCATTCTCGGACTCGAACTCGCTGCTATATGGTTATGCTTTGCCGCTTTTTCTTGCACGTGATTGATTCGAGCTTCAAAGTGTTGAGTGCTTTTCGGCCAGCTATAGTGTCTCGGATTAATGTATCAATTGAGCTCTTCACTTGATTTTGGTGTAAACTTTCACAATGATGATGGATTTGTTACTTTGTGGTGCGGATTGTGACTTGCTCGAACCTACTTGCTCTCACTCATCATCGTCCTTTTGACTCGGGTCAAGTCAAGGGTCGCTTGCCTATTTTCCCGGCTACTTGGACTCAAAATTTGACAGGCCGTCGTTGGTACCTGCAAATTTAAATTTATAGTTTCCTTGCGAGAATCTAGTGTAGTGGCGAGCAAGGGTCGAACCCTAGGGAGCTAGATAGTTACTACTTGTTTATGCCGAGAGAAATAAACTGAGAATTGGCCAGAAGGACTGATGGATGATGCTCTTTGACGGATGATGAAGATCGAGGAACGCCGGGATGATGCCTTGGGTGATTCTGGGACAAGTTGAAAGGCTCGACTTTGGCTTGTATTTATAGAGTAGAATGATGCCTCGAAGTCGGTTTCTCCTTTGGAATCCTAGTATCTTTCGGTTTAGGTCCAAATCTAGATTAGGAAATATTCCCAAATCTTCTTCTTGAATTATCTTTAGGCAATATCTTTGCTTGGAGATCACGTCATCTAGGAGCTTCTAGACTGTTCCAAAACCGCCTTGAACGAGACGATAATGACGAGCCAAAAAGCTTGGGTTTTGGCCGGATGGGCTTTGATCTCTCGGATGCACGGTCGGGTGGTGTGCGAGTTGCGCAAAGGCATGGAGGTCGGACAGCCGCTCGGATGGCCTGGCGGATGGATGCTCGGATGCCCGGTCGCATGGCGTGAAATGCTCGGATGGCCGACTGGACGCGCGAGGATGGTCGGACGCACGCTCGGGGGATGCTCGGATGGGAGCTCGCATGGCCGGTCGCATGGCTGGGATGCCCGGTCGGGTGTCCGCTCGGCTGGACGCTTGGACATGCGATCGCATGGCATTGGAATTTCTGCACGGACGTCTCCTGAATTTCCTTCCCGCGGACGTCTCATGATTTACTGAAATTTGTTCAGACGTCCGCGCCCTTTATTGTTGAGGCCTCCGCGGAATGTGCTGCTGAAAACTCCAAAGTCATTTCTTTCCGCGCCAAACTTCGTCAAATGTAAATAAGCTGGTCAAGAACTCCTTGTGATGTTTTTGGCTCCAAAAGCCGTCTTTTGAATGTGATTCCTCTTAGAGCCTCCAAATTACCTGAAATGCGAAACAACACTAAGAAGTAACTGTTTGCATATAAAAGTACTCGAATTGGTGGGATTTGATGACTCGATGAGTCGTATAAATACGGCTCATCAAACCACCCCACACTTAAACTTGTTCGTCCCGAACAAGGACTAGGTCATGAGAGGAAATAAATGAAGTACGAACATCACAAAGCTTCGGCATCATAGACATGCTACATGAATGTGATTTGGCTAATCTAGATTCTACCTTTCTATGCATGCTTGTTACTAATATCCTTGTGCGAAAACATGGGTTAAAGATACGTGTTACCTTTGGGGCGAGATGCAAATCAATTCGGATGTATCGGGAGATAGCCCTTTTTAGACCCATGAACCTCATTCTCGGACTCGAACTCGCTGCCATATGGTTATGCTTTGCTGCTTTTTCTTGCACGTGATTGATTCGAGCTTCAAAGTGTTGAGTGTTTTTCGGTCAGCTATAGTGTCTCGGTTCTGATGTATTAGTGGTACTCTTCACTTATTTCGATGTAAACCTTCACAATGATGATGGATTTGAACTTTTGTGGTGCGGATTGTGACTGCTCGAACCGTGATTTCTTCTCCTTTTGACGCGAGTCAAGCCGAGGGTCGCTCGCCTATTTTCCCGGTTACTCGGATTAGAAACCTTCCTGCTCTCACTCATCCTCGTCCTTTTGACACGGGTCAAGTCAAGGGTCGCTTGCCTATTTTCTCGGCTACTTGGACTAGAGTTTGGACGGTGTGAAGTATTCCCGTCCCAACCAACCGCAAAGGTACCGCAGTGGCGGAGCAGACTCGTACTATGTTGCCTCGAAGTGCTAGCCTCCACAAGCTCCACATAACCATATATCCTGAGTTCGGTCTTTGAATGATCTGTCAAGTCTCTCTAGGGCGTTTCTATCAACTCCACATCCCTGTTTATCTCAACTAACAAAGGCACGCAAAGTTTTAAAATCACATGTTAGTTGCACAAGTCAATTTTCACCAAAGACATGCATGTAATCGGCTCTATCTATTTCACCATATCATTATCCAATACTGCAAGTCTAGGAAATAGTGAAGTATCATGTACAAAAATTTAAAAAAAAGACTCAAAACGTGCTGACTCTGTGCAGGGTGCAGGAAATAGACGTGCTGACTCAATACTGACTCTCCCACCCCACACTTTTGAAATAAGCCGTGTCCTCACGGTACGACTTAAATCAAGACTCACAATGCATGCAATAAATAAATAAGGAAAAGAGATAAGAAGAGAGTAAGGACAGGCACTTCCCTCGTGCGTGCGTGACAATCAGAGATGACTGATAATTCTCCTGTGAGTCCTCGAAGAGCACCATTAGAGCTTGTATCGCAGCGTGAGTTCGTCACACGATGAAAGGTCTGTGTCGATGATATTAAGACGAATAGAAAATTCCCAGGAGGTTGGAGGAGTCACAATGGTCTCACTTAAAACCCAACCTCCTTAGACTCGTAAGTCTTTGTGACAGAATCTTTAAACGCTCATGTTTCTCGACGCAACTTATTCAAAGTGTGAACTACTCACGCTGGATACAGTCTTTTGCTAACATCTCTGATACGCTCGCCTCTGTCCTGCATGAAAGATCATCTTTTATCCCAAATACAATGTGATGATAAGACTCAGAACAAACATAATAAGTAAATAAACTGAAATGTAAAAGAAATGCAAACCGTGCAAGGCTGCCTCCCTGCGAGCGCCTTTGTTTAACGTCGTTGGCTCGACAGTACCTCCTCTAAGGATCACAAGTTAGGATCCCATGGGCGTGTGAGGTCATACTTCTTCTCAACTTCTCCTTCAGTTCGCCCATAATGCTCATCCAGCTGTTCACTCGGCTCTGCTCTCCAATGTTCAGATCGTTTCTTCTTCACATACCCCCGAGAGGATGAGGGTATCTTGGCCATAGCTGCTGGCCTAGTAGTCTGTATAGCCTGTTCTGGTGGGTCTGGAACTAGAGTATCGTACTCTGATGTGTGCACAATGTCTGGCGGTTTCCTTGTGCATGGATGATCGTCATCCTCGTAGACATAGAAGTCTGCTTCCTTCCCACCGAATGATAATGACAGTAAGCCTATGCCCATGTCAATCCGGGTCTTGGTGGTGTAGAGGAATGGCCGTCCCAAAATGAGCCCTGGTGGTTCGCCTTTTCTGGATTTTTCCATCTGCAAGACATAGAAATCTGCAGGCACAGCAAGATCTCCTACTCGGAGGGTTAGATCTTTAAGCAATTTAGCAGGGCGAACACAAGACTTATCCCCTAATTCTATAGACAGCCTAGGCGGTTTCAGTGGGCCAAGACCCAGCGAGCAATAAATAGAGTAAGGCATGACATTGATGGCAGCACCCAAGTCTATTAAGCAGTGAGGTATTTGGGTCTTACCGATACCACAGGTGACCGTGAAGGCCCCTGGGTCCTTACTCTTTCCCGAAGGTGTCTCATGGTTCGTAGTGGGTGCATGCCTCATCATCTGGTTGTTCTGTGTAGGCCTCACCACCAAGCTCATCTCTGGTTCAGTTTTCTTGGTCACATGGCTTTCCGAAGCAACTACCTGCATAGCATAAGAGAAATCGTGAGTGTTGGCGTCCTTGGCTGCAAGGGCCGGTTCTTCCTTTGTTGGTTCGGTGGTCTCCTCGAATGCTGCATCCACATTTATCACCTCCACTTGGCTGACGTTTCCTCTTGGATTTTGAACAGTCTGTGAGGGAAGTCGTCCAGTGTTCAGATTGCTTGCGAGGTCTGAGACTGTCGCATTGAGCTGGGACATCTGTTTCTTCAATTCAGCAATGTCTCCTTTGGTCGTGGCCCGATCCTGGATCACGGCTGAGGCCAGATCCTTTATCATGTCCTCGAGAGCTTTGTTAGGGCTGTGATTGTTCGGGCCTTGCTGATTGTTGAGAGGTCCTCGGTGCTGGTACTGACTAGGCCCATTTTGCTGATACTGACGATGAGGAGGCTGGTAGGGCTGCTGATTCTGCTGAGGTGCTCCCTGCTGTGCTGGCTGCACCTGATTCTGCTGGTTGTTGCTCCTCCAGGGCTGTCCATTGGTTCCTTGATTGGGCGCTACTGCGCCATACTGTCTGACTGGCCCTGGCTGATTGCCATAACTCTGATAATTGCCCATTGCATTCACATCAGCCTGGTTGTCTGCTGCTAAGGTAGGGCACTCGTCCATCTTGTGATCTGTAGCTGCACAGAACTCACATGGCTTAACCTGGACTGGTTGCCTTCGGATGACATGTTGCATCAGCTCCCTCATTTCCTTCATTTTCGCGGCCATAACACTGATTGAGGGTTCAACTTTCGACACGTTCTTTGTTCGGGCATACTCGTCCTCCTTGGTTGACTCATCCTGGAACCGCTCACTTTCTGCCACTGATATGATCTTCTGCTTTACTTTGGCTGGTGTCAGGTTCATGAGATTACCTCCGGCTGAGGCTTCCAACAGCTTCCTTTCTAGCCTGCGTAGTCCATCTAGCATATACTCGACGATGACTTTCTCTGGGAGCTCGAGGTTGCAGCAACTCTTTTCCAAGGCCAGGAACTTCTCCACATACTCGTACATAGTCTCATTTGGGCCTTGCTTGAGCTCTTGCAACTGCTTCCGGACTTGCGCTGCACGCCCAGCTGGATAGTATTTGCTGACGAATTGCTTTTGCATCTGGTCCCATGTGTAGATACTATCAGAGGGCAAGGATAGAAACCAATCTGCAGCAGCGTCTGTAAGTGAGAAGTAAAACGCCTTCAGCTTAAAGTTTTCGACGTCGGCTCCGTGTGGCTTTAGGTTTAAGCATAACCCGTGATAGCGTGTCAGGTGAGATGTAGCCGATTCCCCCTTGGTTCCAGAGAACTTGGGTAGATGATGGACGACTGAGGTGCTGACTGTTATGGCTGCGAGGTCCGGTCCTTCATAGATAGGCCACGTTTGGTCTCTGAAATTGGGAACCGAGAGCTCGCCCATGGTGGGTCCTTCATCTTCGTCCTCTTTATCGTCTCTGACTACTGGCTGGCGTGGGGGTCTCTGAGGTGGTGGGTATGGATGTTGTGGATGGTATGACAATGGTGGGTACTGTGGTGGGTACTGAGGGTATGGTGGTTGTGGGTACTGTGGATATGGTGGTGGTGGATTGCGGTTGGGGTTGGTTTTGTTGTTGGTTTTGAGGTTGGTTTTGTTGTTGTTGAAATTGTCCCGGGATAGCCCCCCCGGATCTCTCCATTCTGTACCTGTTCGACTTCATTATTCTGACTGTTGTCGCCGACTATACTTCCTGCGTGAGACATGTTACTAGAATAACAAGCACCGAAATAGAAATACACCGAAATAACAAGCACAGACTAGCAACAAAGGATCCCCAGGAGAGTGGAGGAGTCACAACGGTCTCACTTAAAACCCACACTCCTTAGACTCGTAAGTCTTGGTGACAGGATCCTCTAAAAGCTAGAAATTGGAAATTGAGAGAATCGGAAAACGAAATCGAGGCAGTTGAATAGGGAATCACCGAATAGCAGAGTTCGAAATAAGAAACAAGCAAATAATCGAAAAATTTAAAAGAGAACAAAATTCACCGTGCGTAGCTCCCCGGCAACGGCGCCAAAATTTGACAGGTCGTCGTTGGTACCTGCAAATTTAAATTTATATTTTCCTTGCGAGAAACCTAGTAAAGTGGCAAGCAAGGGTCGAACCCAAGGGAGCTAGATGGTTACTACTTTGTTCTGTGAGAAAGGAAAAGAAACAATTGGGTGAGAGTAACAGTTTAGGAAACAGTGCAAATAACAAAATAAAGTGGGAGTGTAATAATCAGAGAGAAGATATTCAGGCTAGGGTTTCTTAATTGTGACTTGTCTTATCATTGACGTCTAAATATCATATTTCGAATTCCTAAGTGTGGTTACTTCCATTCCAAGTTATAACCTAAAGTAGGGTCTTTCCGGACGCCTACACCACAATCTACTTCCTTTCCGGGTTGTAGAATTCTAGTCCTAGCAATTTAATACTCCATTCCAAGATATATCAAATTAGTGCCCTATTTGTTTTCAACGGTCTAGTATCAGACAAATAGTAAATAAGGGAATTGAATCACTCGACTAAATCTAACCATTCCAAGTATCAATTTAGTTTTGCAATTCAACCAAGATAATTTAGCACAAGAACTAGTAGAATAACGAAATAAGCATTAAGTATCAAGTCTCAAAAACAAACGTCACAATGTTTAAAACCCTAGCCCGAACAACGGGTTTAGCTAGACATAGCCATGGAAAAGTAAATAACAAGGGGATGAAAACACTTCTCTATTGTGCCGAGATGAAGAACGAACGACTGGGCCGAGAGGCTGATGCGCCGAGAGGGAGAAGAGAGCTCGCTTGTGGGATTTTGTGGAGAGAGGAGCTCTCCACGTTTTGGGATGCTTTGAATGGCTGAGTTGCTCCTCTATTTATAGAGTTCAGTGAGGCACGAAATCCCTCTTGGACTAGGTCAAATCGGTGGCCCAAAAGACAAATTAGGAAAAGTTTCCTAATTCGACTTTGCTTGATTCCTAAGCAAACTTCTTGTGCAAGTCTTCTAGAGGATTCCAGGACATTCCACAGCCTTCTAAACCGTCATGTATGAAATTTGGGATTTTTTCCCGAAGTTACTGTTCACGGCCAAAAATACTGTTCACCGCCGGAAGTACTGTTCATCCGCGAACACTGTTCATCCATTCTGCGCATCTGTTTTGACTTTGGCTCTCAATTTGACCTTTCAAACGACCTCGGATGCTCTCGGTGTGAACTAGAGAGTTGTAGGGAATTGAGTCACCTACGCAACGGTATATGCCTTGTATTTTTCTGATCAACGGTCAGCCCCCAGTACTCCGTCGAACGTCCAAAGGTCTGATCTGCCATTGTGATGTTTTTGGCATAAAATGCCGTCTTTTAAGCGCGATTCCTCCTAGAGCTTCCAAATCACCTGAAACACGAAACAACACTAAGAAGTAACTGTTCGTATAATAAAGTGCTCGAATTGGTGGGATTTAATGACTCGATGAGCCGTATAAATACGGCTCATCAACCATCTTGAAGGCTCTTGAGAGAAGAGCTATCTCCTCGTCTTCTCCTTTAGATGACAGGCTTACTTGGGCTATATCCAAGGCTTTCTTAACTTTCAGTGCTATAGCTTGAGTTTTTCCAGCTTGTCTCCTGGCCATTTTCCTCTCTGTTATTCCAGCTTGGCTTTGCAGATTTGCCACGAGCTCTTCCAGAATAATGTCTTTGATCCCCTTCTGAGCTTGAAAAGCAGTAGTAACTGTGTCTCATCTAGAGCTGAGAGCTTGCATGAACTGATGAGTTACCTTCCACTGTGGGAGTACCTCATCCAGGGAGTTCAGCTGTGCGACAATGATTTGAAATCTGGTGTAGAAGTCATCCAGAGATTTGTCCTTGCGCTGTTTGACAGATTTGTAATCCTTTGTGGCAGCTAGGATTCTGTTTCTTTTGATGTCCTGGTTTCCCTCGTACAATCTAGCAAGTCCATCCCACTGCTCCTTTGCAGTCTTGTACACAGCCATCTTCACTTGATCTCCTGGTGAGAGGGCCATGTATAGGACCTTCTTGGCCCTGGCATTCTGTTGGAGAGACTTGTAGTCAGCTTTGGTGTACTTGTCTTTCTCCTTCTCTTTCGGATTGGCGGGATCTGTCACATCCAGAATAGGGAAGTTGCCCTTTTCAAACACCCGCCACAGCTTCCCATCCAAGGAACAAACATGAGCTTCGAACTGATCATTCCACCAGTCATACTCTCCCGGACTGAGCATCTGTGGCTTCCAGAACGAGTCGCTTCCGTTAGACATGATTTCCTGCAAAGGCTAACACACAATCTCGAGCTTCCTAGCTCTGATACCAATTGATGGATCGTTAGGTTAGCCAACTATATGAGGGAGATCCCAGAGTGGTATCCCTCAGACAGATGACAGCGAAAATTTACTTTCGTACAGGAAATATAAGACGGAATGTAAATGCTCACGATTTAGAGTGGAAACCCTATTGCAACCTTTGCAGCAGGATAAAAACCACTTGCCTTCTGGACAGTTTCAGAAGGGCTCAAGATACGTATTATTGACAAAGGAATATGCTTGCAGTTTGTTACACTTGTCTCACACAGTGACAACTAACAAAACTACTCAATTCGAAGAGTCAACTAATACGATCGCCTTGTCCGCACACAGCGGCACCTTGTCAGCTCCGGATTTGAACACTCTTCAATCTCCGATCTCTATCACCAAAAGCCGAACTTTTCTATGACGACTTCTCTTCCTTTTATAGTATCTTCAAGTCGGCAGTGCATATCTCCATCAGAGATCCGATTGATATTTCGCAGATGTGATATGGTTAAGATATTTCCATATCTTAACCCTGTCACATATATACTTGCCAAAACTGGCGTCAATATTCTCTTCGCATATACTTGACATCTCCTCGTGTATATATTTGCATTAATGGTCTTAATCAAATATTACACGCATATACTCTTGTATCTTCGATATATATCTCCGTGTATCTTTTCCCAGATCCGATCTGGTTCGTATGTCGGTGTACCTCTCACACAGAGCGCATCTCTCTCGTAGCTCTGCTCTCTTTCAGAGATGCCCATTGAGCTTACCTGTCAGACAGTGATTTCTGCACACTCAAGTGGATTATTAGTTAAGTGTTTGTTATCATCAAAACACAAGGGTCCAACAGGTTTTCTATTAAAGTGAGTCCTGCAAAGAGCTAGCTGATGCCCAATTAATAATAGCATATGTTCACCAATGGTTTTTGAAGAAGAGCGGTGATGTCATTTTAAGTTTGTTTTTGCTCCTTTTCTCACATACTGCTAAAAATAGGCATGCACTTTATTCTAATGAATCCTCATCGTGTGTTTCTGTTTTAATTAGTACTACCCTTTAACAAAAAAAAATGTTAACAATCGAAACTATAATTTTGAATTCGGGCGCTTATTTCGTCAAGAATCTTACAAAAGCTACTCTGCGAAAATTTCGGCCTGCTTTCAATTAGCTGAACTTTGGGTTAAAGCCATTTATGAGCTGACTTTGGCTTTGAGCTTTTAATGAACAGAAAATGACGAGAATTTTTTTAGCCATTTATTTATTATCGCAGACATTGTCTTCAGAAACCGAATAGGCAAATATTCACAAGGTACCGCGGTTTCAACTCAAATGGGGGGCTAAATATATGGAATAATTTAATTTGTCCAGTTCGAACAAATTATAAGTGTGAAGTGTTTTGATCGATTTTATTCTCGCTTGACACTATCCCACAATCTTTTTTACGCCTCCAAGTGATCCTGCCCCTTAGGACCTCAGCCCCATCCTCCAGTCGAAGAAGATGATGGCAACTTATGTCATTGAGCGTCAATGCACCATTGTCATTGCCTGTGACAGACACCGCTGTGAGCGAGTCTATCGTGTCATCTACCCCCACACTCTCTTCTGTACTCCAAAGTAATGGAGGCGATCTTATGACTTCGAAAAATTGATTCAGGTGCACTCTGAGACACAAACCAAATAAACGTTACAATGCATCGATTGAATCAAATACTCAACATATGATGATGATCTTTGTTGTACCAAAATCGAAATTACCTCGAGGATCCAGTCCATATACTTGGCGTTGTTCACATGAAGGTTCGGGTCTAAATCGATCCATTTAGGCTGCATCCTCAGAACAAGCACACAAAACAGTATATATAAAAAATTAAATTCTTTTCGATCTTTAAAAATTTCGTAAAAAAATTATTTGTAAGTTCTATTGTAACTGAATCTTTCATGACCAACCAAAATGATAGCAATGGGCACTTGAGCATTAACTTACTCTTAATCCTTTGCGTACATAATCTGATGAATCATCGTCGAGTTTTTTTTGTTTTGGTACCATCCATGAACAAAAACAGTGAACAGTCAAAACTATATGGTTGTAGTCGGGCACTTATGTCATCAGGTATCTTACAAAACCTCCTTGAGATTCCGCTGATAATCAAAAGAAAGCTACAAGTAGGTCAAAAAATGTAATCAGCTAGTCTTAAATTTTGAATAGAACAGCAAATTAACAACATGATCCAGATCCATCATGTTCAGTACTGTAAATTTACCTGGAGGCTCTTATGAAAATCTTTTTGGTCTTGCTGTCTCGCAGAATTGAATTTACGCTAAGGCCTGTTTTACCAGACATTTTGAACCAAGTTTCCGCTTCAATGGTATCACCCCTAAATTCTTTTTTATAAAAAAAATCGAACTTCTAAAATTAATTATGAGTATTTGTTTAGCTATTGTTGATTGCAATATGATCCAGCTTTTAGCAAAAGTGCTTACCAAGTACGGTAATCATCAAGTACATTCTGCTTTTTGGCGATCACCCATGATAAGTTTTGCTCACTCATTTCTGGTGTTAGGACGAAGCTCGTGCCACCGCGAAACCCCTTAGTTCCTAAATGGTAAATACTTGCCTCCTGGGACCTCAGTAAAACACAAAAACAAGTAACATTTAAGTAACAGGAAACTATAGGAACTGTTTTTATTTACTATTACAGAGGAACTAAATAATTTAGCAAAAGTTTCAGACCTGTAAATATTTGAATATGGCATCAAGAGATATCTCCCTGTTAGCGTTGCGCTCGTACGATTTTATTTGCAACTCTTGTCGTGATACAAGACCTTGGCGTATCATATATGTTCCCAGTTAGGCTCCCGATCGCGCATCATCATGGCATTTTCAGATTGCTTGCTGTTTTTTTGAAATGACACTGAACTATTAGCAACAGCTGCACATTTAAATTTGCGAGGCATTTTCATTTTCATCGTTGCCATCGATTTGAACGATATAGATGGGACGATTTTGAGGCTAGAGGAAGTTGAAATGGAGTACTCTGGAGAGCAGTGAGAGACATGAGCGAATGACGACGTGACATTTGTAGGTCGCCCGGTTGTCTCTAGATGCTTCAAAAGATGAAAACCTTGAATGCCGTTGAATCACGAAGTTCCTTCGCTTTCCTGATTTGTTATTTCGACCGGGTAGGGATTACGAAATCAACAAATAGGGATAAGACAACAGTCCCCTTGTAATAGATAGCGAAATAGGTGTATTGATTGTTTCGAGAACAAGATCGATTGAAGGAGATCAAAGCACTTGCTTTCTTCGAATTTTCTTCCTCTCTCTTCTGTGTTTTTCCAGTCCCAAATCATCCATACAAAGCCAGGACGAACCCCCAAAGAACTGCCAATAACCGACATAAACCGCTCCGAACTGCCAAGTCATGCGTTCGCATGACAGTGAAAATTCGCGATTCAGAACACTCTTGTGCGATCGCACGTCTCATTTATGCGTTCGCATAAGATAGAGCAGTCGCATGAAATTATCATGCGTTCGCATGAAATTCATGCGTTCTCGATCGGTCGCACTTTGCATTGACCTTGTGCGATCGCACAGTTCTCATTTATGCGTTCGCATAAGACAGAGCAGTCGCATCAAATTATCATGCGTTCGCATGAAACTCATGCGATCGCGATCGTCACACAAAACACAAGCTCATGCGTTCGCATGGACTTTTGTGCGATCGCACGCATGACTTCCGGCGGGCTCAAAACACAGTTTAACAAGAGTTGTAAATGATACATTTCATTCAAACAACATCTTTACAAGGTTTTACACATGTCATACATTGTATAAACCTAAAATCTCCAACAACATTGACAACATACATGGTTGAATTTCCCTGAAGAACTATAGAAGGCCAAAAATGATAAAATTGTAAAAATTCCAAAAACAAGGATTCGGAAAGTTCAATACTTGACTGGAACTTGTAAACAGGAAGAAAAAAGGGAGATGCAGAAATGTGTAGGGTGAAATTAAATGGTTGATGCATAGAGAATTGATGACCGACCATTGCCACCCTCTTTTATAAATAGCCACATCATGTTCTAATTTTTTGAAATTATTAGCCTAATTAATTGCTTTAAAAATAATTTAGTTAGAGTTGCCTTGTTAGTTAAGGAGTAAGTTATGGATCATTATACCTCGAGTTCGAATTCTCGGGACTCTAATTTTCCTCTTCCCTCACGCGCGTGGATGTGGAGTCACGTCACAATGCACATGGCATTGTCTTGCAATGTGCTCAAATGTTGAAGAATGTACCAATGGTTTCGGAATGTACTCGAGATGCTTTGGTGATATGTCTTGAAATGTTATGAATTGTACCCTTTTATCAACAACAACAAAAAAAGAAGAAGAAGAAATAATTTAATGAGAAGAAACATTGCAATAAAAATTTGTTTCATGTAATTAAAATCTGGAAGTAGGCTGTGGTATAGTTTTTACTAGAAAGGGTTTACATACAAGAGTTTGTTATGTGTCATCACTTACATATATAATTATATAAGTGATGAGTGGTTTGGAATGAATTTGATACGGTAGAAAACTCAATTTGGTTTACTAACTTAGGAGCATCAGTCTTATGTGAATTAATTTGGTATCATGACTCGTGTAGTATCACCCGTTAATCTGCTTCGGTATAAACTACACACTTTTTCTCACAATATTTTTGCTTGAAAAGTTGATGTACTTGTATCGTAACCACACGAGCCTTATTCGATAATTCAACACTTTGTTACACGATTTGCATTAGTTCGGTGAAGTGGAAGAGAGTAAGGATTATAAGTACATGAACTGAGTCAAAATTAAAAAGTCTGGAGGTCAAGTGGAGTGGTTCAATGGAGCACTCCCTCTTGCGCTCACGGAGCGTCTAGGGTTCAAATTCTCATCTAATCAAATTCTAACAATTAATAATTAACAGATACTAACCAACCTAACAAGCACCCATCAAAAAAAAAATTAAAAAGTCTAGAACGTATTGGCCGAAGTCGAAGTCAAAATCACCAACAAGAATCTCAACCTGACCGACATCGACTGTGGCAACTTCCTTCGCAGCCGAATCATCACCAGCAAGAACCCCAACTTCCTCCGCAGCCGGCTGATTAACAGCCACAACGTCATCCTGATGGGCATGAGTAGCTAGCAATGCTAGGCTGCGAACCAGTCAAGTGAATGGGACTCGTTTATATTTTAATTACTCAAACTCAGGCTCAAAATTTTATGGAGCTCGAGCTAATCAAACTCGTAAACGAAAGCTACTGGAATAAATACAAATAATTACCTGAAAATTATGGGGGGAAAAATAGAATAAAAGAAAGAGAAAGCCACCCAGACGTGATAGTTTATTGAAAGGAATAAGGATTATGGCCTTTTGCTTTGTACCAATGACTAAAAAGAAGTAAGCTTGATACAGAAAATTTACCACTTTTTGAAATCGAATCAGCGATACTTTGTTGTCGTAGCTCGTCTTAGGCTCTAGGTGGCAACGAGGGAGCAGGCTGACCACTGAGCTCTTACTCCATTCTCAAACTTTAATTGGATTTGGGCTGACAAAACATGCGATAATACTCATGTTACAAATTTTCACTACACCATTTTACATGGTACGCGACAAATTTTGAGCGCCGTCGCAAAAGCTTTGTCGCATAACAAGGTTTATACGACTACGATTTTATGTGTTTGTCGCAATAACAGAAATATGCGACATAAGTTTATCCGACGCAAATATAATGTCACATAAAGATGATTAAACGACTTTACTTTAAGCGACACGAAATTTATGTCCCGTAATATGGTTATTGCGACATTAGTTTAAGCGACGCGGAAAATTTGTCACGTTAAACTTATTATGTGACTTACCTTTTGCGACAAGTAACAATTTGTCGCATAATAGTACGAAATAAAATCTTCGAAGCAGGTATTGGCATGACAACCTTGAATGTTTCAAACTTCCTGTGCATTAAAGAGAGGTGAACTACCGTGTTTGGATTAAGCGACATTGGTATCCAAAGTAAGTCGCGTAAGGGTACAAATTAAATGCAGAAAAATAGAACACCCCAAGTACCGTACACTTTGCCTTCAATTCGACTCAACAACCTTAAATCTTGTCTGAAAATACACCATTTGTCTGAAAAATATACTTTGCAACAACCTTAAATCTTGTCTGAAAATACACCATTTGCTCAGATCTTCACGTGTAAAAGGCACACTTGTTGAAAGTATATAGATCAAACTCTCACACTCACACACATTCTCATACTTAATTATAGCTTGTCATGTTTTTTATTTCCATTTTCTGATGATGACCTTCACCCATATTTGTGATGCAGATTGTGTTTTGTTAGGATGAAAACTTGTGATGAAGAGAACTTTTGATGAAAACAATGTTGTGTCGAAGATTTGTTTTGTTCATTCTGTTCTATATAGTTTACGTCACAAATTTAGGTAACAATGTCGCTTAATAATATTTCGTTTTGGGGGCAAAAATAATTTTCAAATTGGAGGGAAATGAAATTTCAGTTTCAATTTTTTCCTGGTAACTTTAAGCGACACTTTCGTGACAAATAAGTCGCATAATAATAAGGCTTGGCCCAAATATCTAAGACCCAAACCAGAAACCCTAAGTTGATGCTACTTTCCTCCTCTCTTCCATTTCTCATCCACTCATCCTCTTAGCCGAAACTAACTCTCATCCTCTCATCCGAAACAAACTTGATTTTGAGTTTGAAGATCAGTCTGTCATTGTCTTGTTCTAGATCTGCTTATAGTGTTCTCCACTTGCATGTTCATTTTGCTCAAAAGTTTGAGTTTTTTGTTTTTGTGATTGTTGTTGTTCTAGATCTGCTTATATTGAGTATGTTGTTTGAACATGTATATTTTCTTATTGCAGATTCCAAAAAGCTGATCAGAAAGACATTCAGTGATGTCACAGTTGAATATTGGGATATGGAGTTGTGGCCTTTTGAGGTTATATCAGGAGCAGCTCGAAAGCCCATGATTGTGGTTAACTACAAGGGTGAGAAGAAGCAGTTTGGTGCTGAGGAGATCGCATCCATGCTTTTCTCTAAGATGCGAGAGGTATGTGAAGCTTATATTGGTTCGACCATCAAGAATGCGGTGCTGACTGTTCCAGCTCACTTCAACAACTCTCAGCTAGCGTCAGGCAATCAAGGATGCTGCACTTATTGCCGGGCTAAATGTGATGCGTATTATTAACGAGCCAACTGCTGCTGCCATTGCGTACTGCCTTGAAAAGAATGTGTTAATCTTTGATCTTGGTGGTGGAACTTGTGATGTCTCACTCGTGACAATTAAACAGGGAACTTGTAATTTCTAATTCAAATGAAAATATTATTTAAATTATTTAATTTTTGGCTTGTTAAGGTTCAGTGAATTTAAATTCGAATATAAATTTTATTTAATATTTATAGAATTGAAATAAAATAATAAAAAGGTTTTATGCGACAATTTTACGCTTATATAAGAGTGGAACTCGACACATAAATTATGAGACTAAATATAACAAACGTCGCATAAGAGGTTAATTTAACGCGACATGTGCTTTTTTTGTTTGTCGCGTATACTTTTCGCGACTTGGAATATGCGACCGTTCTTTCCCGACACTTTTATTGTCGCATAACATATATGCGACATTTTTAGGGGTTTATGCGACGGGCGAAAAAATGTCTCCTAATCTGTAAAATGGTGTAGTGTTTAAAGCCAAACATTTAAAATGATTCTTCTTCCATTCGCCCCATTTAGTGCTTGGTAAATCTTTGGAGGACTTAGAAGTAATGGAGGAATGTTTTCCTAGTGCATCATGTGTCCTTGATGGTAACTGGAACTTCAGCACATGCAGCAAGAGAAAATGCCATGGCCATTCGGTGATCGTCATATGTATCTATAGCTGTCACATTCAGTTTCTCAGGTGGTGTGATTACACAGTAATCTGGTCCTTCTTCAACAGTTGCTCCGAGCTGAATACGTAAAAACATTGTTTCAAAAGTCAAAAAGAGTTCTCAAGAAACGATGGACGTGTTGACATAGAGAGAAGGAAAAGAAAATGCGCACCTTTCTAAGCTCTGTGCAAATAGCAATCATCCTTTCAGTTTCTTTTACTCTCCAACTAGCTACTGGATGAATTCCAATAAACATATATTAAAGAATGCATGCATGTTCAACGCGTTGAAACAGTAGATAAATAAAATTTTGGCATCCAAGTTGTGTTAGCTAAATTGTCAGGGAAATTGCAATGTTGGTGCATTTTTTGTTTTTTTGTAAATATACATACCATCTCGTACGTATGGCTGTGGGACCATCAGCAAAGAGCGCAAAAACTGCAAGTGTCATGGTCACATAAGGCATTTTGTTCATGTTGACATCAACAGCACGCAAGTGTTTCCTCCCAAAAGAATTCCTCTTAGGCCCTGTAACAGTGACGCTGTTTTCTGTCCATGTAACTTTTGCGCCCATTTGCCCAAGGACCTCGGCAAATTTTACGTCACCCTTGATTTGAAAGAGACAATTATAAATAAACACAGATTAGTGATTTCACAACAAACGTGAAAAATATTGAGAAAATTGCATATCCCTCAAAACAAAATTCTGCGAGTAATCCATGAAATCTGCTAACCGGGAAAACGTAGGCAAAAGAATCTAACTTATGCATGATTAATATGTATCAAATAACCTTCAGACAAAACGACACCTGTAAACTGCTAGTCCCGCAACCTTCAACGGTAACTGTTCCACCAGTGATGGCTGCGCCAGCCAGGAAATAGCTAGCACTTGAAGCATCACCTTCGACGTGGGCATTTCCAGGTGATCTGAAGGATAGCCATTCAAAACGCTTGTCAATCAGAGACAAAGTGATTGGAACAGTAGGACATTTTGGGTGAATTATCTGTAAAGGGTAAAAAAACAAAAGTTGAGAACTATACTTGTACTTTAGACCTCCTTTGATGTAGAATCTGTCCCAACTATCACTATGTTCTACGTAGACTCCGAACCTCTCCATCAACTTTAACTCATCTCAACATAAGGAATGGAAATTAGTTTGTCAGTTATCTCAATTTCCACATCTCCGAGAGCCAAGGGAGCAGCCATGAGCAAAGCAGTCCGATACTGACTACTGATAGATCCAGAGAGTTTAACCTGCCAACCAAAAGAATTTCAAAATAAGTGGCAAGGAAGCAATCACCAATAACTTGGCAGACATTCCATGTATCACAAGAACGTATTAACAAAACGAAGATGTGACTCCAAGGTTAGTAATCTCACCTTTCCACCAGGAAGGCCGCCATTTGCATTTATTCGTACAGGAGGGCAACTTGTGCCTAAGAAACAATCAGCATCGGCACCAAGCTGCTTCAAACCAATAACCAAATCAGCAATAGCTGAGATAGGTACAATTTTTTTTATTAATTGACAGGTTCACATAACACAAGGAGTTGGGGTCGCGGTGGACTGATTTAAAAATCAGCATTGCCAGACAACATACAATTGTGCTCAATAATTCTTTCGACCACATTTTAAATGCAAAATTGTCGCAGTTTCAAAACCATCTTATAGATTAAAGTAAATAAAAAAGAAACTGAAGGAAAATTCAGACCTTGCATTTCCCCCTGCTGCCGCGATAGCAGCTGTTAGAGCATCTGCAGCGGTGCAATCTCCAGGAGGTTTTGAGGTCGTCCTCGGATGACAATCTTGTGCAGCGAGGCAACCTTGTGGAGATCGCGACCTTGGCGAGCATTTCTGGACGAGATCGTCCTCCCAGAAATTCTCCGCGAGATCGGCTGAGCGGACGATCTCCGCGAGTGAGTCTCGCGCGTGACTCGCGTGAGAAGCCTCAAAACCGATTAAATTGAAGGCTGAAAACTCATTTTCGAAGCTTTTCGACATCAATGGAACATTCAAAAAACAGCCGATTGATCAAATTGATCAGTCGATTTGAATGAACAGTGCTCGACATTCAAAATCGATCGAAATTGATCAAATTGAATCTGAAAAACATCTTTGCTGAGTTGTTAGATGAATTTCGACAGCAATTGGAGCTAAAAAACCGCCGAACGAACAATCCATCGAAGAAGATGATGAAGCAATCTGCAGATTGCCCTGGCGTTTTGCTCGTTGCCCTGCGTTTTGCTCGGAGGTCCGCTCGGCTGGCAGGCTTGGACGGTCGGACATGCGCTCGGCTGGCAGGCTTGGCGCTCGGACATGCGCTCGGGCATGCGCTCGGACCCGCGATCGGCTGGATGGCTTGTGCGCTCGCATCTGTCACGGGCTTGGCCAAATTTGCTGCTTTAAATCCTTCAATATTGATGCCTGGTTCCTCTGCTCCCTCTCCATTGCCATTAATAATGACCATATTGCTGGTATTATCAGGGACTGAAGAAGCTCCTTCAAGGTGGCAGTGCTAAGTCCTATTTCAAATAATGATAATTTCTCAGCTATTGTGGATCTGATGGTGATCACTGATAATCACCAGATGCATATATATCATATTTCTGCTCCCATAAGGATATGATCCTTTTGCAGACAGACATCTTTAAAGGGCCATGGGATCTTTTCAAATGCTGGAGAAAAGCCAAGGAGAAAATTGCTCATTGTTTAATTGAACAAGTTCCTGCTGATTTAAAACCAGTCAGATGTGGCTCTTTCTTATGCAAATATCATCAACCTCCCCTTCAATTGCTATTCTCTCAGAGATTTTCCCAAAACTGTTCAAGTCAGTCTCACTGGGGACTATCTTAGACTTCCTATCTGGTGCAGGATGGATGGACTGACTAAAGCCTCTCCATGCCTTTGCTATGAGCTTCATTAAAATGTTATTTCCATCCGGTTCATGTATTTTTCAATTCCTTAAAAATTTCAAAAAATAATAATTTTTAATTCATGAATAGTAGTAGGAAGATCTCCGCAGGATTGCATTGGTGCACAAAATATGCAGAAATGCTGTTACTGTTCACTGAATAGTAGTAGGAAGATCTCCATGAGACAGATCTCAATGAGATAATAAGCTCCAACGGGTGCAGATGCCCTTATGTTCTTCAACATCTAGGCCTACCGCCTTCAGCCTTGTTCCCTGTAACCAAATTTACAAAATCAGAAACTGTAAGTTAACTACAGGGCCACTTTGGTATATAGTTTCCTCTCTGAATTTCTTGTAGTTGTAAGGGTTTTTTTTTATTATAGGAAGTTGTAAGGGGTTTTTTTATTGATTTGGATTTTGATTGAATTGATGAGAGTAGATGTGGCAAAATGGACGGATGAATGGATTAAATAGTTCGCGGATTTGATGGATTTAATCTGTTAAGATTTATTAGTGTTAATGGATTAAACGGATGGGTCACTAACGGTTGGCGGATTAGCGAATGAATCCTTTTTAATTCATTTACTCATTTAATCCATTTATTTTAAATGTGTATCAAAACTTTTTATGAATGGTAGGATGTATAAAGATCATTCTTTCACTTGTGTTGTTCTTTGATATGTATAAACACAAATTTATTGAAACTAAAAAATTTAAATTGAGTTATTTCTAAATACACAATATCAAATTGTCGTATTTTTCTAATTAAGGGGTCATTTAAAAGGTCGAAACACGAGCCGAAGTCAGACATAAGTGTGTATCGCTACGAATTCTGATGTTGCGCCGACTTTAACTCGTGTTTCAACATTTTAAACGACCTTTTCTGCTCTCGATGTAAACTAGAGAATTGTAAAACTTTGAGTTATCTACGCAACGACGTATACCTTGTCTAGATTCGATCTTTCATCTGTTCCTAGCACTCATTTGAAGTATCAAAGGTCTTATCTTCCGTTAACGGTGTTATTTTCTTGAACCCTCACCTATGTTATATATTCTTTAATAAGTTCGTTTTAATTTTTCATACAATAATAATATTATTAAATATGTATTTTAATAATTTAATTGAAAAGATAAAATATAAAAATCTGTTTGATGGATTAATGATAAATCTTTTTGATGGATTAATAATTGCTTAATGGATTAATGGTTGCTTAATGGATTAAACCGTTTAATCTGTTTATTGATGGATTGTTAATGAATTTGGATTGATTCAATCCATTAACTAAATGGATGGATAACGGATGGATTTTCATGGATGGATAATGGACGGATATTGAATAATGTATAAATTTGCCACCTCTAGATGAGAGATGAAATCGGGATGGCGTCGATTGATTCCGGTTCCGAGAAATCAGCGAGGGACAGGAGTTGATTGAATTCATCATGACTTTCACAGTCGACACGTTCAAAGGCTTCCGATTTCGTTAAGGTTTGTGTGAATAAATTTACATGTCCGTGTTGTAATTTGCTACTAAGTAAAATGGTGTTTTTTTTTTGGTGTTGACGACTTTAATTCTGATTTTTTGAATGATTTTATTTTTAGGTGATGGAGAACAAAATGGTGGCTGGGATGCCTAGCCGGGCACGCCTAGTCAAGTCAGAACGGACCAGTCGGATTGGCAGGCGCGGCACGCTACACTTGTGCTACTCTAAAGTCACCAGCATGTTGTGTATGATGAGTTCATTATTGATAAAAATGGACTTTAATATTTTTTCAATTTTATTTTCATTAATTCGATTTTCATTTGAATAAAAATGATTATTACATATATTTTTCTCGAAAAATATTTTTGCATGAAAATGAAAATATTTTCAAAAAAGATTAAAAAGGTTAAACGAATGAAAAGGGTTAAAAGGGGTCAAAGGATTAAAAGGGTTACAAGGTTTAACTACTTAACCCTCTGCCCATTAAGAATCCGTCCATTTAACCCTTTAAGCTAAAAGAAAAAACGAACATGCTACACAAAACTTCCTTCATTCGTCCGAAGATTGATGATACCACGACGAATTGAAATACTATAATTTGTCGGAGTTCATAACCCGTCTGGGATATCTTATGTCTCTTCTGCCCCTGCGCAATGGCTGCTGAATAAGAGGGCCAGGTGGTGGACTAGTTGGAGGGGGCTGGGCGGAGGGCCTCGCCCTGAACCGCAGCCGCCTGATGAACTGCAGTCGCCGCTAACCCTGGCTCTGCCGCCTGATGAACCGCAACTACCTGATGAACTGCAGCCGCCGCTAACTCTGGCTCTGCCGCCTCGGTATGAAGTTCATCCAGCGCCACATCAATATCAAAATTGGCCGCCTCATGAGTTCATCAAGATATAAATCGGCCGCCTCAAGAAGTTCATCAAGATCAAACTCGGCCGCACCGACTAACTCTGGCTGAGCCTCGCCCTGTTCCGCAGCCGCCGCTAACCCTGGCTCTGTCGCCTGATGAACTGCAACCGTCGCTAACCCTGGCTCTCCCGCCTCGGCAAGAAGTTCATCCAGCGCCACATCAAGATCAAAATCAGCCGCCTCAAGATCAAAATCGATCGCCTCAAGATCAAAATCGACCGCCTCAAGAAGTTCATCAAGATCAAACTCGGCGAGTAACTCTGGCTCTGCCAGAGCCTCGCCCTATTCCGCAATCGCCGCTAAGAGGGTCGGGTGGCAGACTAGCTGGAGGGGGACGGGCGGCTGAGGTGGCTCTGTCGCCTGATGAACCGCAGCCGCCGGAGCATCAAGTAGCTCGCCCGAAATATCTTCACTCTCGCCAAAAAGTTTATTAATATCGTCAACTAGGGTCATATCAATATCAAACTCAGGAAGATTAACCACCGGAGGCGGCTGAGGTGGCTCTGCCGCCTGAAGATGAACTGCAGCCGTCGGAGCATCAAGTAGCTCTTCGGAGGTGGCTCTGCCGCCTGAAGATGAACCGCAGTCGCCATAGCATCAAGTAGCTCTCTCGAAATATCCTCAATCTCGCCATGAAGTTGGTTAATATCATCAATTAGGGTCATATCAATATGGAAAAGTTGATTAATATCATCAATTAGGGCCAAGATAACAAAACCGTTTTACTCCAAAAAAGCAGTTAGTTTTTAGTTTTTTAGTTTAGTTTATTTTTTTTTTAAATTTCACTATTTTAAGTAAGGAATGGACAAGCCCAAACTCATGTCGGTGCATCCGAGGTAGTTCAAACCGTCGAACTCATGGTCATTCGACAAGGACTGTGACCGCTAGACCACTGCCCATGATGCAGAGCCGGCTGATTAACAGAGATAACATCCTGATCATACACGCCATCGGGAACTTCCTCCAGAGTCGGTTGATTAACAGCGATAACGTCATCTTGACCATAGACGCCAGCGGCAACTTCCTCCGGAGCCGGATTAAGAATATCAATAATGTCAACCTGATCGCCATCGACGCCGGCAGCCGGGTTGTTGCGATGATCGGGAGCATCCATGGGCGGCAGTGCACCGCGAGCGAGGAGGAGGCGGTGTCGTCGTAGATGGGGCTTGAGAAGACAGATTGATCGAGGTAGAGAAGCGCGCCAAAAGAGAAGGAAAAAAGTAGAAGAAGAAATGGAGAATTTTTTTTAATGAAATGTTGAGTGATTTCAGCCGAGGAGGACTTTTTTGATGAAATACTGTGATATTTTTTGAAATATAATAAAAGAGAGCCGTTTTACTCCAAATGATGCAATTTTGACACATATTTTGCTTTGCAGTTTGCTGCACCGAATGAGAGTCCAATAAATGAAAGCAGATTTTATTCAAAAGAGTTTTACAACTCAAACAAGGGAGACGCACCCAACACCAAACTAAACTCCATCGGTCCTAGGACTTTGCAACATTTTCAAAGGGACAAAAGAAAACACAGCCATACAACACAGACAACATTTTAAACACCTCACTAGTTGGTGCCTCCTAGGACACCCTTGAGCTTCTTAATAGTAGCTGAATCAAGGAACGTGGTTGCTGTCACAAGCTCAGTAGACAAATCATTAGCAAACAACGCGAAGTCGAGGATTTGAAGACCCGGGTTCTGACTACTAAAGCTAACATAAGCAGTAGCAGCCCTTTTCCCCACATTCAACTGGTAATGCAGCAAGCCTTGAGGAAATACCATGATTTCGCCTTTTTTCAATGTTTTGAGGTACACTTTGTTGGCAGATGAGATAAAGCCGGCATTAATCGTCCCTTGGATAACTACTAGAACTTCATTAGCACCAGGGTGTGTGTGCATTGGGATCACTCCACCAGGCGCGAGGTCTAGACGCGCCATGGAGATTCCAAGGCCGTTTAGGCCTGGGAACTGCGCTGCGAATGCTGGAGTGACTGCAGCCTTGATGATGTTCGAGGTGTTGCCGATAGCGCCTAGGCCTGCGTGTGCAAAATCGTCAGCTGTAACTTTCTTTTTGCACGAGTAGCCTCCCGGTCCATCAGGTAACTTTAAATCCGCAACACAGAAATCTTGCACTGTGGCATTACAGGTTGAAAATGTAAGCAAAGATACAACAAGGAAAAGTAAGAACAACTTCATCACTGTGTATAAAATTATCAAAGGAGTAAGGTATGGTTGTGGTGCGTCACTGATAGGATACATGAGCGCCTATATAGGCATGTATATCGAGGAATATCCTAATGTAGGAAAGCAAAGACACAAGATTTATGGTTTCCATGTGACTTTTGACATATTGAGAGAAAACAACAAGACGACTCTTTTTGCACAAAAATGCAGGACCAGGTATACAAGTTAACAATACTTTAGTACCTAAAAGGTCAATTATCGGCTAAGATTCGTTAAGTCTGATTAAGGACGCAGCGACCAGCGATGAAGCCTTCATTAACATGTTACAGATTGTGCGATTACGTTGATAGTTACAGGATATGGCTAGGAAGAAAGGAAGAAAGATTATATCGAACAAAAAGCAAAGTGGTCCAAAAATAAATGTAGAGAAGATACAAATGACAGCATAAGAAGACATTTTCCCATAGCTGGCTGATTTTGAGGGTCACTGACGAGTCTTAGCTAGACTTGATCCGTATAGAGGTTTGTGTGGATATAATGAACTGCCCTCTTGCTAGGTAATCCAATTTTGTTTTACAGAAAAATGTATTCATGAAGGCAAATGGTAAAATGAGTTTCACTCGACGGGCTAAACCAACTTGAAAAAGATACGATCACTTAAATATGAAAGGGTTGGACATTGGACAATCTGGTGTAAAGCATACACAAGTTTCATCAACTAAAATTTTGGCCTGTGGTTTTTTAGCCAGTTATGACTTACGGGCAGACTGGCTTTTGGTGTAGAAATATCGCTTCATTTTGATGTCAAACAAATTAGTAAAAATCAACATTGTTCAGTTAAACAAGCATGGGAATGAGGATCCAGAAAGTAGAAAATGAAGAGAAATTGTAAGACATTTATTTATTATCACACAAGTGGCTCCGTAAGTTCTGCAAGGACTTTTAGAAACTCCCAGTACCAGGTAATTAGTTGAGCCATTTTGTACCAATTATTTTTTTGTCGAGAAAAAAAAAACAAATTTCAGACTTCACTATTAAAGTAAGTCAAATATAATTTTTAAGCCTCCAAATGGTCCTGCCCCTTAGAACCTCAGCCCCATGGCCTCCAGCCGAAGCAGATGATGGCAACTCACGTCCTCATGCTTCAATGAGCTGTTGTTAGTAGACACGGCCGTTAGCGAGTCTAACTTGTTATATTGCCCACATTCTCTTCTGTACTCCAAAGTCATGGAGGTGATCATCCTATGGCTTCGAAAAAGCGATTCAGGGGTACTCTGAGACGCAAACCATATAAAAATCAGTCAGCAGCAATTGAAACAAATACTCAACATATGCTGATGAACAAAACTTGAAATTACCTCGAAGATCCAGTCGATATACTTGGCATTGTTCACATGACTTGCAATATAAGTCAGTTCATTTGGGCTGCTTCCTCAGAACAAGCACACAAAAGTAATATTACACTTATTTTCGAACTTTAAAAAAATTGGCAGAAAAAAAATAGTGGTTAGTTCTACTGTATTCTTAAGTTCCAATTTTTCGAACTAAAGACGAAATATGATTTAATGTTCAGTTCAGTTTTTCCTGCATCACTCGGATTTTGAAGAATCAGTGAAAAGGATCACCAAAATTGTAAAAATGACTTACTCTCAATCCTCTGTGTACATGATCTGATGAATCCTCGTCGACTGATGTTGTTTTAGTACTATCCTTAAACAAAAATGGTGAACAGTCAAAACTATATTGTTGAATTCGGGAACTTATTTCATCAGGGATCTTACAAACCTCCTTGAGATTCCGCTGATAATCAAACAAAAGCTGCACATAGGTCCAAAAAGCAAAGTAAAAATATAATCAGGTAGTCTGATAATTTGAACATCAACATGATACATGTAATTAACTATTGGTTCAAATTAACCTGGAGGATCTTATAAAAATATTTCTGGTCTTTCTGTTTCTGTCTCGAAGAATCGAATTTACACAAAGGCCATATTTACTAGATTAATTGAACCAAGTTTCCACTTTGACGGTTTCACCCCTAGTTTAAAAAAAATTATAACTCTGAAATTTAATTTCAGGTATTTGTCTAAGAATGTTCGATTATTGTGATACCATCAGCTGTCTAGCAGAAGGGCTTACCAAGTTGGCAATCACCCATGACAAGTTTTGCTCGGTCATTTCTCGTGTTTGGCCGAAGTTCATGCCACCATGAAATCCCGTAGTGTTAAAATGGTTAATACCTGCCTCCTGGAACGCCAGTAAAACAAAAAAAAAGTCAAACTTATACGTAGCAACAAGTTATTGGAACTAAATAATTTAGAATCATTAAAATTAACAAAAAGTGAAGTTTTCAGACCTGTACATGTTTAAATATGACATCAAATGATATCACCCTGTCAACGTTGATCTTATGAGATTTTACTTCGAACTCTTGTCGGGATACAAGACCATGGCGTATCATAAAAACATCATCAGATTGATTGCTGGTTCTTGGGAATGAAACTGAACTATTAGCAATTGCAGCACATTTAAATTTGTAAGGTATTTTCATCGCTGTCGTTGAATTAAACGATACAGTTAAGATACTGAGGCTGGAGGAAGTCGGGATGGAGCAGCTAGCAACATGGACTAATGAAGACGTAGCAGAAAACATGATATAATTTTGCCCTGAAGAAATTAGACAAATATAAAAATAATGCCTCGAAAACTTTAATACTGATGAGCGTGGTGAGCCCGGCTGAGTTCCAAGCTGCCGTCGGAGTCGCTATTGATGCTGTATTGAGTCGACAATAGCGGAATTAGGGCATTTGAATTTAGGTCACTTGTGTAATTTTAATTTAGTGCGAGAGCTAAGTGTATATATGAGGGTCGAATTTGTACAGAGTGAAACTTAAGTTATTCATGTAAGAAAACCTGTAACAGTGCTGACAGCTCCTTATAACAGACTAGATACGCACATCTTTTTCACTTAATACAATATCTCCTCAAAAACCTTCTCTATTCATCTTCCATTCATTCCAATCAAATACCCCAAGTAGGCAGTACTCCGATCATCCTGGCAATATAAATCTACATAGTATCAGTAGTGTTCGATCCTTGATCGATCATTGCCAGCTCTGGTAATCTTAAACTTGTTCGATCCTTGATCGATCATTACTGTCACACGACCTGATCTCGCCTATTCAGTCCACATACTTAATCAATTCATGGAAAATCCTACAGATGATCATCTACAAGCAGCTCATAGAGTATTGAGATACCTGAAAATGGCTCCTGGCCAAGACCTCTTTTATCCAAAAACCAAGAACTCCCCTTGACTGCTTTTTACGATGCTGATTGGGGGCCTGCCCCATCACCAGACGTTCGGTAACTGGATATTCCATCCTCTTGGGTACTTATCTTATCACTTGGAAGACCAAGAAACAACCAGTGGTCTCTAGGTCCTCAGCCGAAGCCGAATATCGCGCCATGGCTCAAACCTCCTGTGAATTAGCCTGGCTGGTACGCCTTCTTCGTGACTTTCAAGTCAGTGTGCCCACACCGATTCCTCTCTACTGTGACAATAGTGCGGCGATGCATATAGCTCAAAACTCGGTCTTCCACGAGCGTACCAAACACGTGGAACTCGATTGCCATGTCGTACGCCAATATCTTGCATCTGGCCTTCTATACCCCAGATTCATCGCATCTGTTGAACAACCCGCAGACCTATTTACTAAGCCCCTTTCCGCTGAACATCTTTCCCGGTTGAGTTCCAAGCTCAACGTATCCAACAAGCTACATACGCTGAGCTTGAGGGGGGTGATGAGCTTGGTGAGCCCGGTTGAGTTCCAAGCTGCCGTCGGAGTCGCCATTGATGTTGTATTGAGTCGACAGTGGCGGAATCAGGGCATTTGAATTTAGGTCACTTGTGTAATTAATTTAGTGCGGGAGCTAAGTGTATATATGAGGGTCGAAATTGTACAGAGTGAAACTTAAGTTACTCATGTAAGAAAACCTGTAACAGTGCTGACATCCACCACGCCACGCCAAAGTATTATCAACCTAATTAATAGTCTCAAAAAATATTTCTTCTTTTACCCACCCCTAACATCAGAAGAAAGCTAGAAGAAACAGCATTGCATTATTGCAATCAAATTTTTTTTTTTGATAAGTATTAAACGTAGGGCCGATTCAACTCGAATACCAGCTCCGAATTCAGGATCAACTGACCAAGTTGGTAATTAGAAATCCTACTGAACGTCTTTTTTTTTCTTTTTCACATTTGTTACTACTTTTATTGGATTTAGTTCTACTTTTTGGTTCATCTAGGCATTTAATTATGGTTGCTTTTAGCATAAATTTTGGCAGATTAGTGATCAAGCCATCGGTACCATTATTTAATGGTTCGGTCAATCGTAACAAACTGAAAACAACAGATTCCAAAGTCATGGAGGTGATTCTTCATTCTATGGCTTCCAAAAAGTGTTTCAGGTATATCTGAGACACAAATTATCTTTGAAACTTGGTATAGTTCTGCCGTAATTTAATTTTCATGACAAACCATTTACAAGATTCAATTATCTTTCAATATTTCTTTACGTCACGCAAATTTTCAAGAATCAAATCAGTGAAAATGAGAAAAATAGGCATGCATTATTTGACTTGAGCATTAACTTACTCTGAATCCTCTGTGTACATAATCTGATGAATCCTCGTCGAGTGTTGTTGTTTTAGTACTATCCCTAAACAAAAATTGTGAACAATCGAAACTATATCCTCATGGCAGACATTGTATAGGCAAATATTCAGAAGTTATAGCAGTTGCAACTCAGATGCGGGCTATTAGTTCAGTACCAACTGATCAGATTGATAATCAGAAATCCAAATAGGCCTTTATTTTTTATTTTGTTTAGCACAACTTCTGCAAGGACACTGAGCACTAAGTTACTCTTAATCCTTTGTGTACATAATCTGATGAATCATCGTCGAGTCTTCTTGTTTTGGTACAATCCATGAACAAAAATGGTGAACAGTGAAAGTTGTATGGTTGAAGTCGGGCACTTATTTCATGATCAGGAATTTGTAACAACAAGTCACAAGTACACCAACATGAGACATGTTCAGTACTGTAAATTAACCTGGAGGCTCTTATGAAAATCTTTTTGGTGTTGCTGTCTCTCGCAGAACTGAATTTACACGAAGGCCGGTTTTACTTTTACCAGACATTTCGAACCAAGTGTCCACTTCAATGGTATCACAACTTATTAAAACAAGAATCCAAACTTTTAAAATTAATTTCAAATATTTATTGATTGCCGCAAAAGTGCTTATTACCAAGTAGGGTAATCATCTAGTACAATCTGATTTTTGGCGTTCACCCATGATAATTTTTGCTCACTCATTTCTGGTGTATGGACTATGGACGAAGCTCGTGCCACCGTGAAACCCCTTAGTTCCTAAATGGTAAGTACTTGCCTCCTGGGACATCATTAAAACACAAAAACAGGAACATTTAATTAACAACAAGTAGTAGACCCATAAAAACAAATTGTAATAACAATTTATAGGAACTTTTTTCTTTTTTATTACACAGGGACTAAATAATTTAGCAACAATTAAAAAAAAAGCAAAAGTTTCAGACCTGTAATATTTCAAAATGGCATCAAGAGATATCTCCCTGTCAGCATTGATCTCGTATGATTTTATTTGCAACTCTTGTCGCGACACAAGGCCTTTTTCGTATCATATGTTCCCAGTCAGCGAATATGTCATGTCAGCTGGGGTAGGCTCCCGAGTGCGCGTCATTACAGCACCTTCATACTTTTTGCTTGCTTTTTGAAATGACACTGAACTATTAGCAACAGGAGCACATTTAATTTTTGTTAGGCATTTTCATCGTCGTTATTGATTTGAACGGTAAAGATGGGATTTTGAGGCTAGAGGAAGTTGGAATGGAGTCTGGGGAGCAGTGAGCAACATGAGCGAATGAAGACGTGACGGCATACATGGTAGAATTTCCCTGAAGAACTACGGAAGGGCGAAAATGATGAAGTTATAAAAATTCAAAAGACAAGGCTTCGGTAAAGTTCAGTACTTGACTGGAACTTGAGTACAGAGAAAAAAAAAGAGATGCAGAAATGTGTAGGGTGAAATTAATTATTAAATGGTTGATGCATAAAGAATTGATGACCATTGCCACCCTCTTTTATAAATAGCCACATTATCATGTTCTAATTTTTTTGAAATTATTAGCCTAATTAATTGCTTCAAAAATAATTTACTTAGCTGATAAAAAAATAATAATTTAGTTAGAGTTGCCTCGTTGGTTAAGGAGCATGTTATGAATTCTTACATCCCGAGTTTGAATCCTAGGGACATCAATTTTTCTCGTCTCACATGCGTGGATGTGGAGTCACGTCATGATGCACATGGGGTGTCTTGCAATGGTAAAGAGCCTAATGTGACCTGTGCTCAAATGTTGAGAATGTATTAATGATTTCGGGATGTGCTCGAGATGCCTTGATAGAGTTTCGAACATTGATATATATATATATATATATATATATATATATATATATAGATGAGCGTTCAAATGAGGATCGTTACAGTAATGTGAGGCACGTGAGGCACGATCTCAACCACACATCTAACCCCTCGTGCATTTGTGGCGCGACACGTGTCCAAATAGTAAAACCCACTAACTTTTGAAAAGTCAACAATTGCGGCTGTGCCACGTGGCTTCACCACGTGCGTCCGATCAACTCCACAGACGGCCGAGATCGTGCCTCACTGCCTCATTCTTACAACCCTGCCTCAACCGAGCGCCCCCTATATATATATATATATATATATATATATATATATATATATAGGGGGCGCTCAAATGAGAACTAGTGTAACTCAAAGAACATGAGAATCATTGTGAGCCAATCATTTTTTTCAAGGAACCAATCAGAAGCGAGGAACACGGGCTTACGGTGCACCTCCAAAGCACGGGGCGGTTGTGTGGGTGAGGGTGCACCGTAGTTACGGTGTTCCTCGCTTCTGATTGGTTCCTTGATTTTCAACAACCAATCAGAAGCCAATTCTCATGTTCTTATAGTTAGAAGGTGTTCTCATTTGAGCGCTTCTCTCTCTATATATATATAGATGGGCGTTCAAATGTTACACCTCCAGCCAATCAAAACGCGCCACGTAAGCCACTATTCATGGCACATGCAAGGCACATGTCCACAACCCCCCATGCTTTTGAGGTGGCGCAATATGAGCCAATCATTTTGCCACGTGTCGCGCCCACAATCATGTAACACATAACACAATAACAACACATAACATTTGAACGCCCCCTATATATATATAGGGGGCGTTCAAATGTTATATGTCCTTAGAGTGTTATGTTTTTAAAGTGTTATATCGATTTTGATTGGTTGATGAAAAGAAGGAACCAATCAGAAGCGAGGAACACGGGGCTTACGATGCACCTCCAAAGCATGGGGGTTGTGTGGGTGAGGGTGCACCGTAGTTACAGTGTTCCTTGCTTCTGATTGGTTCCTTGTTTTTCATTAACCAATCAGAATCGACATAACACATAACACAATAAGAAGCACATAACATTTGAACGTCCATCTATATATATATATAGAAGCGCTCAAATATTACCACATTCTTAGAGTGTTACCCTATTACTCGCTTGTGATTGGTTGAGGGGAGGTGCCACCTCACAATCCACTGCCAATGCCACCTCACAATCCACTCACATGTCCAATGGGCCCCGTGCTTTATGAGGTGGCACCTCCCCTCAACCAATCACAAGCGAGTAATTGGGTAACACAATAAGAATGGTGTAACATTTGAACACCCGTAAATATATATATATATATATATATATAGGGGCGCGCTCAAATGAGAACACTTCTTAGGCTAAGAACATAAGAACCATTGTGAGCCACTCATTTTGATGATGTGGCAGTGAATAGTGCAGGAATTGTGTAGTGGGTTTTACTGTTTGCTTTTTGAAAAGTAGTGGGTTTTACTATTTGGACACGTGGCGCACCCACAAAGCACGGGGGGTTGGGTAGTGGGACACGTGGCGTAACCTCATTGGTGTTCTCATGTTCTTAGAGTTAGAAGGTGTTCTCATTTGAGCGCTTCTCTATATATATATATATAGATGCGCTCAAATGAGAACACCCTCTTAGGCTAAGAACATGAGAATCATTCTCAGCCACTCATTTTGTTGAAATGAGTGGTCCAAAATGCACCACGTCATCTACTATGCACTTTCTGCTTTTTACTATGCACTTTCTGCTTTTACTATTCTGCACTTTTGTCTTTTACCTAAAAGACAAAAGTGCAGAATCAATCTACACCCTTAGATCATTTGATCCAAAGGTGCAAAATAATTCTCATGTTCTTAGCCTAAGAAGAGTTCTCATTTGAGCGCGCCCCTATATATATATATTTATAGGGGGCGTTCAAATGTTATGTGTTGTTAGAGTGTTATGTGTTACATGATTCTGATTGGTTGATAATTTTCAAGGAACCAATCAGAAACATAACACAATAAGAAGGGTGTAACATTTGAACGTCCGTCTATATATATAGGGGACGGTTCAGGTACAAAGTGCTTTTAGAGTACAAAGTACAAAGTAATCTATATCATTAGATTAGATTATCTAATGGCCCATGTTTATCCATGATTTAATAATTATATTTAAATTAATCGATTAAATAAGGGCATAAACGTAATCTTATCACAAAAATAAACGGGGTTAGTGGGTCGTTAATCAAATATTACACCATTCTTATTGTGTTACACGATTCTGATTGGTTGATGAAATTCAAGGAACCAATCAGAAGCTAGGGACAACATTCTATTGCATTACATTGGAATCAAAATTTGTTTCGTGTAATTAAAATCAGGAAGTAGGCTGTGGTATGGTTTTTACTAGAAAGGGTTTACATACAAGAGAGTTTGTTATGTGTCATCACCTACATATATAATTATATAAGTGATGAATGGTTTGGAATGAATTTGATACGCTAGAAACTCAATTTGGTTCACTAACTTAGGAGCAGTCTTATGTGAATTAATTTGGTATCATGACTCGTGTGTTGTCACCCATTAATTTGCTTCGGTATAAAAATACGTATTTTTTTCTCACAATATTTTGCTTGAAAAGTTGAAGTACTTGTTTTGTAACCACACGGGCCTTATTCGATAACTCAACCCTTTGTTACATGATTTGCATTCGTTCGGTGAAGAGCAGGGGCGGATCTAGAGTGTGGGGAGGGGTCGATTTTTTGATTTTTTTATTAATATTAGTCTAATTCGATGTATTTTTGAATGATTTTCATATCTCGCCCCTATTTATTTTGATTATATGCCCCCTCTAGTATGAAAATAAATTGCTAGATCCGCCCCCGGTTCAAAAATATTTATCTCGCCCCGGTCCGAAAAATTCCTGAATCCACCCCTGGTGAAGAGGAAGATGTAGGAAATAAAGCTATTGAAATCAAATAAATAAGAGAACTTGAATAACGTTACTTGATTGACGATCTCCGAATTATTACGATTGTGCCGTGGTATGGAGGCCACTGACTTAGAAGCGAATTTCGTCACTACCGGTACAGGCTCTCAAGTGACGAACGCCCCCCAATGTTAACACAATCCTCCTCCAAATCCGTGCACCCGAACTTGGAAGGTGGAACTGCTCAAACACTGCTCAAATCTCTACTAGGGGTTTTCTTCTCTTATTTTTGTGTATATGAGAATACAAGAAACTCACATATATATACCCTTTTATCACACGTCCAACCTAAATTAATTAGGAAATATTTCCTAAAATTAAGTTGGCTGAAGATAATGGTACCTAAATCCTATAGATATATATCTCGTAGGAATAATAGGAAATAACCGGATATTTATCTTTTGCATTATATCCAACAATCCCCCACTAATGCAAAAGAGTCCAAGACCTAGAGATTCTGAGTAGTAAGTAGAAGGCTTAGTACTTAAATGTTAGTATCCAAAGGTTTGAACTAACACATAGTGGAGTGGGGTGTTCAACGGTCTAGAGAGTGTCCAAAGGATTGAACTCCTAGATTATTGAAGGGACCCGACAACACGCACATCACCTTCAAGGCTTGAGCAATTCCTCGATAACGCAGCCACTCATCTTGGGACTCTAAGTGAACGCTCTAGAGAGATATCCCATCACTCATAGAAGGAGGCTATCCCTTTGTTAGGATCGTGGTTAGATAGTCAAAGACTTAAGTTCAAATAGTCAGAGACTTTAACTAAGTTCGGGACTGTTAGGAACCTAACTTAGTATGCAGGTAATTACTCTAATTAATTACACAGCGGAATAAACTTTAAATAGCTTTTATTACTATTTAAACTGTACACTCAATGGTACAAAACTTTTGCCTATTCAGTATAAATCTAACTCAGATTTACACAAGCAGTCTGACTACTTCCCTGACCGTCTCGTCGACGTCTTCGTAGTCTTGGCACGTCCTTCACTTTCCGGCACCGATCAAGAACAGCTTGATCACACGAATATCACCTTGCACAGCTTGCTTGATATTCTCACTTGGAAAGCTCTCGAGTGTATGTGGATGCGCGCACGGTTATGAAGAGATGATCTTCCTTATATAGGTTCTTCAGCAACCGTCAGGTAACTGCCACAGATCATGGCTTGCAACTGCCAACCCATGATCTCCTTGACTTGTAGTGGGGACGTGCTATCACTCCATGATGTGTTTGACTCCCACTGCCAACTGCATTGACTTCAACTGCTCTTGTTGACCTCAACTGTTCAACCGCTTCGTTGACTTGACCAATACTCTGGTTCTTGATTACTCGGAGACTTCCGCAGGTACTGGATTCCAGCATCACGTCCTTGATTGCTCCAGTAGGTTCCTGACTAACAGAAACTCACGTAAACCATTAAACCGGTTTGTCAATCATCAAAAACTTGTGAGGCCAATGCCTCAACAATTTCCCCCTTTTTGATGATGACAAACCCTTAGGAGATAAATACCGAAGATGCACTTAATAGATGTAAAACATGCACACAGCATGGATTGAGAACCTATTCTCCTTGGGAACATATTCCCCCTAAGTCCCTGCACACTCAGAAACTTTATAAACATCCTATTAAGTCATACTTATGCATAGGTATTTCTAGTCATTTTTACTCGGGAACGTCAGATTGTATTCCCCCTCAGGTGATACTTCTACCCTTCCCCCTTTTGACATCATCAAAGAAGAGTTAGTCAACATACTCAGCATTCAAAAGCAGGAGTAGAATTTTGACATTCAGTGAAATTAATAATGGCATGCATAAACTTCAAAGATAAACTAGATAGTCATAGCAAGCAGAGTGAACACACGTTTTATCACTCAAAAAGAAAAGGGAAATATGAAGGTTTGGTAAACAAGGATTGGGAAATCCTATAGTTGGAACTGATCTCAGCATTCTCATAGTCAAAAAGAGATCACCACTGGAACTGAAGAACTTCATGTCCTTTCAGCGAGAAGTAGAAGTGCATCCTGCACTTCGATCATTGCATCCTTCATTTCCCTGACCTCTGCTGTTAGAGCCCTCAGGTCTCTTCTCATATCCAAAATCCCTTTCTCCAGAAGATCCCACTTCTTATGGCTATAATCTTCAGTCTCATCCTCATCCTCTTCTTCAATCTGCTGCAGAACTGGTTTGGCTTTTTGCTTGGGTTCTTGAACAGGAGCCTTGATCCATCCTTCCACATCGTCTTTGATCAAATGCATTTTCCTGAAGACTTCTGGATCAAAGGTCTTAACAATCTGCTCCTCTTCATCAGAGAGTACTTCATACAAATTGTGTTTCTGAAGGACCTTCTTTATCACCCTTGAATATCCGATCTGAGTCAGGGTCTTCAGATGATCCAACTGGTGGATGATCAACTTGGGTAAGTTGATCTTTTCTCCCCTCAGCAGCCTATCCAAAACCAGCAAGTCCTGATGTTGAACATACGACGGCTTTACTCCTCTTTGCATAAAATTGCTCACTAGCAATTTATGCAGGATTTTGACTGTCGGATCCATGGACTGAGTGCTTAACCCCAAGCCTTTCTCAGCTGATTCCAGTTTACAGATTCTTTTCACCAAATCCTTCTTAGCTCCAAATTTCTTAGGCCATACACTAGATGTGCAGTAGTAGTCAAATCCTTCATGAGTCAACCCCAATATCTCTGCTAGCTCAGTGCTTGACAGCGTGAATTTGTTTCCCCTGAAGTTCACAGCAAGTGTTGGTACACTTCCATTAATTAACTTCAGATTTTTGTAGAAGTCTTCCACTGCTTCAGGACATACGAAATCCTGCTTGTCGCATATTTTCTCCCATCCTTGAGCTTTCAGCAGATCAAGCACCTCAGTCAAGTCTTCTCTATTCAGAAACTCTTCTGAGCATTCCATCTCCATCAAAATCTGTTTTTCAGAGACCGACTTCTTAGGCTTCTTTGCAGAGGGCATAGGGGCGGTTTCCTCTTTGACAGCCAGCTTTCTCTTCCCAGCTCCTCTTGGAGGTAGTGTCCTCAGGGGTAAAACCTTCTTTGGCCTTTTAGATACCTTTAGAGATGATTCCACTATCTCACAGTCCATATCATCTGAACCTTCAGATTTGTTGAACTTGGCAATCTTGCCCAATGCCACCAGCTTGTCCAGTGTTTGTGTTCCAGCAGATATTTCCTCGCCAACTGAGGGTTCAAAACCATCTATTTCATTGTTCTAGTATTCGGAATCGCATGATTCTTCAACCCCTTCTGGGTTCCTCATTGGGACAGCCTCTATGATTTCAACTTCCTCTTCTTCTGCACCAACCAGACCGGGACCACACATGCATCCACCTTCCTTTACCTCTTCAATCACAACATCAGATCCCACACCATTAACAATTCCTGAGACATCTATTCTATCCCTTTCACCAACACTCCACATTCCAGCACAGAAATCAATAAACCTTACAGATTTATGATTAAAGATTGAAACTTGGAGATTCGACTTACTTGGCTTGAGTAGCTCGGCTACCTCCTTTGGGACAGTGTATCGAACACCCAGGATGATAAGTGTCACTAACTGATTTTCTGAGGCGTCGACGATGCTGCTGTTTGAGTTGGAGGCCATCGGAACTTGACAGTGAATTTTTCGCCGACTTTAGAGATTATGATTTTTCGAATTTAGGGTTTCCTTTTCGCAGTAGAGAGTGGTGAGAGACGGACGGACTTCAAATCTCCTTTAAAAACAGAATCCCGTTGAGATCTGCAATAACTTCTCATCCACGTATCTGCGAGAAAACTGTCCGACTTCCAAGGCATAAAGTTCTGAACTGTCTTATCTCATAACTGCTGTCACTCATTCCCTTCATCCATCAGATACCTCGGAGAGTTCTTTAGTCACAGAGACTTCAATCTTGACTGAGGGAATACCAGACCAGTTCCTTGACTACGGATTTAAGACAAGGGACATTGTGGTGGGTCGGCTTACCATAAGGGTGTATAGTGTAAAATCACCACAATTCAACACTCAAGCTCACACATATATATATAATCAATCATGTCCAGCAATTGTATTGAATATGTCATCAAGTTCATATGGTATATATTAGGACAGGTGGTCTCATAACTTCCTTCATGGGGCGATTGGCAACAAGATCCGGAAGTTATGTCAGGCATCAAGAAATGAAGTGTTCAGCAATGCATGTATTATATCAGATTTAGCAAAGAAGTAATATCACGCACATTACCAGCTTCTCAGGGACTTCAAATATTCACTCATGTAGTTGACTGCTGTGCATGTTAAATATTCTATCTTCTAGTCAATCATTGAGAGAAGTTTAGAAGTACCTCACTGTGGGCTCATCAATCCAAGTTCCATTCTGAGCTTTTCAAAAGCGTCCTTGTGTAGAGACTTGGTAAATATATCGGCTACCTGATCTTCACTTCTGCAAAAGTTAATGGAGACAAGTTCCTTTTCTACACAGTCTCTAAGAAAATGATGCTTAATTTCTATGTGCTTAGACTTACCGTGTTGAACAGGGTTTTTAGCAATACTAATCGCACTAGTATTGTCACAGAAAATTGGAACTTGATCAAAATGTAAATCGAAATCACTTAGCTGATTCCGAAGCCAAAGTATCTGAGCACAGCACGCTGCTGCTGCAATGTACTCCGCTTCTGCAGTTGATAACGCCACCGAGTTCTGCTTTTTTGATCCCCAGGAGACTAAGCAGGACCCAAGGAATTGAGCCATTCCAGACGTGGACTTTCTGTCAGTCCTATCTCCTGCGAAGTCTGCGTCTGTGTAGCCTTCCAGTCTGAGGGACTTCACCCTTGGATACCACAGGATCAACTTCTCCGTACCCTTCAGGTATCTGAGTATGCGCTTCACTGCCTTTACGTGCGACTCTCTTGGTTCGGCCTTGAACCTGGCACACTGACAGACACTAAACATGATGTCAGGTCTTGAGGCAGTCAAATAAAGTAACGAACCTATCATCCCTCGATAGATCGTTGCATCTGTCTTCGGTGATCCATCATCCTTCACCAGGGACTCGTTCGGAGAACTCGGAGTGTTCACATGCTTGGAACATCCCAATCCGTACTTCTTCACGACTTCACTCAGGTACTTCTGTTGTGAAATCTCCGTACCATTCTCCAGCTGCCTAACTTGAATACCAAGAAAGAAGGTCAGCTCCCCTACCATGCTCATTTCGAACTCGTTCTCCATGAGTTTTGTGAAAGACTTCACAAGCTCGTCACTTGTGGATCCGAAGACTATGTCGTCCACATATACCTGCACAATAAGTAGGTGTTTATTAGTCCTCAAGACAAATAAAGTCTTATCTACCTTACCTCGCTCATATCCGTGAGCCAGCAGGTATTCCGACAGGCGCTCGTACCACGCCCTTGGTGCTTGTTTTAAACCATAGACGGCCTTGTCAAGGACATACACCCAGTCCTGACGATCTGAATCCTCAAATCCCGGAGGTTGTTCCACGAATATTTCCTCCTTGAGATATCCGTTCAGAAACGCCGTTTTGACATCCATTTGATGAAGCTTAAAACCAAGCTGCACTGAGTACGCTATCAACAACCTGAAAGCCTCTAGTCTTGCCACAGGCACGAAGGTCTCTTCATAGTCAATGCCTTCCTGCTGTGAGTATCCTTTCACCACAAGTCTGGCCTTGTTCCTGACCACTTCTCCCTTGGGATTCAGCTTGTTCTTCAGGATCCAGCGGGTGCCAATGACCTTACGTTTTTCTGGCCTAGGAACAAGTCTCCAAACCTTATTCCTCTCAAACTGATGCAACTCATCTTGCATTGCTTGAATCCAGTCTGAGTCTTTCAGTCCTTCTTGGATTGTCTTCGGCTCAATCAACGACACGAAGGCATTCATGACAGTTTCCCTCTGAACAGCAGCATAACAGACGTAATCGCGAAGTGCACTACTCGGCCGCCTGACTCGAGTACTTCTCCTTAACTCAGTGACTTCCTGAGTCTCTTGGTTTTCCTCGGGTTCATCATCAGCCTCAGCAACTTCATGAACTTGTTCGTTCCCTTCAGCTTCCTGCTCTGGTTCCGCGATATCAGGAACTTGCACATTGACTTGCTCAGGTATTTCCAGATTATCTGGAACATCTTGTCCAGGTGTTTCCAGATTCTCTGGAACATCTGCTGTTGGATCATCCCTCGGACGAATTAGCTCAAATCCTTCATCATTATCAGCAACCTGAACATCAGGAACATGTCCAGAATCCTTTCCCATGGATTCTTCATCGAAGATGACATGTACGCTTTCCTCAATCAGCTTGGTCCTCTTATTGAATACTTTGTAGGCCTTACTATGCAGGGCATATCCTACGAAAATTCCTTCATCACTTCTTGGATCAAACTTCCCTAGCTGATTTTTCCCGTTGTTGTGGACGTAGCACTTACTGCCAAAAACTCGAAGATGCGAGATGTTAGGTGTCCGACCATTCAGCAACTCGTACGGAGTCTTATTGAGAGTAGGCCTCAGATAACAACGGTTGAGGACGTAGCAGGCTGAATTCATTGCCTCTGCCCAGAAACTTCTTGCCAACCTGCTTTCTATCAGCATCGTTCTGGTCATGTCCTCCAGAGTTCGATTCTTCCTCTCAACTACCCCGTTTTGCTGTGGAGTCCTCGGCGCTGAGAAATTGTGATCAATTCCTTGATCACTGCAGAACTCTGTAAACTGTCCATTCTCGAACTCAGTACCATGATCCGATCTGATACTCTTCACCTTGAGACTGAATTTTCTTTCAGCGAGTTTCACCCACGTCTTGAAGCAGTCAAAGACTTCGTCCTTTGACCTGATGAAGATCACCCACGTATATCTAGAATAATCATCAACTAACACGTACACATATCGATTACCTTATCGTGACTGAACTCTCATCGGTCCACATAAATCCATGTGTACTAAGTCAAATGCTCTTGACGTACTGATTGCATTCTTTGAGTGGAAGGATCCTCTAGACTGCTTTCCTTGCGTGCAAGCACTGCAGACATGATCAGGTACCTCACTGATCTTTGGTAATCCAATTACCAAGTTCTGATTCTGCAACCTTTTCAACAATCTGAAGTTTACGTGTCCCAACCGACGATGCCACATTTCGGTTTCATCAGCTCTGGACGACAGACACAAGTATTCTTCTGGATCAAATGACGAATCCACAAAATAAACTCTGTCAGCACATCTCCCACGTAGAAGAACCTGACCTGTGGAGACACACTCAATAGAGCAATCATCAGCTGTAAAAACCACCTTGTTTTTACCTCCACGGCACAACTGTGAAACACTTAACAGATTAAACTTCAACCCATGAACAAAACTAACATTATCAACACTTACCTTACGTGATAACTGTACCTTACCTGATCCGATGACCTGACACTTACTTTCATTTCCGAAAGTTATGGAGCCACCAGAATGATGTCGTAGAGAGGAGAACTGGTTCATCTTCCCGGTCATATGACCTGAGCATGCACTATCTATAAGCCATGAACTTGTTCCTCTCTCGACCTGCACATAAACAATCAGGTTTTAGGAACCCAAACAAGCTTAGCCTTTTTGGGTTGAGATGAAGATTTAATATTAGAAGCATGAATTTTTGAAACTGCAAGTGAGTGAGATACATCCTTAACCACTCTGGAACTTGACGAGTCATTCCCTGCTCCAGCTTTCCTTCTGCTCTTGACTTCTGAGGAAGTTCCAGACTTGGAGCTTGACTTCCCTGACGATTTCTTCGAAGTGTTTTTCCATCCTTTACAGTTTCTCTGACTGTGTCCCTCCTTCCCACAGTAGAAGCAGACCTTTTGCTTCCTGAAGTCTATGTCCTTTGACTCGGAGACCTTCTTTTTCTGTTTCCCGAAGTCAATTGGAATAGGACTTTTCTTCCGATTGAGTTTCTCCCAGATGTGAAACCCCTTTCCATAGGTTTTGCTATCATCTAAATCAACCTTCTGTTTGGGAGTAGGACTCTGTTGAATCTGTCTGTGCACAGGTTTGGCAATGGTCACTTCCCCATATCCGAGACCTGACTTGGTCTTCGACTTCTGCTTCTCCTTTCCTTTCGGAGAGTCATAGAACTGATCATCTGAGCCAACAACCCTTTTACCTTCTGCCTTCTCTAGTCTCCAAACTTTTAAGGACAGTTGATGGTTTTCCTCAAACATCGACTTCATCTGTTTGTCTTGATCAGCCATAATTCCATTCAGTTCCTCAGCCTTGAGAACCAGTTTCTTGATCATTGCAATGCACTGAGATCGAGAGTAGTAACCTGAATGTGAATCACTAGGACTACAATCTGTAGATGATTCATTGGAGTACGTCTTCTTAGATGAGGAGGTGGACGACAACGTCTCTGATTCTGATGTACTTCCTTTAGCCATCAAACACACATTTCTTCTCAGATCACCCATGTTGTTGTCTTCGTCCGAGTCTCCCCAGGCGAACATGGCTTTCTTACCTTTGTCATCCTTCTTCTCATTCTGCTCAGCCCGAGCCTCATCATTTTTCAGTTTATAGCAGTCCTTCCTGTAATGACCTTTCTTTTTGCAGTAAAAACATTCCACGTCCTTCTGGTTGTTTTTGTTGCTGGACTTCCGGCCTGAGTTCTTGTCATCAGTGACTTTGTGGGCCTTTGACATTACTTCACGTTCCTCAGTCCGTGAGGATTCCTTTCCTTTGTTTCTGCCGAAGTCTTTTCCTCTGAACTTCTGGTATCTGGAATTTTCTCCAACTAATGCAACTTGTCGAGCAGCCTTCTGAGGTTCTCGACTCTCCATTTTAACATCATCAATGGTTTTGTTACTGACCAGTGCAGCAACAAGTTCCTCCAATGAGCTCTCCTTGGTGCTCGGCAAAGCAGCCAATGTCCTTGAGATGTCGTCCCATTCTGGACTCAACCCCTGCATGAACCTATGGGTAATCTCCCAGTTCTTGTACCTTCTCCCAAGGTTGTTGAGTGTCCCCAGACAGTCTTGGAATCTGGAGTGGTACTCGTGCAGTGGCTCGTTCTTCACTTGTCTCAGTTTATTGAACTCTGTTTGAACCGCCAAGATTCTGTTTCTCTTCACGTCCTTCGACCCTTCATATATCTTCTTTAGAGAGTCCCAGATGTCGCTTGGATCCTTGTACTGAATGACCTTCTTCAGATCTCCAGGTTCCAGAGCGTTGTGAAGAACCCGCAATGCCCTTGCATTCTTCTCGAGTTTCTTGTAGTCCTCCGTGGTGTACATGACTCTTGGCTTGAGTTCTGTTGCACTCCCTTCCATGTAGACATACTGTTGACCCTGTTCAATAATCTGCCAGACCTCCCCGTCATACGCCATGACGTGGGCTTCAAATCTGGTCGCCCAAGTCTCATACTCGCCCGGCTTGAGCTTTGGAGGATTTGAGATTGAATCTCCTGACATTCCTGCAATTCTAACCAAAAATCTAGAACCTTGAGGCTTTGATACCAAATGTTAGGATCGTGGTTAGATAGTCAAAGACTTAAGTTCAAATAGTCAGAGACTTTAACTAAGTTCGGGACTGTTAGGAACCTAACTTAGTATGCAGGTAATTACTCTAATTAATTACACAGCGGAATAAACTTTAAATAGCTTTTATTACTATTTAAACTGTACACTCAATGGTACAAAACTTTTGCCTATTCAGTATAAATCTAACTCAGATTTACACAAGCAGTCTGACTACTTCCCTGACCGTCTCGTCGACGTCTTCGTAGTCTTGGCACGTCCTTCACTTTCCGGCACCGATCAAGAACAGCTTGATCACACGAATATCACCTTGCACAGCTTGCTTGATATTCTCACTTGGAAAGCTCTCGAGTGTATGTGGATGCGCGCACGGTTATGAAGAGATGATCTTCCTTATATAGGTTCTTCAGCAACCGTCAGGTAACTGCCACAGATCATGGCTTGCAACTGCCAACCCATGATCTCCTTGACTTGTAGTGGGGACGTGCTATCACTCCATGATGTGTTTGACTCCCACTGCCAACTGCCTTGACTTCAACTGCTCTTGTTGACCTCAACTGTTCAACCGCTTCGTTGACTTGACCAATACTCTGGTTCTTGATTACTCGGAGACTTCCGCAGGTACTGGATTCCAGCATCACGTCCTTGATTGCTCCAGTAGGTTCCTGACTAACAGAAACTCACGTAAACCATTAAACCGGTTTGTCAATCATCAAAAACTTGTGAGGCCAATGCCTCAACACCCTTCACATTCACCGCAGGTGTTCCACGAACATTAAGAACATTTAAGTTCAACCTTCCATCTATATAACTCACCGGTCATCTCACGACACCACTAACTCGAGTGGCCTATGTCTGTGAGGCTAGTTATAATAGATCTTCTCATGACACCATTAACTCGAATGGCCTCGGTCTATGAGGATCAGAAAAGAAATCACTGAGTTTACGAGAGCATCTCATGACATCACTTAGACAAGTGACCTCGGTCTATGAGGCTAATCAAATAACACACCATATCTACAAGAGCATCTCATGACATCACTTAGACAAGTGACCTCGGTCTATGAGGCTAGATACATCAAAAGTCTTAAGCTCATACTGATCATCCAGTTCGGGATGGCTCACCACACACATGTATAATATTTCTCAAACACATACCTCTTGATGACTCAAGTACCTTCCTCCTGTCGAAGATCCACCAGGTTCTTCTCTATTCTCACAAAATATAGAAAAACCACACCATTCACAGTAAACTGTCTTACAAACTCAGGTGTGACACGAATGTGCCTCTTCCCATTATACACGTTGTTCTTTGCCACATCTATGGCGGCTTGCAAATCCCAAAGTATAGGCACAGAAGGAGTCAACTACCCCCACAATGGAACGCCTGCCAATAAATTTCTCAACCAATCGGCCCCCAACTTTGTAAGATCTCTCAACTGTCTGTCACCCAGTTTGCATCACAGTACATTGCTCGATGCCTGCGCATACTTCATCCTTCGTGTCAGGAACTACAAACACAAGGGGTCACTCCATATAGGTTTGATAGAAATCTAACTTGAGCCCGCTCCATCTCATCCAATCATGCAATTTAAACCGAATTAAATAGGGTTAGATTGCCATAAACCAATAGGAACACATTTAATCAATTATGATTAAATCGAAAAGTCAATAAATTTACTCATCATCAAATGAGACCATAAACCAGATAATGATTTAAACAATTCTATTTAATCAATTAAATGATTAACTTCTGAATGGAATATGATTTAATCGAACCTGATTGAACCAACCTTCCCTTCCATTGAAAACAGCATGCATCACACTATCTCCGAAGATGATGAATAACATGTCAAGTAGTTCCATCCACAACTTTGGATGTGCATGATGCTCTGACTATTGTTTTCGTTCGAGTACCAAAGCCTCCACAACTCTCAAACCTCATCGGCCAAGCTTGTATGGACAGACATCAAGATAGACCTCAATGTCTGATCCACACTAAAAACTGGGTTTCGGTGTCCACATCAAAACTTCACCTCATAGCGCAGCGAACGCTATCAACATCTCATTTGAGCAACTCTATGCCCACATCTCAATGTTTCAACCTCTGAGCAACAAATCACAAAGAACAGAAGCCACTGTTTCCTTTTGGGGAGAGCCATCCAGAGAGTACTTTCATTCGAGTTGAATCCAAGGAAGTGAATGACAAACTACTCAACATAAACTATACTCCGCAAGATCAACTTAAGTCAAATTCCCTAAACTCAACCCCAACAATCCAACAAAAGCAGACAAACAATTTATGATATAATTTATGTACTCATCTTGTCTGCTTAAATCACTCTTCATGCTTCTGTACATCTGGGAATGGCCCTTGACATGGGATATGGTGAGGCCTCTTTCATCTATCAACTAAAGCACAAACTTTGGTGCAGCCTTGACTTCTCCACCAAGTCTGCAAACAGCTTGAACAACGCAACTGTGAAGCTCACGTGTCAATTGGAAGCAGGAACTTTAATGAGTCGAACCAAATTGCACGTCCAAATTGAGACTGGTCGAATCGAAACCGAACCAAACAAAACGATTCAATGTCACCAAATTTATTCTCCATCACAAAACCAAATTAGGGTTTCTTCTTCGATAACTACCAAACATAGCAGCAGCCTCTGCATGAGCTGTACTGTTTCTCTTAATTTCAAAGTTGAGCCAAAATCGAATCACCAATAGAAATCAATTAGGATTTCTTTCCAAACCAAGCAATAGACATCAAGACACTTTAACAGTATAAAATTGAAGCCTTCAAAATCCATTGTCCAAGAAGTCTTCCAATCGTCACATTCATTGATGTACATGCGATTTAAACCAAAACGCAATTGATTAGTGAATCATGTATCTCAATATTCTCATATTGATTTCAATAGTACAAATTCGCTTCTAAATTGTAGAAAATAAAGCTATTGAAATCAAATAAATAAGAGAACTTGAATAACGTTACTTGATTGACGATCTCCGAATGGAGGCCACTGACTTAGAAGCGAATTTCGCCACTACCGGTACAGGCTCTCAAGTGACGAACGCCCCCCAAGGTTAACACAATCCTCCTCCAAATCCGTGCACCCGAACTTGGAAGGTGGAACTGCTCAAACACTGCTCAAATCTCTACTAGGGTTTTTCTTCTCTTATTTTTGTGTATATGAGAATACAAGAAACTCACATATATATACCCTTTTATCACACGTCCAACCTAAATTAATTAGGAAATATTTCCTAAAATTTAGTTGGCTGAAGATAATGGTACCTAAATCCTATAGATATATATCTCGTAGGAATAATAGGAAATAACCGGATATTTATCTTTTGCATTATATCCAACAGAAGAGAGTATGAATTATAAGTACTTTTTTTTTATAAGCAGCATTATAAGTACTTGAACATGTATGTGATGGGTATCGACTATCGAGTTTGTTAATGCATTTGGTAGGGGCGCATAAGCGATTATGAAGAGCCATATCAAACATCAAAGTTAGTTTCACAATAAATGACTAATGCGAGTAAGTAACAAATTCCAAATAAATTTTCAATTCAAAAAAATTCTGTCAACATGAGTGGTGGTCTGTTGGTTAAGAAGTCAACCTTAAGATGGTTGTATCCTTACGCCTTAGGTTCGAGTCCTAGTACCATCAATTTTCTTCTTTCACCGAACATGGCCTACACTTCAGAAGGATCCATCAAAATGTATTATTAAGAGTTTCCGAATATCAATATATATATGATAAAGCTCATATGCATTGTGCTAATTGTTATATCCCGCCCACTATAAAAAAAATCAAAAACTTTCCGGCTAAGCTTCAAATCTCAAAGCCAGCCAAATGCACCGAAATAATTGGACATTCTCCTTCCTGTGTTGCACTGGGCCGAATATTGGATTTGGGTTGAAGCTCTTTTAGGCCCAAAAGAGGACTCAATTTATTTATTTTTAATTAAATTTAAATAATTGTAACATTTTAGATTTTATTTTTACCAACTTGCCAATTAATTTCCCCAGTTTTCGATTCGCACTTGCATCTCACCGGCGCACAACTCTTTCCCCGCCTCCTCGGATCGCTGGCCGGCCGGAGAATCTGAAGCTGAAATCGGAGCTGAGATGGTGTCTTACGTGAACGTAGTGCTGTACGGAGTCGGAGGCTTGGTGGTAGCCGGGATTTCGTTGCTGGTGGCGTTTCAGGAGAAGTTGGTTTATGTGCCGGTGCTTCCTGGACTCAGCAAAGCTTACCCGATCACTCCTGCTAGGTTTAGGTTATTGTATGAGGACGTTTGGCTCAGATCTTCTGACGGCGTGCGGCTTCATGCCTGGTTTATTAAGCTCTTCCCTGATTGTAAAGGTTTGATTGAATTATTTCACTTTTCTGAACTGATTTAGTAGATTGTAATTTTAACCTTTTTTGACTTTTCAAAAAAAAAAAAACATTCTGTAATTAGTGTGAATTGAGTTGAAGTTGCTGATTGTTGGATTTTGCTGGCAAAGCTTAAGCTAGGGATTCTAATATTTCACCTGTAGATGTTGGACATTTTCTTCAAGTGCATTTTTACTCAGCACTGATTATTTGAGTCTTTTTGTGGAGTGAGGACTAGTGTTAGACCTAAAAGTGCATGGTATATAGTCCAAATCTGCTATGTAGCTCTCAAGATTATGATTAGGTGTGGCTGAGAAGAAATATTGTAAAGACTAGTTTGCATGACCTAGTATGAGACTACGAGTAAATACATTTAAAGAAATTTGTGTTTGATAATGGTATAGATTCAGTTAATGGTAATTGTTAGCAGTTCTCATAAACTTGGAAAGCTGGATTCTGGAATACTATCTTAAGGTTCTTGTTTGCCTTTTTTTTCTCTTCTTTCAAATGGGGTCATTTATCCATTCGCTAGACATATTTGATGACATTTAAGTTTGGGTTAACCTTATCATCCAAAGGGGTGACAATGCTTTTTTCCTGTATAATATGATTGACAGAGAGGCTATTATTGGTTACATTTTTGTGCTGCTTGGCATAGTCGACTAGCCTGTCTTTGATAATTTTGTTGTAATAGTGTTGATGTATCTCATTGTGATGTGTTAAATTAGGCCAATATTGATCAGTAATATTGTTCGTGCAGGCCCAACTATTTTATTCTTTCAGGAGAATGCTGGCAGTATCCTGATTATTTTTTGTTAATATTTTTAAGATGTCGATAGTGAGTATGAGGCCTTGATCTAGTTCATTTTTTCTTTCTCAAATTATAGATCTCATATTATTTTGAGACCTTTACTTTTGACAAAAAGATATTGCACACCGGCTAGAAATGGTTCGCATCATGTTGGAGAGGTTGCAGTGCAATGTTTTTATGCTTTCTTATCGCGGGTAAGGTCCTTTTCTATTGATATTCATAAAAACTGTGGTTCATGAAGGGATGCTAATATATCAGTTAATGCAGTTATGGAGCAAGTGATGGCTCTCCATCCCAAGAAGGAATTACTAAAGATGCTCAGGTGAGTTTAATATGGTTGCTTTTAGTTTTCTAAATAATCTTCAAATTATTATTGTTCCCTTCCATGACTCTTGCAGGCTGCGCTGGATCATCTATACCAAAGGACTGACATTGATACTTCTAGAATAGTTGTTTTCGGAAGATCACTTGGGGGTGCTGTTGGAACAGTTCTAACCAAGAATAACCCTGATAAGGTTCTCTTATAACACTTTTTCAGTTTCTCAAAGTCCTTATCGATTAGTTTGCGAGGGATGAGTTTTGGGGATACATTTTTCTTCGGTATGTATATAGTTAACTTTTCACGTATCAGTCTTCGTTCTTCACACAGTTGTCGTCCATTTACTTAGTTTCTTGTATGAGGTTTCATTCATTAGACATATTGTTATGAAAGTCCATCCTATGTAAGTGTTAGAATATTTCATCTTTTTGGATCCTCTCCTTTCATATAGCCTCTGTGTACAAACAATGCTATCACATTCTCAAATTTGCTTTAATAGATTGAACTGTTTCACATTTATCGGCCTTGACTCACTATTTTATGTAGTTGTTTGAATATTTCATCTTTTGGGATCCTCTCCTTTCATATAGCCTCCATGTACAATGCTAAGATGGAGTATCACATTCTCAAATTTGCTCTTATAGATTGAACTGTTTCACATTTATCGGCCTGCACTCGCTATTTTATTTAGTTGGTTGTTTCATTTGCACTTCAATGTTATTTCAATCTTTTTGGTCGTCAGATTTGCAGTTGTTGTTATAATTAATACATCACTACAATGCACAGCTGATCTCATACTGCAATGCAGGTTGCTGGACTCATACTGGAGAACACCTTTACATCTATATTAGATATGGCCGGAATTCTACTGCCCTTCTTAAAGTGGTTTATTGGAGGAAGTGGTGCAAAAGGTTTCAAGCTTCTTAATTGTGTTGTGCGTTCGCCTTGGAATACCATTGATGTTATTGGTCAGGTTAGAACACTGTCTGTATTATTTTTATCTGTTGATTATTAGACAAATATGTATACACAGGCTGTGGAATTTTATGTGCACCATAGTTAATACACAGAGCATGCAAGTGTGAGCATTCTAATAAGGTCAAATAATTATTTTGCTCAACAAATAGAGGTGTGCAAGATTTGTATTATTTATCATGTTAAGCTACATATTCTTAGATAAAATATAATCTTATTATTCAGTAAACCGTGGAAATTGCCAGGGTTCCTGAACTACAAGGGAAGCGGGTGTTCAGTGCACTTCAGCTTTGTTTGTTTGATTTAATGCAGGTGAAGCAGCCAATCCTGTTTCTCTCAGGGTTGCAAGACGAGATGGTTCCTGCATCTCACATGCAAATGTTGTACGCCAAAGCAGCTGCACATAACAATAAGTGCCTATTTGTGGAGTTCCCCACTGGTATGCATATGGACACATGGTTGGCTGGTGGTGATCGCTACTGGAGAACAATTCAGTTGTTCTTGGAACAGAACGTGCCTGAGAAACAATAACCTGAATCATCCCGTCACCATGCTAAAGCAGCCAGCCGTATATAAACAATTTCCTACTAGCATTACATGCACGTTGTGACACACTTTTATGCGTGAAGTCACTAGACTTTTGCTGCAGGAGATTCTCTTCTATATGGATTGACCTTCCAGTAATGTTTGAGGTTGCAGCTGAGAAGTGAGAAATCACATTAAGAGACAGAAGTGAGATCACCAGATGGTAGCAACCAATCTATGTTGAGCTTATAAAAAAACTAGCCTTTTAGAAGTTTGTTTGTGGCACATTAATTTTCAACGCAAACATGTTGCCTACCAAAGTAATTATATGCATGTTAACTGCTCAGTGGTGTCACAACTCAACATTCAAATTACGTTATTGATTGGATTTGTGAAATTTCTGCAATGCATTACATGTACGTTCCTTGTTTCAAGTTGAACACTGCCTGTTAACAAACGCCCAATATGGTTAGTGTTTTCATTACGATTTTAATTTGTTACTAGGAGAACTTCCTCAAACTTTTTGTGAGTGGGTGCGAGAATCGAGAGAGGAAGTTCTCCATGAGGTCCGTCTCAATGAGACGGTGGGTGTATATGCTAGCATTCTCATACAACATCCTACAACATAATACAAACTTATGCTTATTTATCACTATTCGTGAGGAAGTTCTGGATGAGGTCCGTCTCAATGAGATAACGGGTGCGGATGCCCTAAGAAAGTCTAAGTCACCATCCAGCAGCGGGCCAATATCAAAGTCGTATCGAGAAAGTCATCACCATAGCCGTCAGCAAGAATATCAAGAACGTTAACCTGACCGCCATCGACGACGGGAACTTCCTCCGGAGCCGGTTGATTAACAGCGATAACGTCCTGAGCATACACGCCATCGGGAACTTCCTCCGGAGCCGGCTAATTAACAGTAATAACTTCATCCTGAGTCCTGACCATAGACACCATCAGCATTTTCCTCCGGAGCCGGATTAAGAAAGTCTAAGTCACCATCCAGCAGCGGGCCAATATCAAAGTCGAAGTCAAAATCAAAGTCTGGAATATTATCGAGAAAGTCATCACCATAGCCGGCATCAAGAATATCAAGAACGTCAACCTGACCGCCATCGACGGCGGGAACTTCCTCCAGAGCCGGCTGATTAACATCGATAACGTCCTGACCATACACGCCACCGGGAACTTCCTCCGAATCGGCTGATTAACAGCGATAACATCATCCAGACCATAGACGCCATCGGCAACTTACTCCAGAGCTAGATTAAAAATATCAAGAACGTCAACCTGACCGCCATCGACGCCGGGAGCCGGATTGTTACGAAGATCGGGAGCATCCATGGGCGGCAGTGCACCGCGAGCGAGGAGGAGGCGGTGTCGTCGTAGATGGGGCTTGAGAAGACAGATTGATCGAGAGAGAGAGAGAGAAGCACGCCGAAAGAGAAGGAAAAATAGTAGAAGAATAAATGGATGACTTTTTTGATGAAATGTTGAGTGATTTATAGAGTTGAGTGATTTCAATGGAGGAGGACTTTGTTGATGAAATGTTGTTGTAGTTTTCACTGAATGATGATCTTAGGTCATGTGTGGATTTGATTGTTTTAGTAATTACTGATACATATTTATGCTGCATTTGGGATTTATAGGAACCCTGTTTGCTATCGGTTACTCTATATATGCGTATGCCGAGTGTTGTAATCGTATCTGGGTAGTCAATTTTTGTGTTTTTCATGTTGTTTTATTTCATCACCATTTGCGATTATAACAGGAACGAAAAGCTAAAGCAGCAGAAATACATAAGCAATCAGGCCAAAAGCATCACTAACTGAAGAAGGCTGAAAAATAAGTGACAAATGCTTCTAATTAAATGCAACCTTGCTTTATATACTTCTATATTCCTAGAACAAAAAAGTGGTTCATTGACTCTTTGAATTAAAAGGTACAACAGACGCAAAGTGTTTTTTTGTTTGTTGATAAAACAGACTCAAAGTGTTGACGCTTGCAGATGGTGTCATGGTGACTCTACCCAAGCAATGACTCCAAAAAGGAAGGCGTTTTCTTGCTTTGCAACTCCCGGAAGAAATCACACTCCATCAGCTGCCTTGTCGAGGGCCTCTTCGACGCCTCCGGTGTCAAACAATCCGCCACCATCTTCATAAACGCTGCTGACATCTTCTTCGCCTCGCCCTCCTCGACACGTTCATCCACTGTAAACCCTCCAGAAAAACAACCACATCTTCTGACCAAGCCCGACTTTTTCCTCACCGTCTTCGCTTCCTTCTCAACTGTCTCCGACGAGCCAGCGAGAAACGCAGCCAGCTCTTTATAACTCCTCGCCGGAACATCCCCGAATGCCAATCTCAAAGCAACAATCCCAAAGCACCAGACATCACTCTTCAACTCCATACGCTCATCGGTCAAAACCTCCGGTGGCAGCGCCGCCCATGCAGCTTCAGAGTCCTCAAACTTCCCATCAGGATCATAAGCCAATAAACCCAAGTCAATCCTCACTCCACCATCACTATCAACAAAAACATGCCTCAGATCAAATCCTCCATGCATCCACTTACACCCATGTATATAATCCAAACCCTCCAACACCTCCCTCAACACATATCCCACCTCCCTCTCCTCCAGCCCACCGCCGCCCGAACCCCTTCCCACCACCCGAGCCAGCGACGCAACGTGCTCGTAACGCATCACGACCCAAAGATCACCCTCATTCACAAAAGAACAAACTACCCTTGTAACATTCTTGTGATTCGATCGCTTCGAATGTTGGATGTCGCGAGTCAGGCAGATAACGTTTTCGAGCAAGCGCTGACGATTTAAGACCTTGATCGCCACGACCTCCCCCGAAAAAGCCTCGGGCTCCGGCTTGATGTACCGAGCTTTGTACAGAGTGGCTCCCTTTTCGGAAAGTTGAAGTTCCTCTATTATCTTGTAGCTCTCTGCAGACCTCATGGCGCCAAGAGGGTGCTCTGCTTCAATTTTACTGGAAGACTGGTTTGATGGTATGTGATTCTCTAAGCTTGGTTTTGTTTTATAGTTTTTTTTTTTCAGATAACGAATTTGTTTTATAGAAATTGCATGGAATTTAGATAATCATCGATTAAATTTTAGAAGTCAGTTAGTTGATGATAACTTTGAAATCTAAACAAAATCCAGATCAGAATTTTAAGGAAAATTTCCTCTTGTCGTTGTATTTCATTTGCTTATAATTAGAATTTAGAACATGTTTAATCACTTTGTATTTGTATGCTAAATTTGATTGTCAACCAATGAGAACACAAAATTATTGCCCAAAACATTGATTCCGAATAATCAGAGGTTGCTTTCTATATAAATAATAATAATATGAATTTCCGCCTCAGATCAACATTTACTTAAATTCTAACTTACTTATTAGGGGCTGTTCTTTTGCACTTAAATAAGTTTTATTAAGTTCAGTACAGTTGAATTAAGTTCAATACAGTTTAATTAAGTTCAGTACAGTTAAATTAAGTTCAATTCAGTTAAATTAAGTTTAGTACAGTTAAATATACTTAAATTAAATTAAGTTAAAGAAATTAATATAATTTTTTTTAAGTCAATCTAGTTTTTATAGTTTCCAACCCTATTATTCAAAACTTTTATTTTATTTTTAATGTTTTAAATAATTGTTGGAAAACCGTAAGACGTATATGATCTAATGGTTTTTCAAGTTTGTGTCCACATTTCTTTGGAAACTATTGCATCTGTTTTAAAATGGAAGTAAACTTTGTTGCACTTGATATAAATTTAAAGAACATGTGGAAATAAACTTATGAATACAATATATATTTTACATAGAAACGTACAATGACATTCAAGTGTAGTACAAATGAAAACATTTACATATCAATATCTTCATCAATGTTAATTTCCACAACATTATTTGGACAATCCTTAATAATTTGAAACGTTGTCATGTCTTGATTCATCTGCTCTTTTTGCCGTTCCTCAATAATTTTTGGAAAACCTTTAAGACATATATGATCTTAATGGTTTTTCAAGTTTGTGTCCACACCTCTTCAGAAACTATTGCATCCATTTAAAAAAAGAAGTAAACTTTGTTGCACTTGATATGAATCGAACGAACATGTAGAAATAAACATATAAATACAATACACATCTTACATAGAAACGTACAATGACTTTCAAGTGTAGTATAAATGGAAACATTTACATAACATCATCTTCATCCATGTTCATTTCCACTACATTATATTTAAATATACTTTATAAAATATAATCATAAAAATATACTTAAGTTTTAAAAAGTGTAAATATAATTTTTTTCAGTTTCAGTAAAGTTAAGTTAAAATAAACTCGATACAGTTAAATTAAGTTCAGTACAGTTAAAGTAAACTCGATACAGATAAATTAAGTTCAGTACAGTACAGTTAAATTAAGTTCAGTACAGTTAAATTAAACTCGATACAGTTAAATTAATTTTAGTACAGTTAAATTCCAATTAAATTAAATTTAAAAGAACAATCACTTAGTATCAACAGATAAACACGAAAATTTGGTGTAAAGAAACTGGCATTGAAAGCTGGTAATGCTTATTCAACTTTTAGAGTTTAGAGCTTGATTTGATTGACTTCAAAAGATTGATTTGACTACCACAAAACTACATTCACCCTTTTTTAACATTTTGTGCTAATGTTCTTCTTATTCCTGATCTTCTTCGTCCGAAGTATTATGATATTATTAAAATACCATAGCCCATCGCAGTTCATCACCTGTTTGGGGTACTTTTTATTTCTTGTGCTCCGGCGCATCGGGGCGGACTAGTTGAAGGTGGGCTGGGGCGGACTAGCTGGAGGTGGGCCAACGGGCGGAGCACCATCGACGGCGGGAACTTCCTTCGGGTCCGGAGCCGACTGATTAACAGCGATAACGTCATCCTGACCATAGATGCCATCGGCAACTTCCTCCGGAGCCTGATTAAGAAAGTCTAAGTCACCATCCAGCAGCGGGCCAATATCAAAGTCGTATCGAGAAAGTCATCACCATAGCCGTCAGCAAGAATATCAAGAACGTTAACCTGACCGCCATCGACGACGGGAACTTCCTCCGGAGCCGGTTGATTAACAGCGATAACGTCCTGAGCATACACGCCATCGGGAACTTCCTCCGGAGCCGGCTAATTAACAGTAATAACTTCATCCTGAGTCCTGACCATAGACACCATCAGCATTTTCCTCCGGAGCCGGATTAAGAAAGTCTAAGTCACCATCCAGCAGCGGGCCAATATCAAAGTCGAAGTCAAAATCAAAGTCTGGAATATTATCGAGAAAGTCATCACCATAGCCGGCATCAAGAATATCAAGAACGTCAACCTGACCGCCATCGACGGCGGGAACTTCCTCCAGAGCCGGCTGATTAACATCGATAACGTCCTGACCATACACGCCACCGGGAACTTCCTCCGAACCGGCTGATTAACAGCGATAACATCATCCTGACCATAGACGCCATCGGCAACTTACTCCAGAGCTAGATTAAAAATATCAAGAACGTCAACCTGACCGCCATCGACGCCGGGAGCCGGATTGTTACGAAGATCGGGAGCATCCATGGGCGGCAGTGCACCGCGAGCGAGGAGGAGGCGGTGTCGTCGTAGATGGGGCTTGAGAAGACAGATTGATCGAGAGAGAGAAGCACGCCGAAAGAGAAGGAAAAATAGTAGAAGAATAAATGGATGACTTTTTTGATGAAATGTTGAGTGATTTATAGAGTTGAGTGATTTCAATGGAGGAGGACTTTGTTGATGAAATGTTGTTGTAGTTTTCACTGAATGATGATCTTAGGTCATGTGTGGATTTGATTGTTTTAGTAATTACTGATACATATTTATGCTGCATTTGGGATTTATAGGAACCCTGTTTGCTATCGGTTACTCTATATATGCGTATGCCGAGTGTTGTAATCGTATCTGGGTAGTCAATTTTTGTGTTTTTCATGTTGTTTTATTTCATCACCATTTGCGATTATAACAGGAACGAAAAGCTAAAGCAGCAGAAATACATAAGCAATCAGGCCAAAAGCATCACTAACTGAAGAAGGCTGAAAAATAAGTGACAAATGCTTCTAATTAAATGCAACCTTGCTTTATATACTTCTATATTCCTAGAACAAAAAAGTGGTTCATTGACTCTTTGAATTAAAAGGTACAACAGACGCAAAGTGTTTTTTTGTTTGTTGATAAAACAGACTCAAAGTGTTGACGCTTGCAGATGGTGTCATGGTGACTCTACCCAAGCAATGACTCCAAAAAGGAAGGCGTTTTCTTGCTTTGCAACTCCCGGAAGAAATCACACTCCATCAGCTGCCTTGTCGAGGGCCTCTTCGACGCCTCCGGTGTCAAACAATCCGCCACCATCTTCATAAACGCTGCTGACATCTTCTTCGCCTCGCCCTCCTCGACACGTTCATCCACTGTAAACCCTCCAGAAAAACAACCACATCTTCTGACCAAGCCCGACTTTTTCCTCACCGTCTTCGCTTCCTTCTCAACTGTCTCCGACGAGCCAGCGAGAAACGCAGCCAGCTCTTTATAACTCCTCGCCGGAACATCCCCGAATGCCAATCTCAAAGCAACAATCCCAAAGCACCAGACATCACTCTTCAACTCCATACGCTCATCGGTCAAAACCTCCGGTGGCAGCGCCGCCCATGCAGCTTCAGAGTCCTCAAACTTCCCATCAGGATCATAAGCCAATAAACCCAAGTCAATCCTCACTCCACCATCACTATCAACAAAAACATGCCTCAGATCAAATCCTCCATGCATCCACTTACACCCATGTATATAATCCAAACCCTCCAACACCTCCCTCAACACATATCCCACCTCCCTCTCCTCCAGCCCACCGCCGCCCGAACCCCTTCCCACCACCCGAGCCAGCGACGCAACGTGCTCGTAACGCATCACGACCCAAAGATCACCCTCATTCACAAAAGAACAAACTACCCTTGTAACATTCTTGTGATTCGATCGCTTCGAATGTTGGATGTCGCGAGTCAGGCAGATAACGTTTTCGAGCAAGCGCTGACGATTTAAGACCTTGATCGCCACGACCTCCCCCGAAAAAGCCTCGGGCTCCGGCTTGATGTACCGAGCTTTGTACAGAGTGGCTCCCTTTTCGGAAAGTTGAAGTTCCTCTATTATCTTGTAGCTCTCTGCAGACCTCATGGCGCCAAGAGGGTGCTCTGCTTCAATTTTACTGGAAGACTGGTTTGATGGTATGTGATTCTCTAAGCTTGGTTTTGTTTTATAGTTTTTTTTTTCAGATAACGAATTTGTTTTATAGAAATTGCATGGAATTTAGATAATCATCGATTAAATTTTAGAAGTCAGTTAGTTGATGATAACTTTGAAATCTAAACAAAATCCAGATCAGAATTTTAAGGAAAATTTCCTCTTGTCGTTGTATTTCATTTGCTTATAATTAGAATTTAGAACATGTTTAATCACTTTGTATTTGTATGCTAAATTTGATTGTCAACCAATGAGAACACAAAATTATTGCCCAAAACATTGATTCCGAATAATCAGAGGTTGCTTTCTATATAAATAATAATAATATGAATTTCCGCCTCAGATCAACATTTACTTAAATTCTAACTTACTTATTAGGGGCTGTTCTTTTGCACTTAAATAAGTTTTATTAAGTTCAGTACAGTTGAATTAAGTTCAATACAGTTTAATTAAGTTCAGTACAGTTAAATTAAGTTCAATTCAGTTAAATTAAGTTTAGTACAGTTAAATATACTTAAATTAAATTAAGTTAAAGAAATTAATATAATTTTTTTTAAGTCAATCTAGTTTTTATAGTTTCCAACCCTATTATTCAAAACTTTTATTTTATTTTTAATGTTTTAAATAATTGTTGGAAAACCGTAAGACGTATATGATCTAATGGTTTTTCAAGTTTGTGTCCACATTTCTTTGGAAACTATTGCATCTGTTTTAAAATGGAAGTAAACTTTGTTGCACTTGATATAAATTTAAAGAACATGTGGAAATAAACTTATGAATACAATATATATTTTACATAGAAACGTACAATGACATTCAAGTGTAGTACAAATGAAAACATTTACATATCAATATCTTCATCAATGTTAATTTCCACAACATTATTTGGACAATCCTTAATAATTTGAAACGTTGTCATGTCTTGATTCATCTGCTCTTTTTGCCGTTCCTCAATAATTTTTGGAAAACCTTTAAGACATATATGATCTTAATGGTTTTTCAAGTTTGTGTCCACACCTCTTCAGAAACTATTGCATCCATTTAAAAAAAGAAGTAAACTTTGTTGCACTTGATATGAATCGAACGAACATGTAGAAATAAACATATAAATACAATACACATCTTACATAGAAACGTACAATGACTTTCAAGTGTAGTATAAATGGAAACATTTACATAACATCATCTTCATCCATGTTCATTTCCACTACATTATATTTAAATATACTTTATAAAATATAATCATAAAAATATACTTAAGTTTTAAAAAGTGTAAATATAATTTTTTTCAGTTTCAGTAAAGTTAAGTTAAAATAAACTCGATACAGTTAAATTAAGTTCAGTACAGTTAAAGTAAACTCGATACAGATAAATTAAGTTCAGTACAGTACAGTTAAATTAAGTTCAGTACAGTTAAATTAAACTCGATACAGTTAAATTAATTTTAGTACAGTTAAATTCCAATTAAATTAAATTTAAAAGAACAATCACTTAGTATCAACAGATAAACACGAAAATTTGGTGTAAAGAAACTGGCATTGAAAGCTGGTAATGCTTATTCAACTTTTAGAGTTTAGAGCTTGATTTGATTGACTTCAAAAGATTGATTTGACTACCACAAAACTACATTCACCCTTTTTTAACATTTTGTGCTAATGTTCTTCTTATTCCTGATCTTCTTCGTCCGAAGTATTATGATATTATTAAAATACCATAGCCCATCGCAGTTCATCACCTGTTTGGGGTACTTTTTATTTCTTGTGCTCCGGCGCATCGGGGCGGACTAGTTGAAGGTGGGCTGGGGCGGACTAGCTGGAGGTGGGCCAACGGGCGGAGCACCATCGACGGCGGGAACTTCCTTCGGGTCCGGAGCCGACTGATTAACAGCGATAACGTCATCCTGACCATAGATGCCATCGGCAACTTCCTCCGGAGCCTGATTAAGAAAGTCTAAGTCACCATCCAGCAGCGGGCCAATATCAAAGTCGTATCGAGAAAGTCATCACCATAGCCGTCAGCAAGAATATCAAGAACGTTAACCTGACCGCCATCGACGACGGGAACTTCCTCCGGAGCCGGTTGATTAACAGCGATAACGTCCTGAGCATACACGCCATCGGGAACTTCCTCCGGAGCCGGCTAATTAACAGTAATAACTTCATCCTGAGTCCTGACCATAGACACCATCAGCATTTTCCTCCGGAGCCGGATTAATAAAGTCTAAGTCACCATCCAGCAGCGGGCCAATATCAAAGTCGAAGTCAAAATCAAAGTCTGGAATATTATCGAGAAAGTCATCACCATAGCCGGCATCAAGAATATCAAGAACGTCAACCTGACCGCCATCGACGGCGGGAACTTCCTCCAGAGCCGGCTGATTAACATCGATAACGTCCTGACCATACACGCCACCGGGAACTTCCTCCGAACCGGCTGATTAACAGCGATAACATCATCCTGACCATAGACGCCATCGGCAACTTACTCCAGAGCTAGATTAAAAATATCAAGAACGTCAACCTGACCGCCATCGACGCCGGGAGCCGGATTGTTACGAAGATCGGGAGCATCCATGGGCGGCAGTGCACCGCGAGCGAGGAGGAGGCGGTGTCGTCGTAGATGGGGCTTGAGAAGACAGATTGATCGAGAGAGAGAAGCACGCCGAAAGAGAAGGAAAAATAGTAGAAGAATAAATGGATGACTTTTTTTGATGAAATGTTGAGTGATTTATGGAGTTGAGTGATTTCAATGGAGGAGGACTTTGTTGATGAAATGTTGTTGTAGTTTTCACTGAATGATGATCTTAGGTCATGTGTGGATTTGATTGTTTTAGTAATTACTGATACATATTTATGCTGCATTTGGGATTTATAGGAACCCTGTTTGCGATCGGTTACTCTATATATGCGTATGCCGAGTGTTGTAATCGTATCTGGGTAGTCAATTTTTGTGTTTTTCATGTTGTTTTATTTCATCACCATTTGCGATTATAACAGGAACGAAAAGCTAAAGCAGCAGAAATACATAAGCAATCAGGCCAAAAGCATCACTAACTGAAGAAGGCTGAAAAATAAGTGACAAATGCTTCTAATTAAATGCAACCTTGCTTTATATACTTCTATATTCCTAGAACAAAAAAGTGGTTCATTGACTCTTTGAATTAAAAGGTACAACAGACGCAAAGTGTTTTTTTGTTTGTTGATAAAACAGACTCAAAGTGTTGACGCTTGCAGATGGTGTCATGGTGACTCTACCCAAGCAATGACTCCAAAAAGGAAGGCGTTTTCTTGCTTTGCAACTCCCGGAAGAAATCACACTCCATCAGCTGCCTTGTCGAGGGCCTCTTCGACGCCTCCGGTGTCAAACAATCCGCCACCATCTTCATAAACGCTGCTGACATCTTCTTCGCCTCGCCCTCCTCGACACGTTCATCCACTGTAAACCCTCCAGAAAAACAACCACATCTTCTGACCAAGCCCGACTTTTTCCTCACCGTCTTCGCTTCCTTCTCAACTGTCTCCGACGAGCCAGCGAGAAACGCAGCCAGCTCTTTATAACTCCTCGCCGGAACATCCCCGAATGCCAATCTCAAAGCAACAATCCCAAAGCACCAGACATCACTCTTCAACTCCATACGCTCATCGGTCAAAACCTCCGGTGGCAGCGCCGCCCATGCAGCTTCAGAGTCCTCAAACTTCCCATCAGGATCATAAGCCAATAAACCCAAGTCAATCCTCACTCCACCATCACAATCAACAAAAACATGCCTCAGATCAAATCCTCCATGCATCCACTTACACCCATGTATATAATCCAAACCCTCCAACACCTCCCTCAACACATATCCCACCTCCCTCTCCGCCAGCCCACCGCCGCCCGAACCCCTTCCCACCACCCGAGCCAGCGACGCAACGTGCTCGTAACGCATCACGACCCAAAGATCACCCTCATTCACAAAAGAACAAACTACCCTTGTAACATTCTTGTGATTCGATCGCTTCGAATGTTGGATGTCGCGAGTCAGGCAGATAACGTTGTATTTTTAGTACAAGTCAAAAACAATCTTTTGAAGTCAATCAAATCAAGCTCTAAACTCTAAAAGTTGAATAAGCATTACCAGCTTTCAATGCCAGTTTCTTTACACCAAATTTTCGTGTTTATCTGTTGATACTAAGTGATTGTTCTTTTAAATTTAATTTAATTGGAATTTAACTGTACTAAAATTAATTTAACTGTATCGAGTTTAATTTAACTGTACTGAACTTAATTTAACTGTACTGTACTAAACTTAATTTATCTGTATCAAGTTTACTTTAACTGTACTGAACTTAATTTAACTGTATCGAGTTTATTTTAACTTAACTTTACTGAAACTGAAAAAAATTATATGATTAACGTTACGAGCACGTGATCTGTAAACTTCTTGACAAGTTTAGGGTTAGTCGAACCAAATATGATATCATCTACATATACCTGAACAACCAGAGTGTCTTTCACTTCCTTCAGAAGGAAAAGGGTTTTGTCCACCTCTCCTCTGACGTAACTGTGGGATAGCAGAAACTGTGACAGTCTCTCATACCAGGCGCGAGGTGCCTGCTTCAGCCCATATAGTGCCTTGTCAAGGATGTGGACATGATCAGGGTGAGTGAGATCCTCAAACCCTGGTGTCTGGCTCACATACACTTCTTCCTTCAGAACTCCGTTCAGGAAGGCTGTTTTTACGTCCATCTGCTGCAGAGTAAAACCATGGTAAGTTGAATAAGCAATTAGTAGTCTGATTGCTTCTAACCTTGCGACTGGGGCGAATGTCTCATCGTAGTCTATCCCTTCTTGTTGGTTGTACCCTTTGACTACAAGGCGAGCTTTGTTTCTCACAACACTTCCCTTGTCGTCCATCTTGTTTCTGAAGATCCACTTTGTCCCTATCACATTCTTATCCCTTGGCCTGGGAACCAATCGCCATACTTTGTTTCTTTCGAACTGATGCAGTTCCTCTTGCATGGCATTGACCCATTCTGGATCCTTCAGCGCATCAGCAACCGTCTTTGGTTCTGCATGAGAGACAAAAGAGGCGAATCCACATAAATGACATAGTTCGTCTAAACTTACCTGGTTCTGCGATGAGTAACATTGGTAGTCCCTTGTCCAGGTTGGGGGCTGAGTAACTCTCCCACTCCTTGTGGTTCTGGGTTCCTCTGCAGTCCCTGCCGGAGGAGGATTATTCGCAGTCACTTCCTCATTGGGGGGTTCTGCGTTAACCTCTATCACTTGTGCTTCTGGACCCTGCTCTTCAGCTAATATCTCTGTTTGTGGAGCTTCGGCTGGTTCAACAGGTCCTTGAGCAGCAGTCTGAACGACCTCTGGAGCTGGCTCTGCAGTCTCGTTTTGGGCAGGTACCCAGTCGGGATCAGACCTGTCAGTAAGCTGGAGTTCTCCATCATCCTGTGAGGAGGGATCTTTCACAAGGTGTCCAGTCATAGCACGCTCATCAAAGGTTACGTGAATGCTTTCCTCCACCCGTTCCAATCTCAGGTTGTAGACCTTGTATGCTCTGCTATGGCTTGGGTATCCTACGAACACGCCTTCATCGCTCCTTGGATCGAACTTTCCCAGATTCTCTTTTCCGTTGTTGTGTACGTAACACCTGCAACCAAACACTTTCAAATGAGCAATGTTAGGCTTTCTTCCTCGCAGCAGCTCGTAAGGTGTTTTTCCTATCAGAGAGCGTAGAGATGCTCGGTTCAGTATGTAGCTGGCGGCATGTACTACCTCGGCCCAGAATCCCTTGGGAACACCACTGGCAATCAGCATTGTCCTTGACATGTCTTCCAGTGTCCTGTTCTTTCTCTCTACCACACCATTCTGCTGAGGAGTCCTTGGTGCTGAGAAATTGTGATCTATTCCAGCTGTCCTGCACAGGGAGATAAACTGGGAGTTTCGGAACTCGGTTCCGTTGTCAGTCCGAATAGATACTAATTTCTTACTCAATTTGTTTTCAATTAGCTTCAGCCATGACACAAACTCAGAGAACGTTTCATCTTTAGAGCTCAGAAAGATGGTCCATGTATATCTGGAATAGTCATCCACGATGACTAATATATACCTGTTGCCTCCACGGCTGACGACGTTGACTGGACCGCATAGATCCATGTGAATCATGTCCAGAGGAGCTGAAGTACTCACTGATTGTTTTGACTTAAACGAAGTACGTACCTGCTTGCCTGTAGCACAGGCGCTGCATATCTGATCAAACGAGCTTTCCACTTTTGGTAAACCAACCACCAATTCATTTTGATGGAGTTTATGAATCAGCCTTGTGCTTGCATGTCCAAATCTTTTGTGCCACAGCAATGTGTCGTCAGTGATGCTTGACAGACACAGCTCCCCGTCTGGGACGAATTCTGGGTGCACTGTATATATCTGATTCTCCCGGACACCTCGAAGGATTATTTTCCCTGTCTCAATGCACTTCACAACACAGTCGTTAGAGTTAAATATCACTTGATTTCTTCCATGTTGACACAATTGTGATATGCTCAATAAGTTGTATCTCAAATTTTCAACCAGACTTACTTGTCGAATTTTTATGGTATCTGAAATTCTTACCTCTCCAGTAGCTACTACCTTACCTGAGCTCTTGTTTCCGAAGATAATGTTGTCTCCGGAGTAGGCTTGGAGTGAGATGAACCATCCTGGATCTCCCGTCATGTGTTTGGAGCATCCACTGTCCAGATACCATGGCTTGCTCCTCACTCCATCCTGCAAAAAGAGAGATCAGTTTTTACGAACCCAGACAAGCTTGGGCTTACTGGGCTTTGGGACAGTTTTAGCAGCAGAAGGGAACTTCGAGGGACGAGAATCATTGTCATCAGTGAGATTGATTTTCATCCTGGGGGTTCTTCTGGGTCGTCCGTGGATGGCTGTGTCATGGTGAGAACGAACCCATTCTGGTCTGTTATCCCTTCTTTGAGGAGAAGCCTTTCTCCTAGGGATAGGGGTGGTGCCGGCCTTTCTCTGACGGCTGTGATTCTTTTCATTGACTTCTTTCCATTTCTCACAGTCGGCTCTGTAATGACCGGAGTGACCGCAGTGCCAGCAGACATGGTAGTAGAGTGTACCAGTTTTCTTGTGTTTCTCTACGTGTGCTAGTATCCTTCTCTGTGCCTGAGGGTCGATGGAGAAGGATTGACGATTGGAGTACAAGTCAAAAACAATTTATAATGACCGGTAAGTACCAGGTCGTCCAAGGAGCAACTTTAAACTTATGAGCACTATTCGATTTCGTTCCGATAAGTCTATCCTATGTGCAAAAGGTTGGATTGGTGAAGTTGCTAAGGAAATGAAAATGAACAATGCAAACAAACTAAGGGAATCTAGAGATAATGTCTCTACCAAGGCAAAAGGTGTACTCTAGGGAACTACTTCACTCATGTGTGTTTTTAGACTCCAAGAATTCAATTTCATGCAAAAACAATCATGTTAGATGATTAGATTAAGGCGTGCATCTATTCAACCAAATTCAATCGCTAGATATTGTTACTTGATTTAAGGAAGAGGCACCTCGCACGTGAGCTTCAATCGCTAGATGTTGTTAGCTCACGTCCTACTCAAGGTTCTCAATCATTAGCGCTAGCTCAATGATCAATAGCCAATGAGCGGTTTAAGACCAAGCCTATCTCAATGCTAAGGGTGGTCGCCATGTAACCACCACATAGCAAGGGTAATTTACTTGCTTTCGAGAACCTTTGGTCTCAATCTCTCGATATTTTTGACCTAGGATTCCTTAATGACTCGATATCTAGATACTTCGGTGTCCACCTCTCGGCTACTTGACCAAAGAACCATAGAAATTAATCATCTAGACATTTTCTCAAACACCTAGAATGCTTAACTCAAGTCATATACCAAAACCATTCACTTAGGCATTTTCTCAAACACCTAGAGTGCATAATTTGAGTATTCATTCAAAGTAAACCACAATCACCCAAAACATGTTATTCTAGCATTGATTCATAATAGATAAGGAGTATTAACACACATGAGATCCATAGGACCCTAGAATACAAAACACTACTCACAAATCATGTTCATAGACAAACACAAAATGTATTGAGTACATAGATGAAGATACAATGGAGAGAATAAACCAAAGATCTTCAATCTTCAATGGATGATCCCCCTTGAAGCCTTGGAAGCTTGTTCTCTCTAGAAACCCTTGATTTTTCGTGCTTGAAAACCCTAGCTCCCTTCCCAAAAACCCTGATTTTGATCTGAATTTATAGGCAAAAATTGTCCCAGATCTCAACCGGCCGGCTCAGATTTTGCCTTGGTGTTGAGCCGGCCGGCTCGGAGATGTTTGACAGGTCCCGAACTCTCTGACCACTTGAGCCGGCCGGCTCAGATTTTGCCTTGGTGTTGAGCCGGCCGGTTCGGCACCTCAGAGCCTCTTCCCGTCCGAATCTGATCTTGATGTAAACTACAAAGTTGTAGCCCTTTGAAATACCTTTCCAACAAGCTAAAGATCAGCCAAATCGGACATCGGATGAGCCCTATAGGTCCAAAACAAGACGCAAAGGTCAATATGCTCGGAAATCCATATTTTTGCTCCGAAACTTCGGTTTTCTTCGAGAATTGATCATTTTGAACTCGGGGACCATAAGGTTGGTTTCTAACCTGAAATGGCAATCAAGTGGGTCAAATGACATCGAAAGAGCATCGGGAATGGGCCAAAACTCTTCGTAAATGGATGGATAAATGAGTCGAGAATTCGACTCATCAAAACACTCCACACTTAGAGTTTGATCGTCCCGAGCAAACAATAGAATCAAGCCAAAGAGAAACAAATGGTGAATAGCAAGTCATTATGTTCAACGCCCATTTGCTCCTATCATCCATTAATGTCTCAAACTTTTATTACTAACTACTCTAACACATATTTACAATCTAACTCCTTTTCGTAGGTGTGACGAGTGCATTTAGCATATGCACCAAGCCTTTAAACCCCTAGGCTACCCTAGTGGACGAGTTATAGTCTCGTGAGAGTTTTCAGAAATGGGAATACTCACAAATCCCAAAATGCACTTATCCCATAAGAGTGAAAGCAAAAGTGTTCAACCAAGGCTATGATTTCTCAAAACAAAGTCCTCACCCCACGCTAGGATTACCGTCACATTATCATCAAAAGAACTTTTGAACCATTTAAGTATCCTATGAGGTTGTGCATTCAAGATCATCAATACTAGAGCTTTCAAATGTCTCATCCAAAAGTCTACTCATTTTCAAGGCAATACAATAGAAGCGAAGCTTTTAGTTTGCACAAAAAACGTCAATCGCTCGCCTATGCTAGCTAGGGCTAGTCCACGGGTTTGCGACATGGAATTCATTCCCAAGTTTTAGGCGCTTAAGCCGTAATCCATAAGGGAAGAGGAGTTCGACACTATGAGTTCTTAAAAACAAGCATAAACCAAATTTATACTCCCGTGCAAGCACATGGGTCGTCCAAAAGTCATTCTAACAAGTACACATGCAAATGATGAATCCCACACAAACGAAAAATGGAGGAAAACATAGAGCCAAGTTTTAAGTGCTTCTTATTTTCTTTTTGAAACGGCCTTTGGCCTACAAATGCTTTCGAGGGGGGACTTACCTCCCTAACCCCCGGCATTTGTATGATTTTTTTCACAAAACTTCTCGTGTACTTTGAGAAAGTTTTTAGTCGGGGCTTTGCCCTCTTTGACCGCAAACATTTTTTTTTTCTTTCTTTTTTTTTGAATGGGGCTTCGCCCTCTTTTGACTCCACACTTAAAACTTGACAATATGTTCAAAAAGTGTATGGAATGTGCGGGAGTCAAACATAAGCATGACACTAAATTAGAAAACTTAAGTCACCAAGGAGCAAACAAAAGGTCTAAGATTTTCGTGGAAATTTTAAAAATGCTTGCTAAAACTTGTTCCAAGGTATTTCAACGAAAATACTTAGAGAATTAGATAGACAAGAGATATCAATGATATTGATTCCCAAGAATGCACATTCGTAGGACTAGGTCGGTTCTAGGTTCAAGATCCAATAAATGTGACGAATAGGCTAGATGTGATTTATATGGATCTAGAATCGATAGTCACAAGCCTATGTGGTTTCAACACTCTCATGTTAGGGATAAGGCACAAAAGATGCAAGTGTCCATCAAAAAATGATATGCAAGGCATGAAAACATGTGAGCATGTGAACGACGTGCATAAATCCACTCCACACTTAAGAGCAAGCTTAGTCCCTAAGCGCAAACAATAATGAAAATGAGATAAAGGCGCATAGGAACTCCCCTCGTTTGTAGATGTGCCCCAATCAATAGAAAAAACATCATTGTGCTAAACGTGATCGAACATGATGTAAATAACTCCCTTGATGGCAAGAAAAACATGAGAGGTTAAAAAGCAACAAGTGACATACAAGGCCATGCAAGTATGAGCAAGTGAGCTTCACTAGTTACATAATAACATCATGGCACAAGTTTCATAGACTTCAAGCAAGGAAAGTAATCTACATCCTTCATAGTTTGCACATGAGCCCTAAGGGCAACATCATTATTCATGGATAAATCAAAGGGAAAGTGGAGGGACTTGGAATTATGAAGTGGGATTGGAGTGAGTAGAACTCACTCCACACTTAAAATTTTACCCACTAATCACACATTTCACATTCCATATTTAAAGTCTAATCCACTCAAAATCATGCCAAACATTTAAATATAAAGAACGAGAATGAAACGACTTACAAATCGGGTTACCTCCCGCGAGGGCCTAGTTTTTCACGTCTTGGCAAAGACGTAGCAAAGCGCCCCATAGAATCACTCGTGAGAAGTCCTTTGCTAGGATCCCTTCTCACGGGGCCTTGGATTTAGCGTGTCAATCCACCTTTAAGTCCCATTTGAATTTCTTCCCATCAAGTCTACAATGGACTTTCCTTTGGAAAGTTGACCCCTTCAAATATGAACATCCCTTTAGAGCTAAGGGGTCTTGGGAGCTTCCTTCCAAAGATCTTGAAAAATAAGGCACGAAGCTCCCAAACTTGTCTCGAGACATCGGAATGAAGAAGGAGTCTTCAAAATTTGTCTCCAGCTTGATGGGCACACCCTCCTTTAATTTCTCAATAATTTCCTTGGGTGCCCACTCCTCAATATCGCTCATTAAACTTGTGTCTTCTTGTGTGCAAGGTGGCTCTCTAGTCACGTCCATATAAATCTCAACAAAGTCTTCATACCTTTGAACTTCTTTTGGCTCAATATCCCCTTCCTCAATCTTATCCTCATCAAGAATTCGGGATTCACATTTAGGCTCTTCTATAGCGGGAGGGAGGAGTTCTTCTTCATCGATAAAAGTTATTTCCTCTATGCAAGAGGCATCATCATTGAAGAATTCCTCGTCGGAGAGCCAAGGCGTTGATGGAATGGTGAGCTCTTGTGTGTTCTCGTCTAAATGATCTTGAGATGTGCTAGTAGTGAAGGATGCTTCACTCTTGCATTCTACCTCATCTTCATCACAAGATTCACCATCATACCCCTCATAAAAAGCTTGGAGATCGGCTCTCTTGAACTCCTCCTCATTTAATTGATCCCATTCTTGCCTTGAGGTGTTAGATTCAAGAACTTCCTCTTTGGACACCTCTTCTTCATCATCCAAGTCCCCATTTTCCATTGCTTGTCGCGCTAATGTGCTTTCCAACACTTTTCTTTGAGCTAAAAGTTCATCCATGCGTTGGTTCAAAGCTTGGAAAGCTTGTTGCGTGTCTAGGCGATCTTGGGAGATCTTGGCATTAAGAGCTTCACAAGAGGCCATCCCTTCTTGTCTATCCCTCTCACCTTCATTCAAAGAGTTTAGCAATTCCTTGTAGAAGATCTCCTTGTCCATAGGTTGTGGATTTTGAGGATATGGAGGGTAGGAGTCATCTTCTTGTCGCGCCAATTCGCTTCTAAACACTTGTCTTTGAGCCTCCATTCTATCAAAATGGGCTTGCATGTCTCTACGCGACTTCTCTTGGGATGCAAGTAGTGTGGCAAGCAATGCTTTAATATTGGAGGGCTCACTTGAAGGTTGGGGAGGTTGAGGATCCAAAGGACATTGAGGGTAGGAGGCATATTCAAATGAGTATTGGCTATCATCTCGATGAGGAGTGTATGAATGTGTCGGATAGCCATGATCTTCCCAATAGGCATTTCGATGCTCCTCCTCTTGGTCATATTCTTCATTGTATGAGACTTGTTGGTTGTATGAGTACATCCTCGCAAAACAAAAGAACAAAAGTTAGCAAGAGATATGAGTGAATAGAATGTACAAAAGAAAAAGAAAAATATTTACAAGAATAGTCCAAATCTCACAAAATCTACTCTAGTGCTCTAGTTAATTCATTGCTCCCCGGCAACGGCGCCATTTTGAACGTTGTATTTTTAGTACAAGTCAAAAACAATTTATAATGACCGGTAAGTACCGGGTCGTCCAAGGAGCAACTTTAAACTTATGAGCACTATTCGATTTCGTTCCGATAAGTCTATCCTATGTGCAAAAGGTTGGATTGGTGAAGTTGCTAAGGAAATGAAAATGAACAATGCAAACAAACTAAGGGAATCTAGAGATAATGTCACTACCAAGGCAAAAGGTGTACTCTAGGGAACTACTTCACTCATGTGTGTTTTTAGACTCCAAGAATTCAATTTCATGCAAAAACAATCATGTTAGATGATTAGATTAAGGCGTGCATCTATTAAACCAAATTCAATCGCTAGATATTGTTACTTGATTTAAGGAAGAGGCACCTCGCACGTGAGCTTCAATCGCTAGATGTTGTTAGCTCACGTCCTACTCAAGGTTCTCAATCATTAGCGCTAGCTCAATGATCAATAGCCAATGAGCGGTTTAAGACCAAGCCTATCTCAATGCTAAGGGTGGTCGCCATGTAACCACCACATAGCAAGGGTAATTTACTTGCTTTCGAGAACCTTTGGTCTCAATCTCTCGATATTTTTGACCTAGGATTCCTTAATGACTCGATATCTAGATACTTCGGTGTCCACCTCTCGGCTACTTGACCAAAGAACCATAGAAATTAATCATCTAGACATTTTCTCAAACACCTAGAATGCTTAACTCAAGTCATATACCAAAACCATTCACTTAGGCATTTTCTCAAACACCTAGAGTGCATAATTTGAGTATTCATTCAAAGTAAACCACAATCACCCAAAACATGTTATTCTAGCATTGATTCATAATAGATAAGGAGTATTAACACACATGAGATCCATAGGACCCTAGAATACAAAACACTACTCACAAATCATGTTCATAGACAAACACAAAATGTATTGAGTACATAGATGAAGATACAATGGAGAGAATAAACCAAAGATCTTCAATCTTCAATGGATGATCCCCCTTGAAGCCTTGGAAGCTTGTTCTCTCTAGAAACCCTTGATTTTTCGTGCTTGAAAACCCTAGCTCCCTTCCCAAAAACCCTGATTTTGATCTGAATTTATAGGCAAAAATTGTCCCAGATCTCAACCGGCCGGCTCAGATTTTGCCTTGGTGTTGAGCCGGCCGGCTCGGAGATGTTTGACAGGTCCCAAACTCTCTGACCACTTGAGCCGGCCGGCTCAGATTTTGCCTTGGTGTTGAGCCGGCCGGTTCGGCACCTCAGAGCCTCTTCCCGTCCGAATCTGATCTTGATGTAAACTACAAAGTTGTAGCCCTTTGAAATACCTTTCCAACAAGCTAAAGATCAGCCAAATCGGACATCGGATGAGCCCTATAGGTCCAAAACAAGACGCAAAGGTCAATATGCTCGGAAATCCATATTTTTGCTCCGAAACTTCGGTTTTCTTCGAGAATTGATCTTTTTGAACTCGGGGACCATAAGGTTGGTTTCTAACCTGAAATGGCAATCAAGTGGGTCAAATGACATCGAAAGAGCATCGGGAATGGGCCAAAACTCTTCGTAAATGGATGGATAAATGAGTCGAGAATTCGACTCATCACATTCCACATGAGGTACGAAGACAACATAATTTGTTTGGATGATTTCATTTTTCTTCTTGATTGGGTGTGATGTTATTCGTACCATTTGGGTAAAGTTAGCACATCATACCAAAACCTTGTGTACCCATGAGACAGTCAAACTGGGTTCAATGTGGACGGATCACCTCTGGCTGAGAAACGATCTATGTGACAGCTGTGGAGTTAAGCAGTTGCGCTCTTTGGTAAAGACGACTAAACGTTAGGAAGAGGTAAAGGTGAATTGAAAGGTGAACAACCTCGGTTGCAGGGAGTTGTCCCATCCAGATCTTTAATGAGGCTACACGCATGATTACAGATGACGTGGCACTCCCCTGTCTGTTGGCGTCCAAGTGAGTTTGGAAAGGTTTTAATGTGGAACCATTTTTGGAAGGGAAGAAAAGATAGTAATTACCAAAAATTGAAGGCGGTTTACAAATTGAAAGGAGGCGACGTTCGGGTTTCTGGTCTCACGACCCCTAGGGTTTGCAGAGGATACTTAAAGCAAGCGGACTGAGCGGTCCATCTCGTCACTCTCAGAATAGTTTCTTCTCTCAAAAGCTCAGAAATCTCAAAACCCTAAATCCATGGCGTCTTCAAACCCTAAGTCGAAACTCTCACCCGCCTCTGCCGCTAAGTTGGCTACAAAGCTGATCGCAAGTGGTGTAGACCCCGAAAATCTGGACACCATCCTGCAGTCGGTTACTCCGTCTGATTCTGGTCCAACCAGCTCTACAGTGGCTAGAGAAGTCGTCAGATTTGAGGAGCGACTCGATGCTCTGCGAGCGGACTCCTCTTCTCAACGCCCTATCAAAAAGGAAACCTTGGTTGCCGCCAGGTCAGCGGGCAAACGAGCAAGGAAGACGGCTCCTCCTTCTGCCAGGAAAAGTCAGAGAACTGCCACATCCTCCGTTCCGATTACTGAAGAGGAAGCTGAGTCGGACGGTATCATCGAAGAATCTGAGGAGGTGGTGAAGGGGTTTGCACTGGAGTTGGTGCTGGATACTGAGTGGATGGTGACACACAAGCTGGGAGAAATTATTGACCAACTGGAGGCCCAAGGTTGGGGTGCGCTGTTCCGAAAAACTGTTGTGGTGGATGTGAAGTTGGTGAGGGAGTTTTACTCTCAACTGAAGGTTGCGGAGAAGGAGCAGGGAAAGGGTAACTGGGAACTCTCGGCCGTTGTCAGCGGTGAAGCGTACTCAGTGAGCTTGAGGGAGTTGGCCACAGTCCTGGGGGTGCCCAAAGGAGGGTATGCCACCTACTCAAAAGGTGCCTGGCCAGGCACTGTGGCAAAGGCAGAAGTGTTTCAACGGCTCGGGCTGGATGTCACAGCAAAGGGTCAGAGGGAGAACACTCACATGGACGTGCTCCCTAGAATCCTGCAAAGAATCCTTGTTTCGAATATCTCCCCCAGGAAGCACAAGCACAGTCAAGTAACCTTCCAGGATATGCTCTTGGTGGATCAAATCTTGCAGAGGAAGCAAGTGAACTTGGCCTTTCAGGTCATGAAACATATGGAGAACAACAGCAACATCCGTCTAACGGGCTACCCTTTCCGGGCTTTGTGAAGGAGATTCTGAAATACGGGGAGGTTTATGAACCAGAGTCGGAGAAAGTGCTTTCGTATGCACTGGCAGAGGAACACATCACCAAGCTGGGCTTAGAATTCTCTGAGGGAGTCGGTTGGACAATTCCTGCTGCCGTTACAGTGGATGAGGATGAGGATGAGGATGAGGAGGTCAAGGATGTGACTCCCATCAATGATGCAACCCCCTCTGAGGGCGTAAGTGAAGTGCTGGCACTGCTGACTGTGTTTCGTGCAGAGATGAAGGAGCTCAGGGGTGAGCTGAAGGAGGTTAAATCTGAAGTGGTAGAGGCAAAAACTGAGCTGGCAGAGGTGAAGTCTGAATTGCAGCTCGTGAAGCAGAAGGTGATTGACCTGGAGCTTGCGATTACTGTTGACTCGGGGGCAATGTCCGTGGCCGTCCAAGACTTCTCAGGTCAGATGAAGGACTTGGCCACAGAAATTGTTGAGCAGATGAAGGTCTCGTTCCACATTGAATCGGCCTAACTGTCTCATGGATCCCCCTCTTTGCCACCCTCCCACATCTACCCCTATGTTTTTTTCTTTTGGTGTTTGTTTGTTTTGAATTTCGTGCTTTAGTTCCCTTTGCTTTTTGAAATCTCTGCTGCACGTACGGTGTCGGCATGACACGCTTATTACTTGCGAGCATGAATGAAATGTTTTTCTTACCATTACACTGTGTCCTATTTGCATATCTTTTTGATGATGCCAAAAGGGGGAAGAACTATACGTGCATACACTAAGGGGGAAAATCAGTACTGAAATTCAAGCGGATGTCTATCTGAGAGGGAACTATGCTAGCTAGACTCTAAATAAATATTTTAGTGAATATACTCTGAGGTTGCTAGCTGTCCTAAGGGAATATAGATGTGAGTTCTGTACCGTTGCTATATGTGATTTCTTATCTGTGAAGAAGTGTTTGTCATCATCAAAAAGGGGGAATTTGTTGGACCCTTGTGTTTTGATGATAACAAACACTTAACTAATAATCCACCTGAGTGTGCAGAAATCACTGTCTGACAGGTAAGCTCACCAGGCATCTCTGAGAGAGAGCAGAGCTGCGAGAGAAATGCGCTCTGTGTGAGAGTTACACCGACTTCGGACCAGATCGGATCTGGGAAAAGATTCTCGAAGATATACATCGAAGATACAAGAGTATATGTGTGTAATATTTGATTAAGACCATTAATGCAAATATATACACGAGGAGATGTCAAGAATATGCGAAGAGAATATTGACGCCAACTTTGGCAAGTATATATGTGACAGGGTTAAGATATGGAAATATCTTAACCATATCACATCTGCGAGATATCAATCGGATCTCTGATGGAGATATGCACTGCCGACTTGAAGACACTATAAAAGGAAGAAGAGTCTTCAAAGAAAGGTTCGGCTTTTGGCAATAGCGATCGGAGATTGAAGAGTGTTCAAATCCGGAGCTGACAAGGTGCTGCTGTGTGCAAGCAAGGCGATCGTATTAGTTGACTCTTCGAATTGAGTAGTCTTGTTAGCTGTCACTGTGTGAGACAAGTGTAACAAACTGCAAGCATATTCCTTTGTCAATAATACGGATCTTGAAGCCCTTCTGGAACTGTCCAGAAGGCAAGTGGTTTTTATCCTGCTGCAAAGGTTGCAGTAAGGTTTCCACTCTAAATCGTGAGCATTTACATTCTGTCTTGTATTTCCTGTACGAAAGTAATTTTCCGCTGCCATCTGTCTGAGGGATACCACTCTGGGATCTCCCTTACACAGTTGGCTAACCTAACGATCCATCATAATCGTATCTGGGTAGTCAATTTTTGTGTTTTTCATGTTGTTTTATTTCATCACCATTTGCGATTATAACAGGAACGAATAGCTAAAGCAGCAGAAATACATAAGCAATCAGGCCAAAAGCATCACTAACTGAAGAAGGCTGAAAAATAAGTGACAAATGCTTCTAATTAAATGCAACCTTGCTTTATATACTTCTATATTCCTAGAACAAAAAAGTGGTTCATTGACTCTTTGAATTAAAAGGTACAACAGACGCAAAGTGTTTTTTTGTTTGTTGATAAAACAGACTCAAAGTGTTGACGCTTGCAGATGGTGTCATGGTGACTCTACCCAAGCAATGACTCCAAAAAGGAAGGCGTTTTCTTGCTTTGCAACTCCCGGAAGAAATCACACTCCATCAGCTGCCTTGTCGAGGGCCTCTTCGACGCCTCCGGTGTCAAATAAACCGCCACCATCTTCATAAACGCTGCTGACATCTTCTTCGCCTCGCCCTCCTCGACACGTTCATCCATTGTAAACCCTCCAGAAAAACAACCACATCTTCTGACGCAGCGTGACAAATAAGATAACTGAGTCCACCAGCAATGAACTCGCAAACGCTTGGAATCCACCAAGTAATCTCGGAATCCACAAAGAACGAAAACCAAAGGTTTTATTAAAAGAAAATAAGATACATGAACGAAACCCTAAGTTGGGTTTAAATAAGAAACATAAAACCTAACTAGGAAAGGAAGACTAAACCTAATTAGGAAAGGAAAAACTAAAAGATAATTATGCTGCTAAAATTGTAAAAACCCTAATTATGCGGCTTGCCGATTTTGCCCTTCTTGCGCGATATTTGCTCTTCGATTTGCACTGCGAATTGCCCCGCATCAGTCTCTTCCACCTCTGAAGAACTCGACCCCGAGTTCTCTTCTGGATACAAAGCCTCATCCGCACGATACTCGTATATGTCTGCCACATTGAACGTATTTGAGATATTTATAGAGTCGGGTAGGGCTACCACATAGGCATTATCATTAATCTTCCTTGTCACCTTAAACGGACCATACTTTCGTGGCTGCAGTTTCTTGTAAGTTCCCACCGGAAACCTCTCCCTACGCAGAAACACCATTACATCATCACCCTCTTTGAACAATTTGACCCGACGGTGCTTATCTGCAGCAGCTTTGTTTTTCAATCCCGTAGCCTCTAACTTTGCTCGAACCGCCTCCTTAACATCAACGATTTCTTCGGCCATAGCCTTGGCAGGCGCACTAATACTGACCCCTCTAGGCAGATTAATCAGGTCAACGACGTGCAGAGGTGTGGAAGTGTATACCAAAGAGAATGGAGTCTTCCCCGTAGCTGAATGTACTGCGCTGTTGTACGCAAACTCCACTTGTGGCAGCGCTAAATCCCACTGTTTTGGCTTATCCCCACATACACTCCGTATCATATTTCCAAGCGTGCGGTTAGTGACCTCGGTCTGCCCATCAGTCTGTGGGTGAGCTGTGGAACTCCTGTTCAATGCCGTGCCAAACATCTTCCATAATGTGATCCAGAAGTGACTGAGAAATTTGGAGTCTCGGTCTGAAGTGATGGACTTAGGAACTCCATGTAGACGCACTACCTCCCTGAAAAACAGCTTAGCCACATGTGACACATCTGCGGTTTTCTTGCAAGCGGTGAAGTGAGACATCTTCGAGAATCGGTCAACTACCACAAATACAGAATCCACTCCTCGCTGGGTGCGGGGTAAACCCAACACGAAATCCATAGCCAGATCTTGCCAAATATCCTCAGGAATAGGTAAGGGCAAATAAAGTCCAGTATTTTGGGACTGACCTTTCGATACTTGGCAGATATAGCATCGCTGCACAATCGCCCCAACGTCTCTTCTCAAGTGGGGCCAATAAAATTTTCCCTCCAAACTAGCAATGGTCTTATCACGACCCAAATGACCGCTGAGACCACCTCCGTGCAAGTCTCGAATCAGCTTCTCTCGAAGTGAAGAACAAGGGACGCACAACTAACTTCCTTTGAATAAAAAGCCCTCACTGATATGAAAGTCACCACAAGGATGCCTCCCGCTGCACTTACTCCACAACTCCCTGAAATCAGTATCGTCCTCATACAACTCCTTTAGACTGTCAAATCCTACAACCTCCTGAGATAATGTTACCAGCAAAGAAACTCTCCTACTCAGTGCATCCGCCACTTTGTTCTGAGCACCTGACTTGTGCTGAATGATAATCGGGAACTTATGTAGAAAGCTAACCCATCGAGCATGCATTTTATTAATCACTTTCTGACTGTGCAGAAACTTCAAAGCCTGGTGGTCCGTGAATAGAATGAACTCGCGCTGGATCAGGTAGTGCTCCCACTGTCGTAGAGCCCTGAAAACTGCATAAAACTCCTGATCATAAGTACTCCACTTCTGGCGCGCCTCACTGAGCTTCTCACTGAAGAAAGCTACAGGCCTCTTCTCCTGGGTTAACACAGCACCAATCCCTACTCCACTCGCATCGCATTCCACCTGAAAGATTTTGTCAAAATCTGGTAAGGCGAGGACTGGGGCAGTACACAACTTCTCCTTGATGGCTGTGAAACTCTTTTCTTGTTCCTCCCCCCACTGGAACTTGCCTTTCTTTAGGCACTCGGTAATGGGTGCGGTGATTGTGTTGAAATTCTTCACAAATCGCCTGTAGAAAGTAGCTAGGCCATGAAAACTCCGGACTTCGGTCACTGATTGAGGTGTAGGCCAATCACGGATAGCACGAATCTTCTCCTCATCTGCCTGAATACCATCCTCTCCTACTATAAAGCCAAGGAACAACAGTTTGTTGGTGCTAAAAACACACTTCTTCAGATTCACATAAACTTGTTCTCTTGTAACACCTGTAATACTTGTCTCAAGTGTTCCAAATGCAACTCGGGGGTCTTACTATAAATCAGAATGTCATCAAAATAAACCACCACGAATGTACCCATAAACGGACGTAGGACCTGATTCATCAATCGCATAAAGGTGCTCGGGGCATTAGACAGTCCGAACGACATAACCAGCCACTCGTATAGCCCTTCCTTGCTTTTGAAAGCCGTCTTCCACTCATCTCCCAGTCTGATCTGAATCTGGTGATAGCCACTTCACAGGTCTATTTTGGAAAAGACCTTAGAACCAGCTAGCTCGTCAAGCATGTCTTCTAAACGCGGAATAGGGAACCGATACTTGATTGTGATTTTGTTGATGGCTCTACTATCCACGCACATCCTCCACTAATTCCCTTTCTTTGGAACAAGAAGGACCGGCACTGCACAAGGACTCATACTCTCCCGAATGAAACCCTTCTTCAGCAAATCTTCTATCTGATCTCTCAGAATCTCGTTCTCCTTAGGACTCATCCGGTAATGTGGTAAATTCGGCAGGCTAGATCCCGGAATGAGATCTATATGATGCTGAATATCTCGCATAGGGGTAACTCATTGGGTAACTCTTCAGCCGTTAACTCCTCAAAATCCTACAGGATCTCTCGCACACCTTCAGGAATCTCCCCTTCTTTCTCAGCACTCAGCAAACCCTTCACTATCACAGGACAGAAACACTCAGCCTCCACAATATCGGCACTAAATTCCTGCTCGTTGTGTGCTATGGCCAGAAAACTTGAATGCTTTGCCGGTTGCCTACTAAAACTCAAAACAGGAGCTATGGCAATTTTATGCTTTTCCCAGGCAAACAACACCACATTATCGCACCCTCTGTAGGTTACATCATTATCATACTGCCAAGGGCGACCAAGTAACACATGATAAACGTCCATATCAAGAACATCACATGGTACCTCTTCCCGATAATATTTTCCGATGGAGATAGGAACTTTGCAGGTACGTGTGACGCGGATCTGTGAGCCTTTACTGACCCAACCAAGCGCATATGGCCGCTCATGTGATTCTGTGGGCAACTTCAAGTGGTCTACTAGCTTCTGTGATACCAGGTTCTCCGAACTCCCGTTGTCCACAATCAGATTACACACCTTATTCATAATGGAACAATGAGACTTAAATAGGTTCTTACGCTGTCCCTCATTTGGTGTGGTCAGAAGAACTCTTTGCAGAACGATATTCACCGCTTCCGTAGATTCCTCCTCTGCAAACTCGACTCCTTCATATTCATCCTCCTCATCCGGTTCATAAGTCTCTCCCTCCTCCAGGATGGCTAGTGTTCTCCGGTCGGGCACACGTTCGACCTGTGTCCTTGCCCACCACATCGATAGCACTTGTCTCCACTCGGTTTAGTGTATGGATTGGGTGCTTTCTGAGTTGCGCCCCTATTAGGCTGGGGGCCTCCGGAACTGCCACTGCTAGGGCCAGCAATACTCTTATTCCCTGCGTATTGCTCCTTCACCATCACATTCTTCCCTTTATCATCACCGATTTCCGTAGCTCCCTGAGGGGGAAACCTACGAAAAGGCTGGAAATTCCGAGGGGCTTTCTCCATCGCTTCTGCCTTCAGCGCGAGGCTAGACGCGGCTGCCACTGACCAAACAGTCTGCAACCCCATCTTTTCCTGTATTGAAACCTTTAAACCGCTGATGTACCTAGCCACCTTCTGATTCTCCGTTTCTTTCAGCTCATTACGCTCGGATAGACGAAGAAACTCAGTAGTATACTCTGTCACAGAACGCCTGCCTTGAACACAATCAAGGTACAACTTGTACAGGATCTGTTCATAATCCTCGGGCAAGAAATGATCTAACATCAGCTGCTTCATTCGTCTCCACGTTCTGATAGGCGCCTTACCCTGCCGCCTCCTTTGGACCACGAGTTTGTCCCACCACACGGCAGCGGTACCCTTTAATCGGATCGCCACCATCTTCACTTGTTTGTTTTCTGGGACACCCATGACTTCTAAAAACCGGTCCACCTCAATCTGCCAGTCAAGGAACTCTTCTACTGCCATAGTTCCATGAAACAAAGGAATATCAGCTTTCACTTGATAATCATCATATCTATCCTCCTCTTCCTCCCGACCATGGTCCACAAGATCCTCTTCACCCGAACTTGAGTCCCCAGCGACTGGTGCACGCACACGAGGAACTCTAACTGGTACTTGTGCTTCCCTCTGTGCTCTCTCCTCTCCACCATTCGGATTGCCTCTCGTCGCCGCCATCTCTGTCAATTGGATTGACATAGCATCCATCCGTGCCATCACAGCAGCCAGGGCAGCGGCTACGTCCGCGTTGACCCTCTCTTGATCTGCTATGGGTTGATCTGCCATCTGATCAAGTTAGAAGAGAACAGGGAAAGACCTGCTTCTGATACCAACTGACGCAGCGTGACAAATAAGATAACTGAGTCCACCAGCAATGAACTCGCAAACGCTTGGAATCCACCAAGTAATCTCGGAATCCACCAAGAACGAAAACCAAAGGTTTATTAAAAGAAAATAAGATACATGAACGAAACCCTAAGTTGGGTTTAAATAAGAAACATAAAACCTAACTAGGAAAGGAAGACTAAACCTAATTAGGAAAGGAAAAACTAAAAGATAATTATGCTGCTAAAATTGTAAAAACCCTAATTATGCGGCTTGCCGATTTTGCCCTTCTTGCGCGATATTTGCTCTTCGATTTGCACTGCGAATTGCCCTGCATCATCTTCTGACCAAGCCCGACTTTTTCCTCACCGTCTTCGCTTCCTTCTCAACTGTCTCCGACGAGCCAGCGAGAAACGCAGCCAGCTCTTTATAACTCCTCGCCGGAACATCCCCGAATGCCAATCTCAAAGCAACAATCCCAAAGCACCAGACATCACTCTTCAACTCCATACGCTCATCGGTCAAAACCTCCGGTGGCAGCGCCGCCCATGCAGCTTCAGAGTCCTCAAACTTCCCATCAGGATCATAAGCCAATAAACCCAAGTCAATCCTCACTCCACCATCACTATCAACAAAAACATGCCTCAGATCAAATCCTCCATGCATCCACTTACACCCATGTATATAATCCAAACCCTCCAACACCTCCCTCAACACATATCCCACCTCCCTCTCCGCCAGTCCACCGCCGCCCGAACCCCTTCCCACCACCCGAGCCAGCGACGCAATGTGCTCGTAACGCATCACGACCCAAAGATCACCCTCATTCACAAAAGAACAAACTACCCTTGTAACATTCTTGTGATTCGATCGCTTCGAATGTTGGATGTCGCGAGTCAGGCAGATAACGTTTTCGAGCAAGCGCTGACGATTTAAGACCTTGATCGCCACGACCTCCCCCGAAAAAGCCTCGGGCTCCGGCTTGATGTACCGAGCTTTGTACAGAGTGGCTCCCTTTTCGGAAAGTTGAAGTTCCTCTATTGTCTTGTAGCTCTCTGCAGACCTCATGGCGCCAAGAGGGTGCTCTGCTTCAATTTTATTGGAAGACTGGTTTGATGGTATGTGATTCTCTAAGCTTGGTTTTGTTTTATAGTTTTTTTTTCAGATAACGAATTTGTTTTATAGAAATTGCATGGAATTTAGATAATCATTGATTAAATTTTAGAAGTCAGTTAGTTGATGATAACTTTGAAATCTAAACAAAATCCAGATCAGAATTTTTTAAGGAAAATTTCCTTTTGTCGTTGTATTTCATTTGCTTGTAATTAGAATTTAGAACATGTTTAATCAGTTTTGTATTTGTATGCTAAATTTGATTTTCAACCAATGAGAACACAAATTTATTTTAAAATTTAATTATCCTTTTGTCCAAAACATTGATTCCGAATAATCAGAGATTGCTTTTTATATAATTAATAATATAAATTTCCACCTCAGATCAACAGTTACTTAAATTCTAACTTACTTATTAGGGCTGTTCTTTTCCACTTCAATACAGTTTTATTAAGGCTCTGTTATTTTGCACTTTAATACAGTTTTATTAAGTTCAGTAAAGTTAAATTAAGTTCAATACAGTTAAATTAAGTTCAATACAGTTTAATAAAGTACAGTACAGTTAAATTAAGTTCAATATAGCTCAATAAAGTTCAGTACAGTTAAATTAAGTTCAATACAGTTTATATAGTTCAGTACAGTTAAATATACTTAAATTAATTTAAGTTAAAAAATGTAATATAATTTTTTTCAAGTCAATCTAGTTTTTTTTTATAGTTTTCAACCCTATTATTCAAAAATTTAATTTATTTTAATTTTTTCAATAATTTTTAGAAAAGCATAAGACATATATGATCTAACTATTTTCAAGTTTGTGTCCACACTTCTTCGGAAACTATTGCATCCGTTTGAAAATGGAAGTAAACTTTGTTGCACTTGATATGAATTTAAAGAACATGTGGAAATAAACATATGAATACAATATATTTTTTACATGGGAACGTACAATGGCATTCAAGTATAATTTTACATATCATCATCTTTATCCATGTTCATTTCCACTACATCATCTGGACAATCCTCAATAATTTGAAACGTTATCATGTCGCGTACTTGATTCATCTGCTATTTTTGCCGTTGATCAAATAAATTTGAATCTGCTCTTCCCAGCACGGTCTCATTAGCGAAAATGGCTATTGAAAAATTATGCATGCGAATGAAGTTATGCATAGTAAATGTAGCTGTAATTATATCACTTTGGCGCTCATCAGATTCTTGAAAAAATGATGACTAATACACATATAAATATACTATACATATATATAATTTTTCAATTTCAGCAAATTAATCAGTAAAGTTAAGTTAAATTAAATTCGATACAGTAAATTAAGTTCAGTACAGTTCAGTAAAGTTAAATAAAATCCGATACATTTAAATTAAGTTTAGTACAGTTTAATAAAGTTCAATACAATTTAATTAAGTTCAGTACAGTTTAGTTAAGTTCAGTACATTTTAGTTAATTCAGTACAGTTTAATTAAGTTCAGTACAATAAAATTTCAGTTAAATTAAGTTCAAAAGAACGGCACCTAAGTTCAGTACAGTTGAATTAAGTTCAATACAGTTTAATTAAGTTCAGTACAGTTAAATTAAGTTCAATACAGTTTAATTAAGTTCAGTACAGTCAAATTAAATTCAATATAGTTAAATTAAGTTCATTACTGTTAAATATACTTAAATTAACTTAAGTTAAAAAAATTAAAATAATTTTTGTAAGTCAATCTAATTTTTATATTTTCCAACCCTATTATTCAAAACTTTTATTTTATTTTTAATGTTCTAAATAATTGTTGGAAAACTGTAAGACGTATATGATCTAACGGTTTTTCAAGTTTGTGTCCACATTTCTTTGGAAACTATTGCATCCGTTTTAAATTGGAAGTAAACTTTGTTGCACTTTGAAATAGCTACGCGTTAGTACAGATCAACTGTACCAGCTAGAGGTGGAACACTCCGTGGTACAGTTGGTCACACAGAATGAGATAGCCAGAATGAAATGCAGAACAGTAAACGACACAAAGCAATTGGTGACCCAGTTCGGCTCAATGTAGCCTACGTCTGGGGGACTTCTCCCAAGTCCAAGGAACAATCCACTATTATGGTGTATAGTACAGATTAACGTTTGAACAGCCTTCCAAACTACTGAAACACCTATACTACCCTCCAAGTGAATTGGGTGATCTAAGCTTCCCTTAGATCCATGGACTCCCGTCTTACACGCTCGGACCTCCTTCTGAGGCTGGTTGTGATGGTCGTCTTGTTGTGTGAGTTAAACTACACGCACAGAATAGCACAGTGCAGCGACGACACCTCTTGAGCTCTGAAAGAATTTGTGCGCAGCAACTATGAATGAGTTCAAGTAAAAAGAGCAAGTTGCTTACCAACTTGCGGCCCTCAATCCTTCTACGACAGCATGAAGACTCGTAGATTAGAATGGTGTAATCCGCATAGTGAGTGATGGCTCTCTCACACGGTGTTTCTCAAGTGTTGCTCAATCGAAATATGAAGCCCTGAGGTTCTTTATATAGTTGCCGTGTGAATCCAGGGGATAAGAAAACCCTAGATTTTATTTCCTAAACCCTAGACGAAGTAAGAAATACTTCCGTTGAGATCTGCATGACTTTATCTTGACAATATCAGGTTTGATGATGTGGCGCACGCATAGATAAGATAGAGATATATCAGTTCAGAAAAATCAGGAGAGTGCTGATTTTTTGGAACTGACAGTTTTATCTAGCACAGCTTCTTGTACAGTTCTCGTTTTGCCTAGATGGCACTTTTTACTCCAACAATCTCCCCCTTGACATTTGAGGCAAAATCCTTTTCTGCATGACAGGTTAATCCTCTAGCTAGCACAGATAGATATTAGAAGCTAGCACAGTCTTGCCCAAACACGTTCTTCATTCATATAGGGCGGGGCTTCAACACAAACCAAAACATCAGCAAACCGAAAAAAAACAAACAAACACACCACAAGTCACTTCATTCATGCAGATTCTCCCCCTGTTTGACTCAAGTGGCAAGGGGCTGTTGCACCGACTATTCTTCCGTGGATTCAGAATCAACCTCTTCCGGAGCTTCAGCAGAAAGATTTCCCAAGTCAGCAAGCAGATCTTGAAGCTGAGAACGCTGAGTATGCATCCGTTTGATCTCACTTCCGAGAAAAGAAATTTGGCCTCTTACCTCCTTAGCAAACTTCTTGTGAATAGCGACTGGCAGTTGGATTGTTGCAGGGAGTTTTATTGACGCTTTGCTTGGCACATCAACCACCCGGGCATCCTTAAACAGTTTGTGATCCATGGCAAGCACTTTGGGATCAGCTGAAAGCTCATCTGCTGACGACAAGATGTCGGGGAACTGTTCCAGAACAAGCTGATAAAGGAGGGAAGGAAAACCAATCGGTAGCTGGTCTCTTCCTGACACTGAGTGTTTTACTATGTGCGCAAACACCAACTCTCCCAGATTGACCCGTTTCTTCATTCCAACCGCATAAAGAAGCTTTGCGAGTTCCTTTGTAACAGATCCACGATTCATTGACGACATCCAATTGTAATGAGCAATTTGATACAAAAAAGCATACTTGGTTGATAATTCCGAAGGTTTGAAATTTGCTCCTTTCCAGTGCACTTTGACTCCTTGAGTGATTTCCTGGGCAATAGTATTTAAATCTTCTGTAACAGTTTCAGCACCCCACTGAGGAGCTTCCCAACAGGCATTGATCAGCTCTGGCGTTAAGTACACAGCTTTTCCTCTAACACGAAGTTGACCATACTGTTCACTCCCCTGCACCCCAAATTCTGCAGGCAGATTTACCATTACTTCGCGTACAAGCTTCTCAGAGAACTTGCCAGCCTTTCGCAGAGAGCCTAGAACCTTGCATTCACTGAGATAGGCAAATAGTGTTCCCGGATACTTTTTGACATTGATTACTTTCTCAGCCACCATTGTCCTGTGCAGAATAACTTCCCATCTTTCAGCATGAGCCTTGGATGCGAACCAGGTACCCCTTATCAGGCTCCCTTGAACAGACGATGGCTTCTGATGGACCAAAATTATACGAATCATAAACACAGTGTAACCCCCTTAATTAGACATTTTGTCTATTTAACTTTTACTTGTTAGTTCAGATATATTTCTACAGAGTATTTCAGAGCTTAGAGAGAATACATGCTAAAGAGGAGCTTTTAAAGCAGAAAAGATATTACGAGTCGATCCAAGGTCAAGATCATATGCCGACTGAAGAAATATCAAGGATCCTGACGTTGAATCACTCATAACAAATTAATCAGAAGAATCAGGAGAGGAATCAAGACAGCCCGGGACAAAACACATTGACAGTTTTTGTGAAAAGACTGCACAAAACTGTACAAAATTCACATTTGGGCAAGATGACCGGCCACTTGGGCAAGAGGTGGCCAAAGCCACCCCTCCTCCTCCCTCCACCACCGGCAACCGGCGGCTCCTCCACCCATGGTGACCGGCGGCTTTTTGCTCCTCCACATGTCTCCTCCTCCTTGCTCCTCCTTCCTCCTCCCTTGGATCAAAAGACATGTGGTGGCTCCTCCACCCTCCATTCTCCTCCTCCATGGATGGCCTCCACATGCAACCATCTCCACCCTCCATGGCTATAAAAGGAGGAGCTCCTCCCCTCATTTGAACACACCTCAATCATCCATAATTCACTTCTCTCTCTAAGTTTATGTATTTGTAAGTTTGGCTTTGGAAATAAAGGATAGCTCCCTTGGCGCTTCAACGGTTGTAAGTAATTCTTAGTATTTATTCAACTATTTTTATTTCCTTAGTTATAATGTTTAGCGTGATGAATAGTAGCTAAACTAGTAGTTCGGTAGAAGGGGCGCACTTGTATTATAAAATGTTTTAGACTATTAACTTAGTGTCTCGTATTAGTATTCAAAACTTATTCTATGTGCCATATATAAAGTTAGAATTTCCAAGGGTGAGTGAACCATTTGTAACTGGGCCAAAGGGACCAAATGGGTAAGCTTGTCCTTGGGGGTTCGTGATCATACTCGGGTAAGTGGACCATTTGTAACTGGGCCAAAGGGACCAAATGGACAAGCTTATCCGAGGAGGTCGACTTATCCTAAAAACCATTTGAAAACTGGGCCAAAGGGATCAGATGGATGCACACAGGCTAGCGTACCTTGAAATGGGTACTGGTGCTAGTTTAAGTAGAATAAGTGCTCTACGACCTTGAAAAAGGCTAGGCAATGTTACAAGTCTTGAGCTAGGAATAGCCTCGATTCATGTTTGAATACTTAGACGATTCACTAAAGGTCAATGATAAACAGGATATAATACAAGGCCCCTGAAACCGAACATTTCTCTTTAATTATAAACTGCAATTTACTTTCCAGTACTAAAACCAACCAACCAACCAATCAATCAATCAATCACTTAGCTGGTAGCTTTAAAATCAACCAATCGACCTAAAACACGCTCTCTCGCTGGACAACCCCCTCAAAGAACATCTATTCCCCTGATTCCCTTGGGTTCGACCCCTACTTACCAAGTACTACCCAATAGTATAGTTGTGAGTAGCGGACTATTATAAATTTATTTGCACAAATCGCTTTGACGACGAGCGGTCTGTCAGCTTCACAGCAAATTTAACCTTCTTGGAAGCCTTGGAGGACTTAGCAGCAGCTGATCTCTTCACGCCTTGGTTCACGTTTTGTTTCAGCTTGACAATATGAGAAAGTTCGTCAGAGTCCTCACTTTCCATATTCGACGCCGATTTTTGGGCAGAGGGCTTCTTCAAGGCTTGTTCAGATGCTGGTACAGGGTCTTGCACTACCTCAGGCACAGATTCTTCATCTGCATCTTCTTCTTCAGACGATGCCTCCTCAGCCAAAGACTTTGCAGCTGTATTTTGGATGGATTTGGAAGATTCCATCGCTAACATAGTCATCTCTGCTTGATCACTTTCTCCTTGCTCATCACTGGCACCAAACAATTCATCGGTCTTACAGTCTGACTCCCCAGACCTATCAGCCTCAACCTTACTCTTATCTTCAGCATTTTTCACAGACTCCACAAGGACTGATTGACCAACGGTCTGATCTGTAATAGGTGCGGGTACAGAAGACTCGACAAATGGTACTGAGTGCGCATCTGCATCCTGCTCGGTCTGTTCAGTCACTCCTACTTTCTCGGATTCTGCAGGCAAGACCTCTCTTGCTTGCTGGCCCTTCGCCAACTCTTCAACAGAAAAAGAGGAACTTCCGACCACTACTTGGTCCCCAATAATGCTATCAGACACACTCTTCTTCACCAACTCTTCAACCCCAACAGTTTTACTAACCAGTATAACAGAGGCACTAGAAATTTTAATAGACTGTGCAGTAGTCATACCTCTAGGGTTTACCGAAGAAACCCCCTTTTCTGGAGACTTGACAAGACCAGATCTCTTCTTCTTGAGACGAGAAGAGTCAATCGGTAGAGAAGTCTCCCCCTCAATCGCATGATGCTTTGAAGGTAAGGCTGGGTCTTGAAGGGTCACCGACGGCACGGTCGTGGAATCGACGGCCTTGGTAGCTTCCTCCGTAGGTGTCTCAGTAGGAATCACACTCACGGGAGGCTTTGGGGTTGCCTTCTTGTACTTAAGGGTCTCACCTTTCACAACAGATGCCTTGGTTAGCGTCTTTGGTCGAGACGTAGGCTTGTTGCTTCCTTCTACAGCGGTGGAGGATTTGCTTTTCCTTGTGTTTACCATCTTCGAATGAGCCAACAAAAATATCCGAGTGAACAAATCTGTTGCAGGAAGCAGTTTGGGGTTTTTGATTGAATGCGGATGGATTCCACACTTGCCTCCTTCTTCTTAAATAGGCCTGCAAATAGAACTGAAATAGATTTGAAATTTAAAAATTAGTTTCAGCGGACGAGCAGTCTTCTCGGGCTTCGGGGTAAAGAGTCGTTGTAGATATCCCAAAAAAATATCTTCCTCTTTAATTGTTTCCACGTCAGCACAGTAGATATGAGACACTACGCTGGTTATCTTTCAAGGAGTTGTTACAGTTGGATTTTGCACATTGCTCCTTACTACCTGGCATGTCAGTACTACTGATAAGAGTTCTGCTCAGCTGACTGCCCCTGACGTCGAAGTCTACTAGTTTTTTATGACACAAAGGCCAAGTGCAGACCTTTGTGTCTCAAACCTCTCAGCATCCAATGGCTTGGTCAGAATATCCGCCAGTTTCTTCTCTGTTGGCATGTGGAACAGACTAATGACTTTGTCTTCAACTAGTTCTCTAATGAAATGATGGCGGATGTCGATGTGCTTTGTCCGTGAATGCTGTACTGGATCCTTAGAGATGCTGATTGCACTCATATTGTCACAATATAACGTCATAGTGTTCTGATCCAGTCCCACTTCCTTGAGCATCTGCTTCATCCAAGTCATCTGAGCACAGCAGCTCCCGACAGCCATGTACTCTGCTTCAGTAGATGACAGTGAAATACTATTCTGCTTCTTGCTAAACCAGGATACAAGGTTATTTCCTACAAAAAAACATCCACCCGAAGTACTCTTTCTGTCCTCGATATTGCCAGCCCAGTCTGCATTTGAGTAGCCAACGATACACCCACTTGTATCTCTAGTATACCACAGACCATAATCAGCAGTACCACTTACATATTTGATGATCCTTTTCACCTGTAACAGGTGACTGTCCTTTGGATTGGCCTGATATCTTGCACAGACTCCCACAGCTTGACAGATATCTTGTCTGGTCGCAGTCAGGTATAGCAAGCTCCCGATCATGCTTCTGTACAAGGTCTGGTCTACTGAGGCTCCTGCATCATCCTTAGTGATCTTCACATGTGTAGCAGCGGGAGTTCTCTTGTGGGTAGCCTTGTCCAGTCCAAACTTCTTTACTAGATTTTTAGCGTACTTGGCTTGAGTAAAGAATATCCCTTCCTTCGACTGTGTAACTTGCAGTCCCAAGAAGTAGTTCATTTCTCCCACCATGCTCATTTGAAACTCGCTTTGCATCTGGGCCACGAACTCATCCACCATTTTTTGAGAGTTATACCCAAACACTATGTCATCGGCGTAGATCTGAGCAATGATAAAGTGTTTGTTCTCCTTTTTCACGAACATCGTCTTGTCGATTCCTCCTCGAGTGTACCCCATGCTTATGAGGAATTGAGTCAACCTGTCATACCAATCTCTAGGGGCTTGCTTTAGCCCGTACAGCGCCTTCTTCAGTTTGTAAACATAATCTGGAAAATGAGGATCCTCAAAACCTTTCAGCTGTGCCACATACACTTCCTCGCATGGCAGACCGTTCAAGAAGGCACTCTTCACGTCCATCTGAAATAGTTTAAACTTTAGTTAGCATGCCACTGCAAGTAGAAGATGAATAGCTTCCAAGCGAGCTACTGGGGCGAACATCTCGTCAAAGTCAATCCCTTCGATCTGAGTGTATCCTTGAGCAACTAGCCTAGCTTTGTTCCTCCGTAATGTTGCCGCTTTCATCGGTCTTGTTTTTGAATATCCACTTTGTTCCAATGATATTGACTCCATTTGGACGAGGGACAAGATCCCAAACATTGTTACGAGTGAATTCTCCCAACTCTTCTTGCATGGCCGTGATCTAGTGGTCATCTTGCAAGGCTTCCTTCACATTCTTGGGTTCCACCTTTGACAAATAGCAGCTATGGTTAATCATTTCTCTGTAATTAATATGGGGTTTACCTCTAGTTCTGATCTTGTCGTGAGGATTCCCAATAATACTTGACAGGGGATGATTCTTTTGAATTCTGCTAGACGGTTGCAAGCTGTTTTCACTGCTTCCCGATTGAGTTTGATTCACCTCACTTTCATTAGTATCTTGCATGTGAACGTCATTATCGTCTAACACAGTCTCTGGCACAACTTCAGAATTCGTATCTTGTACATACCCTTGCACATGTAGCTGACAAGTATCTTCAGAATCTTGCATATGTACATCATCCTCCTTCTCGGCCGATTCTAACACAGTTTCAGGCACAATCTCAGAATTTGCATCTGGTACAGATTCTTGCACAGGCTTGCCACCAGTATTCCGAGTTTCCATATCATCATCTGGCTCCTTCCTCAGAAGAGAATCATTGGCATCGTCGATCACCACATTGATAGATTCAACCACTGTTCTAGTTCTCTTGTTGTAGACACGATCGGCTCTACTGTTTGGGGAATAACCCAGAAACAGTCCTTCATCACACATCCTATCCAGCTTCTGTCTTTGCTCCCTATCAGTTAGAATATAGCAAGTACTTCCAAAGACATGAAAGTGCTTGACAATAGGCTTTCTTCCTTTCCATAGCTCATAGCTAGTTTTGTCCATCCCTGGTCGAATCAGGACTCTGTTCAGGACGTAGGTAGCAGTTAACATAGCTTCAGCCCACAGATTCAATGGAACGTTCTTTGCATACAACATAACTCTCGTCATCTCTTGTACAGTTCGATTTCTCCGCTCTACTACTCCGTTCTGTTGCGGTGTGATGGGAGAGGAGAATTGGTGAACAATGTCTTGCTCATCGCAGAACCGGGCAAACTTCTCATTCTCAAACTCCCGCCCATGGTCACTTCGTATGGACAAGAGATTTTCTCCTCGATTTCTTCTTTCATTAATCAGACAGGTAGCAAGATGTACGAAGGCATGCACAACTTCAGACTTTTCACGCAAGAACATAATCCAGGAGTATCTGGTGTTGTCATCTATACATACGAAAGCATACCTCTTACGCCCAATACTCTCCACCTGCATTGGTCCCATCAGATCCATATGCAGTAACTCAAGAGGACGCTTGGTGTAGATTCTGTCCACTTTCTTGTGCGCTGCTCGAGTTGGCTTTCCTGCTTGACAGTCACCACAAATAATTTGCATATCTCCTCTAATATTAGGAATACCTTCAATCAATCGCTCGTTGGCCAAGAATTTCAAAGCTCTGAAATTTATGTGTCCCAAGCGTTGATGCCATAGATGTACTTCATCGGACTTGCTCAACATGCATGTAATTGCTGTTGGGGTTGTGGCATGGCTCAGGAGATAACAGTTGTTGCTGGCACGATCTCCTTCCATCACGCATACACCATGTTGGTCATAGACTTGGCAGGAATTTATTGTGAATTGAACTTGATTTCGACCATAACACAGCTGGCTAATGCTGAGCAGATTTGCCTTTAGCCCATCAACCCAATAGACATCATCTAGCTTTGGCATACCTGCCACATTCAGAGTTCCTTTGGCGAGAACTCTTGCTCTTTTCCCGTCACCAAAAGTCACATGGTGCCTGTCGATCGGTCTCAGATTAGTCAGGTTTTCTCGAACTCCAGTCATGTGTCTTGAACAGCCGCTGTCGAAGAACCAGCTCTCCTCATCCTCCTTGTCAGTTGAGCTGTACGAGACACAGCAGTATTGATCATTCTTCGGTCTCCATACCATCCTGTTTTGTCTCCTTAGTGGTTCTTTGAACTGACTGTCACGTCTACAACGATAACAATGACGCTTGATGTGTCCAGGCTTGCTGCAGTAGTAGCACACCCTAGTACGTTGACATCCACTGTCTCTAGGGACATGAAACTGGTTGTAGGTTTCTCTGGCACATACGAACTTATCCGCTGTCTTATTTTTGTTGTCTTTAGGAACTGTGCCACTAGCTTTTACAAATTTTGTTTCACCACTTTTCTTCTCACCAGTGAATCCAAGCCCTCTAGTATCTTTTATTTTCTTCTGCACAGACAGGATCTGGTCCAGATTCTTAGACCCTGTGTTCAGGCTGTTCAGGAGCTTCTTGATTGAACCCATCTCCTCCAAAAGCTTCTTCAATTCTAGTTTGTCTCCTTCCGCCTTTTGTTTCAGCTCTTTTACTTCTTTCTCCAGATTGTCTTTCTCCTGTGCAAGTAAGCTGGCTTTGGATTTCAGTTCCTGCTTTTCCAGTTTCAGAGTGATCACACCTGCATTCAGTCTCCTGTTGATGTCTACTAGCTCAGTCCATTTTGAGAACAACAGTGCATATTTCTCAGCAATGCACTCATCAGTGATTTCTTCTTCATCACTTTCTTCACCTTCGTTCTCTTCCACATTAGCATCTTCCTTTTTGTCACATTCTGTGGAACTAGTCCTGGCAGGGTTTGTGGTACAGTCTATCATGCAAGTCTGAGCGACAAAGTTGCTTGTTTCCTCTTCTTCTGTGCTCTCCTCATTTTCATCATCACTCCAGCTGACATTCAATGACTTCCCATTCTTCTTCATCAGGGTGTTGGCACACTTTGCTTGTATGTGGCCAAACCCTCCGCATTCCCTGCACTTTATTCTTTTGGTTCGAACGCTTTTGCCGTTCTCCTTCTGGTCCGACTGTCTTTCCCGCGGCTGGAAATCTGCTCTTCTGGCATCTTGAGTTTTTGACTGATTCAGGCTATTCTGGCCAGCACCCCTACGGTTGATCTTCTTCAACAGTTTGTTGAAGTTCTTTGTGAGTAATGCCAGTTCCTCGCTTACTCCATCAGTGGATTCATCGTCTACTCCAGTCTCAGCTTTCAAGCCTACAGATTTAACCTTGGCTTCTGGTACAGTCAGATGTTGTAGTTCATAAGTGCACAGATTTCTAATTAATTCTTGCCAGCTTATAGTCTTTGTATTGTGCGCCTCTTCTATGGCTGTCACTTTCATAGCAAATCGTTTAGGCAACGACCTCAGGATCTTTTGCACAACCTTCTCTTCGGGCAGAGCTTCACCAAGGGTAGATGCCTCATTCACAATATCACAGATTCTGGCATTGAAGTCCTTGATGGATTTATCCTCATGCATCCTAGCTTTCCAGTAACCATAATTTGGCCCTTCCAACAACACCGGGCGAGTAGTGCTTTGTCCTTCCTTGATGCTCATCTTACAACGGTAGCTCGCTTCCCAAGATCTCACTCCGTATGTTGAGAACCTGCTCTGATACCAATTGAAATAGCTACGCGTTAGTACAGATCAACTGTACCATCTAGAGGTGGAACACTCCGTGGTACAGTTGGTCACACAGATTGAGATAGTCAGAATGAAATACAGAACAGTAAACGACACAAAGCAATTGGTGACCCAGTTCGGCTCAATGTAGCCTACGTCTGCGGGACTTCTCCCAAGTCCAAGGAACAATCCACTATTACGGTGTATAGTACAGATTAACGTTTGAACAGCCTTCCAAACTACTGAAACACCTATACTACCCTACAAGTGAATTGGGTGATCTAAGCTTCCCTTAGATCCAGCGACTCCCGTCTTACACGCTCGGACCTCCTTCCGAGGCTGGTTGTGATGGTCGTCTTGTTGTGTGAGTCAAACTATACGCACAGAATAGCACAGTGCAGCGACGACACCTCTTGAAATTTGAAATAATTTGTGCGCAGCAACTATGAATGAGTTCAAGTAAAAAGAGCAAGTTGCTTACCAACTTGCGGCCCTCAATCCTTCTACGACAGCACGAAGACTCGTAGATTAGAATGGTGTAATCCGCATAGTGATTGATGGCTCTCTCACACGGTGTTTCTCAAGTGTTGCTCAATCGAAATATGAAGCCCTGAGGTTCTTTATATAGTTGTCGTGTGAATCTAGGGGATAAGAAAACCCTAGATTTTATTTCCTAAACCCTAGACGAAGTAGGAAATACTTCCGTTGAGATCTGCATGACTTCACCTTGACAATATCAGGTTTGATGATGTGGCGCACGGATAGATAAGATAGAGATATATCAGTTCAGAAAAATCAGGAGAGTGCTGATTTTTTGGAACTGACAGTTTTATCTAGCACAGTGATCGGTTGTAATTTAGCGGAAATATCCAATAAGAATATCAAATACTTATGTTAATCACGGTTAATCAAAACAATTTGTATTGACTTGGGAAACCCAAGGTCGTACCCAAAAGATAGGTGATTAAACTAATAGTGCTAAAGATTAAATCTAGAATGTTTATGGTTTGGGGGGGATTTGTTCCTCGAAAGAGGTTGATAGCAATGATTTACTATCCGAAAGGGAGATTTTAGCAATGAACAAGTAAACAATCAATCAAAGATGACTAGGGATTACTTCCCCACCTAGACAATTATCGTGACAATGATATTGGATGTCAATCATGAATTTGCATGCACATTAGTAGAATTTAGCCATGTAACATTCACACTAAGTTCAACTCGCGCTACAACTTAGGATAAAGAGGTTACACCTCGCATAGGACCTCACACTCGTGCTCTATTAGCCCTATAGAACATGCGTTTCTAGTCTCACACTCGCGCTCTATTGACTAGATAAACACATTCTTGTTAAACTCAAGCTATTCTCATTAGAATTTAAGTATCGCCATGTAACACAAAAACTCTAATGCCTCTTCATTCATTTCATTAAAGTCATGTTGATCAACGTGAGCTACATCAAACATGAGATTAAGCTAAGTTCCCATTGAGGACATTTCATAAACACCTTATGGGCAACTCTAACACTTAGTTCAAATGAAGAAGATTAATGTGCAAACTTATTCAATATTGACGTCAATAGTATTTATATCATCACAATCATGTCTAGGGGATCCATAATCCCCAATCAAGGTCACTACTCACTCATAGTGAGTTTACAAACAAAAGCCACAATAGAAGTGCAAATAACCATGTAGAAAGTAGAGTTTAGAATTTCAAAACCAATATGGAGATTCAATAGCACTAGATGATTCAATTTTCTTGTTGTTGATGACTCCAAAATCTCTGCTCAAAGCCTCCCAAAATCGCCCAAAAGTCTCCCAAAATCGCCCAAAAGTCTCCCCCCTTTTCAGAAACCCTTAGTTTCTATTTATAGCAAAACAGTAAAAATCCTGCCTTGACGACTCAATCGGGCGGTTCAATTCGTGAAGGATTTTCAACCGGCCGGTTCAATCAGGGGAAAGCTTGCTTGGACTTTCTGAGCATTTGAACCGGGCGGTTCAATTCGTGAAGGGATTTTCAACCGGCCGGTTCGGGTCCTCAGAGCCTCTTAACATCCGAATCTGATCTTGGTGTAAACTACAAAGTTGTAGTCCTTTGAATAAGCTTTCCAACAAGCTTTGAATCGACCAAATCGGACATCGTATGAGCCCTACGCGTCCAAAACAAGGTGCAAAGGTCAATATTGCTCGGTTTGGCCCCGAAACACCATATTTTCCTCCGAAACTGCTCGGTTTTGCTCCAAAATTCTACTCACTTGTGTTCTCAGCTTAAACTCTGTAATTTGCCTAAAATGAACCACAAAGCATCAATTAGCAAGTGAAATCGTAATAAAATGATCGAAACAATAAGCATAGAGGTCGCCTAAAATGCATATGTTTTAGCGCTATCAAATCACCCCACACTTAATGTTTGATCGTCCCGAGCAAACTAATCATAGAGATCAACAACAATAATGCATTTTGCTCACTCATGATCGGTTCAAAGAATCTCCATATGGTCACGAAAACTAACTAAAACACTAAGGAATAAATTCTACTTCTAACTAACCGTTTTCGTAGGTAACACAAGTGCATTTAGTGAATGCACCAAGCCTTTAAACCCCTAGGCTACCCTAGTGGAGGAGTTGTAGTCCCGTTAGAGTTTTCAGACACGGGAATACTCACAAATCCCACAAAGAGAACAACCATCCAATTAGGCATTTTAAGTTCACCATTGTCAAAGTACTAGGCAAGGTGTTTTTCATGAAGTTCACAATGTATTCAACTAGAGATGTGCATTTCAATCACTACATGAAACCTCTTCAAATCCTTGTAGAAATTCATGAATTAGGACATTCAAGCAAATCAAAGCAAAGACTAATAAATCTTTAATCAAGGATTCTAGTCATTTTCTATGTTAGTGACTTCAAGAAAACAATCTAATAATTGCAAAGAAATCTCGTTGGATCACTCACAAATGCTAGCAAGGAGGCTAGTCCATTGGCTTGTGAACTTAGAAGAACTCACTCTCAAGCCTAGGACACATAGGTCACTTAGTCATAAGAGAGGTGGAGTTCCAACAATAAGGTATTCGTATACCCTTGCAAATCATTTCATGCCTAAGTATAAAAGAATTCGAGATTCGTCCCTTAGTGAATTCTTGCTAGTAAGCATCAATTGCCTCATTGGTTTTCATGCTAGAGAATGGCGGAATAGCCGATTGTCAAATCTAAGTGCTTCGTATTTTCTAATTTTTCTTCAAATGGCCTTTGGCCTACAAATGCTTTCGAGGGGGAACTTTTCTTCCTAACCCCCGACATTTGTATATTTTGATCAAAACTTCTCGTGATCATCGAGAGAGTTTTTAGTCGGGGCTTTGCCCTCTTTAGACCATAAGAATGAAGCTTTTTTTTTTGAATGAGGCCTATTTTTCACCCTCTTTTGACTCCACACTTAGAACTTTGACAAAGGGCTAAGTGTTAAAAATGGAGCATGACAATCCAACAAGACAAATCCACTAGATAAGCAAGGTCACTAAGGTCACCTAAAGGCAATCATGGCATGCAAGGGTTTTAAAATTGTAAATCATTTCGATTTTGTGCATTCAAAGATAAACTCTTTAGTCTTAATGAGAAAAAGCTTAGAATAAAAGATAAAGAAGTGCTAGTAGATGCTTTGATCCTCAAGAATGAAAGTCAACAATCCAATCCATTAGTCATCTAAAGGCTCAATCAAGTGAAATCATGCACGACTAGTTGAATTAGGAGTGAGATTTTTCGAAAATGTTTCCTTGCCTAGACTTTTTGTTTTCATTTAATAATTCGAAATTTTTGGATGAATTGCATAGTAGTGCGAGTGTTTCCCCTTAAACATACAAGTTGATTGGATTCCACACATTAAAGCATATCAAGCAACCACAAACATCTCATGTAGTCAAGATATGTCAAAATATAGGCACCCCACACTTATGTCCTATCAAGGCATCAAGTTAACCAAGCACATGTTAAGAAATCATCAAATATAGGCATTCGCACATGCATAGTTCATATCCTCAAATTCTTGCACGGAACAAATAGAAATCCAATCAAAATAGATATACTCGAAGATCGGGAGAGAAAACACTCACAAGCCTAGTTTAACGTCTTGGCTAAGACGGAGCCGATTCTCCTCTTAGGAGATAGGAAGCACACTTGAGGAGTCTTTTGCTAAAATCCCTCCTCAAGCGGGGTCTTGGACTTGATCGTGTCAAACCACCTTCATATCCCATTTGAATTTCCTCCCACCAAGCCTACAATGGACTTTCCTTTGGGAGCATGGCCCCTTCAAGTATGAAAACCCCTTAAAGATTAAGGGGCCATGGGAGCTTTTTCCAATTAGTCCTTAAAAATATGGCAAGAAGCTCCAAAACTTGTCTCGAGACGAAGTAGTGAAGAAAAGGTCTTCATAACTTGTCCCGAGAATGATGGGCATCCCTTCCTCAAGTTTTTCACATATTTCCTTGGGTGCCCATTTCTCAATATCCCTCTCTATAACTTTGTCTCCTTGCATGCGAGAATGCTCTTCAATTTGCTCCATGAAAACCTCAACAAAGTCTTCATACCCCCAAAGTCCTTTTCTCAATCGGCTCTTCCTCTATCTTATCCTCATCAAGAAGTTTGGGTTCACATTCAAGCTCACTCATAGCGGGAGGAGGAAGTTCTTCTTCATTGACCAAGGGTGTTTCTTCTATGCACGAGGCATCATCTTTGAAGAATTCCTCATCAGAGAGCGTACATGGGATGTTGAGTTCTTGTGTGTTCTCATCTAAATGATCTTGAGATGTGCTAGTGGTGAAGGATGCTTCACTTTTGCATTCTACCTCGTCTTCGTCACAAGATTCACCATCCCTTTGGTTGTAATGAGTTATGGTGCCGACTCTCCAAAATTCATCTTCCCTTTCTTGATCCCATTCTTCCCTTGAGACATTAGATTCAAGGACTTCTTCTTCGGGTACCTCCTCTTCCTCATCCAAGTTTTCATTTTCCATTGCTTGTTGCCCCAATTCGCTTTCCAAAACTTGGTGTTGAGCATCCATCTCCCTCAATTTAGCATTTTCGCTTTTTAACTCATGGTTTCGAGCCTCCAATATTTTCAATTGAGCGTCCATCTTCTCTTGGTTTTCAAGGAATGTGGCAAACATGGCTTCAAAATCGGAGGGCTCATTTGACGGTTGAGGAGGTTGAGGGTATGGAGGATAGGAGCCTTCAATATTAAAACATTGACTATCATTCCAATTTTGAGCGTGGGTATGTGATGGATTCCAAGAGTTTTCCCAATAGCCGTTTGGTTGCTCCTCTTCTAGGACATCCCCATCCAAATTATAATGACTAGTTTGATAGTCATGCTCTTGGTCATTCCAATATGGTTGCTCCTCCTCTTGATAGTATCCCTCATTAGAATAGACTTGTTGGCTTTGATTGTTCATCCAATAGTCTTCACAATAGGCATTTGGTTGACCCTCTTCATAATAACCTTCATTGTCTTCATACTTCCCTTTGTCAACCAAAGCATTAACCCTACTCATCATGCTCTCCACTATCTTTTCCAAATCACTAACTTGATCTTTTATCGCATAATTGCAAAAATCCTCTTCATAATAATCTTCATCGTGCATGACTTGTTGGTTATAGTGATCCATCCTCGCAAAACAAGATTAACGAAGTTAGTAAGGGATATGAGAGAAAAACAAGAATATACAAGTAAAAGAAAAAGAAAAATATTTACAAGAATAGACAAACTAAAAAAATCTATTAGCACCTAGTTAATTAACATATCCCCGCCAACGGCGCCATTTGATCGTTTGTAATTTAGCGGAAATATCCAATAAGAATATCAAATACTTATGCTAATCACGGTTAATCAAAACAATTTGTATTGACTTGGGAAACCCAAGGTCGTACCCAAAAGATAGGTGATTAAACTAATAGTGCTAAAGATTAAATCTAGAATGTTTATGGTTTGGGGGGGGATTTGTTCCTCGAAAGAGGTTGATAGCAATGATTTACTATCCGAAAGGGAGATTTTAGCAATGAACAAGTAAACAATCAATCAAAGATGACTAGGGATTACTTCCACACCTAGACAAATATCGTGACAATGATATTGGATGTCAATCATGAATTTGCATGCACATTAGTAGAATTTAGCCATGTAACATTCACACTAAGTTCAACTCGCGCTACAACTTAGGATAAAGAGGTTACACCTCGCATAGGACCTCACACTCGCGCTCTATTAGCCCTATAGAACATGCGTTTCTAGTCTCACACTCGCGCTCTATTGACTAGATAAACACATTCTTGTTAAACTCAAGCTATTCTCATTAGAATTTAAGTATCGCCATGTAACACAAAAACTCTAATGCCTCTTCATTCATTTCATTAAAGTCATGTTGATCAACGTGAGCTACATCAAACATGAGATTAAGCTAAGTTCCCATTGAGGACATTTCACAAACACCTTATGGGCAACTCTTAACACTTAGTTCAAATGAAGAAGATTAATGTGCAAACTCATTCAATATTGACATCAATAGTATTTATATTATCACAATCATGTCTAGGGGATCCATAATCCCCAATCAAGGTCACTACTCACTCATAGTGAGTTTACAAACAAAATCCACAATAGAAGTGCAAACAACCATGTAGAAAGTAGAGTTTAGAATTTCAAAACCAATATGGAGATTCAATAGCACTAGATGATTCAATCTTCTTGTTGTTGATGACTCCAAAATCTCTGCTCAAAGCCTCCCAAAATCGCCCAAAAGTCTCCCAAAATCGCCGAAAAGTCTCCCCCCTTTTCAGAAACCCTAAGTTTCTATTTATAGCAAAACAGTAAAAATCCTGCCTTGACGACTCAACCGGGCGGTTCAATTCGTGAAGGATTTTCAACCGGCCGGTTCAATCAGGGGAAAGCTTGCTTGGACTTTCTGAGCATTTGAACCGGGCGGTTCAATTCGTGAAGGGATTTTCAACCAGCCGGTTCGGGTCCTCAGAGCCTCTTAACATCCGAATCTGATCTTGGTGTAAACTACAAAGTTGTAGTCCTTTGAATAAGCTTTCCAACAAGCTTTGAATCGACCAAATCGGACATCGTATGAGCCCTGGGCGTCCAAAACAAGGTGCAAAGGTCAATATTGCTCGGTTTGGCCCCGAAACACCATATTTTCCTCCGAAACTGCTCGGTTTTGCTCCAAAATGCTACTCACTTGTGTTCTCAGCTTAAACTCTGTAATTTGCCTAAAATGAACCACAAAGCATCAATTAGCAAGTGAAATCGTAATAAAATGATCGAAACAATAAGCATAGAGGTCGCCTAAAATGCATATGTTTTAGCGCTATCAAATCACCCCACACTTAACCTTTGATCGTCCCGAGCAAACTAATCATAGAGATCAACAACAATAATGCATTTTGCTCACTCATGATCGGTTCAAAGATTCTCCATATGGTCACGAAAACTAACTAAAACACTAAGGAACAAATTCTACTTCTAACTAACCGTTTTCGTAGGTAACACGAGTGCATTTAGCGAATGCACCAAGCCTTTAAACCCCTAGGCTACCCTAGTGGAGGAGTTGTAGTCTCCTTAGAGTTTTCAGACACGGGAATACTCACAAATCCCACAAAGAGAACAACCATCCAATTAGGCATTTTAAGTTCACCATTGTCAAAGTACTAGGCAAGGTGTTTTTCATGAAGTTCACAATGTATTCAACTAGAGATGTGCATTTCAATCCCTACATGAAACGTCTTCAAATCCTTGTGGGAATTCATGAATTAGGACATTCAAGCAAATCAAAGCAAAGACTAGTAAATCTTTAATCAAGGATTCTAGTCATTTTCTATGTTAGTGACTTCAAGAAAACAATCTAATAATTGCAAAGAAATCTCGTTGGATCACTCACAAATGCTAGCAAGGAGGCTAGTCCATTGGCTTGTGAACTTAGAAGAACTCACTCTCAAGCCTAGGACACATAGGTCACTTAGTCATAAGAGAGGCGGAGTTCCAACAATAAGGTATTCGTATACCCTTGCAAATCATTTCATGCCTAAGTATAAAAGAATACGAGGTTTGTCCCTTAGTGAATTCTTGCTAGTAAGCATCAATTGCCTCATTGGTTTTCATGCTAGAGAATGGCGGAATAGCCGATTGTCAAATCTAAGTGTTTCGTATTTTCTTATTTTTCTTCAAATGGCCTTTGGCCTACAAATGCTTTCGAGGGGGAACTTTTCTTCCTAACCCCCGACATTTGTATATTTTGATCAAAACTTCTCGTGATCATCGAGAGAGTTTTTAGTCGGGGCTTTGCCCTCTTTTGACCATAAGAATGAAGCATTTTTTTTGAATGAGGCCTATTTTTCACCCTCTTTTGACTCCACACTTAGAACTTTGACAAAGGGCTAAGTGTTAAAAATGGAGCATGACAATCCAACAAGACAAATCCACTAGATAAGTAAGGTCACTAAGGTCACCTAAAGGCAATCATGGCATGCAAGGGTTTTAAAATTGTAAATCATTTCGATTTTGTGCATTCAAAGATAAACTCTTTAGTCTTAATGAGAAAAAGCTTAGAATAAAAGATAAAGAAGTGCTAGTAGATGCTTTGATCCTCAAGAATGAAAGTCAACAATCCAATCCATTAGTCATCTAAAGGCTCAATCAAGTGAAATCATGCACGACTAGTTGAATTAGGAATGAGATTTTTCGAAAATGTTTCCTTGCCTAGACTTTTTGTTTTCATTTAATAATTCGAATTTTTTGGATGAATTGCATAGTAGTGTGAGTGTTTTCCCTTAAACATACAAGTTGATTGGATTCCACACATTAAAGCATATCAAGCAAGCACAAACATCTCATGTAGTCAAGATATGTCAAAATATAGGCACCCCACACTTATGTCCTATCAAGGCATCAAGTTAACCAAGCACATGTTAAGAAATCATCAAATATAGGCATTCACACATGCATAGTTCATATCCTCAAATTCTTGCACGGAACAAATAGAAATCCAATCAAAATAGATATACTCGAAGATCGGGAGAGAAAACACTCACAAGCCTAGTTTAACGTCTTGGCTAAGACGGAGCCGATTCTCCTCTTAGGAGATAGGAAGCACACTTGAGGAGTCTTTTTCTAAAATCCCTCCTCAAGCGGGGCCTTGGACTTGATCGTGTCAAACCACCTTCATATCCCATTTGAATTTCCTCCCATCAAGCCTACAATGGACTTTCCTTTGGGAGCATGGCCCCTTCAAGTATGAAAACCCCTTAAAGATTAAGGGGCCATGGGAGCTTTTTCCAATTAGTCCTTGGAAATATGGCAAGAAGCTCCAAAACTTGTCTCGAGACGAAGTATTGAAGAAAAGGTCTTCATAACTTGTCCCGAGAATGATGGGCATCCCTTCCTCAAGTTTTTCACATATTTCCTTGGGTGCCCATTTCTCAATATCCCTCTCTATAACTTTGTCTCCTTGCATGCGAGAATGCTCTTCAATTTGCTCCATGAAAACCTCAACAAAGTCTTCATACCCCCAAAGTCCTTTTCTCAATCGGCTCTTCCTCTATCTTATCCTCATCAAGAAGTTTGGGTTCACATTTAAGCTCACTCATAGCGGGAGGAGGGAGTTCTTCTTCATTGACCAAGGGTGTTTCTTCTATGCACGAGGCATCATCTTTGAAGAATTCCTCATCAGAGAGCGTACATGGGATGTTGAGTTCTTGTGTGTTCTCATCTAAATGATCTTGAGATGTGCTAGTGGTGAAGGATGCTTCACTTTTGCATTCTACCTCGTCTTCGTCACAAGATTCACCATCCCTTTGGTTGTAATGAGTTACGGTGCCGACTCTCCAAAATTCATCTTCCCTTTCTTGATCCCATTCTTCCCTTGAGACATTAGATTCAAGGACTTCTTCTTCGGGTACCTCCTCTTCCTCATCCAAGTTTTCATTTTCCATTGCTTGTTGCCCCAATTCGCTTTCCAAAACTTGGTGTTGAGCATCCATCTCCCTCAATTTAGCATTTTCGCTTTTTAACTCATGGTTTCGAGCCTCCAATATTTTCAATTGAGTGTCCATATTCTCTTGGTTTTCAAGGAATGTGGCAAACATGGCTTCAAAATCGGAGGGCTCATTTGACGGTTGAGGAGGTTGAGGGTATGGAGGATAGGAGCCTTCAATATTAAAACATTGACTATCATTCCAATTTTGAGCGTGGGTATGTGATGGATTCCAAGAGTTTTCCCAATAGCCGTTTGGTTGCTCCTCTTCTAGGTCATCCCCATCCAAATTATAATGACTAGTTTGATAGTCATGCTCTTGGTCATTCCAATATGGTTGCTCCTCCTCTTGATAGTATCCCTCATTAGAATAGACTTGTTGGCTTTGATTGTTCATCCAATAGTCTTCACAATAGGCATTTGGTTGACCCTCTTCATAATAACCTTCATTGTCTTCATACTTCCCTTTGTCAACCAAAGCATTAACCCTACTCATCATGCTCTCCACTATCTTTTCCAAATCACTAACTTGATCTTTTATCGCATAATTGGAAAAATCCTCTTCATAATAATCTTCATCGTGCATGACTTGTTGGTTATAGTGATCCATCCTCGCAAAACAAGATTAACGAAGTTAGTAAGGGATATGAGAGAAAAACAAGAATATACAAGTAAAAGAAAAAGAAAAATATTTACAAGAATAGACAAACTAAAAAAATCTATTAGCACCTAGTTAATTAACATATCCCCGCCAACGGCGCCATTTGATCGGTTGTAATTTAGCGGAAATATCCAATAAGAATATCAAATACTTATGCTAATCACGGTTAATCAAAATAATTTGTATTGACTTGGGAAACCCAAGGTCGTACCCAAAAGATAGGTGATTAAACTAATAGTGCTAAAGATTAAATCTAGAATGTTTATGGTTTTGGGGGGGGATTTGTTCCTCGAAAGAGGTTGATAGCAATGATTTACTATCGGAAAGGGAGATTTTAGCAATGAACAAGTAAACAATCAATTAAAGATGACTAGGGATTACTTCCCCACCTAGACAAGTATCGTGACAATGATATTGGATGTCAATCATGAATTTGCATGCACATTAGTAGAATTTAGCCATGTAACATTCACACTAAGTTCAACTCGCGCTACAACTTAGGATAAAGAGGTTACACCTCGCATAGGACCTCACACTCGCGCTCTATTAGCCCTATAGAACATGCGTTTCTAGTCTCACACTCGCTCTCTATTGACTAGATAAACACATTCTTGTTAAACTCAAGCTATTCTCATTAGAATTTAAGTATCGCCATGTAACACAAAAACTCTAATGCCTCTTCATTCATTTCATTAAAGTCATGTTGATCAACGTGAGCTACATCAAACATGAGATTAAGCTAAGTTCCCATTGAGGACATTTCACAAACACCTTATGGGCAACTCTTAACACTTAGTTCAAATGAAGAAGATTAATGTGCAAACTCATTCAATATTGACATCAATAGTATTTATATTATCACAATCATGTCTAGGGGATCCATAATCCCCAATCAAGGTCACTACTCACTCATAGTGAGTTTACAAACAAAATCCACAATAGAAGTGCAAACAACCATGTAGAAAGTAGAGTTTAGAATTTCAAAACCAATATGGAGATTCAATAGCACTAGATGATTCAATCTTCTCGTTGTTGATGACTCCAAAATCTCGGCTCAAAGCCTCCCAAAATCGCCCAAAAGTCTCCCAAAATCGCCGAAAAGTCTCCCCCCTTTTCAGAAACCCTAAGTTTCTATTTATAGCAAAACAGTAAAAATCCTGCCTTGATGACTCAACCGGGCGGTTCAATTCGTGAAGGATTTTCAACCGGCCGGTTCAATCAGGGGAAAGCTTGCTTGGACTTTCTGAGCATTTGAACCGGGCGGTTCAATTCGTGAAGGGATTTTCAACCGGCCGGTTCGGGTCCTCAGAGCCTCTTAACATCCGAATCTGATCTTGGTGTAAACTACAAAGTTGTAGTCCTTTGAATAAGCTTTCCAACAAGCTTTGAATCGACCAAATCGGACATCGTATGAGCCCTGGGCGTCCAAAACAAGGTGCAAAGGTCAATATTGCTCGGTTTGGCCCCGAAACACCATATTTTCCTCCGAAACTGCTCGGTTTTGCTCCAAAATGCTACTCACTTGTGTTCTCAGCTTAAACTCTGTAATTTGCCTAAAATGAACCACAAAGCATCAATTAGCAAGTGAAATCGTAATAAAATGATGGAAACAATAAGCATAGAGGTCGCCTAAAATGCATATGTTTTAGCGCTATCAAATCACCCCACACTTAACCTTTGATCGTCCCGAGCAAACTAATCATAGAGATCAACAACAATAATGCACTTTGCTCACTCATGATCGGTTCAAAGAATCTCCATATGGTCACGAAAACTAACTAAAACACTAAGGAACAAATTCTACTTCTAACTAACCGTTTTCGTAGGTAACACAAGTGCATTTAGCGAATGCACCAAGCCTTTAAACCCCTAGGCTACCCTAGTGGAGGAGTTGTAATCTCCTTAGAGTTTTCAGACACGGGAATACTCACAAATCCCACAAAGAGAACAACCATCCAATTAGGCATTTTAAGTTCACCATTGTCAAAGTACTAGGCAAGGTGTTTTTCATGAAGTTCACAATGTATTCAACTAGAGATGTGCATTTCAATCACTACATGAAACGTCTTCAAATCCTTGTGGGAATTCATGAATTAGGACATTCAAGCAAGTCAAAGCAAAGACTAATAAATCTTTAATCAAGGATTCTAGTCATTTTCTATGTTAGTGACTTCAAGAAAACAATCTAATAATTGCAAAGAAATCTCGTTGGATCACTCACAAATGCTAGCAAGGAGGCTAGTCCATTGGCTTGTGAACTTAGAAGAACTCACTCTCAAGCCTAGGACACATAGGTCACTTAGTCATAAGAGAGGCGGAGTTCCAACAATAAGGTATTCGTATACCCTTGCAAATCATTTCATGCCTAAGTATAAAAGAATACGAGGTTCGTCCCTTAGTGAATTCTTGCTAGTAAGCATCAATTGCCTCATTGGTTTTCATGCTAGAGAATGGCGGAATAGCCGATTGTCAAATCTATATGCTTCGTATTTTTTTATTTTTCTTCAAATGGCCTTTGGCCTACAAATGCTTTCGAGGGGGAACTTTTCTTCCTAACCCCCGACATTTGTATATTTTGATCAAAACTTCACGTGATCATCGAGAGAGTTTTTAGTCGGGGCTTTGCCCTCTTTTGACCATAAGAATGAAGCATTTTTTTTTTGAATGAGGCCTATTTTTCACCCTCTTTTGACTCCACACTTAGAACTTTGACAAAGGGCTAAGTGTTAAAAATGGAGCATGACAATCCAACAAGACAAATCCACTAGATAAGCAAGGTCACTAAGGTCACCTAAAGGCAATCATGGCATGCAAGGGTTTTAAAATTGTAAATCATTTCGATTTTGTGCATTCAAAGATAAACTCTTTAGTCTTAATGAGAAAAAGCTTAGAATAAAAGATAAAGAAGTGCTAGTAGATGCTTTGATCCTCAAGAATGAAAGTCAACAATCCAATCCATTAGTCATCTAAAGGCTCAATCAAGTGAAATCATGCACGACTAGTTGAATTAGGAATGAGATTTTTCGAAAATGTTTCCTTGCCTAGACTTTTTGTTTTCATTTAATAATTCGAAATTTTTGGATGAATTGCATAGTAGTGCGAGTGTTTTCCCTTAAACATACAAGTTGATTGGATTCCACACATTAAAGCATATCAAGCAAGCACAAACATCTCATGTAGTCAAGATATGTCAAAATATAGGCACCTGATAGGGCTAAAATACATGCATTTTAGGCAACCTCTACGCTTATCGTTTCGGTCATTCCTTTACGATTTCACTTGCTATTTGATGCTTTGTGGTTCATTTCAGGCCTATTTCAGAGATTTAGCTGAGAACACAAGTGAGCAGTAATTTTGGAGCAAACCGAGCTTTTTGGAGCGAAAAAAGAGCAAAATAGAAGTCAAAGCGCAAATTCCTCAATTCATGCGCTCGCATGAAGGAATCATGCGCTCGCATGGACCACCAGTCGCATGAGAAAGCCATGCGCTCGCATGAAAGGGCCCCTCGAGATCGCACGCCAAAACAGACGCATGAAGAATTCATGCGATCGCACGAATGTACCATGCGATCGCACATACTGATCATGCGATCGCACAAGTAAAAACAGACGCATGAATAAATCATGCGATCGCATGAAGCATCATGCGAGCTCGAAGAAAGACTTCTCCAACACCATGCATTCGCATGAATTCACATCATGCGATCGCATCGAGCAGCCCAGTCGCATAAGAATCTGATGCGAGCGCATCACCTCAAGCCGCAATCGCACAAAACCGAGCTTTCAGGAATTCATGCGTTCGCATGAACTGATCATGCGATCGCATGACGTCGAAAAGTGACTTTTTGCAAAAAGATATATAAATAAACTTAGGGTTTTTCAGCCCCCACTCTTGGCTTTTCTGGACATTTTGCTTGGTTTTTAGAGAGAAGTTGGCTTGGAGAAGAAGTTGGAATCATCTAGGATCATCAACAACAAAAAGAGTGGATCATCTTTCATCATTTGTGCTCATATTGGTTTTGAAGTTCTAAACTCATCTTTCATATGGTTGTTTACACTTCTATTGTTGTTTTTGTGTGTAATCTCACCATGAGTGAGTAGTGACCTTGGTTGGGGGTCTATGAACCCCTAGACATGTTTGTGATATTGTAAGTACTATGGATGTTATTGATGAATGATTTTGCATATGATTCTTCTTCATTTGAACTTAATGTTTTTGAATTACCTATGACATGTTTTTAACAAGTCCGAAATAGGGATTCTACTTGATTTCATGCTTGACGTAGCTAACCCCTGAAAAGTGTGATTTCAAATGATAGAAATGAAGAAGCGTTAGGGTTTTTGTGTTACATGGCGATACTCTAATCCTAATGAGAATGGCATGAATTGAACAAGTGCATGATCTATTTAGTCAATAAAACGCGAGTGTGAGGCTAGATAAATCATGTCCTATAGCACCAATAGAGCGCGAGTGTGAGGTGTTATGCGAGGTGTGACCCCTTGATACTAGGTTGTAGCGCGAGTTGAACTTGGTATTAATGTTACATAGCTAAATTCTAAACTTGTGCATGTGATTTCATCGTTAACATCTCCATTTACTATCACAATAATTGTCTAGGTGGGAAAATAGATCCCTAGTCATCCTTGAATTGCTCGTTTACCCATTTTCGTTGATTAAATCTCCTTCTAAGATAGTAAAACCTTGCTATCAACCTCTTACGAGGAACAAACCCCCCCCCCCCCAAACTATAGACATTTCTAGTTTAATCTTTAGCACTATTAGTTTAATCACCTGTCCTTTGGGTACGACCTTGGGTTTCCCGAGTCAATATAAATGTTTTGATTAATCGTGACTAGCAATAGTATTTGAATTCTATTCGAATATTTACACATATTCACAACCGATCAAATGGCGCCGTTGCCAGGGATAGGTTAATTAACTATCGTGCTATTAGATCATCTAGTTTTGTTTGCTTTTCCTTACTTGGTAGCCATTGCTTGTGTTGATCTTGATTGTGTTTATTTCTTTTGCCGCTCATTGCTAAGAAATTCTTTTGTTCTCGCAGGCAATTGAATGAACACAAGATTTGAAGGAAAGAAACACGTAGCAACCGGTTCTTCTTCAAGTACTTCTAGACCTTCTCAACCCACCGTTAAGAGAGGAAGAGGTAGACCTCGCAAGAACCCTCTACCTCCATTGGTTCCTATTATTCCACCGATTATCCAAGACGAAATACAAGAATATATTATGGAAGAGGAGAATGATAACCGCCCGGGTCTTCAAAGACATATCCGTGATCGTAGAATCGATGGGGATGAAATAGAAGATCCTCCGGCCAGAAATGACAATGATAATGATAGACGTCCATTTCGGAACCCTCCCGCTCCTCGAAGGGAAAACCGAAATTACAGATATGATAAAGAGGACGAGGATGAAAGGCCCGTGGGAGATTACATGACTCCCACCCTCGAGGGAAATGGTTCGGTTATTTTGCCTCCCGATGAAGACGCTTTCGATTTCGATGTGAAATCTTCTCTAGTCCACATGATTACAAATGATCAATTTCAAGGGGTCGGAAATCCGTCCAATCATCTCGCCAATTTTCAAGAATATTGCCGAACCTATAAGCCAAGGAATACACCCGTTGAATATGTCTACTTGAAGTTATTTCCCTCTTCGCTATATGGGGATGCCAAAGAGTGGCTACAAAATCATGAACCGGGGACTTTTCGTACTTGGGACCATTTAGCCACCGCTTTTCTGAATAAGTTCTACCCTCCATCTAGAACCAAGAAGTTTACGGACTTTATTCTTACATTCTCTCAAAGGGACAACGAACTCTTCCACCAAGCCTACGATAGGTTTAAACACTATTTGAGGGAGTGCCCTCACCACAACTTTAGAAAGGCCGATCTAATGCGTTACTTTTATTTGGGGATGAGTAAGGAGGCTAAAAATCAGATGGACACGGCTAGTGGAGGAGCTATAATGGAACTACCGGCTAACCAAGGTTTCAAAATTGTAGATAAAATTGCTATCAACTCCGATAGATATCAAGGAGTGGACCACAAGAAAATGGCTAAGCCGAGAGAAGACTCCTCAAATTCTGAAATGAAGAGAGAAATGGCCGACTTGACTAAGAAAGTGGAGAATATGTTCAGTATGGTGAACTCTATTGAAGCAACAAAGGCTAAAGCTGAAAAAGAAAGAGTCTCGGCGCAACAATCTTGCTTCTTATGTGCTAGCACGAGACATTCTACAAAGTATTGTCCCGAAGGGAAATATGAAGACGATGATGATGGTTATGAGGAGGCACACTTTGTGAATCAACAAAGGAACTACAATCAAAACGCTAGTCCTATCACTAGAAACTACGAACCTCCTCAACGAAGAATGTCTAATGATTCATATGCCCCTCCAAGGCCTCAAGGGCAAAATAACTATCAAGGGAATTACCAAAGGCAAGGGTATGGCTCTAACCAAAACCAAGGGCAAAACTCATATTCAAACCAAGGAAATTCATATTCGAACCAAGGGCAGAATTCGTATTCAAATCAAGGCCAAGGCTCGAATCAAAATTCGCAATATTCCCAAGGGAATTATCAAAAACCCTATCAAGCCAAGTCCAACATGAATGAGCAAGGGAATTCTTCCAACTCTCAAGACAGCGCCATAATTTCTATGATGGCGCGAATGGAAGCAAAGATGGATGAAATAGTAGCGGAGAACAAAAGACTTGCTAAAGAGAGTGCTCAACAAGCCGTAGCATTGAAGCAAATGGGGAAACTTCCGTCTCAACCGGACGTGAATTCCATAGAACATGTTGAGGCCATCACATTGAAGAGCGGGAAAGTTCTACCCACCCCTCAAGAGAAATCTAATCTAAACGGCAAGGAAGTGGAAGGAGAAAATGCCAAGGAAAATTTGGAAGTGGAACTTCAAGTTCCAATAGAGGAGGAAAAGGAGCATGAAGAACCGATTCTAATGAGGAAGTATGTGCCCATGGTCCCCTTCCCTCAAAGATTAAACAAGAGCAAGCTTGATGCTCACTTTCAAAGGTTCGTTGAGATGTTAAAAAAGTTGTACGTCACACTCCCTTTCCATGAGGTAATCACTCAAAATCCTACTTATGCTAAATTTCTTAAAGACATTGTGTCAAACCGTAGGGTGATTGAAGAGTCTAGCATGGTAGCTTTGAATGCCAAATGTAGTGCAATTGTGCAAAGTCGTATGCCTAAAAAAATGCAAGACCAAGGATCGTTTTCTATTCCTATCTCTTTAGGAAAGATTGAAATTGAGAGAGCACTATGTGATTTAGGAGCTAGCATTTCATTGATCCCCTATTCGTTGTATGAGAAAATTGATATGGGTGAGCTCCATCCCACGACCATTTCTTTGAAATTAGCCGATAGGAGTTCTAGAGTTCCTAATGGAGTCCTAAGGGATGTGCCTATTAAAGTTGGGAAATTTTTCATCCCCGTGGACTTCTATGTGCTAGATATGGATAGTGAACAAGAAACACCCGTTATCTTAGGGAGACCCTTTCTAAACACCGTTGAAGCGGTCATCAAATGTGGTGAAGGGTCTATCGAATTGAAGATAGGAAATGAAAAACTTAAATTTTTTCTGAAAAATGCCATGAAAGCTCCTATTTCGTCCTTTGAATGCAATATGCTCGATATGTCTTGTGAAACTTTTGGGCTAACCCCTTTTGATGATGAAGTTATGGAGTTAGACGACTCTAGTATACTTTTTGCCTCCTTAATGAACATGGAAGATGAGGATATGTGCGACATAACCTTGGGAGAAGGTGAGCAAGAATCAAATGTTCATGAAGGTAAAGAAGACCCGGTGCCAAGAGGTAAGGAATTCGAAGGAGAGTTAAAACCTCTACATTCGAATCTAAGGTATGAATTTCTTGGGTCTAATGCTACTTATCCCGTTATAGTTGGTGCAAATTTGAATGAGGATGAAACGTCCAAGCTTATGCATGTTTTGAAGGCTAATAGAAAAGCCCTAGGCTATTCCATTGATGATATTACGGGAATTAGCCCTTCACTATGCATGCATAGGATTAATCTAGAGGAAAATGTGAAACCTTCTAGGGAGTTATTAAGGAGATTGAATCCTAAGCTTAGCGAGATGGTTTTCAAAGAGATCACCAAATTAAGAGATGCGGGCATCATTTACTCCGTTCCTGACTCGGAATGGGTGAGCCCCATCCATGTCATCCCTAAAAAGGGAGGACTCACGGTTGTACAAAACGAAAAAGGAGAATTAGTCCCCACAAGAACCGTGAATGGGTGGAGAATGTGCATTGACTACCGAAAATTGAATAAGGCAACGAAAAAGGATCACTTTCCTATCCCATTCATAGATCAAATGCTTGAAAGGCTAGCGGGACATGATTATTTTTGCTTCTTAGATGGATGTAGTGGTTTTTACCAAATTCCTATTTTGCCAAATGATCAAGGAAAAACCACTTTTACATGCCCATATGGAACTTTTGCGTTTAGACGCATGCCTTTTGGTTTATGCAATGCACCGGGGACTTTTCAACGTTGTATGATGTCCATTTTTAGCGATTATATTGAGAAATGTATTGAGGTTTTTATGGACAATTTTTCTATTCATGGATCCTCCTTTGATGATTGTTTAGCTAATCTTTCTCATGTTCTTTCTAGGTGCATCGAGACAAATTTGGTGTTAAATTGGGAGAAATGCCATTTCATGGTGCAAGAAGGAATTGTGCTCGGGCATTTGGTCTCTAAGAGAGGAGTGGAAGTTGATAAAGTGAAAATTCAAGTTATTGAGCAACTTCCTCCGCCGAAAAACCAAAAGGGAGTGAGGAGTTTTCTAGGCCACGCCGGTTTTTACCAAAGATTTATAAAGGATTTCTCAAAAATTGCCAAGCCATTGACTCACCTCCTTTGCAATGATGTGGAATTTAACTTTGATGAAGGATGCCTTGAGGCATTTGAAAAGCTGAAGAAAAACCTTGTATCGGCACCGATTGTGCAACCGCCAAAGTGGGATCTTCCCTTTGAGTTAATGTGCGATGCAAGTGACTATGCCATTGGGGCAGTTTTGGGACAACGGGTCGAGAAGAAGCTTCATGTGATCTACTACGTGAGCAAAGTGCTCGATAGTGCCCAAATGAACTATACAACCACCGAAAAAGAGTTGTTAGCGGTAGTCTACGCCTTCGAAAAATTCAGGCCTTACCTTGTTGGAACGAAAACTATTGTTTATACGGACCATGCCGCTATCAAGTACTTGATGGCAAAGAAAGATGCTAAGCCAAGGCTCATTCGATGGGTCCTCCTTCTACAAGAGTTCAATGTTGAGATTAGAGACAAAAAAGGGGGTGGAAAACGTAGTAGCGGATCACCTCTCGAGAGTTGAGCTCTATGACTCGAAATGGTTCTCGGCACCTATCCAAGACTCTTTTGTTGGTGAATATTTGATGAGTGCCGAAGATGATGCCCCTTGGTACGCAGATTTTGTGAACTACTTGACGTGCAACTTTCTTCCTGAAGGCCTTAGTTACAATCAGAAGAGCAAGTTCTTGCATGACGTCTCGAGGTATTATTGGGATGACCCATTCCTATACAAGCTCTGCTCGGATGGGATCTATAGAACTTGTGTTCCCAAGGAAGACTTCAAGGAAATCATAGCTTGTTGTCACTCTTCTTCTTATGGTGGTCATGGTTCGGCCTCAAAGACCACGTCCAAAGTTCTTCAGTCCGGATTTTATTGGCCAAGCATGTTTAAAGACACGTACGAATTTGTAAAAGCTTGCAATGAATGCCAACGAATGGGGAACATAGCTAGAAGAGAGGAAATGCCTCATAAGGGCATATTGGAAGTGGAAATCTTTGATGTATGGGGTGTGGACTTCATGGGACCTTTACCATCGTCACAAGGGAATGCATTTATTCTAGTAGCGGTGGACTACGTGTCCAAATGGGTTGAAGCCATAGCTTCCCCATCTTGCGACGCTAAAGTGGTGATTAAGATGTTCAAAAAGATCATATTCCCAAGATTCGGAGTCCCGCGAACAGTGATAAGTGACAATGGCTCCCATTTCAAAGAAGGGAGATTTGAGTCCATGCTAAAGAAACACGGAATCTACCACAGGTGTTCCACTCCATATCATCCTCAAGCCAATGGTCAAGTCGAGGTGTCAAACAGAGAAATAAAAAACATCTTGACAAAGACAGTTGGAAAGTCAGGAAAGGACTGGGCGTTGAAACTTGATGATGCGCTATGGGCATATAGAACCGCCTTCAAGACACCAATCGGGATGTCTCCTTACAGACTAGTATATGGAAAATCTTGCCACCTTCCGGTGGAACTTGAGTATAAGGCGATGTGGGCCATCAAAGAACTAAATTTTGACACAAAAGCTTCTGGAGAGAAGAGACTCCTTCAACTCAATGAGTTAGATGAAATCCGATTAGACTCTTACGAGAGTTCAAGAATCTATAAGGAGAAAACCCGGAGATGGCACGACAAGCTCATTCTGAAGAGACAGTTCTCAGTAGGCGACAAGGTTTTGCTATTTAACTCAAAATACAAGTTATTTCCCGGGAAATTCAAGTCTAGATGGTTCGGACCATATAAAATCCATAGAGTTTTCAACGATGGCCATCTAGAGCTAGTCGACAACCAAGAAAATATTTTCAAAGCAAATGGGCAGAGAGTTAAAATCTATCATGCTGCTGATGGAAACCAGGACCTATTGGAAGCACCCTCGTGAATGCTCTACGCAATACCGCTAGAGAAGGGATCCCGCTTGGGACTTCTTTTAGCGTGCTTCTTTTTCTCTACGTAGAGATTCGGCCCCGTCTTTGCCAAGACGTTAAACTAGGCTTGTAAGTATTACTCCCATGATCCTTAAAATGTCTTAGTTGTTTGGGGTATTGCTTGTTTCGGTAATTGTGTTTTGCATGAGTGAAATTGAAGATTTGAAATGTGTGTGTGTGCGAGTGCCTATATTTGATTGTTAAATGAGGGATTAGACTACTTCCATGATGTCGTGCTTGGTGAATTTGATCTATAGGACATAAGTGTGGGGTTTTGAAATCTATTGCATAAGTTTTATTGATCGATAGGAGTTTGGTTTAGAATTTCGTGCCAATATCTCCATGCGTTCGCATGACCCTTTCATGCGCTCGCACGTCAGCCAAATTCTTCGTTCTTTCAAGCTCGCATAAATCCATGCGTTCGCATGAGAAAATCATGCGTCTGTCCAGATCCATGCGTCCGCATGAAATTCATTCATGCGTTCGCATGCCAGGTTTCTATTTCATTTTCTTCAAGCTCGCATTACATTCATGCGATCGCATGAAATTCACATGCGACTGGAAATTTCATGCGATCGCATACCCTCAAATCATGCGCTCGCATAGGAGCCAAAAATCCATATTTTCTCAATTCATGCGTTCGCATAAACAAGACATGCGTTCGCATAAACCTTCACAGTATAAAATCAGATTTTCAAATTCAGATTTTTCTCAAAAACCCTAAATCCGCATCCCGTCCTCCCCGAGTTTCCGACATCCTTTCCGTCCGATTCAAGCTCCGCCGGCCCTCGTCCGACCTCCAGCGACCCTCGCCGACCGTCCGTCCTTCCCCCTGCCGTCGAATCGCCCTTCCAACCAGCCGATTCGCACCCCCACCGTCAAACCGCCCCAAATCCGAACATCCCCAAATCCCACTCAAAATCCAAGTTTCTTCATTTCTCATTCCAATTTCAACCATGGTTAAAGTCAGTCATCTCTCATCCTCTCAACCTCCCAAAAATCCCCCGAAAAAAGTGGGAGTTTCCAAACCCCCAATTTCAAAAGCCCCCACGGTGAGAAAGGGCAAAAAGGCCGAAATCCTTTACGTGAAGTCCACTCATACGGGTCAACACTATGGCCGTTCTTCATTGGAGGACACGAGACACATCATGGCGCCCAGTTCGGCTAGCAGAGCCGATGGGGATTTGGAAAAGGACTCGCCTCCACTGTCGCCTCGGCGCGACAATGACAACAAGTTCAACAAAGCTAAGCCGTACGAGTTCGATAGCCAACTCCAATTCGGTTACGCGAAGGATGCTGCATTGTACACCTCCCTCACGGACAGAGGTAAATGGCCAATCCCTCTCCTTTTTCCCGTTATTGATGATTTGAGGGAGTTGAAGGTTCTAGAGGAGATTAGGGAATTGGTTGTGAATAGCGGGATGAATTTTGTGTTTAGAGAGGATCCCGGATCGTTCCATGAGATGGCCATGGAATTTATTAGTTCATTTTGTCCGATTCATGGGCCTCATATGGGTGGAGAGGGGAAGGAGGAAGGGAAAGTAATGTGTTGGAGATTTTCTTTGGGTAATCTTCAGTGGGAAGTTAAAGCAGCAGTTTTGTGTGATTGGTTGAGATTGCCTAGGGATGGTGATATTCCCGAGATAATCGATGATGATATTAAGAAGTTTTGGAAGAAAATCTCGGGTTGTGTTTACACCAAAGACGATCAGCACAAATCCACTAGTATTCGAGTGCCCAAGTGGAACGTCATCCACAAACTTTTGGCGGGTATAGTGTTTGTACGCACTGATTATGGCCGGCTCGTGAGCAGAATGGAGATGGCAATTATGCTAATGATGGAGCAGGGGCAGAAAGTTGATTGGCTTTGGTGTATTACCACTGGGATTGTGGGGTATCAGTCCCTTACCTCGAAGAAAATGGGGTTGGGAGGTGGTTCATTTGTAACATGGATTGCTAAGAAGCTCATCTTTACATTCGGCGACAGATAGAGCCACAAGTTGGAGCTTGGTTTGAAGAAAATGCGTTACATGCGCATTTTGGGTAAAGGTTTGAAATGGACCAATGACGAGAAGGAGGGCGAGGTTGGAGCTGAAGAAGAACCGAACACAGACGACGAGATTGATGGGTTTGAACACCCCGATGCCCCATCCTCCTCTCGCGCCGTGCCTCCTCCTCCCCCTGCTGACCCGAGCGCCGCGCTGATTATGTCGTGTTTGGATAGTTTAGCCACTTATGTCACACAGCACAATCAGTGGCAAGAGAGGACATTGCTCACTATAGTCGCTACCTTGGGGATCGCCTCTAGCGTCGGTCTGCCCCCGAGGTCCCCATTCACGCCCAGTTCACCTCCACATCCACCTCCGAATGTGGACCCTTCCGCTAAGGGCAAGGAGAAGGAAGGCGAGGTCCCTCGTGCTCCGAGTGCAGATGATGCAGATGATGCAGACGACGCGGGAGAGTTCGTCATAGCACCTCGAGTTGCCCCTAGAGTCGATGACCCTGCTAACACCCCTTCCACCCCAGATGAGACGGGCACTTTTGATTTAGAGGAGAGCCTTTGATTGGCATTTCTACATGCTTTGTACTTGTACCTCCTCTATGATGACTTTTGATACATTTTGGATTTTGTTGACGATAATTTCAAATCATGCACATCTTTGATCATTTCTATGATACATGCTCCATTCTTGATTGCATTTTGAATATTGTATGATCGTCGTGGTACAAACCAATTCATTAGGCTCAGTTTTGTCAAGCTCGCATCACATTCATGCGCTCGCATTAGCTTTTCATGCGACTGCCCGATATCATGCGTTCGCATGATCTCAATTCATGCGGTCGCATGAACGTTAAAAATCCTCTTTGTGCCAAGATCGCATGAACTCATGCGATCGCATTCATAATCCATGCGACTGTCTTTGGTCATGCGAGCGCATAGCCTAGTCATGCGATCGCATGGGGCATTTTTGTGTTTAAATTTTGAGTTGACTTGCATTGTAATGACATATTTATGATGATGATCTCCCCTACCTCGTATGCTTAACTTTCTCATTTTCAGTTTCACACCTTATGAAGAGAAAAAGGGAATCACCACTCGAATCTTTGGAGCAAGTTCAACTCGACAAGCAAAGCAACATATTTTCCATTGAAACGGCTACCTACAAACGAGAGAAGTTTCTCTTAACTCTCTCTTTGCTTTTCATTCTATCCATTGCTTAGGGACTAAGCAATTGCTAAGTGTGGGGTGGCCTATGTTTGACATTGTCTTGACTACATGAGATGTTTGTGTTTGCTTGATATGCCTTCATGTTTAAAATCCAATCCAAAAACACTTGCACTACCGCACAATTAATCCAAAATTTTGAAATATTAATGAAAACAAAAAGTCTAGGCAATGCTACATTTTCGAAAATTTTCATCTCTAAATTCAACTAGTCGTGCATGATTTCACTTGATTGATCCTCTAAATGACTAATGGAGTGGATTGTTGACTTTCATTCTTGAGGATCAAAGCATCTACTAGCACTTCTTTATCTTCTATTCTAAGCTTTTTCTCATTAGACTAAAGGGTTGATCTTTGACAGCATAAAATTGAAAATTATAACTTTGAAACCCTCGCATGCCATGATTGCCTTTAGGTGACTTTAGTGACCTTGCCCATCTTGTAGATTTGTCTTGTTGGTTTGTCATGCTCCATTTTTAACACTTAGACCTTTGTCAAGTTCTAAGTGTGGAGTCAAAAGAGGGCGAAAAATAGGCCCCAACAAAAAAATATGTGGGTACTTCATTCTTATGGTCAAAAGAGGGCAAAGCCCCGACTAAAAACTCTCTCGATGATCACGAGAGGTTTTGTTTCAAGATATACAAATGCCGGGGGTTAGGAAGAAAAGTTCCCCTTCGAAAGCATTTGTAGTCCAAAGGCCATTTGAAAAAAAATAATAAGAAAATACGAAGCACTTAGATTTGACAATCGGCTATCCCGCCATTCTCTAGCATTAAAATCAATGAGGCAATTGATACTTACTTGCAAGAATTCACTAAGGGACGAACCTCGTATTCTTTTATACTTAGGCATGATATGACTTGCAAGGGTATACAAAAACTTTATTGTTGGAACTCCTCTTCTCTTATGACTAAGCGACTTATGCGTCCTAAGCTTGAGAATGAGTTCAAAGCTCACAAGCCAATGGACTAGCCTCCTTGCTAGCATTGGTGAGTGATCCAACAAGACTTCTTTGCGACTATTAGATTGTTTTCTTGAAGTCACCAATATAGAAAATGACTAGAATCCTTGATTAAAGATTTATTAGTCTTTGCTTTGATTTGCTTGAATGTCCTAATTCATGAATTTCCATAAGGATTCGAAGAGGACTCATGTAGTGATTGAAATGCACATATCTAGTTGAATACATTATGAGCTTCATGAAAAATACCTTGCCTAGTGCTTTAACAATTTTGAACTAAAAATGTCTATTTGGATGATTGTTCTCTTTGTGGGATTTGTGAGTATTCCCGTGTCTGAAAACTCTCAGGAGACTACAACTCCTCCACTAGGGTAGCCTAGGGGTTTAAAGGCTTGGTGCATTCGCTAAATGCACTCGTGTCACCTACAAAAGTGGTTTATCATAAGTAGAATTTGTTCCATAGTATTTTTAGTTAGTTTTCATGACCATATGGAGTTTCTTTGAACCGATCTTGAGTGAGTGAAGTGCTTTCTTGTTGTTGATCTACATGATTAGTTTGCTCGGGACGATCAAACGTTAAGTGTGGGGTGATTTGATAGGGCTAAAATACATGCATTTTAGGCAACCTCTACGCTTATCGTTTCGGTCATTCCTTTACGATTTCACTTGCTATTTGATGCTTTGTGGTTCATTTCAGGCCTATTTCAGAGATTTAGCTGAGAACACAAGTGAGTAGTAATTTTGGAGCAAACCGAGCTTTTTGGAGCGAAAAAAGAGCAAAATAGAAGTCAAAGCGCAAATTCCTCAATTCATGCGCTCGCATGAAGGAATCATGCGCTCGCATGGACCACCAGTCGCATGAGAAAGCCATGCGCTCGCATGAAAGGGCCCCTCGAGATCGCACGCCAAAACAGACGCATGAAGAATTCATGCGATCGCACGAATGTACCATGCGATCGCACATACTGATCATGCGATCGCACAAGTAAAAACAGACGCATGAATAAATCATGCGATCGCATGAAGCATCATGCGAGCTCGAAGAAAGACTTCTCCAACACCATGCGTTCGCATGAATTCACATCATGCGATCGCATTGAGCATCCCAGTCGCATAAGAATCTGATGCGAGCGCATCACCTCAAGCCGCAATCGCACAAAACCGAGCTTTCAGGAATTCATGCGTTCGCATGAACTGATCATGCGATCGCATGACGTCGAAAAGTGACTTTTTGCAAAAAGATATATAAAGAAACTTAGGGTTTTTCAGCCCCCACTCTTGGCTTTTCTGGACATTTTGCTTGGTTTTTAGAGAGAAGTTGGCTTGGAGAAGAAGTTGGAATCATCTAGGATCATCAACAACAAAAAGAGTGGATCATCTTTCATCATTTGTGCTCATATTGGTTTTGAAGTTCTAAACTCATCTTTCATATGGTTGTTTACACTTCTATTGTTGTTTTTGTGTGTAATCTCACCATGAGTGAGTAGTGACCTTGGTTGGGGGTCTATGAACCCCTAGACATGTTTGTGATATTGTAAGTACTATGGATGTTATTGATGAATGATTTTGCATATGATTCTTCTTCATTTGAACTTAATGTTTTTGAATTACCTATGACATGTTTTTAACAAGTCCGAAATAGGGATTCTACTTGATTTCATGCTTGACGTAGCTAACCCCTGAAAAGTGTGATTTCAAATGATAGAAATGAAGAAGCGTTAGGGTTTTTGTGTTACATGGCGATACTCTAATCCTAATGAGAATGGCATGAATTGAACAAGTGCATGATCTATTTAGTCAATAAAGCGCGAGTGTGAGGCTAGATAAATCATGTCCTATAGCACCAATAGAGCGCGAGTGTGAGGTGTTATGCGAGGTGTGACCCCTTGATACTAGGTTGTAGCGCGAGTTGAACTTGGTATTAATGTTACATAGCTAAATTCTAAACTTGTGCATGTGATTTCATCGTTAACATCTCCATTTACTATCACAATAATTGTCTAGGTGGGAAAATAGATCCCTAGTCATCCTTGAATTGTTCGTTTACCCATTTTCGTTGATTAAATCTCCTTCTGAGATAGTAAAACCTTGCTATCAACCTCTTACGAGGAACAAACCCCCCCCCCCCAAACTATAGACATTTCTAGTTTAATCTTTAGCACTATTAGTTTAATCACCTGTCCTTTGGGTACGACCTTGGGTTTCCCGAGTCAATATAAATGTTTTGATTAACCGTGACTAGCAATAGTATTTGAATTCTATTCGAATATTTACACATATTCACAACCGATCAGCACCCCACACTTATGTCCTATCAAGGCATAAAGTTAACCAAGCACATGTTAAGAAATCATCAAATATAGGCATTCAAACATGCATAGTTCATATCCTCAAATTCTTGCACGGAACAAATAGAAATCCAATCAAAATAGATATACTCGAAGATCGGGAGAGAAAACACTCACAAGCCTAGTTTAACGTCTTGGCTAAGACGGAGCCGATTCTCCTCTTAGGAGATAGGAAGCACACTTGAGGAGTCTTTTGCTAAAATCCCTCCTCAAGCGGGGCCTTGGACTTGATCGTGTCAAACCACCTTCATATCCCATTTGAATTTCCTCCCATCAAGCCTACAATGGACTTTCCTTTGGGAGCATGGCCCCTTCAAGTATGAAAACCCCTTAAAGATTAAGGGGCCATGGGAGCTTTTTCCAATTAGTCCTTGGAAATATGGCAAGAAGCTCCAAAACTTGTCTCGAGACGAAGTAGTGAAGAAAGGGTCTTCATAACTTGTCCCGAGAATGATGGGCATCCCTTCCTCAAGTTTTTCACATATTTCCTTGGGTGCCCATTTCTCAATATCCCTCTCTATAACTTTGTCTCCTTGCATGCGAGAATGCTCTTCAATTTGCTCCATGAAAACCTCAACAAAGTCTTCATACCCCCAAAGTCCTTTTCTCTCAATCGGCTCTTCCTCTATCTTATTCTCGTCAAGAAGTTTGGGTTCACATTCAAGCTCACTCATAGCGGGAGGAGGGAGTTCTTCTTCATTGACCAAGGATGTTTCTTCTATGCACGAGGCATCATCTTTGAAGAATTCATCATCAGAGAGCGTCCATGGGATGTTGAGTTCTTGTGTGTTCTCATCTAAATGATCTTGAGATGTGCTAGTGGTGAAGGATGCTTCACTTTTGCATTCTACCTCGTCTTCGTCACAAGATTCACCATCCCTTTGGTTGTAATGAGTTACGGTGCCGACTCTCCAAAATTCATCTTCCCTTTCTTGATCCCATTCTTCCCTTGAGACATTAGATTCAAGGACTTCTTCTTTGGGTACCTCCTCTTCCTCATCCAAGTTTTCATTTTCCATTGCTTGTTGCCCCAATTCGCTTTCCAAAACTTGGTGTTGAGCATTCATCTCCCTCAATTTAGCATTTTCGCTTTTTAACTCATGGTTTCGAGCCTCCAATATTTTCAATTGAGCGTCCATCTTCTCTTGGTTTTCAAGGAATGTGGCAAACATGGCTTCAAAATCGGAGGGCTCATTTGACGGTTGAGGAGGTTGAGGGTATGGAGGGTAGGAGCCTTCAATATTAAAACATTGACTATCATTCCAATTTTGAGCGTGGGTATGTGATGGATTCCAAGAGTTTTCCCAATAGCCGTTTGGTTGCTCCTCTTCTAGGTCATCCCCATCCAAATTATAATGACTAGTTTGATAGTCATGCTCTTGGTCATTCCAATATGGTTGCTCCTCCTCTTGATAGTATCCCTCATTAGAATAGACTTGTTGACTTTGATTGTTCATCCAATAGTCTTCACAATGGGCATTTGGTTGACCCTCTTCATAATAACCTTCATTGTCTTCATACTTCCCTTTGTCAACCAAAGCATAACCCTACTCATCATGCTCTCCACTATCTTTTCCAAATCACTAACTTGATCTTTTATCGCATAATTGGAAAAATCCTCTTCATAATAATCTTCATCGTGCATGACTTGTTGGTTATAGTGATCCATCCTCGCAAAACAAGATTAACGAAGTTAGTAAGGGATATGAGAGAAAAAGAAGAATATACAAGTAAAAGAGAAAGAAAAATATTTACAAGAATAGACAAACTAAAAAAATCTATTAGCACCTAGTTAATTAACCTATCCCCGCCAACGACGCCATTTGATCGATTGTAATTTAGCGGAAATATCCAATAAGAATATCAAATACTTATGCTAATCACGGTTAATCAAAACAATTTGTATTGACTTGGGAAACTCAAGGTCGTACCCAAAAGATAGGTGATTAAACTAATAGTGCTAAAGATTAAATCTAGAATGTTTATGGTTTTGGGGGGATTTGTTCCTCGAAAGAGGTTGATAGCAATGATTTACTATCCGAAAGGGAGATTTTAGCAATGAACAAGTAAACAATCAATCAAAGATGACTAGGGATTACTTCCCCACCTAGACAATTATCATGACAATGATATTGGATGTCAATCATGAATTTGCATGCACATTAGTAGAATTTTGCCATGTAACATTCACACTAAGTTCAACTCGCGCTACAACTTAGGATAAAGAGGTTACACCTCGCATAGGACCTCACACTCGCGCTCTATTAGCCCTATAGAACATGCGTTTCTAGTCTCACACTCGCGCTCTATTGACTATATAAACACATTCTTGTTAAACTCAAGCTATTCTCATTAGAATTTAAGTATCGCCATGTAACACAAAAACTCTAATGCCTCTTCATTCATTTTATTAAAGTCATGTTGATCAACGTGAGCTACATCAAACATGAGATTAAGCTAAGTTCCCATTGAGGACATTTCACAAACACCATATGGGCAACTCTTAACACTTAGTTCAAATGAAGAAGATTAATGTGCAAACTCATTCAATATTGACATCAATAGTATTTATATCATCACAATCATGTCTAGGGGATCCATAATCCCCAATCAAGGTCACTACTCACTCATAGTGAGTTTACAAACAAAATCCACAATAGAAGTGCAAACAACCATGTAGAAAGTAGAGTTTAGAATTTCAAAACCAATATGGAGATTCAATAGCACTAGATGATTCAATCTTCTTGTTGTTGATGACTCCAAAATCTCTGCTCAAAGCCTCCCAAAATCGCCCAAAAGTCTCCCCCCTTTTCAGAAACCTTAAGTTTCTATTTATAGCAAAATAGTAAAAATCCTGCCTTGACGACTCAACCGGGCGGTTCAATTCGTGAAGGATTTTCAACCGGCCGGTTCAATCAGGGGAAAGCTTGCTTGGACTTTCTGAGCATTTGAACCGGGCGGTTCAATTCGTGAAGGGATTTTCAACCGGCCGGTTCGGGTCCTCAGAGCCTCTTAACATCCGAATCTGATCTTGGTGTAAACTACAAAGTTGTAGTCCTTTGAATAAGCTTTCCAACAAGCTTTGAATCGACCAAATCGGACATCGTATGAGCCCTGGGCGTCCAAAACAAGGTGCAAAGGTCAATATTGCTCGGTTTGGCCCCGAAACACCATATTTTCTTCGGAAACTGCTCGGTTTTGCTCCAAAATGCTACTCACTTGTGTTCTCAGCTTAAACTCTGTAATTTGCCTAAAATGAACCACAAAGCATCAATTAGCAAGTAAAATCGTAATAAAATGATCGAAACAATAAGCATAGAGGTCGCCTAAAATCGTATGTTTTAGCGCTATGGTTAGTGCTTTGGAGCTCGATAACAAACGCCCAATATGGTTAGTGCTTTCATTAGGATTTTAATTTGTTACTCTATATATGTGTATGCTGAGTGTTGTAATCGTAATTTATTAAAATAGTGAAAATTCCTGATTTGGTAGTGTCTCAGATTGTATTCACAGTGTTTGACGAACTGGGTAGTCAATTTTTGTGTTGTTTTCTTTCATCAGCGATTATAACATAAACGAATAGTTAAAGCAACAGAACTACATAAGCAATAAAGCCATGACTTTCTTTTTTTCTTCTAAGAAGTTTTTCTATTAGATGAAAAGGAGAACAAAAGTATAATTGGTATTTATTTTTTCAGAGCAGGATTGACCTAAGAAGGCTGGAACATACGTAACCAGTTCTCCTAACTAAACTTTCATAGTTTCATGGACTCTGAACAAACAGGCACAGACAACTGCAAGTGTTGACGCTTGCCTACCCAAGCAATGACTCCAAAAAGGAAGGAGTTTTCTGGCTCTGCAACTTCCGGAAGAAATCACACTCCATCAGCTGCTTCGTCGAGGGCCTCTTCGACGCCTCCTGTGCCAAACAATCCGCCACCATCTTCATAAACGCTGCTGACATCTTCATCTTCTTCGCCTCGCCCTCCTCGACACGTTCATCCACTGTAAACCCTCCAGAAAAACAACCACATCTTCTGACCAAGCCCGACTTTTTCCTCACCGTCTTCGCTTCCTTCTCAACTGTCTCCGACGAGCCAGCGAGAAACGCAGCCAGCTCTTTATAACTCCTCGCCGGAACATCCCCGAATGCCAATCTCAAAGCAACAATCCCAAAGCACCAGACATCACTCTTCAACTCCATACGCTCATCGGTCAAAACCTCCGGTGGCAGCGCCGCCCATGCAGCTTCAGAGTCCTCAAACTTCCCATCAGGATCATAAGCCAATAAACCCAAGTCAATCCTCACTCCACCATCACTATCAACAAAAACATGCCTCAGATCAAATCCTCCATGCATCCACTTACACCCATGTATATAATCCAAACCCTCCAACACCTCCCTCAACACATATCCCACCTCCCTCTCCGCCAGCCCACCGCCGCCCGAACCCCTTCCCACCACCCGAGCCAGCGACGCAACGTGCTCGTAACGCATCACGACCCAAAGATCACCCTCATTCACAAAAGAACAAACTACCCTTGTAACATTCTTGTGATTCGATCGCTTCGAATGTTGGATGTCGCGAGTCAGGCAGATAACGTTTTCGAGCAAGCGCTGACGATTTAAGACCTTGATCGCCATGACCTCCCCCGAAAAAGCCTCGGGCTCCGGCTTGATGTACCGAGCTTTGTACAGAGTGGCTCCCTTTTCGGAAAGTTGAAGTTCCTCTATTATCTTGTAGCTCTCTGCAGACCTCATGGCGCCAAGAGGGTGCTCTGCTTCAATTTTACTGGAAGACTGGTTTGATGGTATGTGATTCTCTAAGCTTGGTTTTGTTTTATAGTTTTTTTTTTTAGATAACGAATTTGTTTTATAGAAATTGCATGGAATTTAGATAATCATTGATTAAATTTTAGAAGTCCTAGTTGATGATAACTTTGAAATCTAAACAAAATCCAGATCAGAATTTTAAGGAAAATTTCCTCTTGTCGTTGTATTTCATTTGCTTATAATTAGAATTTAGAACATGTTTAATCATTTTCAACCAATAAAAACTCAAATTTATCTTTTTAATTTATTGTCCAAAACATTGATTCCGAATAATCAGAGGTTGCTTTCTATATAAATAATAACAGAATCATACTAATATAATTTTCCGCCTCAGATCAACAGTTATTTAAATTCTAACTTACTTATGTTTTAAATATCAACAGATAAACACAAAAATTTTATTTTATAATGTACGATTTTAAAATTAGAGAATTGCTAACAGAAATCATTGTTAATTTTTTAAAAACATATATGTTAAATAAAAATTAGACAGTTCAAACATAAATTGGGAAAGAGACCAAAATAACTTTTCCTAAACGTAATTTAAGAAATACAGTATATTATTTAGTCAGAGTCAAAGGCGTTATGGGCAGCCCAATGGGCCAAACCTTATTTATATTTTGTCTTTGTTTCCGTTTTAATTATTTTCTGTAAATAAAAATTGCGAATCAGATTTCCAGCAGCAGGAAATTTCGTGCCCTAGAAAATTTCCGATCGATGGCTTCTTTAGACTCCGACGTCGCCATGACTCCCGTCGGCGAAGGATCCAGCAGCGCCGCTACTTCGTCATCTTCCAAGAAGCCCAAGCGCTTCGAGATCAAAAAGTGGAACGCGGTCTCACTTTGGGCTTGGGGTATGTATTCGATCTCTTCGTTTTCTTCACTCTAGTGCCGCTGAGTTGAGTTTTTGATTCTGACCTTCTCTTTTTTTTTTTTGCAGACATCGTCGTCGACAACTGTGCTATATGCAGGAATCATATTATGGATCTTTGTAAGTAGTTCTGATAATCTTGCTTTTTTTTAAATTTAAATTTCTGTATGATTTAGTGTGCTTGTTTGTAGCTTATATTGGTGCTGATCGGTGTTTGATCATGTTGACAGGTATCGAATGTCAAGCTAACCAAGCTAGTGCCACTAGTGAGGAATGCACAGTTGCTTGGGGTATGTACCTTTTATCTATTTAAAAAATTAACACCTGCACGTAATACTCTAGTGCATTGATAAAGGGGCTTTGATGCACTTGTAATTGTAAATTATAATTGAGTCCCTTGCTCAACCCGCCCAGCTATAGTGTATATACATGAGTAGGAATTAGAAACCTCCTTCGAACCAGTTCTCTGTTGATAATATCTTTCCCTTCCGAACATCTTTATAGAGTGCGGTGGTGAACATCTCATCTTGTTTGTGTTTTTTTTAGCTTCTCAATTAAGTATCTAATGAGCAATTTATTTATCACCCCATCCCATGATGAAATTATAGTGTGCACGTGCTGAATTTCATGGTGAATACAGCACGAGTCAAGTTGTGACTTGTGATCATCTTTTTTCTGTGTGCGGTGAGATGTTGCATTCTTCTTGTGTATTTGATGAACAGAATAATAATCTGCGTGATGTACGAAGCATAATTCAAGCTTTAGTAATCATGTTAGTTTGCCTGTCTATTATTATTCATTATTTTGGTTTTTTTGGGGGGTACTTTGGGCGTTGTAACTTTTAACCATATAATTTTCATGATCGAGTGGAATCTATTAGATCGAGTTAAGCTGGACAAGCACCTTGATTTCATGTAGTCTGTGTCTGTAGTTTCATGATTGAGAATTTGTTTTTGTGTTAGGGACTGTGAATCAAATTTCTCAAGTTGATAAGGGGAGTCTTTCTATCTACTCGGCACTCATTAGGACCCGTCTTTAGTGACCCGCTGATATGCGACCACGCTGATCTGAAGCTTAGATATAAGGGTCTAGAAGTGTAATCGATGCTGCATTACTTATGGTTGTTACTTTTCAATTTAGGCTGTTAACCTCTGGCGCACAATGTGCTGTGCTGATTCATGTTATGGTTAGGAAGATGACTAGGTTTCTCTAATTGTTGATTTCCTTAGTGAGCTGTAACCCTTTTATATATTAGTCTGCAAAGGTAGCCATGTCTGATTTGTTAGAACTCTCAGGGGAGGTTGCTGGTCTGTATTTTATGATACGTGTTGTAATAGTAACTGAAATTGCTTCTGATATAGGGGTCTGCAACCATGCCTTTCACTTCCATTGCATCAGCCGCTGGCTCAAAACTCGCCAAGTCTGCCCTCTAGGTATGTTAGTTTGATTTACGAACCTCACAGTTTCCATGTGCAAAAATCATACTTTCTTATACATCCACTTGCTTTAACAGATAACAGTGAGTGGGAGTTCCAGAAATATGGCCATTAAGCAATGAATATGCAGTTTGTGTCTGCTTTTCGAGCCTCTGTAGCTGATCCATGCTGCAAATCACCTTGCATCTCTTTGTTTAGCCTTCCCGGGTATCACATATGATTAGTGTCTTTGTGCTTTCACCATCTTACTGTAACATCTTAATGCTCTAAACTAACATATTGTTCCGTTTGTTATTGGCAACGAGCAAGACTATTCGTAAATTACCAGACGACAGTGGTTGGAAACAAAAGAAATGATTTAATAGTATGTTTTTGTTTAATGCTTTTTTAGAGGAGAACCCACTTTTAAACTCCCCACTGTTAATCACAGTTTTTGCTTGAATGCTTCTATCTTATTGAGTTGTAGAAACATGTCATTTGAACCATTTTTGAAGCTGCAATGCATAGCGGCGAACAGGTTTACCTGAGAAACTGCTCACATCAGTTTTGGGCTTGTTTCTTTTTATTTGTGGATCCGTAGCTGGAGACGGCCGTAGTGATGAATGTTGACTGTTGAGTCTGAAGGCAATAATGAATGACAATAATAATACATGAGTGAAGAATCTCCATTGTAATGCATCAGTCCTGTGATATAATTTTGGAACCATTATGAAGCTCCTCATCTGTCTCATCCTCATCAAATGATTGAATAACCAGCTACACAGAAACATGTGCGTTTCTGATAATTAAATCATTCCTATTTCTGAAAAGTTGATTAATAACAATGTCAGCATGACTAGGAGCTGACCTACAGTATCTTATATTCATCTTTTATGTAGTGATTGAAACATTTGCAACAATACTAATTTGTTAATTGATCACCCAAAAAAAATTGTGAGATGTAGCAGACTTTTCTTCGCTATCAAAAGAGGAAAATTTGGACCTAAAATTTTCTTTTTTCATTCAATTTAAAACTGGTGCAAGAATATTGTAGTAGGAGTAGGAGTAGGAGTAGGCTAATAATAATTAGCCGTTGTAGAAGTGGAAATGTACTGATCCCACAATCTAAAACGGTACCCTAACCTAAACTCAAAATATTATATAATGATCCGTTGGCGTGGACTCATTTGTCTTTGCTAAGGCACGCTTTCATAGTGTACAGTCAATCATAGATTCATATTATATAATATTCGTACTACAACTTTTCCCATTTTCTTTCTTTTCTGTCTTTTCAAAGTTAAACATGGGGTATCATGACATGGGGGTCGGCAAAGTGCCGCATCGGATAAGTTTTTAGTGAGTCTTAATCCCAGTCCTTTGCACATTATGGTCGAGTCGGATCGGGACCTGAGAAAATTTCATACCGTGTCTAATAATCGAATTCTTAGCTCGATCCTAAGCCTTTCGAGCCGGGCAATAATAGGACATGCGTAGGGCTAGGACCAAACTAGGGTCAGGATCAAACACACGCCGCCCTAGGGCCCATTTTAGCCTTGAGCCAAATGCTAAAGTCTATCATGACTCGAATTTATGCATCATTCATTTATAAATTTAACGTCTTTTGTCGGTTAAGATACCAAATTTGTTTGGTTGGACTCTATTATTGTTGTTACTTACCTGATGCATTGGTTTTCAATTCTTTTTTGATGGGTTCATTACAAGGCAAAATATAATCAGTATCGTAGTCCGAAGTCTGATCATTAAGAACCGAACACGATACTTGAGCCATTGTAACCAATAGCTCAACCGACAGACCAATACCCTATAGTTTAAACATTTTTCATTTGAAGTGATTTTCTTTTATAAACAAATATCCCAATTTACTCAAAATGAGGCTCTAACGCTTTTGTTTGGAGCGCTAAGAGCATCCCCACCAATGACCATTTTAATTATAAGAGATAACTAAAATTGGATGATCAAAAAAATCATGACGACACTAATGACCTTTTGAGTCATCAAACATGACAAAGCACAAAATTGGTCACCACATGATCAACTTTTAAAATTTGGCCATGAGATTGAGACCCACACAAATATGAATGCACCAATAGAAACTTGACACCTGCCTGATTAATAAAAATTAATCTAATACGTGTAACGATTTTATCTTAAAAATTACAACTCCAAAAAATACAAAAAAATTATCATTGATTATATTATTTTGAGATCTATAAAATGATATTATATGTTATTATATTTTTTTTAAAAAAAAATTCAAAAACTTATAAATAAGACCCTAGTGTTCAATCTTTCTCTTTTGTTTCAGCCATACTTGCATGTAGCAAAGTCCAAATTTTCAAGGAAAAATGTCTCATATTGCATTTGAAATAGAGAGTGAGGTGGGAGATGATGAAATTATGGAAGATAATTATGTTTTTGAGTCTGTCATCTTTTCCACGAAAGAGCTAATTCTTTCACCTCAGATGACGCATAATTTCTCACAAAAGGCTTCATTACATGCTTCAATGGCCACTGCAAAGAAAGTATGGTCAAAAAGAGAGGATGAGGCGCTAACTGCTAGCTTCTTTGAACATCATACTAATGCGGTATTGACAACTAATATTACCAATGCTCGATTATGGAGAAAATTTTAATATTCATACACAGCGGCTCGATTGCCAAGGTCTCAAGAGTTACATTTCCGAACTCTTGATATTTGGCAACGAAATAGAATTAATAATTAAGAATATACACATGTACCAAAATTTATGCGTATAATTTTCTAAAAAAATTTAAATAATATTTCTCAATTTATTTAGTTATTTGGTGGCCTTGGTTTAATTGTTGGCTCATATATTAATTATGTATTCGTAGATTTTAAAGAAATATATGAATAGTTAAAAAGTATATGTGAAAATGATGATGAACTTTTTGGTCATTAGTAGGGGGCATATTACCAAAATGGTCATGAGACTTTTTTTTTATGGGAAAAGTAGTACAAGAGTTGGACAATGCCACAACATTGACAACAATTGTGAGGATGAAAGAGAAAGTGATAGAGAGGGATGGCCAATTTTTTGGGTACATAATCTTAAAATATTAAACTCATACTGTACAATTTAGGGAAATTTACAAATTTAATCTCCAAATTATCATATCTCAAACTTTTTTTAGATTCAACAATATTAATAATTCTTTACGAAAGATGTCTCTCACAATACGAAAGATGTCTCTCACAATAATTTAACTTATACTCCGTAAAATTTAGGGATAATGACAAAGAATGGATATGAAGTATGAACTCTTACTCATACAAATTTCGGTTTAAACTATGAAAATTGACAATTAAGGGCAATTTTAAAATATTTTAATCCTCAATTTCACAATTAAGGGTTTTTCAATTCATTCGTTTAGTTAACTTTATTAATTGATGGAGTGTTATTCATTAGTTAAGTATTTTATAAGGATTTAAATATACTGAAATTGCTCTTAATTGTTAATTTTTATAGTTCAAATCATGATTTCATAAAGGAGGTTCATAACCATCTTTATCATTTTCCCTAAAATTTATAGTTATATAATTGAAGTCTATATTATTTAAATATATATATTTAATCTCTAAAATAATCCACATTTTTCGTCAACAAATTCAAAAAATTTAAATAATATTTCTCAATTTATTTAGTTATTTGGTGGCCTTGGTTTAATTGCTTACTCATATATTAATTATGTATTAGTAGATTTTAAAGAAATATATGAGTAGTTAAAAAAGTATATGTGAAAATGATGATAAACTTTTTGTTCATTAGTAGAATGCATATTATCAAAATGGTCATGAAACTTGACAACAATTATGAGGATGAATGAGAAAAGAGGGATGATCAATTTTTTGGGTACATAATCTTAAATTATTAAACTCATGCAATTTTTGGGGAAAAATACAAATTTAATCTCCAAATTATCATATCTCAAACTTTTTTTTAGATTCAACAATATTAATAATTCTTTACGAAAGATGTCTCTCACAATACTCTACCTGATTTTATAGATGTATAACTTTATGAATAATTTAACTTATAAAATTTAGGGAAAATGACAAAGAAGAGATGTGAACTATCACTTATTGATAAATTTCTGTTCAAACTATGAAAATTGACAATTAAGGGCAATTTCAAAATATTTTAATCCTCAATTTCATAATTAAGGGTTTTTCAATTCATTCGTTTAGTTTACTTTATTAATTGATGAAGTGTTATTCTATCAGTTAAGTATTTTATGAGGATTTTAATGTCCTGAAATTATCTTTAATTATCAATTTTCATAATTCATAACATGATTTCACAAAGAAAGTTCATATATTTCTTTATCATTTTCCCTAAAATTGATAGCTATATAATTGAAGTCTATTTTATTTAAAAATATATTTAATCTCTAAAATAATCCACATTTTTCGTCAACAAATTCAAAAATAATAAATATATGTAATTTTGTTCAGTTTAAATTCTTATATAAAAAAACCGGCACCACCCTCGCTTCCTCTTCCATCTCCTCCTCTGCTACACATTTTTCCATCTCTCCATTTTTCTCGGCGATATGGCTATAACGGTCGCCGTCCTCCTTCTGCTACAATTCGTCGCCGTCATCGGCAAGCAGACTTACATTATTCACATGAAGCCGCAAGTCAAGCCGGAAACCTTCGACACTCACCGCGACTGGTACTCTGCTTCACTTCACTCACTCGAATCCTCGCCAGATACGACCATTCTCTATACTTACGACGCTGCTTTTCACGGCTTCGCAGCCTCTCTCGATCCCGATCAGGTCGAAACGTTGAGAAAATCCGACTCGGTTTTGGGAGTTTATGAAGATGAAGTGTATAATCTGCACACGACTCGGTCTCCTGAGTTTTTAGGTTTGGATAGTGAGACTGGGGTTTGGGAAGGGCGTGAGACTGAGGATCTGAACAGCGCGATGCATGACGTCATCGTCGGAGTGTTGGATTCAGGTGTGTGGCCGGAGTCGGCTAGCTTTGAGGACTTTGGGATGCCGGATGTGCCTGCGAGGTGGCGAGGAGAGTGTGAGGCGGGGCCGGATTTCAGTCCGAAGGTTTGTAATAAGAAGCTGATTGGAGCGAGGAGTTTCTCGAAGGGGTTTCGTATGTCGTCTGGTGGAAGTATCAGGAAGAACTCGAAGGAAGTTGAGTCTCCGAGAGATAGCGCCGGCCACGGGACCCACACGTCGAGCACCGCCGCGGGATCTCGCGTGGCCAACGCTAGTCTGTTGGGATATGCGAGTGGGACGGCGCGTGGTATGGCGGTGAATGCGCGTGTCGCGACTTATAAGGTTTGTTGGAGTTCAGGCTGCTTCGGGTCCGATATACTTGCAGCTATGGACCGAGCTATACTTGACGGCGTTGACGTGCTATCGCTTTCTCTCGGCGGAGGATCCGGACCGTACTACCGCGACACTATCGCGATCGGAGCCTTCGTCGCCATGGATAAAGGGATTTTTGTTGCATGCTCAGCTGGAAACAGCGGGCCGACTAAGGCCTCTCTTGCAAACGTGGCGCCGTGGATCATGACGGTTGGTGCTGGGACGCTCGACAGAGATTTTCCGGCGTTCGCGACTCTGGGGGCGAACAAGTACGTTGGTGTTTCACTTTACAGCGGAAATGGAATGGGTGACAAAGCGGTGCCGCTTGTGTACGACAGAGAAAACAGTTCTAGCAATCTCTGCTTACCGGGTTCGCTCAACCCAGCTACAGTTCGTGGAAAGGTTGTTTTATGCGATAGAGGGATTAACTCGCGGGTGGAGAAGGGTCAGGTGGTGCGAGACGCAGGAGGGGTTGGGATGATACTGGCGAACACAGCAATTACTGGGGAGGAGCTTGTGGCGGACAGCCACTTGTTGCCAGCGGTTGCAGTGGGGAAGAAGGTGGGCGATATGATCAGGGTGTATGTGAGGACTGACCCGAATCCGACCGCTTTGTTGAATTTCGGGGGAACGGTGTTGGACGTGAAACCTTCACCCATTGTTGCAGCTTTCAGTTCTAGAGGGCCGAATATGGTGACGCCCCAAATTTTGAAGCCAGATGTGATTGGTCCTGGTGTTAATATCTTGGCTGCATGGACTGAGGCTACCGGACCAAGTGGTATGGAGAAGGATGTTAGAAAGACAAAGTTTAACATCATGTCAGGTACATCCTAACTTGTTAACTCTTTCTATTTTAGTTTCATCTATGTTGAGTGCATGTCTGAAAATTTTGTAGAATTAACCACCACTGATAGTCTAAAGGAATTACCCATCGAAATAAAAACCATAATCATCGATGAAATAGATATCTATTTAGATGACGAATTAAATGATCTAGAAGACTATGAAGAAGAATATTGGTATAGAGATGGAGATCTATATTTCAATGACTTTTCAGATTACTTCGACCATTTACAACTTAGGAATTATTTAGACACATATCCAGACGATGACTCATATCCAGATACGGACTAATGGATTTGGATCAAATAAACATGGATATTGATCAACAAATCAACGAATTAAATGAAGAAATTAATAGAATACAGATAATAAAAAATCAGATTAAAGAAATGATACTAAAAATTAGAATAAAAATATTCGTCAAAAGACAAAGATGGATATAAAGGAAGAAAAAGAAAATTCAGAAATCTACACAACAGAATCAAACAAAGGATTTATGGGAGAATTAGTTTTACATAATGAAAAACTTAAACAAATTCAAAAAACAAAAGGAACCCTGAAAAAAGAAGAGATATTCAAAATACCCAGAACCTTAGCTGGATTTTTAAGGCGAAAAAATGAAATCATTTATTGCGTCACGGCCAAAGAATTACCCATAGACATGAATGATACAAGAGGAAATGTATATCTACCCCTAATAACAAAACAAGAAATTAATAGAAAGCTAAGTAGCTTACCAGATGAAGCTAGAAGAAAAATGACAACTGTACACTTAGGCGCAGTTAAAATAATACTCACAGCACACTTCCAAAATGGAATAGATACACCCATAAAAATGGCACTAATTGATAACCGAATAAATAACAGAAAACTCTGCGTTATTGGCGCAGCTAAAGGAAATTTAGCCTACGGCAAATTTATGTTTTCAGTCTACCCAAAATATAGAATCAATTTAAACACGCTAAACTTAGACAAAACACTTAGTTTTATACATGAATTTGAAAACAAAGATTTAATGAACAAAGGGGATAAAGCATTTTCAATCACCTACATGGTTGCATATGCAATAAGCAATTCAGTACACAGTATAGAATATGCCAAACAAGAATATATTGAACTTGAAGAAGTATTTTTTGATATAGGAAATATAGAGAAAAATGACTTCTGTGAATTATTTCCAGATGAAGAAAATTGGACCATTGATTTAACAAAAGATAAAAAATATTATGATCAACCTAGGTCAAAATACGAACCAGGAATATCATCTACTACATCATTACCAGAAACGAATAATGAGTTAATGAGACAAATATCATATAAAGTGGATAAAATTAGAGAAGCAATCGGATTTATAGAATGACAGAAGAACAAATAGAATATCCAAAAATTAGTAATAAAAATAAAATAGATTATGACTTACAAAATACAGCAGGATATAAAAAGTACTGGATGAGTAAACAAACTGAATGTAATTGGACAAGTAATTGTTTACATTGGCATCACTGTGATAAAGAAACAATGGAAAACATGAACAGTGGACTCCCACACATACAAAAAGTATTGATAAGTATTGGAAATACATTGACAGATTCAATCATACATAATGATAATGAATTTAAAAAACTTAATACATTACTTAGTCAACAAAAATATGGGGAATTAATAGATAAGGACAACCAAATTTATGGAGAAACCTCGCTAAAAGAAAAAGTCACGGATCTTCAAAATGATTTGACTAGTTTAAGAACACATGAACTTAGTAAATTAAAGAAACTTACAGAACAAAATCAGCACATAATCAATATTATTAAACCAATTGATATAAAGAAATTAGAAAACACAGTTCATGAATTAAATGAGAAGATACCAGATATAGAACCACTATTAAAAGACTTTACAAAAATGTTCAAAACTTTAGATAACATTAGTAGAGCCATTGGGAACGAAGATTTATGACAACTTCGACTGAATCCGTACTAAAATACCTAAAAGAAGAATTAAAGGAAATAAAAGCAATCATTATCACGGAAGAAAAGCTAATTAAAATTCTTAGAGAAGAATTAAATATATGCAGAAATGGACTCGATAAAATACAAAGACAAATGTTACAAATCAAATTACACAACAGCCCAAGTAAAAACTCAGGATTAAACTTTTCAGACTTCTAACCACCACCTAGTTTACCATGGGGAAAACCGTTTGAAGACAATAAAGAAAAGGATGAAAGACAACAAATAACTGACAATGAAAATTAAAAGAATAATTAAAAGGATTTTTTGTTTCTTACCCAAAATAGTTAGGTCAACAATTAGTACGCAAGCCGGCATAGAATCGAAACTGCTACAAAATCAAGTTATGACCATTGAACCAAGAGAAACATCAGTTAAAGATAAATTAACTATAAGAACAGAATTAGAAAAAGAATTCGATGCAGGAATCAACATGGATAAGTGTATTAAATTATTAAGTCTAACAGATAATGAATTAATTCAAGAAACACTATTAAGCAATGAAAAGGAAGAAAATATTATACACGAATATTCTTCAACCGAAGAAGAACCTGAATCACCGAAAATCAGAATTAATTATAAAGAACCTCAAATGCCAAATAGAGAAATATTTATGGATCAAGGAGGCACAAGTAATTGACAGGTAGTGCCTCATAATGGAGATGCAGAAATGTATGATGCATATGATACAACATACGAACAAAGTAGATATAGATATGACAATAGAGAAAGAAAATATAATTACAGAAAACAACCATATAAGGACTATAAAAATACTAGGATACCCTCAACAAGATATATCCCAGATGAATATCAACCTAAAGAAGTTACCAAAATTAAGTATGATGACCTAAACTTAGACTGTTGCAAAGACAGAACTAGAGCATTGGATGATTGGGGAAACGCAATTGACGTAATTATACAGAGTAATAATGGACTTAAAGATAACATAGGAGCAGCTAAATCATTTATTCTACACAAGCTATCAGGAAATATTAAAAGTTGGTATCAAAATCTTACAGATGATTTGAAAAAAGAACTTGAGACAGACGCTACAACAGGAAGTATTTTACTAAAAAACTTCGTTAGAGTAATTTACTCTGAATTTATTGGAAGAGAAGAAATAAATCATCAAAAAGAAGTAAGAGAAGCAGAAGAAAATGAAGCTAAATGGCATTTAGATAACATGGTCATATGCGAGATGTGTTATTTCAGCACTTTTGCATGTGAATATGAAAAATACTACTACAAATTAAATCATACAACAAGGCCTACATATAAAGAAATGTTTTTAAATAAATTACTCAAACCATCAGGAGACAAAATAAAAGAATTATGGAAATCAAAACCGGTTGATATACCTGATACTCTAGGGGGAATTATTAGAATTATAGAAATATTCTTAAGAGATATATGTACACAAAGGCAAATGTATAAACAAAAATACTATACGGGAAATAATAGGATTTGTTGTGATAGATCCCAATTAGACATACCAGGAAAATATGGATGTCAAGTCAGAAAAAACCTCTATAAGAAATATAAGAAACCAAAATATAAAAGGTATAGAAAGAAGTACAAATTTAAATCAATCCCTTATAAGCCTAAATATACAAAACCAAAATACAGAAAAAGATATTTCAAAAAATATAATAAGAAAAATACTTATAAAAAAGACAAATATTGCCCCACAGGCAAAAAATCATGTACTTGTTGGCTATGTGAAGAAGAAGGACACTATGCAAATAAATGTCCAAATAAAGAAAGAAAAGAAAAGGTAAAACTACTTGAATATGTATATTCACAACAATTAGAACCAATTGAAGAAAATAACCTAAGTGATTGTGATCAATTATATTACCTCGAAACAGATAGTGAATATGAAACAGATTCAGAATATGACACATCAGATTCTGAATAGCTTAGCAAACCCAAATAGCAGCTATATAAAAGTAGAAATTAAGCTTAAAGGATATAAAAAATATCACCTATTTGCTTACTTAGATACCGGAGCAAGCATTTGTGTTGCAAGCAAATATATATTCCCACCAGAACTATGGATAGAAGCAGACAAACAATTTACAGTTTTAATTGCAAATAAAACATCAGTACCTGTAAATATGTTAGTAAAAAATATAAACATAAAATTATGTGGCGAAGACTTTGTTTTCCCAACTATTTATCAACAAGAAACAGGACAGGATTTAATAATAGGAAATAACTTTTTAAAACTAAACAAACCATTTATACAAGATATAAATTGGATAAAAGCAGGACACTGGCTTGTTGTGCTTGATCTGTCCTGCTTTTAAAAAGTTTTAAAAAGTTTATCCAATTTATATCTTGTATAAATGGTTTGTTTAGTTTTAAAAAGTTATTTCCTATTATTAAATCCTGTCCTGTTTCTTGTTGATAAATAGTTGGGAAAACAAAGTCTTCGCCACATAATTTTATGTTTATATTTTTTACTAACATATTTACATGTACTGATGTTTTATTTGCAATTAAAACTGTAAATTGTTTGTCTGCTTCTATCCATAGTTCTGGTGGGAATATATATTTGCTTGCAACACAAATGCTTGCTCCGGTATCTAAGTAAGCAAATAGGTGATATTTTTTATATCCTTTAAGCTTAATTTCTACTTTTATATAGCTGCTATTTGGGTTTGCTAAGCTATTCAGAATCTGATGTGTCATATTCTGAATCTGTTTCATATTCACTATCTGTTTCGAGGTAATATAATTGATCACAATCACTTAGGTTATTTTCTTCAATTGGTTCTAATTGTTGTGAATATACATATTCAAGTAGTTTTACCTTTTCTTTTCTTTCTTTATTTGGACATTTATTTGCATAGTGTCCTTCTTCTTCACATAGCCAACAAGTACATGATTTTTTGCCTGTGTGGCAATATTTGTCTTTTTTATAAGTATTTTTCTTATTATATTTTTTGAAATATCTTTTTCTGTATTTTGGTTTTGTATATTTAGGCTTATAAGGGATTGATTTAAATTTGTACTTCTTTCTATACCTTTTATATTTTGGTTTCTTATATTTCTTATAGAGGTTTTTTCTGACTTGACATCCATATTTTCCTGGTATGTCTAATTGGGATCTATCACAACAAATCCTATTATTTCCCGTATAGTATTTTTGTTTATACATTTGCCTTTGTGTACATATATCTCTTAAGAATATTTCTATAATTCTAATAATTCCCCCTAGAGTATCAGGTATATCAACCGGTTTTGATTTCCATAATTCTTTTATTTTGTCTCCTGATGGTTTGAGTAATTTATTTAAAAACATTTCTTTATATGTAGGCCTTGTTGTATGATTTAATTTGTAGTAGTATTTTTCATATTCACATGCAAAAGTGCTGAAATAACACATCTCGCATATGACCATGTTATCTAAATGCCATTTAGCTTCATTTTCTTCTGCTTCTCTTACTTCTTTTTGATGATTTATTTCTTCTCTTCCAATAAATTCAGAGTAAATTACTCTAACGAAGTTTTTTAGTAAAATACTTCCTGTTGTAGCGTCTGTCTCAAGTTCTTTTTTCAAATCATCTGTAAGATTTTGATACCAACTTTTAATATTTCCTGATAGCTTGTGTAGAATAAATGATTTAGCTGCTCCTATGTTATCTTTAAGTCCATTATTACTCTGTATAATTACGTCAATTGCGTTTCCCCAATCATCCAATGCTCTAGTCCTGTCTTTGCAACAGTCTAAGTTTAGGACATCATACTTAATTTTGGTAACTTCTTTAGGTTGATATTCGTCTGGGATATATCTTGTTGAGGGTATCCTAGTATTTTCTGTAATTATATTTTCTTTCTCTATTGTCATATCTATATCTACTTTGTTCGTATGTTGTATCATATGCATCATACATTTCTGCATCTCCATTATGAGGCACTACCTGCCAATTACTTGGGCCTCCTTGATCCATAAATATTTCTCTATTTAGCATTTGAGGTTCTTTATAATTAATTCTGATTTTCGGTGATTCAGGTTCTTCTTCGGTTGAAGAATATTCGTGTATAATATTTTCTTCCTTTTCATTGCTTAATTCATTATCTGTTAGACTTAATAATTTAATACACTTATCCATGTTGATTCCTGCATCGAATTCTTTTTCTAATTCTGTTCTTATAGTTAATTTATCTTTAACTGATGTTTCTCCTGGTTCGATGGTCATAACTTGATTTTGTAGCAGTTTCGATTCTATGCCGGCTTGCGTACTAATTGTTGACCTAACTATTTTGGGTAAGAAACAAAAAATCCTTTTAATTATTCTTTTAATTTTCATTGTCAGTTATTTGTTGTCTTTCATCCTTTTCTTTATTGTCTTCAAACGGTTTTCCCCATGGTAAACTAGGTGGTGGTTGGAAGTCTGAAAAGTTTAATCCTGAGTTTTTACTTGGGCTGTTGTGTAATTTGATTTGTAACATTTGTCTTTGTATTTTATCGAGTCCATTTCTGCATATATTTAATTCTTCTTTGAGAATTTTAATTAGCTTTTCTTCCGTGATAATGATTGCTTTTATTTCCTTTAATTCTTCTTTTAGGTATTTTAGTACGGATTCAGTCGAAGTTGTCATAAATCTTCATTCCCAATGGCTCTACTAATGTTATCTAAAGTTTTGAACATTTTTGTAAAGTCTTTTAATAGTGGTTCTATATCTGGTATCTTCTCATTTAATTCATGAACTGTGTTTTCTAATTTCTTTATATCAATTGGTTTAATAATATTGATTATGTGCTGATTTTGTTCTGTAAGTTTCTTTAATTTACTAAGTTCATGTGTTCTTAAACTAGTCAAATCATTTTGAAGATCCGTGACTTTTTCTTTTAGCGAGGTTTCTCCATAAATTTGGTTGTCCTTATCTATTAATTCCCCATATTTTTGTTGACTAAGTAATGTATTAAGTTTTTTAAATTCATTATCATTATGTATGATTGAATCTGTCAATGTATTTCCAATACTTATCAATACTTTTTGTATGTGTGGGAGTCCACTGTTCATGTTTTCCATTGTTTCTTTATCACAGTGATGCCAATGTAAACAATTACTTGTCCAATTACATTCAGTTTGTTTACTCATCCAGTACTTTTTATATCCTGCTGTATTTTGTAAGTCATAATCTATTTTATTTTTATTACTAATTTTTGGATATTCTATTTGTTCTTCTGTCATTCTATAAATCCGATTGCTTCTCTAATTTTATCCACTTTATATGATATTTGTCTCATTAACTCATTATTCGTTTCTGGTAATGATGTAGTAGATGATCTTCCTGGTTCGTATTTGACCTAGGTTGATCATAATATTTTTTATCTTTTGTTAAATCAATGGTCCAATTATCTTCATCTGGAAATAATTCACAGAAGTCATTTTTCTCTATATTTCCTATATCAAAAAATACTTCTTCAAGTTCAATATATTCGTGTTTGGCATATTCTATACTGTGTACTGAATTGCTTATTGCATATGCAACCATGTAGGTGATTGAAAATGCTTTATCCCCTTTGTTCATTAAATCTTTGTTTTCAAATTCATGTATAAAACTAAGTGTTTTGTCTAAGTTTAGCGTGTTTAAATTGATTCTATATTTTGGGTAGACTGAAAACATAAATTTGCCGTAGGCTAAATTTCCTTTAGCTGCGCCAATAACGCAGAGTTTTCTGTTATTTATTCGGTTATCAATTAGTGCCATTTTTATGGGTGTATCTATTCCATTTTGGAAGTGTGCTGTGAGTATTATTTTAACTGCGCCTAAGTGTACAGTTGTCATTTTTCTTCTAGCTTCATCTGGTAAGCTACTTAGCTTTCTATTAATTTATTGTTTTGTTATTAGGGGTAGATATACATTTCCTCTTGTATCATTCATGTCTATGGGTAATTCTTTGGTCGTGACGCAATAAATGATTTCATTTTTTCGCCTTAAAAATCCAGCTAAGGTTCTGGGTATTTTGAATATCTCTTCTTTTTTCAGAGCTGAAATTGCAGTCTGCACCATCACAATGATTCCAACTTTATCAGAAACTGGATAGTATTCTTACTACCGTTTCAAGGGAAGAATAAGTGCACATATAAGAAATGGAATGGTACATCCCTCAAAAGAATACTAGCAGGTAGGGGTGGGCGTTGGACGGGTTGTGCTTGGTCCTAACCCGGCCCGAAATAATGATTGTGTCAGTTATTCGAACCCTAACCCGGCCCGAAAGATCGGATCAATTATGTGAATCCGAACCCGGCCCCAAAACTAAAATTTTTAAAAGACATAAAATATTCATGGTCATCTATTATGATATAAATACTTTAAAGTTTAGTATTACAGTTTTATTTTTTATTGCAAATCAATTACATATTCATATGTAGTGTGATATATCACGAGAACACAAATAAATTTTTATTCAGATGAGGTATAATATTTGAATCTCATTAAAAATCTAGTATTTTTTATATTACTTATGAAATCGGGTAACCCGAGCGTCAATCCTAACTCGAAAATTATACCGGGTTGGTTAAGCGGACCCTAACCCGATACCCGACATTAAATGGACCGAATCGGACCGAGTTTTCGGGTCGGGCCGGGTTTTGTCCACCCCTACTAGCAGGCCCATCCAAAACCGACTCCACCGCAGGCCCATCCATCAGCCCTAGAAGCCGCAACCGAACCAACCGACGCCCGCTCATCCGTAAAAGCAACCGGAAGAGGTCAAGCCGCCAAGCCAGATCGAGAGGCGAGGAGAAAGGAAGAGCACAGCCATGGGAAAACGGACAAAAAGTACCAACGGGTCACGCCCGCCGGTGGCCTGAGCAACAGCAACGACCGAGAAAACGCAGGAAGCTTCTGGAGCAAGGGGAAGAGAGAGAAAGGGAGTTTAAGACTTGGTGGTGAAATGCGAGAGATAAGCCACTGAGACTGAAGCCCCTCCTTAGACTCATACACTGATAGCTTCAATCGTTCACTGGAATTTATTTCTTTTTTTTTTCACCAGTTACTAATCCAATTTTTTTTCCCTGAAATCCAGTATACCTTATTTATATTTTGTCTTTGTTACTGTTTCAATTATTTTATGTAAATTAAAATTGCGAATCAGATTTCCAGCAGCAGAAATTTCGTGCCCTAGAAAATTTCCGATCGATGGCTTCTTTAGACTCCCGTCGGCGAAGGATCCAGCAGCACCGCTCCTTCTTCATCTTCCAAGAAGCCCAAGCGCTTCGAGATCAAAAAGTGGAACGCGGTCTCACTTTGGGCTTGAGGTATGTATCCGATCTCTTCGTTTTCTTCCCTCTAGTTCCGCTTAGTTGAGTTTTTGATTCTGACCTTTTTTTTACAGACATCGTCGTCGACAACTGCGCTATATGCAGGAATCATATTATGGATCTTGGTAAGTAGTTTTGATAGTCTTGCTTTTTTTTAAATAAAAAAAATTATGTATGATTTAGTGTGCTTGTTTGTAGCTTATATTGGTGCTGATCGGTGTTTTATCATGTTGACAGGTATCGAATGTCAAGCTAACCAAGCTAGTGCCACTAGTGAGGAATGCACAGTTGCTTGGGGTATGTACCTTTTATCTATTTAAAAAAATTAACACCTGCACGTAATACTCTATAGTGCATTGATAAAGGGGCTTTGATGCGAAGGTAATTGTAAATTATAATTGAGTCACTTGTTCAACCCGCCCCAGCTATAGTGTATATACATGAGTAGGAATTAGGAACCTCCTTCGAACCAGTTCTCTATTGATAATATCTTTCCCTTCCAAACATCTTTATAGAGCGTGGTGGTGAACATCTCATCTTGTTTGTGTTTTTTAGCTTCTCAATTAAGTATTTAATCCCATGATGAAATTTATAGTGCGCACGTGCTGAATTTCATGGTGAATACAGCAGGAGTCAAGTTTTGATCATTTTTTTTCTGTGTGCGGTGAGATGTTGCATTCTTCTTGTGTATTTGATGAACTGAATAATAATCTGCCTGAAGCACGAAGCATAATTCAAGCTGTAGTAATCATGTTAGTTTGCATGTCTATTATTATTCATTATTTTGGCAGTTTTTTCTTTTCACTTGGGCATTGTAACTTTTAAACATATAATTTTCATGATCGAGTGGAATCTATAGATCGAGTTAAGCTGGACATGCACCTTGATTTCATGTAGTCTGTATCTGCGTGAGAGTTTGTTTTTTAAGGGGAGCCTTTCTATCTACTCGGCACTCATTAGGACCTGTCTTTAGTTACCCGCTGATATGCGACCATGCTGATCTGAAGCTTAGATATAAAGAGTCTAGAAGTGTAATCAATGCTACATTACTTATGGTTGTTACTTTTCAATTTAGGCTGTTAACCTCTGGCTCACAATGTGCTGTGCTGATTCATGTTATGGTTAGGAAGATGACTAGGTTTCTCTAATTGTTGATTTCCTTAGTGAGCTGTAACCCTTATATATATTAGAATGCAAAGGTAGCCATGTCTGATTTGTTAGAACACTCAGGGGAGGTTGCTGGTCTGTATTTTATGATACGTGTTGTAATAGTAACTGAAATTGCTTCTGATATAGGGGTCTGCAACCATGCCTTTCACTTCCATTGCATCAGCCGCTGGCTCAAAACTCGCCAAGTCTGCCCTCTAGGTATGTTAGTTTGATTTACGAACCTCACAGTTTCCATGCTCAAAAATCGCACTTTCTTATACATCCACTTGCTTTAACAGATAACAGTGAGTGAGAGTTCCAGAAATATGGGCACTAAGCAATGAATATGCAGTTTGAGCCTCTGTAGCTGATCCATGCTGCAAATCACCTTACATCACTTTGTTTAGCCTTCCCAGATATCACATATGATTAGTGTCTTTGTGCTTTCACCATCTTACTGTAACATCTTAATGCTCTAAACTAACATATTGTTCCGTTTGTTTGAGCAACAAGCATAACTATTGGTAATTTTCCAGACGACAGTGGTTGCAAACAAAAGAAATGATTTAATAGTATGGTTTTGTTTAATGGTTTTTAGAGGAGAACGTACTTTTAAACTCCCCGCTTAATCACGGTCTTAACAGTTTTTGCTTGAATCCTTTTATCTTATGAAAACTACAGATTCATTACTCAAACTTGAAGTAAGGCCCAATTAAAATTCTCCCTCCCCACTCAGAAGCTCCCAGAAACCACTAGTCGCCGCCTTAAGACCCAAGCTTTTTCTCCTCCGTTTCCCGCCGGCATCCGTAGTTACGGTTGCCATATGAGCTGATTTTTGTTCCCCGGCCACTTGCCTCCCCAACTCCTCATTTTCCTTTCCCACTGTCTTCCCCTGGTCTCCTTCCTCTACCATGTCGTCGGTCGTGGCGAGTTCATCTTTTTTCTTCAGAACGGCATGCTTTGTTCCCTCCGCTTCCGGTGCGGTGGTTGAAGGTTTCGAAGCATGTGTCGGTGTTGGAGACGGGAGGTGGTGGGTTGGGGCGGGCGGTGTGGGTGTGGGTTGGGGTAGGATGGTTGTGGAGTTAGGTTGGAGATGATGTGTGTTTGTTTTGGGCGATGCAGGTGTACCTTTTTGCGGCTCAACTTTGGAAATTCTGGTGGCCTATGGCGGTGGCGGATGCCGGTGATTGTTTTGGAATTCTTGTACATGCCTTTGTAGAGGTTTTAGTTGTAGCTTTAGCTTTAGTTTTAGTTTTTCGTTGAGGTTGTAATTGTAGTTTTAGTGTTAGTTTGGCTGTACTTGTAGCCATGGCTGTTTTCCTGTCTTCGGTGGTCTGGTCTCCTCTCTCGGTGTGAGGCGAAGTGGAGCATATTCTTGTTCCCGGCTAGTTAACTTGTTCTAACTCTGAAGTCCTCTTTCTAGCCTTTTATGGAGTTCAGGTAACCTTCTACCATTGACGGAAACATGGTTTATTGCGACTACAAGTGTAGCCTACTTTCGTTTTCAAAGAAATTCGGCCGTAGCTTTAGTGTCGTATTGAAGTGGGCTGTTGAGTCGCTTCTTCAGTTTGACCGATTTGGAATGGATCGACTTTGGAGTACTTTAAGGCGTGATGATCATCTTCAGCGGATGGCCTACCTAGCAATGCATGGATTGCGGTTTCTTGTTTACATGTCCTGTTCCTGTTGTTGTTAGTCTTCGGGTTTGCTGTTGTTGTCATGTTCTCTTCTCCGAATCTTTGTATGCCTTTTCTTTTATCGAAAAAAAATTGTCAGCTAATTTCAAAATAAAAAGCGAACTATCAAATTTTTCGAATCAAGTACTAAAAAGTTTTAAAAACAAACACTGTTAAACTCCCAACTTAACCCTAATTAACTCCATCTTCCTCATAAAAAAAACTCCATCTTCTAAATCAACCAAGGTTGTAAAAAAGCTAGGTGGTAATCGAGCGGACAGTGTCCACTAATCGATTTCAATTTTAAATATTTTTAAATATATATGTATTGATATCATATAGTATTTCACTTATTAGATATCAAAATATTAAAAAGTGAATTTCAATAACAACATAAATATACAAACACATATTTTTGGACTTTTATTTCCTCAAATTGTAATTTAATTTTTTTCTCAAAAATATTATTTTAAAAATTAATACATAAAAAATATTTATATTCCCGCCTAGACGCGGTCTAAAAGGCCTAGAAGCCGCCTAGAAAGTTCGAACCGATTAATTGGCCGCCTGAAAGAAAAAACGGAACGGGTTCAAGAAAGAGGCGCCTAGGCAGTCTAAAATGCCGTTTTCTTGAACAACGTTTTCAACCCACTGGACATCAAAAATCCCCCCGACAAGGTCTTGGCGCATCGCCGGCGCGAATCAGAGATGTCATCCTCGCCCTTTAATTTCGCAAATCAAAGTATTTCACGTGACTAGAAGGTGTTGAGAAGACGAGGGTCTGTTCGCGTTATTAAGGTGGTTCTGTTTCACATCAAACTGAGAAGAAAACAAATCGGGAGAGTAGAATCGGAAGTGATTCGATGACATCAAGCTGCAGTTTCAGTTTCGATTCAGAAAGTGTAACAATAACTTCGTTTCAAAAATCGATTTGATGAAGTTCGCGTCCACGCGCTCAACATCATCATCATATTATCATCTTCATCATATTGTCATCTTCATCATCCTCATCCTTATCTTTTCAAACGTCAAAGTCGGGGACTTCCGGGTCGTCAGTAAATCCAAACCGTAAATCCCAAAATCATGGAAGCTCAAAGAACATATCAACTTAGAAAAACAGGGCAGCCTTGGAAAACAGAGCTCTTCCAGTTAGATCATCATCGGATTAGTGCTGATTTTGATGAGTCTGGCGTTAACAATTTTCTGGGAAAAGTCATGGGCGATCGCTGAATGGAATCTGGGTGGCTACTTGGCTAGTGTTCCTCAAATTTGGATTTTGAGGTAGTCTTGGCGGCCGGGGCAGGGAGTGAGGATGTGGACAAGATGGAGTCATCAGGGAGCAGAGGATGGTTGTGATGACGGAGGGTTTGTTGGATAGAAGCCTTCGGCCCTGTTCACTTTGACTCTATTTTGTGTTGTGTAAGATAAGATAAGTTACTTTCAGTCACTATAAGTTACTTTTAGTTACTATAAGTTACTTTCAAACACTATAAGTAATATATAAGTTAAGTTAAGATAAGTTACTTTCAACATACCATCATACCATCATCATATCATCATCATACCATCATCATCATCATCATCCCATCATCATACCACCACCACCACCATCATCATAGCATACCATACCATCATCATACCACCACCACCACCATCATCATAGCATACCATACCATACCATCATCATATCATACCATACAATCATCATATTACTATTCATCATCATAACATCATCATCATATTACTATTCATCATCATAACCAGGGATGGACCCAGGAATTTGGGTAGGGGTAACGATCAAAAAAAATTTATATTATGAGAAAAAAATATTATTATTTAAAAAGAATTACTACATTAAAATAAAGAGCGTCTTGCTTCCAAATCACGAAAATCATCTATTATTGAATCCGTGCTAAACATTTTTGCTATTTCTTTTTCAATATTGACAATCAAGCAATCCGATAAGAAATCATCTTCCATTTTGTTGCGAAGTGCATTTTTCACTATATTCATCCTTGAAAAAGATCGTTCGGCAGTAGCAGTGGAAACTGGAAGAGTCAGAATAAGAGTTATCACCTTGTATAGCAACGGAAACATGTTTGATTTTCTTGTTCTCGTCAACCATCGACATAGTTCAGAAATTTCGGTCAAAGTGTTAAACTCAGGAAGTTGTCGAACTAGCTCAAAATGTTGAAGTTCCATGCGCAACGATGTCCTGTCATCCTCATCGAAGTCTAATGGATAAAATTTCTCTACCAGTTTGCATATATCATCGACTCTAAGTGTTGTACGCAACTCTTTGGGATCTAAAGCTGAAGATAGAATGATCAATTCCACACTGTCATCATTGAATCTGTTCTCGAGTTCTTGCAATTGAGAATCTATCACGGTGTAGAAAATATCAACTCTATAATAATGCTCTACCGTGACTCTATTTTGTTGATGAGAAACTCTTCTTCTTGTTTCATGATGAGTGCTAAAATCAGGAACTTCTACATTTACTTTTTCACAAAAAGTTCTCACCTTTTCAACTAATTTGCTCCATCCATCATCTCTAAGCTTTTGAAGAAGAGACTTTGAAGTCGAAACAAGTGACATAGCATTCAAAATATCTTGAGACTGAAGCTGCAAGGCATTACAAAGGCAACTCGTAATGTCTAAAACTTCTCTCATCAGATGCATGATAAAGACAAAATAAAAAGAAGTCATCGTCTCATAAACTGAACTTGCTTCACCACGTTGGCTATGAGTATTTCCATCTGATTTGATAGTCATTAAAACTTCACATGTTGAACTAAACATCTTGATCAAACATGAAATTGATTTAAAGTGAGAAGTCCAGCGAGTGTCACCGGCTCTTTGTAAAGAACCTAACTGATTAAGACCCTTTCCACTTTCGAGATCACCGATAGCAAGTAAAAAAGCCATATTTGAAGCATGAGCATCTCTTAGTTGATCATTGCGTTTACAAGACGCACTCACGATATTGACAATAAAATTGAGCTTCTCAAAAAAGTGTTGAACATGATAAACTTCTTTTGATGCAGCAACAAGGGATAACTGCAAACGATGAGCAAAGCAATGGACATAATAAGCATATGGACATTCACGTAAAACTAAAGCTTGCAACCCTTTCCATTCTCCACGCATATTGCTTGCACCATCATAACCTTGCCCTCGGATAGACTCAATATCAATATTATAACGAGAGAGCATCGAAAAAAATACCGTTTTTCAAAGTTAATGATGCGGTATCTTTAACATGAAGCAGCCCAAAAAAACGTTCTTTTATGCAGCCATCTCTGTCAACGAATCTCAAAACCAGTGTCATTTGCTCCTTTTTAGATTCATCCCGAGCTTCATCCACTATTATACAAAACTTTGCACAACCAATTTCTTCGCGAATAAACTTCTTGACTTTTATTGCCAAGACTTGTAATATCTGTTTCTGTATTTTTGGTGATGTATATGATGCATTTCGCGGAGCATTGTCTAAAACCTTTGCTACATCACTATTCAAAGATGCAGAGTATTTCAACAATTCAATAAAATTACCGCGATTGCTTGAGCTGTCAGATTCATCATTGCCTCTAAAAGTACAAGACTGTTAGGCAAGCCATCTAGCAACTTCAATATATGTTTTCAATCGAAGTCTATTATCAAGTATCTCTTGTGCTCTCAAATTTGCAAACGTATTAGAAATATGAGCCGACTGATTCATGAGATCTGACCAACTTGAGAGAGCTTTATGATGAGGGGAGTTGTGATCTTTTCTGACATGTGTCATAAGTGAACAAGTTTTTCCTCCCACCTTATTCCATGCTCGAAATCCATCAACAGTGAACGCATTCGATCCTGAAGGTCCATCTTTTTTTTGAAATAAAAAACATGGCAGACAAAATATAGCATCTACTGCCTTGGAATTCCAACCACGGTGCAAAACGACTATACCAAGATGACTTAAAACTGCGGGATTGTTTTTCAACAGATTTTGGATACTCATCAAGCATGGGTTGATACGGACCAAAATTAATATAAGCTCTTCGAACCTCATCACGCTTACCAATTGGGTACTTCCATATTTGTGGTCGTAAACCTGGTTCACGTTCTAATTTGTTGATATCAAAATCATCATCAATTTCAAGCCTTCGTAATTTTGGAGCATGATGTTCCTCACTGTGTACATGACTGTCTTTCTCTGAAATTTCTATAGTTTTTCTTTTAAAGAACGAATCAATAGTTGGTGTTTTCATCTATAAAATCAGAATAATCAAAGATCAGAATCATAATGTAACAATTTATTTCAATGTCAAAATAACACAAATCGACAAACCCTAATTCATGCAGTCCAAACTAGCGAAAATCAAAACAATATAAATCATAATATCATAATCATCGCAGGTAACTTTAAGGTATATCTATTTGTTGAAATCTTAAGAATCAAAAAGTAAAAAAAACCTGTTGTGCGCTGTGCCTGTGCTGCTCGGACTCAGAGACTGTGCCGCTGTGCCGTGCGTGAAGCGTGATATTGATAATAATAAGTGGCAATACCTAATTTGAATAAAGTATATTAAAATATATTTGATATACCTAATGCCTACACCTGGATGGATAACAGATGAGATATCATAATGACACTTGACAAATTACATTATATTATATTTTGTATTTATATTTATATTTATAATATATGAAAAAAAATTCAAAAAATCCTGGGGTGACAAGTGTCCCCCCCATGCAGCCTTAGTTCCGTCCCTGATCATAACATGAACATCATCATACCATCATCATCATAATATTCATCATCATAGTACTATTCATCACCATCATCACAATCATCAGCATATTACTATTCATCACCATCATCACGACCATCATCATCAGTATATTACTATTCATCAGCCGTATATTACTATTCATCACCATCATCACAACCATCATCAGTAGTATATTACTATTTATCATCATAATATTACTATTTATCAACATCATGACAACCATCATCATCAGTATATTACTATTCACCATCATCATCAATATATTACTATTCATCATCATATTACTATTCATCACCATCATCATCATCAATAGTACTATTCATCATCATCAATAGTACTATTCATCATCGATAGTACTATTCATCATCATCATAATATTAACCATCATCATCAGTATATTACTATTTATCACCATGTTACTATTCATCACCATCATCACAACCATCATCATCATCAGTATATTACAATTCTTCATCATAATATTACTATTCATCACCATCATCATGACCAGAATATTACTATTCACCATCATAATATTATTATTCACCATCATCATCATATTACTATTTATCCATCAATATAAGTTTCGGTTACTATTCATCAGTTGCTATAAGTTACTTTCAGTTAAGATAAGATAAGACACTATAAGTTAGAGTCAAAGTGGACACACCCGAAGTCAATTAGGGGCTTAGGGCTTATTAGGGTTACATGGAGCTTTAACGGCATTTGTTTTAAGACTTTTTTTAAAAAAAAATTTGAGGGAGAAGAATTTTTTTAATTTTAAATTGGTCCTTCCGTACTTGATTCGAAAAATTTGATAGTTCCATATTTATTTTGAAAATTGAGTGATAGTTCGAATAATGAATTTGTAATTTTCCCTTTTATCTTAGTGAGTTGTGGAAACATGTCATTTGAACCATTTTTGGAGCTGGCAGGGAACAGGTTACCTGAGAACACTGTTCCAGAAATCGGCCGATTTCTCGAAGTCGATCCGATTTTACCCAAATCGGATGAAAAAATCGGGGAGCGATTATGTGTCCAATTAATCGACTGAATCGGCGATTAATCGGCTGAATCGGCGATTAATCGGCCGAATCGGGGATTAATCGGTCTGGGCAGCTAAGTGTTAAGGAATAAACTTGGAGAAATTTATTGTAATAATTAAGATTTTTTAAATTGAAAATTAAAACTAAAGAATTTGAGTAGACTTGCTTTATTGATTTGTTTATGTATTTTTATTTTAACTTAGTTTCTGTGACTCGATTTGTGTTTGACCTGTGTTATGTTAAGTATTGGAACTTGGAAGTGGTATGGATTGTTTAGTTTTGACATGTACCTTGTTTTATTTTGATTACAGGTCAACAAATGCATCTATAGAAAGCGTTTATATAACTTTTTTCAATTATAAACATAAAAATAGGATAAAAATAAAAAACCAATTAATCCTCGAGGACCTTGTCCGAACGATTAGCGATTAGCGATTTCTGTAACCTTGCCTGAGAAAACCGTTTCCTGAAACTACTCACATCAGTTTTGGGCTATTTTCTTTTTCTTTGTATCACGTAGCTGGAGACAGCCGTAGTGATGAATGTTGAGTCTGAAGGACAATAATACATGAGTGAAGAATCTCCATTTGTGATGTTGTATCAGTCCTGCGATATAATTTTGGAACCATTATGAAGCTCCTCATCCCCCATCAAATGATTGAACAACCAGACACATGTTCGTTTCTGATAATTAAATCATTCCTATACTAGGAGCTGACCTACAGTATCTTCTATTCCTTTATGTAGTGATTGAAACATTTGCAACGATACTAATTTGTTAATTGATCACCCCAAAAAAAATTGTGAGATGTAGCAGACTCGCAATGTTTAGGAGTTTTTCTTCGCTATCAAAAGAGAAAATTGGACCTAAAATTTTCTTTTTTCATTCAATTTAAACTTTTGCAAGAATATTAAAGGAGTAGGAGACTAGGAGTAGGCTAATAATAATTAGCCGTTGTAGAAGTGGAAATGTACTGATCCCACAATCTAAAACGGTACCCTAACCTAAATTCAAAATAGGGGTATGTTGGCGTGGACTCATTTGTCTTCGCTAAGGCACGCTTTCATAGTGTACAGTCAATCATAGATTCAAATTATATAATATTCGTATTACTCCGTACAACTTTTCCCATTTTCACTCTTTTCTTGTCTTTTCAAAGTTAAACATGGGGTATCATGACATAGGCCATAGGGGTCGGCAATCGGATAAGCTCTAACCTATCGGGTCGGGTTGGGTCGATTCGGGTCGAGTATGGTTTTTGGTGAATTCTAGCTCTAGTCCTTTGCACATTGGTCGAGTTCAACCGAGTCGTGAGAAAATTCATCGATCCTAAAGTCGTTATCAGTCATTCATTTCATAGGGTCTTTCGAGCTCTGGCTAATTTCGGCTCTAAATGGATGATTAATTAATCGACAAATAACTCTTTAAATGCAAATGCTACTAGTTTGGACGTGTGAGATTTAATGGATGTGAAAAACCTATTCTTTTTATATCAAAAATGTCCCTAAATCAATGAATATGCAATTTTCAATCAGGAACGTATTTCGGGCAGCCTAATAATCGAAGTCTTAGCCCGAGCCTAAGCCCTTCGAGTCAATCAATAATAGGGCATGTGTAGGGCTAGGGCGGACTAGAGTCAGGATCAAACACAGGCCGCCCTAGGGTTCATTTTAGCCTTGAGCCAAATGCTAAGGTCTATCATGACACGAATTTATGCATCATTCAATGATACAATAAACGTCTTTTATCGGTTAAGATACCAAATTTGTTCGGTTGGATTCTATTATTGTTGTTACTTACATGATGCATTGGTTTTCAAATCTTTTTTTGATGGGTTCAATACAAGGCAAAATAGAATCAGTATCGTAGTCCGAAGTCTGATCATTAAGAGCCGAACACGATACTTGAGCCATTGTAACCAATAACTCAACCAACTGACCAATGTCCTATAATTTAAACATGTTTTATTTGAAGTGATTTTCTTTTATAAACAAATATCCCAATTTACTCAAAATGATGCTCTAACGCTTTTGTTTGGAGCGCTAAGAGCATCCCCACCAATGACCATTTTAATTATAAGAGATAACTAAAATTGGATGATTAAAAAAATCATGATTACACTAATGATCTTTTGAGTCATAACACATGACCAGACATAAAATTGGTCACCCGATGACCAACTTTTAAATTTTGGCCATGAGATTAGGATCCACACAAATATGAATGCACCAATAGAAACTTGACACCTGCCAGATTAATACAAATTAATCTTATACTTGTAACGATTTTATCTTAAAAATTACAACTCCAAAATATACAATAAATTTATCATTGGTTATATTATTTTGAGATCTATAAAATGATATTATATGTTATTATATTTTTTTAAATTTAGAAGTGTATAAATAAGACCATAGTGTTGACACTATTTTCAATCTTTCTCTTTTGTTTCAGCCATACTTGCATGTAGCAAAGTCCAAATCTTCAAGGAAAAATGTCTCATATTGCAATTGAAATAGAGAGTGAGGTGGGAGATGATGAAATTATGGAAGATAATTATGTTTTTGAGTCTGTCATTTTTTCTACGAAAGAGCCAATTCATTCACCTCCGATGACGCATAATTTCTCACAAGAGGCTTCATTACATGCTTCAATGGTCAGTGCAAAGAAAGTATGGTCAAAAAGAGAGGATGAGGCGCTAACTGCTAGCTTCTTTGAACATCGTACTAATGCGGTATTGACAACTAATATTACCAGTGCTTGATTATGGAGAAAGGGGCTTTGATGCACTTGTAATTGTAAATTATAATTGAGTCCCTTGCTCAACCCGCCCAGCTATAGTGTATATACATGAGTAGGAATTAGAAACCTCCTTCGAACCAGTTCTCTGTTGATAATATCTTTCCCTTCCGAACATCTTTATAGAGTGCGGTGGTGAACATCTCATCTTGTTTGTGTTTTTTTTAGCTTCTCAATTAAGTATCTAATGAGCAATTTATTTATCACCCCATCCCATGATGAAATTATAGTGTGCACGTGCTGAATTTCATGGTGAATACAGCACGAGTCAAGTTGTGACTTGTGATCATCTTTTTTCTGTGTGCGGTGAGATGTTGCATTCTTCTTGTGTATTTGATGAACAGAATAATAATCTGCGTGATGTACGAAGCATAATTCAAGCTTTAGTAATCATGTTAGTTTGCCTGTCTATTATTATTCATTATTTTGGTTTTTTTGGGGGGTACTTTGGGCGTTGTAACTTTTAACCATATAATTTTCATGATCGAGTGGAATCTATTAGATCGAGTTAAGCTGGACAAGCACCTTGATTTCATGTAGTCTGTGTCTGTAGTTTCATGATTGAGAATTTGTTTTTGTGTTAGGGACTGTGAATCAAATTTCTCAAGTTGATAAGGGGAGTCTTTCTATCTACTCGGCACTCATTAGGACCCGTCTTTAGTGACCCGCTGATATGCGACCACGCTGATCTGAAGCTTAGATATAAGGGTCTAGAAGTGTAATCGATGCTGCATTACTTATGGTTGTTACTTTTCAATTTAGGCTGTTAACCTCTGGCGCACAATGTGCTGTGCTGATTCATGTTATGGTTAGGAAGATGACTAGGTTTCTCTAATTGTTGATTTCCTTAGTGAGCTGTAACCCTTTTATATATTAGTCTGCAAAGGTAGCCATGTCTGATTTGTTAGAACTCTCAGGGGAGGTTGCTGGTCTGTATTTTATGATACGTGTTGTAATAGTAACTGAAATTGCTTCTGATATAGGGGTCTGCAACCATGCCTTTCACTTCCATTGCATCAGCCGCTGGCTCAAAACTCGCCAAGTCTGCCCTCTAGGTATGTTAGTTTGATTTACGAACCTCACAGTTTCCATGTGCAAAAATCATACTTTCTTATACATCCACTTGCTTTAACAGATAACAGTGAGTGGGAGTTCCAGAAATATGGCCATTAAGCAATGAATATGCAGTTTGTGTCTGCTTTTCGAGCCTCTGTAGCTGATCCATGCTGCAAATCACCTTGCATCTCTTTGTTTAGCCTTCCCGGGTATCACATATGATTAGTGTCTTTGTGCTTTCACCATCTTACTGTAACATCTTAATGCTCTAAACTAACATATTGTTCCGTTTGTTATTGGCAACGAGCAAGACTATTCGTAAATTACCAGACGACAGTGGTTGGAAACAAAAGAAATGATTTAATAGTATGTTTTTGTTTAATGCTTTTTTAGAGGAGAACCCACTTTTAAACTCCCCACTGTTAATCACAGTTTTTGCTTGAATGCTTCTATCTTATTGAGTTGTAGAAACATGTCATTTGAACCATTTTTGAAGCTGCAATGCATAGCGGCGAACAGGTTTACCTGAGAAACTGCTCACATCAGTTTTGGGCTTGTTTCTTTTTATTTGTGGATCCGTAGCTGGAGACGGCCGTAGTGATGAATGTTGACTGTTGAGTCTGAAGGCAATAATGAATGACAATAATAATACATGAGTGAAGAATCTCCATTGTAATGCATCAGTCCTGTGATATAATTTTGGAACCATTATGAAGCTCCTCATCTGTCTCATCCTCATCAAATGATTGAATAACCAGCTACACAGAAACATGTGCGTTTCTGATAATTAAATCATTCCTATTTCTGAAAAGTTGATTAATAACAATGTCAGCATGACTAGGAGCTGACCTACAGTATCTTATATTCATCTTTTATGTAGTGATTGAAACATTTGCAACAATACTAATTTGTTAATTGATCACCCAAAAAAAATTGTGAGATGTAGCAGACTTTTCTTCGCTATCAAAAGAGGAAAATTTGGACCTAAAATTTTCTTTTTTCATTCAATTTAAAACTGGTGCAAGAATATTGTAGTAGGAGTAGGAGTAGGAGTAGGCTAATAATAATTAGCCGTTGTAGAAGTGGAAATGTACTGATCCCACAATCTAAAACGGTACCCTAACCTAAACTCAAAATATTATATAATGATCCGTTGGCGTGGACTCATTTGTCTTTGCTAAGGCACGCTTTCATAGTGTACAGTCAATCATAGATTCATATTATATAATATTCGTACTACAACTTTTCCCATTTTCTTTCTTTTCTGTCTTTTCAAAGTTAAACATGGGGTATCATGACATGGGGGTCGGCAAAGTGCCGCATCGGATAAGTTTTTAGTGAGTCTTAATCCCAGTCCTTTGCACATTATGGTCGAGTCGGATCGGGACCTGAGAAAATTTCATACCGTGTCTAATAATCGAATTCTTAGCTCGATCCTAAGCCTTTCGAGCCGGGCAATAATAGGACATGCGTAGGGCTAGGACCAAACTAGGGTCAGGATCAAACACACGCCGCCCTAGGGCCCATTTTAGCCTTGAGCCAAATGCTAAAGTCTATCATGACTCGAATTTATGCATCATTCATTTATAAATTTAACGTCTTTTGTCGGTTAAGATACCAAATTTGTTTGGTTGGACTCTATTATTGTTGTTACTTACCTGATGCATTGGTTTTCAATTCTTTTTTGATGGGTTCATTACAAGGCAAAATATAATCAGTATCGTAGTCCGAAGTCTGATCATTAAGAACCGAACACGATACTTGAGCCATTGTAACCAATAGCTCAACCGACAGACCAATACCCTATAGTTTAAACATTTTTCATTTGAAGTGATTTTCTTTTATAAACAAATATCCCAATTTACTCAAAATGAGGCTCTAACGCTTTTGTTTGGAGCGCTAAGAGCATCCCCACCAATGACCATTTTAATTATAAGAGATAACTAAAATTGGATGATCAAAAAAATCATGACGACACTAATGACCTTTTGAGTCATCAAACATGACAAAGCACAAAATTGGTCACCACATGATCAACTTTTAAAATTTGGCCATGAGATTGAGACCCACACAAATATGAATGCACCAATAGAAACTTGACACCTGCCTGATTAATAAAAATTAATCTAATACGTGTAACGATTTTATCTTAAAAATTACAACTCCAAAAAATACAAAAAAATTATCATTGATTATATTATTTTGAGATCTATAAAATGATATTATATGTTATTATATTTTTTTTAAAAAAAATTCAAAAACTTATAAATAAGACCCTAGTGTTCAATCTTTCTCTTTTGTTTCAGCCATACTTGCATGTAGCAAAGTCCAAATTTTCAAGGAAAAATGTCTCATATTGCATTTGAAATAGAGAGTGAGGTGGGAGATGATGAAATTATGGAAGATAATTATGTTTTTGAGTCTGTCATCTTTTCCACGAAAGAGCTAATTCTTTCACCTCCGATGACGCATAATTTCTCACAAAAGGCTTCATTACATGCTTCAATGGCCACTGCAAAGAAAGTATGGTCAAAAAGAGAGGATGAGGCGCTAACTGCTAGCTTCTTTGAACATCATACTAATGCGGTTTTGACAACTAATATTACCAATGCTCGATTATGGAGAAAATTTTAATATTCATACACAGCGGCTCGATTGCCAAGGTCTCAAGAGTTACATTTCCGAACTCTTGATATTTGGCAACGAAATAGAATTAATAATTAAGAATATACACATGTACCAAAATTTATGCGTATAATTTTCTAAAAAAATTTAAATAATATTTCTCAATTTATTTAGTTATTTGGTGGCCTTGGTTTAATTGTTGGCTCATATATTAATTATGTATTCGTAGATTTTAAAGAAATATATGAATAGTTAAAAAGTATATGTGAAAATGATGATGAACTTTTTGGTCATTAGTAGGAGGCATATTACCAAAATGGTCATGAGACTTTTTTTTTATGGGAAAAGTAGTACAAGAGTTGGACAATGCCACAACATTGACAACAATTGTGAGGATGAAAGAGAAAGTGATAGAGAGGGATGGTCAATTTTTTGGGTACATAATCTTAAAATATTAAACTCATACTGTACAATTTAGGGAAATTTACAAATTTAATCTCCAAATTATCATATCTCAAACTTTTTTTAGATTCAACAATATTAATAATTCTTTACGAAAGATGTCTCTCACAATAATTTAACTTATAAAATTTAGGGATAATGACAAAGAATGGATATGAAGTATGAACTCTTACTCATACAAATTTCGGTTTAAACTATGAAAATTGACAATTAAGGGCAATTTTAAAATATTTTAATCCTCAATTTCACAATTAAGGGTTTTTCAATTCATTCGTTTAGTTAACTTTATTAATTGATGGAGTGTTATTCATCAGTTAAGTATTTTATAAGGATTTAAATATACTGAAATTGCTCTTAATTGTTAATTTTTATAGTTCAAATCATGATTTCATAAAGGAGGTTCATAACCATCTTTATCATTTTCCCTAAAATTTATAGTTATATAATTGAAGTCTATATTATTTAAATATATATATTTAATCTCTAAAATAATCCACATTTTTCGTCAACAAATTCAAAAATAATAAATATATGTGATTTTGTTCAGTTTAAATTCTTATATAAAAAAACCGGCACCACCCTCGCTTCCTCTTCCATCTCCTCCTCTGCTACACATTTTTCCATCTCTCCATTTTTCTCGGCGATATGGCTATAACGGTCGCCGTCCTCCTTCTGCTACAATTCGTCGCCGTCATCGGCAAGCAGACTTACATTATTCACATGAAGCCGCAAGTCAAGCCGGAAACCTTCGACACTCACCGCGACTGGTACTCTGCTTCACTTCACTCACTCGAATCCTCGCCAGATACGACCATTCTCTATACTTACGACGCTGCTTTTCACGGCTTCGCAGCCTCTCTCGATCCCGATCAGGTCGAAACGTTGAGAAAATCCGACTCGGTTTTGGGAGTTTATGAAGATGAAGTGTATAATCTGCACACGACTCGGTCTCCTGAGTTTTTAGGTTTGGATAGTGAGACTGGGGTTTGGGAAGGGCGTGAGACTGAGGATCTGAACAGCGCGATGCATGACGTCATCGTCGGAGTGTTGGATTCAGGTGTGTGGCCGGAGTCGGCTAGCTTTGAGGACTTTGGGATGCCGGATGTGCCTGCGAGGTGGCGAGGAGAGTGTGAGGCGGGGCCGGATTTCAGTCCGAAGGTTTGTAATAAGAAGCTGATTGGAGCGAGGAGTTTCTCGAAGGGGTTTCGTATGTCGTCTGGTGGAAGTATCAGGAAGAACTCGAAGGAAGTTGAGTCTCCGAGAGATAGCGCCGGCCACGGGACCCACACGTCGAGCACCGCCGCGGGATCTCGCGTGGCCAACGCTAGTCTGTTGGGATATGCGAGTGGGACGGCGCGTGGTATGGCGGTGAATGCGCGTGTCGCGACTTATAAGGTTTGTTGGAGTTCAGGCTGCTTCGGGTCCGATATACTTGCAGCTATGGACCGAGCTATACTTGACGGCGTTGACGTGCTATCGCTTTCTCTCGGCGGAGGATCCGGACCGTACTACCGCGACACTATCGCGATCGGAGCCTTCGTCGCCATGGATAAAGGGATTTTTGTTGCATGCTCAGCTGGAAACAGCGGGCCGACTAAGGCCTCTCTTGCAAACGTGGCGCCGTGGATCATGACGGTTGGTGCTGGGACGCTCGACAGAGATTTTCCGGCGTTCGCGACTCTGGGGGCGAACAAGTACGTTGGTGTTTCACTTTACAGCGGAAATGGAATGGGTGACAAAGCGGTGCCGCTTGTGTACGACAGAGAAAACAGTTCTAGCAATCTCTGCTTACCGGGTTCGCTCAACCCAGCTACAGTTCGTGGAAAGGTTGTTTTATGCGATAGAGGGATTAACTCGCGGGTGGAGAAGGGTCAGGTGGTGCGAGACGCAGGAGGGGTTGGGATGATACTGGCGAACACAGCAATTACTGGGGAGGAGCTTGTGGCGGACAGCCACTTGTTGCCAGCGGTTGCAGTGGGGAAGAAGGTGGGCGATATGATCAGGGTGTATGTGAGGACTGACCCGAATCCGACCGCTTTGTTGAATTTCGGGGGAACGGTGTTGGACGTGAAACCTTCACCCATTGTTGCAGCTTTCAGTTCTAGAGGGCCGAATATGGTGACGCCCCAAATTTTGAAGCCAGATGTGATTGGTCCTGGTGTTAATATCTTGGCTGCATGGACTGAGGCTACCGGACCAAGTGGTATGGAGAAGGATGTTAGAAAGACAAAGTTTAACATCATGTCAGGTACATCCTAACTTGTTAACTCTTTCTATTTTAGTTTCATCTATGTTGAGTGCATGTCTGAAAATTTTGTAGAATTAACCACCACTGATAGTCTGATATGCTTATGGTTTTTGGTTGTTAAGATGTATATTTGTTGTGTGAGGTTTTAGTTTCTGCATATGAAACTGATGTAGAAGCCTGTGAATTGTGATGCTTTATGATTTCATTTCATTTTCATATCATTGCATATGACATTTCCTTTGATTTATCATAAATAGAAACTAGATGATTTGAGCTCCAACAGGCAACAATGACAATTCCAGTACACCAATGAGATGAGTTGAGGACCCATTTATAAGTTACTAAGTATTAGTGCTTCGCCAGTCTGCTAGTGTAGTGAGGTGGGAGACTTTGTGGGGTGTACGGTGTACGGTGTAGCCGTGTAGTGCAATATTGTTTTTCCTATAATGGAGTCTCTTGCTGGAAAGCATTCGAATTAGGTAGGCTTAGGCCACTTGCTGAAGTAAGTTACAGACTTACAGTTTTGATATATGGTCATAAGTTTCGGTTTTGATTTCTTGTAAAGATTGTTTTATACATTATCTTTCAATCCGTTCCGGCGAAGATTGCTCCTTTCTAAATTTCAATGAGCTTGGTAGAAATGTGGAGGCTTGAGTTACATGGCTCATATTGCAATTTGATGAACAACCCCCTACTATATGCAGGTACTTCCATGTCCTGTCCGCACATCAGTGGTCTTGCAGCCCTACTGAAAGCTGCCCATCCTAATTGGAGCCCAAGTGCTATCAAGTCAGCTCTCATGACTACAGCCTACACACAAGATAACACTGGTTCTCCATTAAGGGATGCTTCTGGTGGAGGCTTATCAACCCCATGGGCTCATGGATCAGGACATGTTGACCCACAGAAGGCCCTATCTCCTGGTCTTGTGTATGACACCTCCCCTGACGAGTACATTAAATTTTTGTGCTCCATGTACACCCTCCAGCACCTACAAACTATAGTGAAGCGGCCCAACATCACATGCGCAAAGAAATTCTCTGACCCTGGACAGCTAAATTATCCCTCATTTTCAATCCTGTTTGGCAAAAAGAGAACAGCAAGATACACCAGAACATTGACCAACGTCGGAACTGCAGGATCTATTTATCAGGTGACATTGGATGTGCCTTCACCGATTACAGCAACTGTGAAGCCTATGAAGCTGGCTTTCAAAAATGTCGGTGACAAGTTGAGCTACACGGTAACATTTGTGTCGAGCAAAGCTGCATCCCAGATGGCTAAGCCATTATTTGGATCTATCATGTGGAGCAATGACCAACACCAAGTTAAGAGTCCTGTTGCTTTTTCATGGAATGAATACGGGGAGACTGACTGATTGGTGTGATCACAAGTGCGGCAGAGGTGTATGGGTGTTGAACTGATGCTGTGTAGCAGTAAATAACTGGCTGATTTAAGTGAATGCTTGGCAGTGTATATTGTAAGATGAAGAGGCCAGGCAAGTCCAGAGTTGGATAATTTAGAGTGTTTTTTATAACCCTTTTGAAATAGCCTCTTCGGAAATGTGGGGTGTTGAGGTTTTACAAGTTTCGCACAAAGCTAGTGACTTTTGTTTTAATTTCAATATCATGGTGAAATAATATTTAGTTAACAAGATTTTTTGTGTGATGGGGTTAGGGGTTAAAGTTAGAGTTAGAGGGACTTCGAATCCAAGTACTCTCATTATGGGGCGCTTATATTTAGTTAACAAGATAGCCATATCAAATTGGGGTCTCTACGGTCAGCAATTTCTTTCCACCAGTTTTGGCGGTGTTTTAGCTGCTGGTAACTTTGGCCGGTTGCCTTAGCATAATTTTGGAAGTTACTCTTGTGTGTGATCGGTCGAATTCTTGACATATTATTCACTTCATTCGATGATGGATTATGTTTGTTTTCCCGACATTTTATTGTCATTTGATATGTTTTCTAGTGTTTCAGGTCATATATCACATATCTAATACTTTTGGATTGATCCGAAGCAAAGCAAAGCAATTAGTGAAGATTTGGGCAAAAACAGGACAAAACAGGGCAGATTGACCTTCCCTACTTGTTTTGCACCTACAGGTCGCAATTGGTGTCAAAATGAGTCGAAATTTAGCTTGTTGGAAAGCTACTTCAATTCCCTACAACTTTGTAGTTTACACCAAGAGCAGATTCGAAGGTTTAGACCTCCAAAAAGACAAAAGAAGTCAGCCCGTTACAATCTTCAGCAGCCGTTACACCTTGAGCTGTAACGGCTGTAACGGGCATGAATTTTCTCAGAGATTTTTGCTTAGTCCGTTACAGCCGTTACACCCAGCTGTAACGGGTGTAACGACCCCGTCAAAGTATTTTGCACGCAGAAATCTCATACGATGTCCAAATTGGTTGATTCAAAGCTTGTTGGAAAGATAATTCAAAGGGCTACAACTTTGCAGTTTACGCCAAGATCCAATTCGGACGTTAAGACCATGATAAATCGACTCGAAGTTGCTGCGTTTCTTCCAAATCCTTTTTTGACAAGTTCTGATTCTTTTTGGCAATAGAGCATTTTTTGGGCTTTTGACCATTTTTGGGAAAGCTATAAAAGAGCAACGATCAGATTAGGTTGATTTTTGCAACTTTGGAGAAGAAACCCTAGCTTGGAGAAGACGAAGCTTTCATCGTGAGAGATTTAACGAGCCACCGTGTCTTTACAGTTATTCGTTCTTATTTCTCTATACACTGTTTTTGGTAAATCTACCATGAATAGTGAGTAGTCTCCTTATTCCGGGATCCTACGGATCCCGTGCTATGTAACCCTAACTCTCATGTGATCAATTAAAGTTGTTATTTGTGCAATTCGATTATTCAATTTCATTGTGTGCTTATTATTATCGTTCTATACAAGTATTTACATCAAAGGGTATGTTTGCTTTGGTAGAACGTAATTAGGTTATATACCGAAAGGTGGATGGGCTCTAGGGATTAACCGGATTGCATGAAATTGATGTTAGGTCATGTTTACATGATTTAATAGGAAAACCTTTAATTTAATAAATCGAAATCGTTGATAATCCGTGGATGGGCGGTGTTCAACGATTGAGATTAATCTAGACAATGATCCGTGGATGGGCGGCTTGTCTAGTGTTATTTCGGTTATATTTCATATTCGATAGCATGAAAAATTAACGTAGAATGATTGCATGATTAGTAGGCCTGGGCGTCCAGACCCGAAAAACCGAAGCCCGAACCGAAAAAGCCCGAAAAAATCGGTTCTCATTGGACCGAAAACCGGACCGAAAAAACCCGACCCGAATATTGAATTTCGGTTCGGTCCCGGGTTTGCAAATCTCCTGGCCCGAAGGACCGAACCGACCCGAATGCATACAGACTTGCCACTTGTCAGCAGTGGATTGGTTAATAAAAAAAACCCTAATCCTAATTCGTCTCACAGTCGACTCTCGTCTCTCGCTCTCCCTCTCGCACTCTCGTTTTCGCTCTCGCACTCTCGTTCAACGGCAAGTCGCAACCAGACGTCCAGACCACACCAGAGCTCCGAGGCCTCCAATTCGTCGACCGAAGCTCTCTCAGGCGTCGCCGACCCGAGCCCAGGCATCTCCGTTTCTCCGACCCGATCCCAGGCGTCGCCTGCTTTCTCCGACCCGAGCGAAGGCATGTTGGTCATCTCCTTTAAGGTAATTCGAATTGAATTCGGTGAATGCCATCAATTCGGTGAGCTCGGTCGTGAATTGAATTCAGTGAATTCACAATTCAGTGATTTCAAATCCTTTAGTTCAGTGAGATTGCGTGTTCGAACCATTTTGATTGCTTTGAATCCATTTGTTCATTCGATGATTTCGATTTGTATATTGTGCAGAGATGGATGCATCACAATTTTCGAGCTCCAATTCAGATTCGGATTCAAATTTGGGTGCGGATGTTTCAAAAAATATTCTGACAGTCGATTCTACCGCAACCGGAGGCTCTGGAATTAAGAGGAAGCGTTCTTCTTTAGTAGCATTGCAGAAGGGTGGTGAAGCTGAACAACTTGGTGAAGAAGCTGAAGCGCCAGAAGCCGCTGAAAAGCCTGCTGGAAGATCGTGGGTTTGGGCGCACTTCAAGAAGATAAAAAAGCCAGTATATGAGATGAAGAATGGTAAGAAGCTGCAAACTCATGAAGCCGTTCGAGCTAAGTGTAACTACTGTGATACGGATTTCGCTTGCAATACGTATGGGAATGGGACGAGTTCTCTACTTCGACATATCGATCATGTTTGCAAGAAGTATCCAGGGAGAGTGAAGATAAATGATGGGCAGCAAAAACTCACTTCTACTGGACGTAGTGGGGCTAAAAAGTTGGTGACTGTTAAGTGGAGTGAACAAGGGTGTAGAGAAGCAGCTGTGAAGATGATAGTCATGGATGAACTTCCGTTTAGCTTCATCGAGAAAGAAGGGTTTAGATATTTTTGCAGGTATATTGTCATATTGATGAAGTGTGAGCTTGTATGAATTGTTTTTAACTTTTAATGCTTGGACTGAACATGTTTATAATTTATATGTTGTTTTTTCAGGTATGCTGTGCCTGATTGGCATGTACCTTCGAGGAGGGTGATTTGCAAGCAGTTTTTGAAGATGTATGCTGCTGAAAAGGCGAAGCTGACGAAAGAGCTTAAGGGTCATTGCTTGTGCTTGACCACCGATACTTGGACATCGGTGCAGAACATCAACTACATGGTGGTGACTGCCCATTTTGTTGATTCAGCTTGGAAAATGCAGAAGAGGATTCTAAGTTTTAAGGTGATTCCTAACCATCGGGGAGAAAGCATAGGGTGTTTGTTGGAGGATTGTTTGCTAGAATGGGGAGTGGATAGAGTGTTGACCATTTCAGTTGATAATGCTAGCGCCAACAAAGTGGCGATTGATTACATCAGGGAGAGGATGTTAGGGTGGGAGATATCACCTTTGGTTGGTGGGATGTATTTGCATATCAAGTGCTTTGCACACACTCTGAATCTCATTGTCCGAGCTGGCCTTTTGATAATGGGAAATTCAGTTGGTTCAATTAGGAATGCCGTGAGATATGTGAGGAGTAGTGGGGCTAGACTTCAGCAGTTCAAAAAGTGTATGGAGAAAGAGAAGGTGGAATGTAAGAAGGTGTGCATCCTCGATGTGCCAACAAGGTGGAACTCCACCTATCTAATGCTATCAACTGCATTAGAACTCAGAAAGGCTTTTGATAGATTGGCAAGGGAAGAAGGCACGAAGTACAGGGGTTATTTTGAGGAAGATGAAGACCTTGAATTCGAAGAAGACTTGGTGCTTGGGTTGGGAGATGTGAATTTGACTGGTGATGCAAGTAATGCAGCAGAGGGAACTCAGGCAAGGAAGAAAAGGAAAGGGAAAAGAGTAGGACCACCGGTTACACATGATTGGGAGAAGGCTGAAACTTTTGTGAGGTTTCTGAAGATATTCTACGATGTGACAATGAGGATCAGTGCCTCAACCAAACCAACATCGTGGAAAGCTTTTCATGATATTGTGGCAATCAGAGCTGAGATTGATGGACTATTTCCTCAAGAGGGAATGAGCACCGGGTCGGAGACTGAAATGATTTTAATGGATATGGCAGTAAGTATGAAGAGAAAGTATGAGAAATACTTTGCCACCTTAGAGGACTGCAATCAGCTTTTGTTGATTGCCTTGGTGTTAAACCCAAGGTACAAGCTCAGAAACTTCGAATCTACATGTAAGAAATGGCTGAAGATGGAGATTGATGATATTAAAAAGAAGTCAGCTGAGCTTAAAGATCTTCTGATTAAGCTTTGTGATGCTTACAACTCCATGATTGTTGAGGCATCCTCCAAGGTAACAAAATCTCGGAGTGGAGATAGCCAAGGGAACAAATCTTCATCTAAGAAGAGGACTATAGAGCCTACTGGAATTATGAAGGACATGGAAGAAGATTGGGAGAGAGAATTGGAAGACTCTGATGAGGGAGTTGTAGGACATGAAGTGGACAGGTATCTTCTAGACCCAATTGTGAAGGCTGTAAACCCTTTAGATTATGAAATATTGGAATGGTGGAAGACAAATGGTGACAAGTATCCTAGCCTTGCTGCTCTTACCAAAGATATTATGACAATTCAAGTGAGTACAGTAGCAAGCGAGTCTTCATTTAGCACCAGCAGAAGGGTCATTGATCCATTTCGGAGCTCTCTATCTCCCAAAACTGTGGAAGCATTAATCTGCTACCAAAACTGGATACGGTCTGAAAGTATCCATAACCTTCAATACATTCCAACTGTTGAGGACATTGAGTTTTATGAAGCTTTGGAGGAAGGTAATTAACTTGTTATCTGAATTTTGTTTATATTTGAGTTTGATTTTGATTTTGGTTGTTAACTTGTTATCTTGTTTAATGATAGAACAAGCAAGGGAAGAAGATAATGGTACAGTTGATCAACAAGAGAATGAAGAGAATCAAGAGATGCCTTCTACCTCAAAATCAACTAAAGTTTCTCAAGTTGATAAGGGGAAAGGTAAAGTTACAAGTACCACAACCTTGAAGAAGGGGAATCAAGGGAGCAAAGATTTATTCATAAGGGGTTAAGGACATAAGGTACTTATTTCTAAATTTGGCTAACTTGATAATTGAATCCTTGTTGATATTTGATATTTGATAATTGAATCCTTCCAAATGAATGATATGCTTGAGATATGCTTGAGATATGCACTGTGATATGCAGTTATGTTATATGGCATATGCTATGTGAACTTGTGAATCCTTGTTCTTTCCAAATGAATGAAATGATGATATGCATATGCATTATACACTTTCGTATGCACTGTGAAATGTGAATCTGTGATATATAAATTGAATCCATATCTTTCCAAATGATGATATATTGATATCCATATTTGTGATATACACATTCATATTGTGCAGTGTGCAGTGCGAGTACTGAGTTGTGACTTGTGAGTCTTACTCTTATCCATTCTTTTTAGCATCTGGCAAATATTATGCAGTAGCTATGCACTATGCACTATGAAATGATGATATGCATTCACAGTGGCATGATATGCATTCACACTATGAAACTTGTGACTGTGATATGAGTCATGAGATGTTTGTTTTGTGTTTAGTGTTTACTCTTATAGTCTTATCCATTCTTTTTAGCATCTTCTATTTTGTTTTCTTCTTAGATTTGAATTTTGATCATGGTGTATCTAATTTTTTCAGGAGCTTGTCGCGTAATGAGCAGTCCAACTCCAACTTCAATGACCACTTTCATTGTTGCGCAAACTTGAGAAGAGATAGCCAATCACCGTCGCCGCGTCCACCATAAGTCCAAACTTTAGTATTTGAGTTGAGTTGTAACTTGTAATCTGTGTTTGTGACTTTGTGTTTGATATTGTATCATGGACTGTATAGACTGTAGCAGCTAGCAGGTACCAAAACGTAGTCAAAATTTGTATTTTCTGTTGAGTTACAGACCCGAACCGACCCGACCCGAAAAGCCCGAAAACCCGAACCAAAAAACCCGAACCGAATAGGACCAAATGGGACCGAATGGGACCGAACCGAACCGAACCGAATTTTCGGGTTTCGGTTCGGTTTTGACAAAAAACCGGCCCGAACCGACCCGAGCCCACCCCTAATGATTAGTGGGTTTAGCACGGTTGAAGTACGGATTCTGGGATTCTTTCTCTGATTAAATACAACCATTAATTTTCTGCCATTCAATTTCTGCAATTTACAAACAATCAAACCTTTGTCATTCGGAATAGCTAAATAGGTCACTTGTTGCCTAGTACTCACACGCATTGCTCCTAGGATCGACCCTTGGCTTACCAAGGATTATAAATTTTGTTTGACTGCAATTTGACCCCTAAAACTAATATTTTGACAACTATAAAGGGTTAAAAATATGCTTGTCAAAATGGCGCCGTTACTGGGGAGCACCGTTTAGTGTGATATTAGATCTAACTCGTGTAGTTTAGACTATTCCACCTTGTTCGTTACTATTCTTTTTCTGTTTCCTTTTCTTGCTACGTTCACTCTTCTCTTGGCTTTTTGCAGGTGCTGCTTAGTACATGCCTAGGAAAGCACCAAGGCAGAAGAAGCAAATTCAGATTTTAGACGACGATACACCGGACCAACGAAAGCTCAATCGTCAGGCCCTGAACAAAGCTCGGCAGCTACGAGCACTGAACCGTAATTTCGCGGCAATAGCTATGAATCGTAATTTGCTAGATGGAAGGGTCGAAGATGGCCAGCCACCACGAGTGCAACAACCAGTGCGCAGAACTCTTGGAGATTACACTACTCCACGCGTCACTGGATTTCAGTCCGCCATTACACCACCCGGAATAGAAGCCAATACTTGGGAGCTGAAAACCGGACTCATTCAGATGGTGCAGAACAGTCCATTCTCGGGAAGAGTTAATGAAGATCCTCACCATCACCTCAAGCGTTTTGTTCAGATGTGCAATACGGTGAAGACAAATGGGGTCTCTTCAGAGTCATACTACCTCAAGCTATTCCCGTTCTCACTGTCCGATAAAGCCAGCAGATGGCTAGATAGCCACGCAGAGGGCACATTTACTACATGGAATAGGCTGGCCGAAGCTTTTCTCCAGCAGTACTTCCCGCCATCGAAGACAGCTCATTTCAGGAATAAGATTATATCATTTCGGTCTATTGATGGTGAGACTCTGTACGACGCTTGGGAAAGGTACAAAGAGCTGACAAGGATGTGCCCGCACCACAATCTAGAGGAGTGGCAGATTATTGATACCCTTTATCAGGGGATCGATTAAGGGATGCGTACACTGATTAATCAAGCAGCCGGCGGGGGACTTAATGGAGTCCCACTTGAGGACGCCTATGGTATTATAGAGAGAGCAGCCCTAGACTACCACCTCTGGACCAGTGACCGCGGTAATCCCAGGGACAGAAAAGGTGTTCAAGACCTCTGCCAAGTAGAGAGCACCAATGATATCGCTCGGTTGGCTGATTCAATGAAGATACTTGCCATCGAGATGCAGAATATGAAGCTAGCAAACAGCATGAAGTCCTCAGACGTCGCTCACGTTGGCGTATATTGTCAGATTTGTGGCTCCCCTTCTCACTACGCAGATGGCTGTCCAGTGATCGAATCAGACAATAACAGCGGATATCAGGAGGATGCTAATTATATTGGGCAGAATAATCAGGGGACTAGTTTTGGCTATGGTTCGGCAACCAACAGGTGGGACAACCAGAACAGGAACAATCCTAATCTCTCTTATAAGCCACAGAATCAGGTAGCACCAGGATTCCCTTACAGGCAACAGCAAGACAATGCTCCCTACCAGCCGAAGAATCATTACAACAACCAAACCCAGCAGCAGTAAAATCAGAATTCTGGGAGCTATAACAGTCAAGATCAGCCACAACGAGATCAGAATTCAGAATCGACGTCAAACATGGAAGCCATGCTAGCCAGCTTCATAACCGAACAACGAAAGACGTCTGAGGAACAGAAAAGGGCATTCGAGCAAGCTGCCACTGAGGTAAGAAACCTGCAAAAGACTGTAGAGCAGCTCACTATTCACGAGAGAATGGTAGACGTGCAGATAGCTCAGCTAGCAAGCTCGACAAGCAGAGAGCACGGGAAACTCCCATCAAGACCAGAACTGAATCACAGCGAATCAGTGAATGCCATCACACTCAGAGGAGGAGAACATATTGAGATGGTACCAGCTCACGCCACCCGATCTCCAGCTGCAAAATCAGCACTTGATTCTACACCTGCCGAAGGGGAAACGTCGAAGGAAGCTGAAAACCGAGCTAAAAATTCTACGCCAACTGTTGAACCAGCTCCCTATATGCCACCGATCCGATTCCCTCAGCGACTCAAGGGTGCAAGAAGAGATAAAGAGTTCATGCAGTTCGTTGACAAAGTTCGTACTCTTTACATCACGATGCCCTTCACCGATGCGATCACCCAGATTCCCACTTATGCGCAATTCATGAAGGAAATTATGTCTGGGAAAAGGAAGATTGACGGGACCGAGAATGTAGCCCTGAGCGAGGAATGTAGTGCAGCCACGCACCAGCCCATGCCACCCAAACTTCAAGACTCAGGGAGTTTTTCTATTCCTTATGATATTGGTGGTATTATTGTTTGTCGTGCTCTGTGTGATCTAGGTGCTAGTATGTCTATCATGCCATATTCTATGTATGCTAAATTGAAATTGGGTGATCTATGTCCTACTAATATCACTATTCGCCTGGCGGATCGTTCTTGTAGACTCCCGAGAGGGGTTCTGAAGGATGTTCCAGTCAAGGTGAAGAACTTATTTTTTCCTGCTGATTTTATTGTGCTAGACATCTCTGAGGACGTTGATATCCCGATTATTCTCGGTAGACCATTTCTTTACACAGCCAAGGCAGTCATCGACATGGATAGAGGATCTATAGCCTTGCGTGTAGGCAGTGAAAGAGTTGTTTTTAATTTGCCTGACATGTCTAAGAGTCCTAGTCTGTTTGCTGACTGTGATATACTGGACTCTACTGATACTAATGATGCTATTTAACTGACCTCTATTGAACCTTGCAGAGTTTTACAGGGCTGCCCCATCCCAATGAACATTTGCGCTGTGAGCACAGAGGGAGTTGCTGATGCTGAGCAGACTATCATTCCAGGTACGGAACCTTACAAGGGAGAGCCGCAGCCGCTATATGCACATGGCATGGGTGAACTTCTTGACCCGGGTGATGTCTTAAAGGAGAGGAAGAAGTCCTGTTATGACAAGCGAATGGTGCGTAGAAAATTCAGAAGAGGCAAGCAGATTCTTCTCTACAAATCACGCCTTAAATTATTCCCTGAGAAGCTACGCACCAAGTGGAGTGGTACTTACACAATGGCAAGAGCATATTTAGATGACCGCATAAAGCTTGCTACCAAAGGAGGAAAGTCAGTGCCGGTCGACAGGCTACGCCTTAATCATTTTCACACCCTAAAGCACCGGGAGCCACCTGACGGCATTGATGATAACATGTTTCTCGGGAAGGGATCTCAACAAGGGACTTCCCGAGAATGCTCCTAGCCCTACCTCCTTACCTGTGTCTCGCCGAGACGTTAAACTAGGCCTCTTCGGGGAGTAATCCGCGATGTAAGTTTTTTTTATGTTTGCATTTTTCATTTGCATTATGTATGGACATTTCAAGGTTCTAAGTGTGGAGTGCCCCTTCACGATTTTCGATGATAACCTATCACCTGTGAAGCTTTGTGTTTTTATCTTTATATCTACCAGCTCACAAGTCGTGTTTCACTCCCCGAGCATCGCTTAATCTCTATAGACATCGCGTCATCACACACGAGTGAAGTTCCTATACGCTTATTTTCTCTTTTATTTCTTTGCTTATGGACTAAGCTCATTTTTAAGTGTGGAGTGGGTAGCGCATAGTCACATTCATAGCATGTCACACATTCACTCTTGCATATGCTCAACTGTCTATGTATTGCGATTGAAATCCTCGTTTTCTACGATACTCCTTGAGTGATCGACATTCTTTTGGATTCGAAGTCTAGGACGTGAAATAGTTTTATTCGTGTGTGTATTTTCTTGAGTCAGTATCATTGCTAGCCTTTGCCTATCACATGTTCTACATATTTCTTGAAGCATGTTTGAGACTTGAAATTAGTAGGCACCGGTTCAAAACGTCTAAAAACTTAAATTACATCTCTTTTTCTAGGTGACCTTAGTACTAGTATGTTTTTCTCTACATTCGTCGTGATTTGCATGCACTCGCCTTTATTCATATACTATGTCAAGCTTTAAGTGTGGAGTTAGATAATTGACCTTCAAGTTTTCCCCTCAAAAGCAAAGATCTTAATTCTGGAAGATGGGTGAAACATTGGCCCCAAGTTTAGTTGTTTTTGAAAGAAAACCAGTTAGAAAAAAAAATTATGCTTTTGTTGATTCTGCGAGAGCAGAAAATACCAAGGACCTGGTGAGAAAAGTCACCCCTGGTATATGGAAAACACTCTTGAAAGAATCTCTACCCCCTTCTGCTTGATATAGTGCATCTCCATCTTCTCATTGCGTGCAAATCATAACTTGTCTAGAGAATTCATGTACTAGAAGCTAAGGGACGACCCTCGTGCTTGCACTGAATCTTTAATGCAAATTTTCGTACTATTTTTCAGAAAAACCTTAAGTTAGGCTCCTCTTCTCTTACGGGTCATTGTCTAATCCTTGGCACTTGAGAATGAGCTTTGCGCCAAGAGCCTGTGGACTATCTCTAGATAGCATAGGTGAATGGCGAGCATGTTTTGTGTAACTATTCATGTTCTTTATACGTTGCAATAGAACTATTTAGAACATGTGATTAGTCGATTGCTAGCCGTGTGTACTGACCATTTGAATGCATAACTCGTACAATCTATGATTGTCTGAAAACTTTGATGAAGATGTTTGACTTGAAGTTGAGGTAACACGATGAATCCGAGGTATGACATGACTTTACCGTGACTCCTTGAGCATCATTCATGCATACACGTTAGTTAGTTGTATAGGGGATTTGTAGGTAGTTCCATTTCTGAAAATCTTCACGAGACTATACTCGTCCTACTAGGGCAGCCTAGGGGGTTAAAGGCTTGATGCATATGCTAAATGCATTCGTGTCCTCTACGACAGTGAGTTATCTTTTTATTTTTTGTTTTAGTTAGAATTGATCACATGACACCTGAGTGGGTAACTATTCTACAGTTTATTGCCTTGAACTTAATGTTTATTCGGGACGAACAAATCCTAAGAGTGGAGTGTTTTGATCGGTCGAATTCTTGACATATTATTCACTTCATTCGATGATGGATTATGTTTGTTTTCCCGACATTTTATTGTCATTTGATATGTTTTCTAGTGTTTCAGGTCATATATCACATATCTAATACTTTTGGATTGATCCGAAGCAAAGCAAAGCAATTAGTGAAGATTTGGGCAAAAACAGGACAAAACAGGGCAGATTGACCTTCCCTACTTGTTTTGCACCTACAGGTCGCAATTGGTGTCCAAATGAGTCGAAATTTAGCTTGTTGGAAAGCTACTTCAATTCCCTACAACTTTGTAGTTTACACCAAGAGCAGATTCGAAGGTTTAGACCTCCAAAAAGGCAAAAGAAGTCAGCCCGTTATAATCTTCAGCAGCCGTTACACCTTGAGCTGTAACGGCTGTAACGGGCATGAATTTTCTCAGAGATTTTTGCTTAGTCCGTTACAGCCGTTACACCCAGCTGTAACGGGTGTAACGACCCCGTCAAAGTATTTTGCACGCAGAAATCTCATACGATGTCCAAATTGGTTGATTCAAAGCTTGTTGGAAAGATAATTCAAAGGGCTACAACTTTGCAGTTTACGCCAAGATCCAATTCGAATGTTAAGACCATGATAAATCGACTCGAAGTTGCTGCGTTTCTTCCAAATCCTTTTTTGACAAGTTCTGATTCTTTTTGGCAATAGAGCAGTTTTTGGGCTTTTGGCCCTTTTTGGGAAAGCTATAAAAGAGCAACGATCAGATTAGGTTGATTGTTGCAACTTTGGAGAAGAAACCCTAGCTTGGAGAAGACGAAGCTTTCATCGTGAGAGATTTAACGAGCCACCGCGTCTTTACGGTTATTCGTTCTTATTTCTCTATACACTGTTTTTGGTAAATCTACCATGAATAGTGAGTAGTCTCCTTATTCCGGGATCCTACGGATACCGTGCTATGTAACCCTAACTCTCATGTGATCAATTAAAGTTGTTATTTGTGCAATTCGATTATTCAATTTCATTGTGTGCTTATTATTATCGTTCTATGCAAGTATTTACATCAAAGGGTATGTTTGCTTTGGTAGAACGTAATTAGGTTATATACCGAAAGGTGGATGGGCCCTAGGGATTAACCGGATTGCATGAAATTGATGTTAGGTCATGTTTACATGATTTAATAGGAAAACCTTTAATTTAATAAATCGAAATCGTTGATAATCCGTGGATGGGCGGCGTTCAACGATTGAGATTAATCTAGACAATGATCCGTGGATGGGCGGCTTGTCTAGTGTTATTTCGGTTATATTTCATATCCGATAGCATGAAAAATTAACGTAGAATGATTGCATGATTAGTGGGTTTAGCACGGGTGAAGTACGGATTCTGGGATTCTTTCTCTGATTAAATACAACCATTAATTTTCTGCCATTTAATTTCTGCAATTTACAAACAATCAAACCTTTGTCATTCGGAATAGCTAAATAGGTCACTTGTTGCCTAGTACTCACACGCATTGCTCCTAGGATCGACCCTTGGCTTACCAAGGATTATAAATTTTGTTTGACTGCAATTTGACCCCTAAAACTAATACTTTGACAACTATAAAGGGTTAAAATTACGCTTGTCAGTGTGCGATGCGCTTTTGTTCCGGAGGGTTTTGCCCTGACTGATTGTCGGTGTTTCGACCGGTGCTCTTCCTGCCCTGGGTGTGACGTTGATACTTGATAGAATGTTTCCAGCTGGAGTGGCATGTTTCAATCTTGCTGGATCTCTTTGTAGAAATGTGGCCGGAGCTTGATTGATCCTTTGAAGTTGGCAGCTGAGCCGCTTCTTCTGTTTGGCTATTTTGGCATATTTAGACTTTCGAGCCTCTCGTATGTGAAGATTTTTAAACAGTTGACTGTTGGCCTCGATTTATACGGCATGTTTTCTGTGTTTGTTCGCTATATTTTCACTGTTGTTGGTCTTTTCTTATATGTGGTTGTGTCCTGGTCTTCGATCAAAATTATTTTTTGTAGTGAAACCTTAAATAATCAAAGCTGTATAAAACATTGCAAATGATTGTCTTTGTTACAAGTCATCCGTCAGTCAGGAGGTGATTTCGTACACACCTCATTTTCAGTACAAAGATCTCGATTGTTTTTCACATTTTCATAACACGTACTAGCACTTTTGCTGCATAGATATTCTTCTATTAAAATGTGTCCCAGTCCCAGCTAGTTTGATTATGACACTGGCAAAAGCTAACAAAACCATCATCATCATAACTCCTCGATATGTTAATTTTTGTCCCACCATTTTCTAAATGTCGCGTGATTAATATGTGTTACATTGATTGAGAATAGTATAGAAGCCAACACATGAAATTTCAAGTTGGGGACGATGAAAAGATGGGCGCTGTCAGGTGGGTAATAATGCTGCGCCACACTCCTTTTAATATTTAGGACTTCATATTCAGAGTTTAATATTTGATTAATTCTTATTTAGCTTCTTAATATTTAAGATAACGAGTCCGACCAAAACTAAGCTTTTAAAGACACAAGGATCATTTGAACTTTTAAATCGTAGATTGAACTGTGCTAAACTAAAATTTTAAGTTCAAAATAACAGACAGACCCTTAATCAACAAACAAATAGAGACAAAATGTGTTCTTAATAAAATCAAAATGTTTTGTGATTATTTTCCAGTGAATCAGAATCAGGCTCAGATATGGAAAAATAAAATAAAATAAAAATACTAAAATCTTTCCTAGAAATTCTGAAAAGAATAAGATATGATTATTATTAGGGAAAAGTACAAATTGGTGCCCTGAACTATCACACTTTTCCCAATTGAATGTTCAACTATCAATTTTTTCAATCAAAGACAAAATAAAAAAATAAATTGACCAATTTTCAAACACCGATCACTGTAGATTCACCGTGATTAAATTGCAAACTCAATCATGTGAATCCCGTTAATAACGACTCAATAAAAAAGTGTATTGGTATTAAAGAAGAAAAATCGATTTACGTAATACGTTAAGAGTTTATGATGAAATCATCGAGTTATTTTCAACATGGTTCACATGATTGAGTTTGCAATTTAATCACGGTGAAGTTACGGTGCTCGGTGTTCGAAAATTGGTCAATTTATTTTTTACTTTACCCTTGATTGGAAAAATTGATAGTTTAGACCTTCAATTGGAAAATAACGATAGTTCAAGACACCAATATGTACTTTTCCTTTATTATTATTATTATTATTACTAAATACCTCCACAGATTTCCCTTAATTACAATCCTCCATTCCCCATATTGCTAACATCATATTTGATAATGATGACGACATTCTCACTCCCAAACCCTAATTCCCAGCATTACCGTGACAGAGACAAAAAGCAGCTCTCAGACCTGTACAGCGCCGCCGCCTTAATCTTCTCCACGTCCGGCAACGCGTTGCTCGACTTCGACCTCAACGCCGCCGCCCTCGGTGTATACAAACTCTTCCTCAAAATCCTCGCGATTTCCGAAATCGGACTCGCTGGAGGACTCGAAGACCGAAACTCTTTACAAACGCTGATGTGGCGGTTCAGAGCCTCCTCCGTTGATATCTTCTTCCCCGATCGCTGAACCTCGTCTTTCACCGCCTCTGCGCACAGCCCGCATATCCACCTCCCTTGGTACCGATCGCGCACCAACGCTATGTACGCCTCCGTGCAGTCCTCCGTGAAGCCGCACGAGTCGCAGTTGACTGACTCGACCGACGGTGCTGAGTCCGACGCCATTGATTCCGGTGAAGAAGATTTTTCGCTGACTCAGGTTCGATCGAGCGGGGAATAAGTGAGAAAAAATTGATAGCGGCATTGCGTATTTATATTAATAATTATTTTTGGCGTGATAACCTAAAACTATTTTTTTATATTTTCGAATATTAAATTATAATTCCAATCAAAAAATATATATTAAATTATAATTAATTAATTATAGTCAGTCAAGTCAAACTGATTATTTGTAGAAGGTAAAGATCAGGCGGAGCTGAATAATAAAATTTTATCGTAATAGAAAAAAGTAGTAGATATTTTTCTGATTGGATTATTACTGGGATTCCAGATTCCAATTTTCTTTTTCAAAGGCCGTCAAAATTAGATTATTAATGAGATTTTTATTTTATTTTAATAGTGGATGAATACTGTAACTAAAAATAAATCATATGAACTTTCTCACCAAATGTATATACATTAATTTCCAAAGCTTTTAGCAAAACATCTTTATCGGATTCACAAGCATTTGGTACGTCTCTCTTCTTCTAAGCGCAGACCACGTTCGACACTTTTTATCATGGATCCGCACACATTCATCGAAATCATCGGTACATCTTTGACACTTGAAGCTCATGCCTCATTTGAACATCTTTACCGCATACCTTCAGAAGGGAGGAACAACACATTACACGCTAGGCTCTACGAAAAAGGATTATTACTGGGATTTCAGATACCAAAACAACCCATTTTAAAATGGCGTCGTTTTGGTGGTCTTGCCATTTAGCTACAACCTGAATCTTTTTTCTAACAAGTTTAGATAGTAAAAAAATTCTTTTTTATCTAGAAGCTCACATGAACTGAAAACTGTTCACACATTGCCACGTGTCATATCTTCTTTCACACAAAAAAGATAAGATTTCTGCTTCTGGTTTCTGTATCACACAATTCCTTTCGTTGCACAAAAATGGCCTCCCCAAAATCACTAACAAGCTTCCTCCTGCTCACTCTCGCCGCGTTCGCACTTCACATCTTCATTCACTCCCCAATCTCACCCCACTTTCTTCAATTTCCAACTCCATCCTCATCACCTCCATATCTCTACTCATCCTTCAAAGTAAGCACACTAAAACTAGTCTCTGTTTATTAACTATTATTATTAACAATTAACAAGTCATTAATTCTTCACAGACATTTTCCATTATTCTATAATATAAAAAAAGATCAAATCTTTTTGTGTTTTTGTTTCTGGAATTTTTTAAATGCGTTGAATTTGATTTACTGGTGTACGGTGTTTTGAGAAGAGCGTGGAGAAGATAGGAGAAGGGCTGTTGAAGGAACCTGAGGATGTTGTAATGGATGAGCGCAGTGGCTTTATGTACACTGCCACTAGAGATGGATGGGTCATGAGGATGCATAGAAATGGGACTTGGGAAAAATGGGTAAGGCCGACTCAAGGTCACACTTTGGTTGGAATTGCCACATCAGCATCCGGCAAGCTGCTTGTTTGCGACACCGAAAAGGTAGTGTAAATTCATGCAAAAGTAATTGCGGTACCTAAGTTGAAATTAGACTTTCGTACATTGTCCTAGTAATGTTTTTATAATCTTTCCAGAAATTTACAATATAGTTCGAAAATGACTTTCACATAAGTTTTCTATTTAATTTTCCTTTTACTCATTTTCCATAATCCAAGAATTTATTGAATAGGTTGGTTTGGTTTGTTTATCTCCAGGGTTTGCTGGAGGTGAGTGATGAAGGTGTTAATGTTCTTGCTTCACATGTTCAAGGGAGCCAAATAAAGTGAGTAGCGTATGTTGTAATTCGGTGTGATCTTTTCTTTTTCTTTTTTTTATTTCAATTCGGTGTGATCTTAGAGCATGTGTAGTGTGAAGTGCTGAATCAGCACCTCCCAACAACCAGATGTGCCCATTTATGAGCAGCTGATGTTGGCTGACATGTTGAAATACTTCACATAATCTTAGGAGTCAATTTCCTTTAATAGTTGCCCAAAATATGAGTGTGGCAACAATTTGTGCTCTATCCGAAACAAGTGAAGTTTCACCATTCATTTTGTTATTTTCTAGTACTTAGGAAAAAAAAGAAAAAAAAAGGAAATGTGACTCTGACTGTGTGAGTTTTTAACAACTTTTTTGGAAGATACTCAGTTTTGCAGATGATGTGATAGAAGCATCTGACGGAAGCATTTACTTCAGTGTGGCAACCACTAAATTTGGACTTCACAACTGGTATCTTGACGTCCTTGAAGCCAAACCTCATGGACAGCTTCTGAAATACGATCCATCATCCAAACAGACGACAATACTGCTTGATCATCTAGGCTTTGCTAATGGTGTTGCGCTTTCCAAGGACCAAGACTACGTGCTGGTTTGTGAATCATGGAAGTAAGTGCAACAAAACTGGCACAATAACTACCGTCACGTGCATATGATCAATGATGCTCTAATGTTTGGTTTCTCACACCGGCTTGGGTTTTCAGATTCAGGTGCTTAAAGTATTGGCTTAAGGGGGACAAGAGAGGGACTGCTGAAATATTCATCGATAATCTTCCAGGGTGTCCTGATAACATTAATCTCGCACCTGATGGGTCTTACTGGATCGCATTATTCCAGGTATGTGCGTAACATTTACCTGGATCAGATTGTGTAACGGTAAGTAACAAAGATGATGCATTCAACAGATTTCACCGGATTATCTCAAGTTTGTCCATAACTGGAAGATTTTGAAGCACTTGGTAGCCTACTTTCCAAGATTGATGAAACTAGTGACTGGGATGAAGGAGAAGGCTACTGTGGTGAAGGTTGGAGCTGATGGAAAAATAGAGAAGATGTTTGATGATCCTGATGCAAAGGTTTTGTCATTTGTTACATCAGCATTGGAGTTCGAAGATCATCTCTACTTGGGAAGTCTCAACTCTAACTTCATCGGAAAATTGCCATTGAAGACAATACAGCGACTTAAGCTAATAGACGATTGATGAAATACTGGTATTTCTATTTTATGTTGACAACAATAAGATTGATCAAGAGATTCCAAATGTATAGAAGCTCCAGCGAGATTCAAATTCTGAGCACACATGTAATCAATTCTTGGACAAATGTTAGAGCAAGCATGAAAGGGTGCATTTGGTAGCTGTTCGACGTATCAGTCACGCTCACTAATGGCCACCAGGTGCTCGTCATGGACAACACTCTGAAGACTGGATTTTCTTTCCTTACCACTCCGACCTGAGGGGCAATATTTAACGAGTGACTAGATAGATAGATCAACTCAGCAGTGAACCCAAATCACAAAATTTTAAAAATTTAAACAGAGAATGTATAAAGCTTTCAGAAAATATAATACGGAATGCCCAATTTAGGTCAATCTGAGATGAGGTATAAAATCTGATGACATACCGCCTATTATTTTCAGATTAAGATACTCTTTAAGGTCAGATCTTCAAGCTGAAAAAACTCTTCCTAAAAGGTTACAAAGCAAAGCAAAGCAAAGCAAAACAAAAAATGCCAGATGTTTTACTACCTCAATTTCAGTGGCCTTGAAGAACAGATTGCAGAGCTGAAATTGCAGTCTGCACCATCACGATGATGCCAACTTTATCAGAAACTGGAAAGTATTCTTACTACCGTTTCAAGGGAAGAATAAGTGCACATATAAGAAATGGAATGGTACATCCCTCAAAGGAATACTAGCAGGCCTATCCAAAACCAACTCCGCCCCATCCAAACCGACTCCACCGCAGGCCCATCCATCAGCCATAGGAAGCCGCAACCGAATCAACCGACGCCCGCTCATCCGTAAAAGCAACCGGAAGAGGTCAAGCCACCAAGCCAGATCGAGAGGCAAGGAGAAAGGAGGAGCACAGCCATGGGAAAGCGGACAAAAAGTTCCAATATCGATCAGCCAGCAAGTGTCTTCAACAGCGCACTTGTCCAACTTGATCGCCCCAATCTTCATACTCAAATAGCTAACCGTCTCTTGGACTAACTTTCCTATCGACAGAGCTTCATTTCTAAAGATCCTGAAGTTCCTCGCCTTCCAGATGACGTTCATTATCCTTGTGGTGGCTGAGGCGATAATCTTCGTCCTTAGACGATTTTGCGTCATCCCTTTGAACCAAGGGATTAAGAGATCCCACCTGCACGGCAGAAGCGTGACTTTAAGGCACCTCATGGCTCCTTCCCACACTTCCCTGGCAAAGCTGCAAGCAGAGACGGACCCAGGAATTTGGATAGGGGGTGACGATCAAAAAAAATTTATATTATGAGAAAAAAAATATTGATATTTAAAAAGAATTACTACATTAAAATAAAGAGCGTCTTGCTTCCAAATCACGAAAATCATCTATTATTGAATCCGTGCTAAACATTTTTGCTATTTCTTTTTCAATGTTGACAATCAAGCAATCCGATAAGAAATCATCTTCCATTTTGTTGCGAAGTGCATTTTTCACTATATTCATCCTTGAAAAAGATCGTTCGGCAGTAGCAGTGGAAACTGGAAGAGTCAGAATAAGAGTTATCACCTTGCAGCATGATGTTCCTCACTGTGTACATGACTGTCTTTCTCTGAAATTTCTATAGTTTTTCTTTTAAAGAACGAATCAATAGTTGGTGTTTTCATCTATAAAATCAGAATAATCAAAGATTAGAATCATAATGTAACAATTTATTTCAATGTCAAAATAACACAAATCGACAAACCCTAATTCATGCCGTCCAAACTAGCGAAAATCAAAACAATATAAATCATAATATCATAATCATCGCATGTAACTTTAAGGTATATCTATTTGTTGAAATCTTAAGAATCAAAAAGTTAAAAAAAAACCTGTACTGTGCGCTGTGCGCCCTGTGCCTGTGCTGCTCGGCCTCAGAGACTGTGCCGCTGTGCCGTACGTGAATCGTGATATTGATAATAATAAGTTGCAATACCTAATTTGAATAAAGTATATTATAATATATTTGATATACATAATGCCTACACCTGGATGGATAACAGCCGTGTGTGAGATATCATAATGACACTTGACAAATTACATTACATTATATTATATTTTGTATTTATATTTATATTTATAATATATGAAAAAAAAATTCAGAAAAACCTGGGGGTGACAAGTGTCCCCCCATGCAGCCTTAGTTCCGTCCCTGGCTGCAAGCGAAGTAGAGATGATCCCTACTTTCTTCCCCGGAGGTACAAAGGACACAAGTGCTGTCTCTCGGGTAGCCCCACTTGCTAAGTCTGTCTTTGGTCATCAACTTGTTCTGCACCGCCAGCCAAGCATGGAAAGAATCTCTAGGTGCGTTGAAGGAATTCCAAACTAACTTGTACCACTCCACTACATTAGAATGATCTGTTAATGTATTATAGGTATCCTTGACTCTAAAGCCTTCTCCATGCCCACTCCAACTCACAATTGATGCAAAGCAAAGCAAAACAAAAAATGCCAAAAATGTTTTACTACCTCAATTTCAGTGGCCTTGAAATCTTCTTGAAGAACAGATTGCAGAGCTGAAATTGCAGTCTGCACCATCACAATGATTCCAACTTTATCAGAAACTGGATAGTATTCTTACTACCGTTTCAAGGGAAGAATAAGTGCACATATAAGAAATGGAATGGTACATCCCTCAAAAGAATACTAGCAGGTAGGGGTGGGCGTTGGACGGATTGTGCTTGGTCCTAATCCGGCCCGAAATAATGATTGTGTCAGTTATTCGAACCCTAACACGGCCCGAAAGATCGGATCAATTATGTGAATCCGAACCCGGCCCCAAAACTAAAATTTTTAAAAGACATAAAATATTCATGGTCATCTATTATGATATAAATACTTTAAAGTTTAGTATTACAGTTTTATTTTTTATTGCAAATCAATTACATATTCATATGTAGTGTGATATATCACGAGAACACAAATAAATTTTTATTCAGATGAGGTATAATATTTGAATCTCATTAAAAATCTAGTATTTTTTATATTACTTATGAAATCGGGTAACCCGAGCGTCAATCCTAACTCGAAAATTATACCGGGTTGGTTAAGCGGACCCTAACCCGATACCCGACATTAAATGGACCGAATCGGACCGAGTTTTCGGGTCGGGCCGGGTTTTGTCCACCCCTACTAGCAGGCCCATCCAAAACCGACTCCACCGCAGGCCCATCCATCAGCCCTAGAAGCCGCAACCGAACCAACCGACGCCCGCTCATCCGTAAAAGCAACCGGAAGAGGTCAAGCCGCCAAGCCAGATCGAGAGGCGAGGAGAAAGGAAGAGCACAGCCATGGGAAAACGGACAAAAAGTACCAACGGGTCACGCCCGCCGGTGGCCTGAGCAACAGCAACGACCGAGAAAACGCAGGAAGCTTCTGGAGCAAGGGGAAGAGAGAGAAAGGGAGTTTAAGACTTGGTGGTGAAATGCGAGAGATAAGCCACTGAGACTGAAGCCCCTCCTTAGACTCATACACTGATAGCTTCAATCGTTCACTGGAATTTATTTCTTTTTTTTTTCACCAGTTACTAATCCAATTTTTTTTCCCTGAAATCCAGTATACCTTATTTATATTTTGTCTTTGTTACTGTTTCAATTATTTTATGTAAATTAAAATTGCGAATCAGATTTCCAGCAGCAGAAATTTCGTGCCCTAGAAAATTTCCGATCGATGGCTTCTTTAGACTCCCGTCGGCGAAGGATCCAGCAGCACCGCTCCTTCTTCATCTTCCAAGAAGCCCAAGCGCTTCGAGATCAAAAAGTGGAACGCGGTCTCACTTTGGGCTTGAGGTATGTATCCGATCTCTTCGTTTTCTTCCCTCTAGTTCCGCTTAGTTGAGTTTTTGATTCTGACCTTTTTTTTACAGACATCGTCGTCGACAACTGCGCTATATGCAGGAATCATATTATGGATCTTGGTAAGTAGTTTTGATAGTCTTGCTTTTTTTTAAATAAAAAAAATTATGTATGATTTAGTGTGCTTGTTTGTAGCTTATATTGGTGCTGATCGGTGTTTTATCATGTTGACAGGTATCGAATGTCAAGCTAACCAAGCTAGTGCCACTAGTGAGGAATGCACAGTTGCTTGGGGTATGTACCTTTTATCTATTTAAAAAAATTAACACCTGCACGTAATACTCTATAGTGCATTGATAAAGGGGCTTTGATGCACTTGTAGTTGTAAATTATAATTGAGTCCCTTGTTCAACCCGCCCAGCTATAGTGTATATACATGAGTAGGAATTAGAAACCTCCTTCGAACATCTTTATAGAGTGTGGTGGTGAACATCTCATCTTGTTTGTGTTTTTTTTGGCTTCTCAATTAAGTATCTAATGAGCAATTTATTTACCACCCCATCCCATGATGAAATTATAGTGTGCACGTGCTGAATTTCATGGTGAATACAGCAGGAGTCAAGTTGTGATCATTTTTTTCTGTGTGCGGTGAGATGTTGCATTCTTCTTGTGTATTTGATGAACTGAATAATAATCTGCCTGAAGCACGAAGCATAATTCAAGCTGTAGTAATCATGTTAGTTTGCATGTCTATTATTATTCATTATTTTGGCAGTTTTTTCTTTTCACTTGGGCATTGTAACTTTTAAACATATAATTTTCATGATCGAGTGGAATCTATATATCGAGTTAAGCTGGACATGCACCTTGATTTCATGTAGTCTGTATCTGCGTGAGAGTTTGTTTTTTAAGGGGAGCCTTTCTATCTACTCGGCACTCATTAGGACCTGTCTTTAGTTACCCGCTGATATGCGACCATGCTGATCTGAAGCTTAGATATAAAGAGTCTAGAAGTGTAATCAATGCTACATTACTTATGGTTGTTACTTTTCAATTTAGGCTGTTAACCTCTGGCTCACAATGTGCTGTGCTGATTCATGTTATGGTTAGGAAGATGACTAGGTTTCTCTAATTGTTGATTTCCTTAGTGAGCTGTAACCCTTATATATATTAGAATGCAAAGGTAGCCATGTCTGATTTGTTAGAACACTCAGGGGAGGTTGCTGGTCTGTATTTTATGATACGTGTTGTAATAGTAACTGAAATTGCTTCTGATATAGGGGTCTGCAACCATGCCTTTCACTTCCATTGCATCAGCCGCTGGCTCAAAACTCGCCAAGTCTGCCCTCTAGGTATGTTAGTTTGATTTACGAACCTCACAGTTTCCATGCTCAAAAATCGCACTTTCTTATACATCCACTTGCTTTAACAGATAACAGTGAGTGGGAGTTCCAGAAATATGGCCATTAAGCAATGAATATGCAGTTTGTGTCTGCTTTTCGAGCCTCTGTAGCTGATCCATTCTGCAAATCACCTTGCATCTCTTTGTTTAGGCTTCCCGGATATCACATATCATTAGTGTCTTTCACCGTCTTACTGTAACATCTTAATGCTCTAAATTAACATATTGTTCCATTTGTTATTGGCAACGAGCAAGACTATTCGTAATTTTCCAGAAGTTTCTTCTTATTGTTTTTTTTTTTGGATAAGTCCTCTTGTTGTTTTTAACAGTGGTTGCAAACAAAAGAAATGATTTAATAGTAAGGTTTTGTTTTATGTTTTTTTTAGAGGAGAACCCTTTTTTTTTTTGATAGTGAGGAGAACCCACTTTTAAACTACCGGCTGTTAATCACAGTCTTAACAGTTTTTGCTTGAATGCTTTTTTATCTTATCGAGTAGCGTCGTAGCTTAGTAGCATGTAGATTCTGGAACATGTCATTTTTTGGAGCTGCAATGCAATGCAGCGAACAGGTTACCTGAGAAACTGTTTCGCTCACATCAGTTTTGGGCTAGTTTCTTTTTCTTTGTATCCCGTAGCTGGAGACAGCCGTAGTGATGAATGTTGTGAGTCTGAAGGACAATAATAATACATGAGTAAAGAATCTCCATTTGTAATGTATCAGTCCTGTGATATAATTTTGGAACCATTTTGACATTATGAAGCTCCTCCCTCATCTGTCTCATCCCCCATCAAATGATTGAACAACAAGCTACACAGACCGACACATGTGCGTTTCTGATATTTAAATCAAAATCCTATTTCCAAATTTGAATAATAACAACGTCAGCAGGACTAGGAGCTGACCTATAGTATCTTCTCTTTTTTATGGAAAAAAGTATATTACTTAACAAACAACAAAGCATAAGCAAAAGTAGGGGTTAGTATTTGGCCCTAGGCCAAAATAAGCTTTAGGGCGGTCCGAGCCCGGCCTTAGTCCTACGTAAGTCCTATTATGGTCCGATCCGAAGGATTTATGGTCGGGCTAGGACTTCGATTATTCGGCCCGGCCCAAAAAATGAGCCCGATTTAAAATCATATATTTCTTGATTTTAGGACGTTTTTCATATAAAAAGATTGTATTTTTCACTTTCATTAAATCTCACACGTCCAAACTAGTAGTATTTGCATTTAAAGAGTTATTTGTCGATTAATTAGTCATTCATTTAGGGCCGAAATTAGCCCGAGCCCGAACCTAGCCCGAAAAGCCCTATAAAATGAAGGGCCGATAACGATTTCAGGGCCGATGAATTTTCTTAGGGCCCGGCCCGACCCGGCCCTAATGTTTAAAGGGCTAGGGCTAGGGTTCACCTAAAGCCCTACTCGGCCCGACCCGGTAGGGCTAGGGCTTACCCGACCCGGCCCATTGCTAACCCCTAAGCAAAAGGGAGAACAGACCCAACCCAAACGAACCTATCCAACACAACTCATTGCTCTAGCACACTAAGCTACCAGCTATTGAAAGTGACACCAAGAACATGCTCAAGACAAACTACAACAACCTCAAGGGATTGCACAAACACGCCAACTCTAGAAAATGCATAATAGAGCACTTAAAGCTAGGAAATATCATCTTGCTGGGAACGGCACGAACAATAAAAATACTACGGAATAAGAACAACCGGCTGCTCCACTTCGCCTGACGCCCATGGAAGTGAGCGTACCCCTTGGGCAGTATATATATTTCATTGCTAAGGATGGCCTTAAGGAAATATATATAAATAAAAATAAGTAGTAAATATTTAAATTTTTATAACAGTAGACACGTGTGAGGCTTTGTATTTCTATATGAATAATTATAGTTAAATAGCACTTATTTAGATAGCTTCAAACTGACACTATTTTGGCCTATAAAGAAAGAAATGCACAAACGATCGCCTTGATCCAAAAGGCGTTCGCCTTTCCCATAGGCGATAATGCCCATTTCGCCTTTGCTCGTCTTTCGCCTTTTTCTTCACTGCATAAGTCATTAACGGCCCTTCATTTCATAGGGTTTTTCGGGCTATGATCGGTCCCGGATAACTTTCGGCCCTAAATAGATGACTAATTAGTCGACAAATAACTCTTTAAACGCAAATGTTTGGATGTGTGGGATTTGATAGATGTGAAAAACACATTCTTTTTATTTGAAAAACGTCATTAAATCAATGAATATGCAATTTTAAATAGGGCTCGTATTTTGAATTGGACTTTTAATCGAAGTCTTAACCCGATCCTAAGCCCTTCGGGTCGGCCCATAATAGAGTCTGTGTAGGGCTAGGGCCAGGGTCAAACTCGAGCCGCCCTAGGGTTCATTTTGGCCTTTGGCCAAATGCTAAGGCCTATCATGACACGAATTTATGCATCACTCCATTTATAAAATTAACGTCTTTTATCGGTTAAGTTACCAAATTCTTTTGGTTGGATTCTATTATTGTTGTTACTTACATGATGTATTGGTTTTCGATTCTTTTTTTATGGGTTCATTACAAGGCAAAATAGAATCAGTATCACAGTCTAAAGTCTGATCATTAAGAGCCGAACACGATACTTGAGTCATTTTGACCAATAGCTTAACCAACAGGCCAAATGCCCTATAATTTAAACATTTTTCATTTAAAGTGCTTTCCTTTTATAAAGAAAAAGATCCCAGTTTACTCAAAATAATGAACTCTTTTTTATGTTAATTAAAGTCCTACTTTCTAGCGCTTTTGTTTGGAGCGCTAAAGGCATCCCCACCATTGACCACTTTAATCATATGAGATGACTAAAACAGCCCAATTTTTAAACGGCATCGTTTTGGTGGTCGGACCTTTTTTATTTTTTATTTTTTTTTGATAACAGGTCGGACCATTTTGGGGTTTTTTTATTTTTTGCCCTGTTTTTGAAACTCAATATCACTTTTGCCCTGCCTGAAACTCAAATCTCGTTTTTGCCCTGTTTTTAACAAAACCGATTTTGCCCAATTCGGTTTCACTCATTTTTGAATGAAACCGACTTTGCCCATATCGGTTTCGTTGATTTTCAACGAAACCGATTTTTCAAAAATCGGTTTTATTACTGTGGTGCCTTGCGTGGCACAACCTGGGCCAACGAATTCAATATGCACAGTGAAACCGAATTGGGCAAAATCGGTTTCATTCAAAAATGAGTGAAATCGAATTGGGCAAAATCGGTTTTGTTAAAAATAGGGCAAAAACGAGATTTGAGTTTCAGGCAGGGCAAAAGTGATATTGAGTTTCAAAAACAGGGCAAAAAATAAAAAAACTCACCATTTTGATACAACCTGAATCTTTTTTTTCTTCTAATTTTTTTTTGATGGGTTTTTTCTTCTAATTTTAGATAGTAAAAAAATTCTTTTATCTAGAAGCTCACATGAACTGAAAACTGTTCACACGGTACCACGTGTCATTCTTCATCTTCTTTTACAAAAAGATGCTTTCTGCAGCATCACAATTCCTTTTGTTGCACAAAAATGGCTTCCGCAAAATCACTGTCAAGCTTCCTCCTGCTCACTCTCGCCGCGTTCGCACTTCACATCTTCATTCACTCCCCAATCTCACCACACTTTCTTCAATTTCCAACTCCATCCACAGCTCCATATCTCTACTCATCGATCCAAGTAAGCACACTAAAACCAGTCTCAATTTATTAAAAATATATTACGATATTATTTTATAGAGTCTTTGATTAGTTGTTATACCACTGTTTTGTTGTCAACTTGCTATATTCTGCGTTTAGTAGCTTCTATATTTGTCATATACATCGATAGAAGAGCGATCAAATGAGGCAGACCTTGGTAGAATAAGGCAGGTGAGGCACGATCTCAGTCGTCCATCAACCGCCCCGTGCATTGTAGGCGCGCCACGTGTCCACAGTAAATCCCACTACCAACAGTAGTGTGAACGCAAATCGCGGCTGTGACACGTGACTTCGTCATGTGCGTCCGATCGAGGCGATCAGGCGATCAACAACTCGGATCGTGCCTCACCGCCTCATTCTTACAACACTGCCTCAATCGAATGCTCCGCTTACATCGATATGTTAACTATTATTATTAACAATTAACAAGTCATTAATTCTTCACATACATTTTCCATTATTCTATCCCAAAAAAAAGATCAAATCTTTTTGTGTTTTTGTTTCTGGAATTTTTTAAATGCGTTGAATTTGATTTACTGGTGTACGTGTTTTGAGAAGAGCGTGGAGAAGATAGGAGAAGGGCTGTTGAAGGAACCTGAGGATGTTGTAATGGATGAGCTAAGTGGCTTTATGTACACTGCCACTAGAGATGGATGGGTCATGAGGATGCATAGAAATGGGACTTGGGAGAAATGGGTAAGGCCGACTCAAGGTCACACTTTGCTTGGAATTGCCACATCAGCATCTGGGAAGCTGCTTGTTTGCGACACTGAAAAGGTAGTGTAAATTTTGTTTTTTGATTCATAAGTAGTATTTAGCCACCAAAAAGTGAAAAGGTAGTGTAAATTGGTGCAAAAGTAATTGCGGTACCTAATTTGAAATCAGACTTTCGTACATTGTCCTAATAATGTTTTTATAATCTTTCTAGAAATTTACAATAAAGTTCAAAAATGACTTTCACATAAGTTTTCTATTTAATTTTCCTTTTACTCATTTTCTATAATCCAAGAATTTATTGAATAGGTTGGCTTGGTTTGTTTATCTACAGGGTTTGCTGGAGGTGAGTGATGAAGGTGTTAATGTTCTTGCTTCACATGTTCAAGGGAGCCAAATAAAGTGAGTAGCGTATGTTGTAATTCGGTGTTTTTTATAATTTCAATTCGGTGTGATCTTAGAGCACTACTACAGAAGACACCTTATGCAACGGTTATTTGGACCCTTATGCAACGGTTCATCATCCGTTGCATAAGCTACCGTTGCATAAGGTCATGACCTTATGCAACGGTTCAAGGAAAACCGTTGCATAAGGTCATGACTTTATGCAACGGTTTTGAGTAAAACCGTTGCATAATGTCATGACCTTATGCAACGGTTTTGAGCATAGAACCGTTGCATAAAGTACGAAAAAAATCTGGCAAATTTTGGCTATTTTATAGCTCAAATCCAGTTGTAAAATTAAATACAAATTGCAAACAAATGTAATTTCCTGTTACTTATTTTCCAAACATCAAAATACTTTCATTTCATTCAAAATACAACTATTCATTACACCATTCATACAACTTTACATAACAATCAAATGCATCGGGAATCACTGATATCACATAAAAAAATAGATCTCGAAGCCTTTAGTAGCTCACATACAACAGGTATACCCATAACAAGAACCAAAGAAGTCGATACTTGCAGAGTGCAACGGCTTGTGCGACTCCGATACTTGCAGCAAGCAATCCTCTATTGTCTAACCTTGGCTGAAATTTTTATGATCATTACTCCCCTTATTATCCACTGCCTGCTCCTCAGCAACAAATGAAGTAGTTACATTAAGCAAGGGCACGTTGAAACTGATGCAGATACTCCAACTGCTGCAAGCTAGCAGAGCCTACACAACAAGAAAGGAAAAACCCATCACTTATCCATGATATGCTAAGCAAATTATGCAGAACAAGTGTAGTTAATGAAATTAAAGGGCTGTAGCTCAAGAAGTGTGTACCCAAGTAGAGCTTGAGAATCAAACACTATAAACTAATAGCCCTGCATAAAAGATGCCTCATATAAATCATAAGCCTTCACAAACAGCAGAGCAAGTGTTTACTACTTAAAAATTAAGACACATATTTACAAGAACACAGTAACATCATCAGCCAAAATTCTACACAAAATTATTCTCAGCCTATAGCATTAGCATTACACATCACACTGTAATTAAATACAAGGCACTGACCTCAAGTTTAAGTCGCACACTGTCATCAACAAACTGGGAATCACCAAATTCTGACCTCTAAGGCCTCTCAATCGTTTAATTTCCTGAGAAACATATCCTATTCTCTGCAATAAAAATCAAAAAAAAAGAAAGGAAAAAAAAAGCAAAACCATTGTTCACAACAAAACTAAAGCCACTGGAGTCAATACCGTTGAAGTCCCATTGAGAGGCTTTTAAGTCGCACACTGTCATCAACAAACTGGGAATCACCAAATTCTGACCTCTAAGGCCTCTCAATCGTTTAATTTCCTGAGAAACATATCCTATTCTCTGCAATAAAAATCAAAAAAAAGAAAGGAAAAAAAAAGCAAAACCATTGTTCACAACAAAACTAAAGCCACCGGAGTCAATACCGTTGAAGTCCCATTGAGAGGCTTCGACGGCGGAGATGACGCTGGTCCATTAGCGAGCTTCGGATGCGGCTCTACTCGAGTCGGCTTCGGCTCACTGACGAAAGCTGAGGACTGGCGAGATGTGCTTGTTTGTAAAATCAGCAATGAAGATGGAGGTTTGTATATGCGATTCCGATGTTCGACTGGCAAAATTTAAGCGACGGAGTTCGACTGGCGAAGAGCGACGGTGAGCGGATGAGGGCGACTAACGAAGAGCGACGGTGAGCGGATGAGGGCGACTGGCGAAGAGCAGACAAGGGTGTGGTGAGCGGACGATTTCAACCCAAACCGATGAGAGCGGACGACTGCAAAGAGAGACTATGTGTTTTAATTTTAGGGTTTACTATAAGCTTATGCAACGGTTTTTCAGAACCGTTGCGTAAAGTACAAATTAGGCAACGGTTTTCAGAGAAACCGTTGCATAAGGTACACATTATGCAACGGTTTATCAGAACCGTTGCGTAAAGTACACATTATGCAACGGTTTTTCAGAACCGTTGCATATTGTGTACATTATGCAACGGTTTTTCAGAACCGTTGCATAATGTGTACCTTATGCAACGGTTTCTCTGAAAACCGTTGCCTAATGTATGAACCGTTGCACAATGCGATTTTTGAACCGTTGCATAAGCTCTTCTCTGTAGTAGTGGAGCATGTGTAGCGTGAAGTACTGAATCAACACCCCCCACAACCAGTTGTGCCCATTTATGAGCAGCTGATGTTGGCTGACATATTGAAATACTTCACACTGCACATACTCTTAGGAGTCAATTTCCTTTAATAGTTGTCCAAAATATGAGTGTGGCAACAATTTGTGTTCTATCCGAAACAAGTGAAGTTTTCACCCATAATTCTGTTATTTTTTAGTACGTAGGAAAAAAAAAGAAAAGGGAATGTGACTGTGAGTTGTTAACACGGTTTTGGAAGATACTCAGTTTTGCAGATGATGTGATAGAAGCATATGACGGAAGCATCTACTTCAGTGTGGCAACCACTAAATTTGGACTTCACAACTCGTATCTTGACTTCCTTGAAGCCAAACCTCATGGACAGCTTCTGAAGTACGATCCATCATCCAAACAGACGACAATACTGCTTGATCATCTAGGCTTTGCTAATGGTGTTGCGCTTTCCAAGGACCAAGACTACGTTCTGGTTTGTGAATCATGGAAGTAAGTGCAACAAAACTGGCACAATAACTACCGTCAGGTGTATATGATCAATAATGCTCTAATGTTTGGTTTCTCACCGGCTTGGGTTTTCAGATTCAGGTGCTTAAAGTATTGGCTTAAGAGAGGGACTGCTGAAATATTCGTCGATAATCTTCCAGGGTGTCCTGATAACATTAATCTCGCACCTGATGGGTCTTACTGGATCGCATTATTCCAGGTATGTGCGTAACATTTACCTGGATCAGATTGTGTAACGGTAAGTAACAAAGATGATGCATTCAACAGATTTCACCGGATTATCTCAAGTTTGTCCATAACTGGAAGATTTTGAAGCACTTGGTAGCCTACTTTCCAAGATTGATGAAACTAGTGACTGGGATGAAGGAGAAGGCTACTGTGGTGAAGGTTGGAGCTGATGGAAAAATAGAGAAGATGTTTGATGATCCTGATGCAAAGGTTTTGTCATTTGTTACATCAGCATTGGAGTTCGAAGATCATCTCTACTTGGGAAGTCTCAACTCTAACTTCATCGGAAAATTGCCATTGAAGACGATAACCACGACTTAAGATAATAGACGATTTATGGGTTACTGGTATTTCTATTTCATGTCCACAACAATAAGATTGATCAAGGGATTCCAAATGTATAGAAGCTCCAGCGAGATTCAAATACTGAACACATGTAATCAGTTCTTGGACAAATGTTAGAGCAAGCATGAAAGGGTGCATTTGGTAGCCGATGGACATATCAGTCACGCTCACTAATGGCCACCAGGTGCTCGTCAATTTCATCAGTGGATAACACTCTGAAGACTGGATTTTCTTTCCTCACAACTCCGACCTGAGGGACAATATTTAACGAGTGACTAAGATAGATCAACTCAGAAGTGAACCAAATCACAAAATTTTAACAGAGATTGTATAAAACTATTAGAAAATATAATACGGAATGCCCGATTTAGGTCAATCTGAGATGAGTTATAAAATCTGATGACATACAGCCTAGTATTTTCAGAATAAGATCCTCATTTAAGGTCAGATCGTCAAGCTGAAAAAACTCTTCCTAAAAGGTACAATTGGTGCAAAGCAAAGCAAAACAAATAATGCCAAAAATGTTTTACTACCTCAATTTCAGTGGCCTTGAAATCTTCTTGAAGAACAGATTGCAGAGCTGAAATTGCAGTCTGCACCATCACGATGATTCCAACTTTATCAGAAACTGGAAAGTATTCTTACTAACGTTTCAAGGGAAGAATAAGTGCACATATAAGAAATGAAATGGTACATCCCTCAAATGAATACTAGCATTAGCATGTATACCTGAACAGTTTCCTCATAAGTAAAGGCAGGATTGTTCTTCATTTTCTTCTCCAGAAAATTTATTGCCTCTTGCTCTTTGATTCCAGCGCTTGTGGCCTGGAAAAGAGTATGTTCGTCAAGAATGCTTAGGTCAATTCAAGTAAATTTGAAGACATGCACACCTAATACCCAAACTTCTTATCCAGTTAAAAACCTTATGCATACCTTGTGGCCGTAAAAGTGGCCAGCTGGGTCACACTTGAAGAGTTGAGGACCTTCCTCATCGATTCCCAAAATCATAGCAACTGCATATATGGTAAACGAAATAAACTACTGCTTGACAGAGCAATCCGATATTTAAACAAATCTCAAAACCTAGGTTGCACCGATACTCCAAAATAGTCACGTACCCGTATCGTATCCGTGTCCGACACACGACACGCTTGGGATACACGAATTCTTCGTATCCGTTCTAAAAAACGTATCTCACTTTTTGGATACATATATTTACCGTATCCAAAAAATGTAGCCCAATTTTTTTGAACGGATTCTTCGTATCCGTTCAAAAAAACGTATCTTAATTTTTTAAAACATGTTTATTTAATTTACATGCTTCAACTTTTTGTTTAACTAGTTAAACTAGGGAGTTTTATAAACTAAATTATTTGTATGTGCATAATTTTTTATATAATTTACAAAAATGGTATAACTTTATAAATATATAAATATAAATATATATATTTATATAAAATAACAAACGTATCCGAAACGTATCGTATCCTGCTTTTTCTATAAAAATCGTATCCCCGTATCGTATCGTATCCGTATCCGTATCCCGTGTCCGTATCCGTGCAACCTAGCTCAAAACACAGTAGCCACACGAACCAATTCCAAGAGGCCTCATGTAAGCATGCTGAGTATAAACTTGCGACTTGTCTGCCATCCTGCGCGTTTGATGGAAATAAAGTTTCTTGAAATTTAAAGTACAAGCGCGATCAAACAGCATGCAAAAATGCAAGATATATCATAGAATGGGGCAAACGTAATAAGTACTCTGTACGGTCTCCAGATATTACAAACCTAAACACCTAGGTTGCAACATCTATATGCTCTCAGTCGGCCAAAATAACTGCATACAGATAAATAACAACATCGACAGACAATACAAGTACTTAAAATGATTTGCAGAAAATGACAGCTAGGATCATATATTAGTAACACATCACATGGTTTGTTTGTAAGATACAATGATACCATTCTATTTTTCTAGCACAAAACCCTACCACTAAAGCTTACAAAAGAAAAGGCATGCAGACATACTTACCATCTAGCCAGTGTATCTACAGGCATTTCATAGCCATATCTATGGCGAAAATCTGCAGCTTCATTCCTTGCTTGCTGCACCAAGGTCCTTGCATCAGCTGAAAAATTAAAGAAAGAGAAGTCAAATATAATCCAGGCCACAACCAAAAATGATAGATGGATCGATTCAAATTCAAGTAATTGAACCTGTCATTCCAGTAGCCAATAAACCCAAGTACTTGGTTATCGGAAAAAGGTGGGTAACACTCGTCTGATCCAAAAGTTTGTCCTGAAAAAGAATTTAAGCACAAAACATAAACCCTAGAATAATTTCTTGTAAGAGAAAAAAAAACCCTAATTAAGATTGATTACTCACAGGAACTTTCTTCTGAGTGACAACACATACTGAGTCTTTACCACGCACGCCAATGGAAGTAATCCCAGACGATTTCACAGCCTTAAACGCATACTCTGATCAAACATTTTCACATACCAATAAAATTCAAAATCAAAATCATAAAAGCATTATACAGCATATCACAGTCACACACACACTAATGCTTCATCATCATCATCATCATCTACAAGGTTATAAAAATCTCGATTTATATATAATACTATTTAAAAATCAAGTCCTTGATTTTTGGGCAAAGCTAAACAAAATTAGGGATTAATTCGTAGAGGAAAATGCAAACAGGAAAATACTGACCGACTTGAAATAGACGGCCTTCAGGAGAGAAAATGGTGATGTGGCGATCGTAGCCAGCTCCGCTTCCTCTGCTCATTTTTAATTAGTGTCGATCTGCAACTCGGGAGTGAAGAGAATCGATTGTTATCAAGCTTGAAGAAAACTTTGTGCTCAAGACAGACGACGACGAAGCCACCCGACGAGAATATTGGGCCGGCCCATATCATGATCGCCTTTTGGCCCAGTTCACTTTTTAACATTTTCTAAATGGATTTTCTAAACCAAGGAAATTGCGGATATATACTACGAGTATTTTTTTGTAAGAGATTGCTGTACGAGTACGACATATTGGTTTCTTAAAAGGAAATTATTATTCCCATAAAAAAAAGGAAATTATTATTATTTTTATCCAAAAAAGTATTTATTTATTTATTTATTTTGAAAGTATTTAATTTATTAAGCATTGTATTGTAGGTTGAAATTAGGGTTTTGCAAAAGTGTTCAATTGAATCAGCTCGCTTCGTCTCCTACGTACTCGGCTGTCGTTGATTCTTCTCTGTAAAACGATGGGTCACTTGAACGTCTGGAACTCCCACCCCAAGACATACGGCCCCGGATCTCGCACCTGGTGAGCTTTTGATTGTTTTTAAAATGAGCTTTAAGAGATGTTGATGGAGATTTGTTTTGCGGAGTTGGATGATTAGAACGATTGCTGATGTGTTGATTATTTAAAGTGGAAGATGTAGATATGTGTTAGATGATGCGCTATGCATTATAGTGATTTGAAGAGCGAATCAAGTGTGTATACTGATGGATTTGATGGTTTGTAATGTTGCAGCCGCGTGTGTGGAAATCCTCATGGGTTAATCAGGAAGTATGGCCTTATGTGCTGCAGGCAGTGCTTCCGTAGCAATGCCAAGGAAATCGGCTTCATCAAGGTCTCTCCTGTATTCTTTTCTTTTATTTAAATTGATTATATCGGTTGTTAACTTTTTGTAGATTTAGTTGTGCTCAAGATTATAATTTACTATTATACAAGTGAAACTGTTTGTATATTGCACGCTGAATGATACGAAATTAAATGTTCTGCGGATAGCTAATGCAAACAATTTCCCATATAGACTTTTTTTTACTGTGTAATGTTATTCTATTTGTTTCTCCGCTTTCAATAAGTCGTGCCGTTTTGTGGTTTACCAATTGAAATACAAATTTGTATCAGGACCTTGCTCCTCTTGGTTAAAGAGCGATGTTCAATAGAGTCGGTCTTATTACATTCATCTGTAGAGTTATTGTTCGGTTTAGTTGGGGAACTAATCCTATTATTATTGGTTGTCTGAATTATGTCAAATTATGTGTGCTCATGGTGTTATAGACTACCAAGTTAATTGTCTTTTTTATACAAAATTTGTTTTCATAATTAGGTTACGTCCATAGACTAACTAGTCATTTCCTTGTTCTTATTTCAGTACCGCTAAGAAATTGGCTCCTAGCTCATCTGAAGATCATTATCTGCTGGCTGGCTGAAGCTAAATCTTATGAAAATCATGTTTCTTGAAGCGAACTTTTGTTCTTAGATCAGATGATACCCTCTTTTTCTGTAGTTTCTTACTGATACTGTTATTGTCTTTGTGCGGGGTAAGAAAGGACTTCCCATACATGGCGAATTGCAATTTATCATTGGTGCCTTGCTTTATTTTCCTTCCCTTTTTTTTTTTTGAAAATTTTAGTATCTGGTGCAAACAAAATTTTTCTGCTATTAGATTTAGTTAATGGTCCTTGTTGTACTTTTCCTTAGAATCAATTATATATTTTACATCTTCATTTAGTCAAGTCTCAAGTTAAATAGGGCAACCCAATTACTTTCCAAATACCTAATGTTAAGGGATAAAAGGGAAACTTATATGTTGTGCTCCGCGATAAATTTTCGAATCGCCAAGCATGATAAATTTTTGAATCGCCAAGCATTGTGGTTACGTTGTGTTTAAATTCTTTTCGAACTCTTTCTGAATTTGTCTGATGTGGAGTTGGTGATGACTTTTTACTGATATAATCACTTGAAATTCTCATAAATTTGCAATTTGAACAATAATTTTAAAACAATTAGAATTCTATTTTTTTAGATAATTTTCAATGACTCAAACTGCAAGTTAATGATGGTGGATATGAAATGGAATATGACAAATAGGGGATGAACTACCTTCTATCGATAAATTATGAAAACTATGGAGAAGTGTATAAGAGGAAGAAGAAGGGAGATAGATGTAGAGTTTTCTAGATGTACTATTTTTGGCCATTGGATCAAAATGATTCTAGCCATTCATTTTTGTATGAATTAGTATTAGGGATGCACACTTTCAGATCGAATCAAAAAACCGGATCGGAACCGATCAAATTTTACGGGTTGGTCCAAGACCGGACCGTAAAATTTTGGTCCAGTCCGGTCCTCAGTCCATACTTTTTAGAAATTTTGGTCTATCGGTCCGGACCGAATCGTAAATTTCAGTTCGGTCCGACTGGGTTCGATCCGAATCGTAAAAATTAAAGGTATTCGGTCCAATTCGGTCCGAGTTTTCACAAAAATTTCGATCTCGGTCTGGTCTTTGGTCCATATATACTCGGTCCGGTCCTCGGTCCATACTTTTCAGAAATTTCGATCCATCGGTCCGGACCGAACCATAAATTTTGGTCTGGTCCGGACCGTATGTGCATCCCTAATTAGTATAAATAGGTGTGTCATGTAAGGTGCAAATCACTCAAGTTCAAAGAGTGATCTCCACCACAAGTTAGAGAGTCTTAGTGAGGTTTTCCTTTGTAAGAGTTTTTGTTTAATAAATTTCTCCTTTTGTAAGTTAGTTTCTCAACAATTTGGTATCAAGAGCTAGGCGGTCGGGGACCGACGAGAAGCATAGAAGCATCGCTAGAGGAGTATAGCGAGAAGCACAGTCGGGGATTGTCGAGAAGTCTTTGGTCAGGGACCAAGTAAGGTACGTGATGGACCATAATTGTATGAATCATAAACACAATTAAACCCACCAAATTAGACTCTTTGTCTATTTAACTTTTGCTTGTTAGTTCCGATATTTATCTACAGGGTATTTTGGAGTCTAGAGAGAATACAGGATAAGGAGGAGTTTTTAAGCTGAAAATATATTACGAGTCATTCCAAGGTCACGACCAGATGCCGACTGAAGAAATCTCAAGATCCTGACATGGAATCACTCAAAACAAGTCCAATCGAAGAGCAACCAAAGTCAGTCCGGAGCTGAAATGAACCGATAGTTTTGTGAAAACCTCACAAAACTCACAAAACCTCTTCCCCCTCTAGATGACCGGTGGCTTTTGGGTGAGTGATGAGTCATGGGGGGCGGCTCCTCCCCCTCATGACCAACAACCGGCGGCTTTGAGGAGTCCATGGAGAGCTTGCCAAGTGTTGTGGTTTTACACCACATCTCCCTCCTCTCCTTAGCTATAAATACCCCATCATCCCATCCCAAAACTCATCCCATCTTCACACAACACAATCACTTATCTCTCTAGATTTTGGCACTTTTGTAAGCTTTTGTTTGAAATCTATAATACTCCTGTTGGTTCTTGAGTATTCTAGTAGTTTTTGAGAATACTCCTGTTGGTTCTTGAGTATTCTCCTTTACTTACTGTCTTTTAAAAACCCTCGAGTACTTAGCTATGATATCCACCTCTATGGATATTCGTAGCTAAACTCTTCATTCGGTTGAAGGGGTGTACTTGTATCATAAAATGTTTTAGGCTATACTCTTAGTGCCTCTTCTTTGTATTCAAAACTTGTTCTATGTGCCATATATTAGGTCAGAACTTCCAAGGTTGAGTGGATGCTTGAAATGGAAAAACTCTTTCGTGGGGGTTCGTGAACATACTCGGGTAAGTGGATGCTTGAAATGGCAAAGCTTATCTGAGGAGTTCGACCTCTTTTAAACACCATTTGGTTTGATCAGAAATGATTGATCAAATGGATGCACATAGGCTAGTATACCTTGAAATGAGGTGCTAGTCTAAATAGAACAAGTGCTCTACGACCTTGAAATGGGCTAGACAGTGTGGCAAATCGAGCGCTTGAAATGGTCTTGATACACGTTTGAATACTTAGTAGGATCACTAAGGGTCAATGATAAACAGGCTATGATACAAGGCCCCCGAAACCGAATGCTTTCCTTAGATTTAAACACCACCTGCATTTACTTTCTTAGTATAAACTGCTTTATCAACTGCTGACGTTCCGGAAGACTTGCCAATCACGCATCAATTGCTGTAAGTCTTCTCCTTTATTTTCAGTATTTACTTTTCTATCATTTACTTTTCCGCACTAAAAACCAAAACCAACCAAAAAAACACTTACTTTTCCGCACTAAAACCTCAATCAACCTAAAAACACGCTCCCTCGCTGTACAATTCCCTCAAAGAATAGCTTATCCCCTTAATTCCCTTGGGTTCGACCCCTACTTACCACTTGCTACCCAGTAGTGAAGTCGCGAGTAGCGGACTTATAAATTTATTTATACATTTGCTCTGACGACAAACATCTGTCAAATTGGCGCCGTTGACGGGGAATTAGTTAATTAATCAGATAAGTTCTTTGAATCGATACTCGCTTCGAAACAACCATGTCTCGCGAAAGAAGCCACCATGACTACCAGGATGATGAAGAGATAAACCTATACGATCGAAATGATGAGGTGCCACTTCCATTTGTGGACGATCCGGAACAACTCATCAGAAACAGAAGAGCTCGTGATAGGGAGGCAATCAGAAGAAACCAAGAACCACCCGAGGACCGAAATGCAGCTGGTCCAGTACAACCCCCTAGATATCCACCACCCCCTCAACCTCGACAAGTGCCGAGACGAGAACCCGCTTTCGATAACTACTACGGGGATAATAACAATTTCCGCGAACCTACTATGGGAGAACTCTTAGCACCATATTTCAGAAACCAGCCATGGTGCATTCACGAAGGCCCTAAACTGGAAAATATCATCATCAACACTTCAGTGGCCCACAACTTACCAAAATTCTCAGGAACACGTGGAGAATCAGCAATGACTCATCTCCAGCGCTTACATGGTATTTGCCAAAACTTAAAACCGAATGGCGTGAACGTAGACGACTTCAAGTTGAAGGCGTTCTACTTTTCCCTCATTGACGCGGCAAACGATTGGTTCCTTTCATTGCCTTCCGGTAGCATCAGAACATGGGCTTAGATGCAAAAGAAATTCCTGGACAAATATTACCCGACAGGATGGGCGATGCAAGTACGGAGGAAACTACAAGACATCAAGCAAGGACCCAATGAAACCATGTACGATTACCTGGAAAAGTTCAACCGCCTGGAGAGAAGCTGCTGTACCCTTGGACTGCCTGAGAAACTCACCGTCGAGTATCTCATTGATGGATTAAGACCCTTAGACAAAATGCTCCTGGATGCCGCAGCTGGAGGATCCATGACGAATCTATCATTAAGTGGCATAAGGGATCTCATCACCAATGTTGCTGAAAATGCCCGATTTAGAGAAGAGACAACTCGGCAGGAAGAATTTTCCCGAACAAAGAATGTGGCAAGAGCTAAAACACCGATGAGCTCTATGCCTGAAGAGATGAAACAGTTAAAGGAGATGATGATTCAGATCCTACGAAGGCAGCCAGTTCCAGTAAAACTTTGCGAGTTTTGTGGTTCTACGGACCACAAAACTGACGCATGCCCGACAATAATAGAAGAGGAACCGGCAGAAGTGAATGCAGTGGGAGGATACCAAGGATACAACAACAACAACAACAACGACAGAGCCGGACAAAACAAACAGTATGGTCAAACAACCAACCCGAGCTGGCGTAACAACAACTATCCTCAGAAGGAAGCACAACCAGCTGTCCCTCAACTAGCTCAGTCATTCTACCAACCCCCCCACCGACAGTATAACCAGAACGCTTGACAATTCGCTTGTCGTCAGAGCAAATTGTACAAATAAATTTATAAAGTCCGCTACTCGCGACTACTGGGTAGAAGTGGTAAGTAGGGGTCGAACCAAGGGAATTAGGGGGATACGTTGTTCTTTTACTAACAAGGACGTGTTTTAGGATGATTGAGATTTTAGCGCGAGTAATTAAACTACTGTTTTTGGTTTTTTGGGTTTTTTGTGCGGAAAAGTAAATACAGAAATTAAATACTGAAAGTAAATACTGAAAGTAAAGAGATAAGGGTTAGAAGACTTACAGTGGGTGATGCGTGATTGCGATTCCTCCGGTTGTTGAGCGGTTGATGGTTGTGGTTGATCGGGACAGTTATACTAGGAAAGTAAATACAGGGGGTTTTTGTGATTGAAAGAAAGTATTCGGTTTCAGGTACTCTTGTATTATAACATGTATATAATAAACCGTTAGTAACTTTTCTAAGTATTCAAAGATGAATCGAGGCCCTTTCGTAGCGCAAGACTTGCAACATCGTTTAAAGCAACCCTTGTTCTACTTCACACTAATTCCTCCTTTCGAAGTATCTTAGCCTTCTGTGCATCCACCTGATCTCACAGTTACGATTGACCAAGTGGTGTTTTAGATAAGTCGAACTCCTCAGATAAGCTTTGCCCTTTCGTAGCATCCACTTACCCGAGTATGTTCACGAACCCCACGGAAGAGTTTTGCCCTTTCGTAGCATCCACTCAACCTTGGAAATTCTGACTATAAATGGCACATAGAACAAGTTTTGAATACAAAGAAATGAAACTAAAAGATATTACAACATTATATAATACAAGAAAATACCTTCCACCGAATGAAGAGTTTAGCTACGAATATCCATAGAGGTGGATACCATAGCTAAATACTCAGGGGTTTTTGAAAACAGTAAGAGGGAAAGGGGTGGAATACTCAAGAACCAACAGGAGTATACCCCAATTTCCTACTGAATACTCAAGAACCAACAGGAGTATTCTCTATAGTATAATACTCAAGAACAAACAGGAGTATTATTTCATAAACCGAACAAACTTACAAAGTGACCAAACTTAGAGAGATAATTGTTTTTGTGTATGGATTGATTATTCAAATGAGGAGGAGGGCACTTCTATTTATAGCCAAGAGGGGTGGAGATGGGTGGTGGAGATGGTGGCATGTGGAGGAGCATCCAAGGGTGGAGATGGAGGAGCTTGTGGAGGAGACAAGTGGCACAAGGGGAGGAGCCTCCCAAAAGCCGCCGGTTGCCGGTCCAAAGGGGAGGAAGAGGAGGTGGCTTGGCCACCCTTTGCCAAAGCCACCGGTCATCCCATGGAGGAGGAGGGGGAAGCCACCCAATGACTCATCCATTTCACCCAAGCCACCGGTCACCAATGCACATGGATGAATCTTGACGGTTTTGTACTGTCTTTACAAAACTATCAGTCCAATTTCACTCCAGGTTGTCTTTGATAATTCCTCATTTGGATTTAATTTGAGTAATTCATCGTCAGGATCTTGAGATTTCTTCATTCAGTGCTTGATCTTGACCTTTAATTGACTCTTGATATCTTTTCAGCATAAAATTCTCTCCTTAGCGTGTTTTCACTTTTATCTCTCAATTGCCCTGTGGAAATATTTCGGGACTAACACGTAGAAGTTAGATAGACAAACAGTCTAATTTGGTGGGTTTAACTGTATTTATGATGCATACAATTATGGTCCATCAGATCACCCCACACTTTTAGTTGTTCGTCCCGAACAATGCTATTAAAGGGCGGCACTAAGTAAGCTTGTTGAAATATGAAAATTAGATTGTGGTACTCGATTTCTCCTAATTCATGCATTACTACTTATTGCCAAATTAAACTGCATAAATAAATAGAAGAAACTTGATACTTGTACCTTCATGCCGAGATGCAAATTATTTTGGATGTTTCGGGAGATAGCCCTTTTCAGGCTCCTGGACTACACCTTCGGGACCGTCTCGCACTATATGGTTTTCTTGTAGCTTTCTCTAGCACGTGATTCGATTCGGGTTTCAGTGAGTTGAGCCTTTTTTTTGATTTTCTTTTTTCTTCTTTGGCGAGGGACTAGCTTTTTGTAGTGATTCTGCCTTTGGCTTTATGATCTGTCTTTTTTGAGTGCTTCACTTTTGCTCGGTTAAAACCTTCACAATTTTGGGCCTTAGGCCTCTTTTGATTTTCTTCTTTGAGTTTTTTGCTTCTTTGTGACTTGCTAGTCCATTTTCTCAGCCTTTTTGGGAGGTCCAATCATCGCCCGCAAGCCTATGGAAATACCTCCCCGCTCCTCTCGTCTTCGTCGTTTTGCGCGGGTCAAGATGAGGGTCGCTCATTTATTTTCTCGGCTATTTTGACTAGAGAGAGGACGGTCTGATTCCCGTCCTCGCCTTTGCATAGATGCTTCTTGGCGGAGTTGACTTCAATTATTCACTAAACCCCGAAGTGCAGCCTCCACTGACTTCGAAAACCATATAGTTTGATCTGATCCTTCAAGTGCTTGCCAAGCCCCTCTAGGGCAATTTCTATCAACTCCACATCCCTAGGTTATCTCAGCACAAAGGGACAACTGAGAAGTTACATTCTAAGTTTTTAAACAGTTTGCATTTTCATAAGGTTGATGCATGAATTATGATCTATCTTTTTCACATTCTAAAGTTCATAATTCCAAAAAGATACTACTAAAAAAAGAAAAAACATGCAGTTGGTTCTCACCCCACACTTTTGAACGAAGGCAAGCCTTAGTTCAAAAGTCACGCAATATATACAGGAGAAGGAAATGACATTAAGGAAAAAGAAGAACAGAACTCCCTTTAAGGTGTCGAGTGAACGACATGACATGAGGCTGGATAATCGAGGGAGTTCAGCTGGGGCCTCGAACTCTCAGCGCAGGCCCGGTAAATTCACGGAAGCTGCCTAGCTGATCCGATCTTGCTCCAAAAACTTAATTCCTACATGAAAGACATTCCTTCTAGACAAAAAGTGGGTGAGAGCGCTTATTGGAAATTTAAATAACAGAAAGTAAGATAGTGTCGGGTTACCTCCCGACCAGTGCACTTGTTTAACGTCGTTGGCTCGACAGTACCTTATTCCTGGATCACTGGTTTGGATCCCATGGGTGCTTGAGGTTGAACTTTTTCCCAACTGCTCTCTTAATCTGTCCCAAGTTCTCATATAGCAACGGGCTTGGTTCTGATATCCATTGAACCGATAATTTCTTCTTTACATTCTTCCGGGAAGGTGAGAATCCTTTGACCATAGCTGCTGGTCTTTTGAGTCGGACTTTCTTGTTTCTCCATCCGGGCTTCCATTCCACCGGCCCATGCCTTGGTCGTTTCTTCATGTTTGAATGGGTGGCACTTTTTCAATTCTGGAAATTTAGTATTGTGCCATCAAGCATTGGTGACCTTAGGCATGTCTCTATGTGAAGCCTCTTTTTTGTGGCAGCGACGAACAGTCGTCCTAGAACGAGCGAGTTTTCAGGGCTGCTTTGTTGAGTCGTGGTGAGTGAGAGCTCCATTGATGGTTTTTCTTGCCCTTGATTTGCCTCCAACTCTCCTTGTACCGCATTATTGACCACATCATCATCGGGCGCTGTGATTTGCATAGAAACCGAAGGGTTAAGTAGGGGCTTCTCGGCCATGAGAATCGGGTCTTTCTCGAGCAGATTGGTGATGAGGACCGGTTCAAGTGGCTCGGCTGGTTTGGTAATGAGGACTGGGCCTGGCTTGATTTCCTCATCCGCTTCAGTAGTGAGTTCCCATGAAGACTCCTCCTCGATGCTTTCTGTATCTGATTCGTCCATCACTTCGGATGGCTCAGGAGTGATATCCCATGTAGGCTCTTCCTCGTCCCACACTATATCGGTTTTCGGTTCTAAGTCTTCTGATGGCTCGGGAGTGATATCCCATATGGGCTCTTCCTCGGTGCTTCCGGTTCCCGACTCGTCCATCATGGCCTCTGTCAGCCTTGTGGGCACCAATGTTGGCTCTTTTAGAGCCGCCTCCATATCCATTACTGCCCTTGTACGGATGTCTTCTCTCGGTTTTGTCGCGGGCAAGATAATAGGTGTGGTGTCGGGCTCGTTCTGTACTGAGTCCACTTTCATCGTTGGTGCCATATCTTCGGTTTGGTGCATTGGCCCTCGTTTTGTGCTTGTGGCCAAATCCTTAATGAGGCCCCAGGCTTCATCTATGCTTAATTCTATTATTGACCCTCCTGCAATAGTATCTAGCAAGCAAAGCTCCGGAAGTCTCATCCCAATAAGAAATGCCTGAATAAGATCTGAATATGCGAATCCGTGGTGCGGGCAGCTCGCCACAATGGAAATGAAGTATGCCAAGTACTCGTCCAAAGTTTCATCCCGGGATTGCGTAAGGTTGAAGATCTTATTGCGGACATCAAGTTCGAAAGGTGTTGGGGGAAATTCCTCATAGTACCAAGGCTCTCTTTCGTAGTAGGAAGACATTATGTATAACAGAAAAAAGAACAACTACCCATTCGCTAATTCCCCGGCAACGGCGCCAATTTGACAATTCGCTTGTCGTCAGAGCAAATTGTACAAATAAATTTATAAAGTCCGCTACTCGCGACTACTGGGTAGAAGTGGTAAGTAGGGGTCGAACCCAAGGGAATTAGGGGGATACGTTGTTCTTTTACTAACAGGGACGTGTTTTAGGATGATTGAGATTTTAGCGCGAGTAATTAAACTACTGTTTTTGGTTTTTTGGGTTTTTTGTGCGGAAAAGTAAATACAGAAATTAAATACTGAAAGTAAATACTGAAAGTAAAGAGATAAGGGTTAGAAGACTTACAGTGGGTGATGCGTGATTGCGATTCCTCCGGTTGTTGAGCGGTTGATGGTTGTGGTTGATCGGGACAGTTATACTTGGAAAGTAAATACAGGGGGTTTTTGTGATTGAAAGAAAGTATTCGGTTTCAGGTACTCTTGTATTATAACATGTATATAATAAATCGTTAGTAACTTTTCTAAGTATTCAAAGATGAATCGAGGCCCTTTCGTAGCGCAAGACTTGCAACATCGTTTAAAGCAACCCTTGTTCTACTTCAGACTAATTCCTCCTTTCGAAGTATCTTAGCCTTCTGTGCATCCACCTGATCTCACAGTTACGATTGACCAAGTGGTGTTTTAGATAAGTCGAACTCCTCAGATAAGCTTTGCCCTTTCGTAGCATCCACTTACCCGAGTATGTTCACGAACCCCACGGAAGAGTTTTGCCCTTTCGTAGCATCCACTCAACCTTGGAAATTCTGACTATAAATGGCACATAGAACAAGTTTTGAATACAAAGAAATGAAACTAAAAGATATTACAACATTATATAATACAAGAAAATACCTTCCACCGAATGAAGAGTTTAGCTACGAATATCCATAGAGGTGGATACCATAGCTAAATACTCGGGGGTTTTTGAAAACAGTAAGAGGGAAAGGGGTGGAATACTCAAGAACCAACAGGAGTATTCCCAATTTCCTACTGAATACTCAAGAACCAACAGGAGTATTCTCTATAGTATAATACTCAAGAACAAACAGGAGTATTATTTCATAAACCGAACAAACTTACAAAGTGATCAAACTTAGAGAGATAAGTGTTTTTGTGTATGGATTGATTATTCAAATGAGGAGGAGGGCACTTCTATTTATAGCCAAGAGGGGTGGAGATGGGTGGTGGAGATGGTGGCATGTGGAGGAGCATCCAAGGGTGGAGATGGAGGAGCTTGTGGAGGAGACAAGTGGCACAAGGGGAGGAGCCTCCCAAAAGCCGCCGGTTGCCGGTCCAAAGGGGATGAAGAGGAGGTGGCTTGGCCACCCTTTGCCAAAGCCACCGGTCATCCCATGGAGGAGGAGGGGGAAGCCACCCAATGACTCATCCATTTCACCCAAGCCACCGGTCACCAATGCACATGGATGAATCTTGACTGTTTTGTACTGTCTTTACAAAACTATCAGTCCAATTTCACTCCAGGCTGTCTTTGATAATTCCTCATTTGGATTTAATTTGAGTAATTCATCGTCGGGATCTTGAGATTTCTTCATTCAGTGCTTGATCTTGACCTTCAATTGACTCTTGATATCTTTTCAGCATAAAATCCTCTCCTTAGCGTGTTTTCACTTTTATCTCTCAATTGCCCTGTGGAAATATTTCGGGACTAACACGTAGAAGTTAGATAGACAAACAGTCTAATTTGGCGGGTTTAACTGTATTTATGTTGCATACAATTATGGTCCATCAACGCTCCATCAGCAGGCCAATATCAGCAAAGAGGACCGAATCAGTACCAAACCGGCCCGAACAATCAGCAAGAACCAACCAAGTCGCTCGATGACACAATGAAGGAGCTCGCAGGAGGCATAAATCAATAGGGTACTTCGCTACACCAATACCAGGCAAAAACTGACGGGGCAATTTCAGAATTGACCAAACAAATGTCCCAGCTCGCCACCGTAATGTCAACACTCACTAATGAACCTGGCAAACTTCCTTCACAAACCATCCAAAATCCAAAGGTAAATATTAGCATGATAAGGAGGTCAAACATAAAGACGACACTGGGAGAAGTAGTACGATTCCCAACTTACAAACTTACCAATAAACACTTCACCCGTAGGCGTCGTCCTGATTGGAATCAAGAGGAAGACCGACACAATGATGGCAAAACATGGGTCACGCATGCTGACAATGGACGATATGCATTCACCGTTTGCATAACACCACCGCCAATCATACACTCAGACATACCAGCATCTGGATGGGATGACAATAACAATTTAAGGTGGGACTCCCCAACTAATATTTATGCTTCGAAGCAAAATATTAAGGGGTCCGATTATACAAATCCTAAGCCAAGGAATGGGCAGAATGGCCCGACAATAGAAAGAGCCCTCACTTCAGATCATGAGTCACAACCGGAAAGAGATAAAGACCCAGGGGCCTTCACAATCACCTGCGGTATTGGTGAAACCCAGATTCATAAGTGCTTAGTCGATCTTGGGGCTGTTGTCAACGCCATGCCTTCCTCCTTATATTACTTATTAGGACTTGGTCCATTGAAACAACCCAGGTCAAATATCGAGCTAGGAGATAAATCGTGCATCTGTCCGGTTGGAGTGCTGGAAGACGTAATACTCCATGTGGGAGAGCTCGTCGTTGCTGCAGACTTTTATGTAATACAAACGGGAGAGACCAGTGAAGACGACCCTCCAACAATAATATTGGGACGACCATTCCTCTACGCTACTAAAGCAAGAATCGATGTGGGCAAGGGCTCATTATCGCTTAAGTTCGGCGGCAAAATTGCAAATTTATACATTGATAATAGCCGCACGGATACAAAGAAACCGCCAGACATTATACCTATCTCGGATCGCGGTACACAGATTTCTGACTTACCAAAAGAAACCGAAGGAGTAACAAGACCAGCAGCTATGGTCACAAGTCTCTCGCCCTCTCAAAACAATGGAAAGAAAAAACACCAAAACCATGGAGTTCTAACCCAAGCAAGAAATCAGGAAGAGTCAAGGTAGACCTGCACAAATCCGGGTCAGCCCGACCGGCCCGACCCGTTCGCCCGGTTATTTTGACGGGCTTGGACATACATTATAACCCGACGGACCGGCCTGATCCGGACCGTATTTTTATTAGGGCCGGGCCTGGACACATATTTTAGCCCGACCGGGCTAAAAAGCCCGCCCGTTAACCCACAAAAATTAAACCTAATGATTATTATTAATTAATGTTTAATCTGACTGTGTATCATAATAAAACCACAGTTTCTTTTTATTATTCTGTATCTGTAATTTGACGCATGCATTTTTTGCAGGTTTAGATTGCTTATATTCTCATTGTTTCTTTTCACATACTGAAGTCTTTTTTTCTTTTTAATATTCATAGCTTCCATGGAAGATATGGATTATGTAGTTGTTATAATCTGAGAGGCAAGCGGATAACATGTCAGAACAAATGTATCAGATTGTGTATCATAATAGAAAAAGAACAAAAAAGAAAAAGAAACACTAAACACAATCTGATACATTTGTATCGTGAGTCTATCATATTTGATTCATGGACATTATTTTGTCAATGTTTTGGTTAATATATTATTAAACATCATTAGACATAAAAATGTACTGTTTTTGCATAGGGAATTGTTTATTTTTATTCAAATTATACATGAATTTTTTTATGTATTTACATATATTTGTACCGGGTTGGCCCGATGGGTAACCCGGTCCAGTAAATGGGCGGGCTTGGACATGATTTTGAGCCCGAATTGAACGGGCGGATTTAGCCCGGCCCGGTTACATGGACTATAAAATAGCAAATAGCCCGGCCCGAGCCCGGCCCGAACCCGCATTTGTGCAGGTCTAAGTCAAGGCAAGAATCAACACAGGAACAGTGGCGAAATACGACCTGAGCCACCCATGGGATCCAAACCAATGATCCTCATGCGTCGAGCCAACGACGTTAAACAAAGGCACTGGTCGGGAGGTGATGGACCATAATTATACGAATAAAAAACACAGTAAAACCCACTAAATTAGACTGTTGGTCTATTTAACTTTTGCTTGTTAGTTCCGATATATTTCTACAGGGTATTTTGGACTCTAGAGAGAAAACACGCTAAGGAGAGGATTTTACGCTGAAAAGATATTACGAGTCAGTCCAAGGTCACGATCAGACACTGAATGCAGAAATCTCAAGATCCTGACATGGAATTACACAATACAAATCCAACCGAGGAACAACCAAAGTCAGACCGGAGCGAAATTGGACTGATAGTTTTGTGAAAATATCACAAAACTCACACAAAAACCTCCTCATTACCTTGATGACCGGCGACTTTCTGCAAGAGGTGGCCAAAGCCACCTCCCCTCCTCCTCCATGACCGGCTACCCGGCGGCTTTACCTCCTCCCCTCCTCACCACAACTTTGTGACAAGTGTCACTCTCCTCCACCACATCTCCTCCTCCTCCCCTCCTATAAATAGAAGCTCCTCCCTTTGTAATTCATCATCCCACATCCCACAATCCACAATTCACTTCTCTCTCTAGAAAGTTTGGTATTTGTAAGTGATGAGTCGAGTTTTCGACTCATTAATGCCCGTTTTCACTATAGCTTTAGTTCGATTCCGACTACTATTTGATGTCATTTGATCCTTTTCTCGTGCGTTTCAGGTACAAAGCAAGATGTCTTAGTGTCAAGAGCCATTGGAAGGAAACTCGGAGAAAATCGGTGTTTTAGAGCAAAAGTTGGCAGGAATTGGTCTCCAGTCGATCGACTGGGAAGCTCCCCTGCTCCAGTCGATCGACTAGATAAACTCTCAGGAGGTGCTGAAAATCGAGCATTATCAGTCGATCGACTGGCCCCTCCAGTCGATCGACTGAAGAGTCTTCTACCCATGGGTTGCAAGCTACGCGCCTCCAGTCGATCGACTGGGACCTCAGTCGATCGAGTAGATGAAGTTTCAGGAGGACCTGTTTTCCGCACAAAGCCAGTCGATCGACTGGGAAGCTCCCCTGCTCCAGTCGATCGACTGAGATCCTGCTATCCAAGTGCCGTTTTCTACCTCCAGTCGATCGACTGGGCCACAAGCCTAACGCCAGTCGATCGACTGGACCTGCTACAGTACCGAAAATAATCCGAGGCTATAAATAGAAAGAGGGTTTCTTGACCTAATATCTTGGATTTTTCTGGAGAAGAAGACAAAGGAAAGTGATCAAATCAAGGGTTTCATCATCATTAAATCAAGGAGGAATCAAGATCAAGGGAGTTCATTAGGACTAATCATCCTACTCTTTCCCTCTTATTTTCTCCTAGATTTGCTTGTAAAAACCTACACATCATGTTGTCTTACATGATGTGTGAGTAGTCCCCCTTGTGTTTTGAGGGTTCTATGAACCTCCTTGGTACTCAATGATCATTGTATACACATTTGAATGGATTTATTGAAGTTGATTTCATTTTACTATGCTCTTCATTCTAGACATGTTGCTAAGTGTTTGATAAAATGCCCAAGTGACATGTTTATGTTAGAACTTTGATCTAAGTCTTGAGAGAGCTTAGGGATGGTTTTGATGTAGTAAAAATGGACTTAACCTACATTTATGAGAGTAAATGCATGGTGAGAGGTGAACTATAACTTTGTGCATGTGCATTTATGAGGGTAAATGCATATAGGGGGTCAATATCCTTTAAGTAGTGAGATCCTATCTAAGATGGCTTTACTAGGATTAGACATGCATGGTTTGCCTAATTCATAGTCTAAGCTAGGTTCAAAACCTATCAACTCATAATTAATTGAACTCTAGTTTGCATGATCATTGGGAAATTGCTAAGGAGGGGATTATTCCCTCGAAACTCGCTTTTAATCGAATTTAACCCCTTAAAAACCATTTCATTCTTGTCTTGAATCATTGATAACTCAATCACACTTGAATTTTAGGAATTAGCTGAGTAAGAAAATTTGATAGAACTAGCGTGTAGTCCGTTTGCTCCCTCGGGTTCGACACCGGTCTTACCGGTTCACTTATAAATTGTTTTTGACAAAGTGTATCTCAAAAATACTCAGCGTCAGTAAGTTTGGTTTTTGAAATAATACTCCTGTTGGTTCTTGAGTATTATAACAGTTTGAAATAATACTCCTGTTGGTTCTTGAGTATTATAACAGTTTTAGAGAATACTCCTGTTGGTTCTTGAGTATTCAGTAGGATTGGGAATACTCCTGTTGGTTCTTGAGTATTCCACCCCCTCTCTTCTTACTGTCTTTCAAAAACCCCCCGAGTATTTAGCTATGGTATCCACCTCTATGGATATTCGTAGCTAAACTCTTTATTCGGTTGAAGGGGCGTACTTGTATTATAAAATGTTTTAGACTATTTTAGTTTTTTTTCTCTGTATTCAAAACTTGTTCTATGTGCCATATATTAGATCAGAATTTCCAAGGTTGAGTGGATGCTTGAAATGGCAAAGCTCTTCCGTGGAAGTTCGTGAACATACTCGGGTAAGTGGATGCTTGAAATGGCAAAGCTTATCTAAGGAGTTCGATCTCTCTCATACACCATTTGGATAAATCGGAAAAGACAATCCAAATGGATGCACATAGGCTGGTATACCTTGAAATGGGGTGCTAGTCTGAGTAGAACAAGGGCTCTACGTTTTTTGCAAAAGATTAGACAGTGTTGCAAGTCGAGTGCTTGAAATGGCCTTGATTCACTTTCGAACACTTTTGCAAAAGACTAGACAGTGTGGCAAATCGAGCGCTTGAAATGGCCTTGATGCACGTTTGAATACTTAGAAGGATTACTAAAATGATAAAACAGGCTATGATGTAATGCCCCCGAAACCGAATGCTTCCCTTGAATTACAAAACCCCCTTGTATTTACTTTTCTAGTATAACTGCCTTAATTAACTGCACTCACTTTCCGGAGGACACGCAAATCACGCATCACCCACTGTAAGTCTTTCTTTTTACTTTTCAGTATTTATTTTTCTGTAATTTACTTTTCCGCACTCAAAACCAAAAACAACCAAAAAAAGTCACTTAGTCATAACCGCTAAAATCTCAATCAACCTTAAAACATGCTCCCTCGCTGTACAAATCCCTTAAAGAACAACGTATCCCCCTAATTCCTTTGGGTTCGACCCCTACTTACCACTTGCTACCCAGTAGTAAAGTCGCGAGTAGCGGACTTATAAATTTATTCTTGACGTTTGCACACGACGACTGTGCGTCCGTCAGGAGGTAACCCGACACCTATCTTACTTTCAGTCATTTATTTTCTGTCATTTAGTTTTTACCAATAAATTGCTCTCACCCACTTGGTGCATAGAATGAAATGACTATTCAGGAATCGGTTATGGGTGCAACATCAAGCCAGCCAGGCCTATGCCAAGAGTTCAAGGCCCCAGCTGAACTCCCTCTATTATCCAGCCTCATGCCATGTCGTTCACTCGACACTTTAAAGGGAGTTCTGTTCTTCCATTTTCCTTAATATCATTTCCTTCTCATAATTGTCTGCTTGCATGGCTTTTGAACTAAGTCTTGCTGAAAGGCACGCCTTCGTTCAAAAGTGTGGGGTGAGAACCGCCTGTGTACATAACATGTTTTTCTTTTCCTTTTCCCTTAATATTATCTTTTTGAAAATATGAACTTGAGAATGTGAAAAAGATAGATCATAATTCATGCATTAACCTTGTGAAAATTCAACTGTTTAAAAACTTAGAATGTAACTTCTCATTTGTCCCTTTGTGCTGAGATAAACTAGGGATGTGGAGTTGATAGAAAATGCCCTAGAGGGGCTTGGCAAGCATTCGAAGGACTGAATTTCGCTATATGGTTTACGAAGTCAGTGGAGGCTGCACTTCGGGTTTTCAGTTGAGTCAGAGTCATCTCCGCCATGCAGTGTTTATGCAAAAAGAAAAAAGGCGGGACGGGAATCAAACCGTCCTATCTCTAGTCAGAGTATCCGGGAAAATAAATGAGTGACCCTCATTTTGACTCGCGCGAAACGGAGAAGATGAGAGAGAGCGGGGAGATATTTCCATATGCTCGCGGGCGATGATTGGACCTCCCAAAAAGGCTTGAGAAAATGGACTAGCAAGCCACAAAAAGGCAAAAGCTCAAAGAAGCAAATCAAGAGGCCAAAGGCCCAAAATTGTGAAGGTTTTAACCGAACAAATGTGAAGTACTCAAAGAGTCAAATCAAAGGCCAAAGGCCGATTCACTACAAAAAAGCTATCCCTCGCCAAAAAATAAAATCAAAAAGGCTCAACTCAGTGAAACCCGAACCGAATCACGTGCTAGAGAAAGCTACAAGGAAACCATATAGTGCAAGATAGTCCCGAGGTTGCAGTCCAGGAGCCTGAAAAGGGCTATCTCCCGAAACATTCGAATTAATTTGCATCTCGGCGCAAAGGTACAAGTATCAAGTTTCTTCTATTTATTTACACAGTTTAATTTGGTAATTAGTAAGTAATGCATGAATTAGGATAAATCTAGTCCCACAGTCTCACTTTCATATTTTAAAAGTTTACTTAGATAGTGTGCCGCCCTTTAATAGCATTGTTCAGGACGAAAAACTAAAAGTGTGGGGTGATCTGATGGACCATAATTGTATGAATCATAAACACAGTTAAACCCACCAAATTAGACTCTTTGTCTGTTTAACTTTTGCTTGTTAGTTCCGATATTTATCTACAGGGTATTTTGGAGTCTAGAGAGAATACAGGCTAAGGAGGAGTTTTTAAGCTGAAAATATATTACGAGTCATTCCAAGGTCACGACCAGATGCCGACTGAAGAAATCTCAAGATCCTAACATGGAATCACTCAAAACAAGTCCAACCGAAGAGCAACCAAAGTCAGTCCGGAGCTGAAATGAACCGATAGTTTTGTGAAAACCTGACAAAACTCACAAAACCTCTTCCCCCCTCTAGATGACCGGCGGCTTTTGGGGGAGTGATGAGTCATGGGGGCGGCTCCTCCCCCTCATGATCTACAACCGGCGGCTTTGAGGAGTCCATGGAGAGCTTTCCAAGTGTTGTGGTTTTTCACTACATCTCCCTCCTCCCTTTAGCTATAAATACCCCATCATCCCATCCCAAAACTCATCCCATCTTCGCACAACACAATCACTTATCTCTCTAGATTTTGGCACTTTTGTAAGCTTTTGTTTGAAATCTATAATACTCCTATTGGTTCTTGAGTATTCTAGTAGTTTTTGAGAATACTCCTGTTGGTTCTTGAGTATTCTCCTTTACTTACTATCTTTCAAAAACCCTCGAGTACTTAGATATGGTATCCACCTCTATGGATATTCGTTGCTAAACTCTTCATTCGGTTGAAGGGGTGTAATTGTATCATAAAATGTTTTAGGCTATACTCTTAGTGCCTCTTCTTTGTATTCAAAACTTGTTCTATGTGCCATATATTAGGTCAGAACTTCCAAGGTTGAGTGGATGCTTGAAATGGCAAAACTCTTTCGTGGGGGTTCGTGAACATACTCGGGTAAGTGGATGCTTGAAATGGCAAAGCTTATCTGAGGAGTTCGACCTCTTTTAAACACCATTTGGTTTGATCGGAAATGATTGATCAAATGGATGCACATAGGCTAGTATACCTTGAAATGGGGTGCTAGTCTAAATAGAACAAGTGCTCTACGACCTTGAAATGGGCTAGACAGTGTGGCAAATCGAGCGCTTGAAATGGTCTTGATACACGTTTGAATACTTAGTAGGATCACTAAGGGTCAATGATAAACAAGCTATGATACAAGGCCCCCGAAACCGAATGCTTTCCTTAGATTTAAACACCACCTGCATTTACTTTCTTAGTATAAACTGCTTTATCAACTGCTGGCGTTCCGAAAGACTTGCCAATCACGCATCAATTGCTGTAAGTCTTCTCCTTTATTTTCAGTATTTACTTTTCTATCATTTACTTTTCCGCACTAAAAACCAAAACCTTCCAAAAAAACCCTTTATTTTTCCGCACTAAAACCTCAATCAACCTAAAAACATGCTCCCTCGCTGTACAATTCCCTCAAAGAATAGCTGACGGAGCCCACCGCACTGTCGTTAAGGTGCGGTGTTCTCTGTGCAAAAGCAAATTTGTATTCCGCTACTCGTGACCTGACTACTGGGTAGCAAGTGGTAAGTAGGGGTCGAACCCAAGGGAATTAGGGGGATAAGCTATTCTTTGAGGGAATTGTACAGCGATGGAGCGTGTTTTAGGTTGATTGAGGTTTTAGTGCGGAAAAGTAAGTGATTGGTTGGTTGGTTTTGGTTTTTAGTGCGGAAAACTAAATGACAGAAAAGTAAAGTACTGAAAATAAAAGTAGAAGACTTACAGCGGGTGATGCGTGATTGGCAAGCCTTCCGGAAGGTGAGCAGTTGATAAGCAGTTTATACTAAAATCGAAAGTAAGTGCAGGTGGTGTTTAAATTTAAGGAAAGCATTCGGTTTCTGGGGCCTTGTATCATAGCCTGTTTATCATTGACCTTTAGTGATCCTCCTAAGTATTCAAAAGTGTATCAAGGCCATTTCAAGCACTCGATTTGCACACACCATCTAGCCCATTTCAAGGTCGTAGAGCACTTGTTCTATTTAGACTAGCACCCCATTTCAAGGTATACTAGCCTATGTGCATCCATTTGATCAATCATTTCCGATCAAACCAAATGGTGTTTAAAAGAGGTCGAACTCCTCAGATAAGCTTTGCCATTTCAAGCATCCACTTACCCGAGTATGTTCACGAACCCCCACGGAAGAGTTTTGCCATTTCAAGCATCCACTCAACCTTGGAAGTTCTGGCCTAATATATGGCACATAGAACAAGTTTTGAATAAAAAGAAGAGGCACTAAAAAGATGGCCTAAAACATTTTATGATACAAGTACACCCCTTCAACCGAATGAAGAGTTTAGCTACGAATATCCATAGAGGTGGATACCATAGCTAAGTACTTACGGTTTTTGAAAGACAGTAAGTAAAGGAAAGGGGTGAGTACTTCAAGAACCGACAAGAGTACTCAAGAATAGTAAAGACAAGCTTGAGTACTACAAGAACCGACAAGAGTACTCAAGAACTAACTATAATACTCAAGAACCAACAGGAGTATTATAGATATAGAACAAAACTTACAAAAGTGCCAAATTTCTAGAGAGAGAAGTGTTTTGTGAATTTGAGGATATGGATTTACAAATGAGAATGGCTTGTATTTATAGCCAAAAGGGAGAGGAGATGTGTGGCTTGGATGGAAGCACATGGCATCATCCCATGAAGAGGTTATAGCCGCCGTTTGTGGGTGGAGAAAGGGGGAGAGCTTCCTCCATGGGTGACCTCCTCCAAAAGCCGCCGGTCACAAGGGTAAAAGGAGGAGTTTTGTGTGAGTTTTGTGATGTTTTCACAAAACTATCGGTGTATTTCAGCTCCAGACTGACTTTGGTTGCTCCTCGGTTGGATTTGTTTTGAGTAATTCAATGTCAGGATCTTAAGATTTCTTCAGTCGGCGTCTGATCGTGACCTTGAAATGACTCGTAATATATTTTCAGCGTAAAAACTCCTCCTTAGCGTGTTTTCTCTCTAAGCTCCAAAATACCCTGTAGATAAATATCGGAACTAACAAGCAAACGTTAAATAGACAAATAGTCTAATTTGGTGGGTTTTACTGTGTTTATGATTCGTATAATTATGGTCCATCAGATCACCCCACACTTTTAGTTGTTCATCCCGAACAATGCTATTAAAGGGCGGCACTCTAAGTAAGCTTTTAAAATATGAAAGTGAGACTGTGGGACTAGATTTATCCTAATTCATGCATTACTACTTATTACCAAATTAAACCGTGTAAATAAATAGAAGAAACTTGATACTTGTACCTCCGTGCTGAGATGCAAATTATTTTGGATGTTTCGGGAGATAGCCCTTTTCAGGCTCCTGGAGTGCAACCTTGGGACCGTCTCGCACTATATGGTTTCCTTATAGCTTTCTCTAGCACGTGATTCGGTTCGGGTTTCACTGAGTTGAGCCTTTTTTATTTCTTTTTGGCGAGGGACAGCTTTTTTTGTAATGAATCGGCCTTTGGCCTTTGATTTGACTCTTTGAGTACTTCACTTTTTGTTCGGTTAAAACCTTCACAATTTTGGGCCTTTGGCCTCTTGATTTGCTTCTTCGAGCTTTGGCCTTTTTGTGGCTTGCTAGTCCATTTTCTCAAGCCTTTTTGGGAGGTCCAATCATCGCCCGCGAGCATATGGAAATACCTCCCAGCTCCTCTCATCCTTGCCGTTTCGCGCGGGTCAAGATGAGGGTCGCTCATCTATTTTCTCGGCTACTTTGACTAGAGATAGGTCGGTCTGATTCCCGTCCTCACCTTTTTTTCTTTTTGCATAAACACTGCATGGCGGAGATGACTTCAATCTTCACTGAAACCCGAAGTGCAGCCTCCACTGACTTCGAAAACCATATAGCGAAATTCAGTCCTTTGATTGCTTGCCAAGCCTCTCTAGGGCATTTCTATCAACTCCACATCCCTTGTTTATCTTAGCACAAAGGGACAAATGAGAAGTTACATTCTAAGTTTTTAAACAGTTGAATTTTCACAAGGTTAATGCATGAATTTAGATTTATCTTTTTCACATTCTTAAGTTCATATTTTCAAAAAAATAATTATTAAGGGAAAAGGAAAAAGATGTTATTTATTTACAAAGGTGGTTCTCACCCCACACTTTTGAACGAAGGCGTGCCTTTCAGCACAACTTAGTTCAAAAGCCATGCAAGCAGACAATTATGAGAAGGAAATGACATTAAGGAAAAGGGAAGAACAGAACTCCCTTTAAAGTGTCGAGCGAACGACATGGCATGAGGCTGAATAATCGAGGGAGTTCGGCTTGGGCCTTGAACTCTTGGCGTAGGCCTGGCTGGCTTAATGTTGCACCCAAGTCCGATTCCTGAATAGTCATTTCTTCTATGCACCAAGTGGGTGAGAGTGACTTATTGGTAAAAACTAAATGACAGAAAAATAAAAGACTGAAAGTAAGATAGGTGTCGGGTTACCTCCCGACCAGTGCCTTTGTTTAACGTCGTTGGCTCGACAATACCTCATTCCTGGATCACTGGTTTGGATCCCATGGGTGGATCAGGTCGTATTTCTATGTTATCAAGTTGACCTCTCCATGGTAATGTTTGACTCGTTGCCCATTCACCGTGAACCTGCTTCTATCATTTGGGCTTTCTAACTCAATTGCTCAATGGTTGAATACCTTAGTTATCGTGAAAGGGCCGGTCCATCTAGATTTAAGCTTCCCGGTCATCAATTTCATTCGCGAGGAAAAGACCAGTACTTGTTGTCCCTCCTCAAATGAGCGTCGGAGGATGAATTTGTCATGATACAATTTGGTCCGCGCTTTGTAGTCTGTTTGCCCTTCATATGCCTCAAGCCGCAATTCCTCAAGCTCACACAGATTAAGCTTCCTATCCGGTCCTGCAGATTTTAAATCTGGATTGCAATGCTTGAGCGCCCAATAGGCTTTATGTTCTAATTCCACCGGAAGGTGGCATGTCTTCCCATAAACAAGCCGAAAGGGGGAGGTTCCAATTGGCGTCTTGTATGCCGTCCGATAAGCCCAAAGAGCTTCATCTAGCCTCTGACTCCAATCTTTCCTGCCCGGCTTTACCATCTTTTCTAAAATTCCTTTGATTTCGCGGTTGGAGATCTCCGCTTGACCATTGGATTGGGGGTGATATGCCGTGGATGTCCGGTGGTGGACTTGGTAGTGTTTTAAGGTCGCAGCCATCATGCGGTTGTAGAAATGAGTTCCTTGGTCGCTTATTATGGCCTTGGGTACCCCGTACCTACAAAACAGGTTAGTGCGCAAAAATTCTATGACAGTCTTTGCATCGTCGCACCTTGTGGCCTTGGCTTCTACCCATTTTGACACATAATCTACAGCAACTAAAATGTAAGTATAACCACATGAAACTGGGAATGGTCCCATAAAATCAAGACCTCAAATGTCAAAAACATCATTGACTAATATGGGTACTTGAGGCATTTCACTTCTAGCTGACACATTTCCTACTCTTTTACACTTATCGCATTTTTTACACTTTTTATAGGCATCTCTAAATATACTTGGCCAGAAAAAGCCGCTATCTAAGATTTTTCTAGCGGTTCTCCTAGGCCCGAAGTGTCCTCCACATGCAAACTCATGGCAAAAGCTAATAACAGAAGCTATTTCATTATCGGGGATGCATCTCCTAAGTATTTGATCTGCTCCTATTTTCCATAAATAAGGATCATCCCATAAGTATTGTTTAGCATCATGTCTAAGTTTCATGCATTGTGCTTTAGTAAAAGAAGGAGGAAATGTACCTCCTATAAGGTAGTTGACGATTGAGGCGTACCATGGCACCTTGGTTGAGACTGCATAGAGATGCTCGTCTGGAAACGATTCAGTTATGTGCCCTTCTTCTTCCTTTCGGACAATCCTGCTTAGGTGGTCGGCCACAGTATTCTCGATCCCCTTTTTGTCCCTTATTTCCATATCGAATTCTTGTAGTAGTAATATCCACCGAATGAGCCTTGGCTTGACCTCCTTCTTCTTCATTAGGTAACGGATGGCAGCATGGTCGGAATAAACTATCACTTTTGCTCCAAGCAAATAGGGTCTGAATTTTTCCAGTGCGAATACCACTGCCAAGAGTTCCTTCTCGGTGGTGGAGTAGTTCCATTGGGCAGGATCTAGGGTTCGTGAGGCGTAGTAGATCACACCCGCCTTCTTATCAATCTTTTGGCCGAGAACTGCTCCTACAGCGAAGTCGCTTGCGTCGCACATGATTTCAAATGGTTTTTTCTAATTCAGAGTTTGGATGATGGGTGTGCTAGTGAGGGCCTTTTTGAGCTCATTAAAGGCTTCCTTGCATGCATTGGTGAATTCAAAAGGAACTTCTTTTTGGAGAAGATTGGATAGAGGCAACGCCTTTTTGGAGAAGTCCTTGATGAATCGTCGGTAGAATCCCGCATGCCCAAGGAAGGATTGTATGTCTCGGACAGTGGAGGGGTATGGTAGAGTCATGATTAGGTCTATTTTAGATTTATCTACCTCTATGCCTTCTTGTGAGACGACGTGCCTTAAGACTACTCCATGAGTTACCATGAAATGGCATTTCTCATAATTGAGCACGAGGTTCATTGAGACACATCGTGCCAGAACCGTGCTCAAGTTATCTAGGAAAGCGTCGAATGTATTGCCATAGATGGTGAAGTCGTCCATGAAGACTTCAATGAATTCCCCGATCATGGCTGAAAAGATGCTGGTTACTACCCTTTGAAAAGTTCCCGGGGCATTGCATAGGCCGAACGACATTCTTCTGAAGGCGAATGTACCGAATGGGCAGGTGAATGTAGTCTTCTCTTGGTCCTCAGGTGCTATGGGGATCTGGTTGTATCCTGAGAACCCGTCCAAGAAGCAGAAATATGGCTTGCCTGCCAGTCGGTCTAGCATTTGATCGATGAATGGCAATGGGAAATGGTCTTTCCTTGTGACGGCGTTTAATTTCCTGTAGTCGATGCACATTCTCCAGCCTTTCTTGATCCTTGTTGTTACCATTTTTCCTTTGGCATCTTCCTCGACTGTGATCCCACTTTTCTTTGGCACCACGTGGACAGGACTCACCCATTGACTATCTGATATGGGATAGATAACGTCCGCATCTAGTAGCTTTTGTATTTCCTTTTGGATGATCTCCATCATGATTGGGTTGAGTCGTCGTTGAGGCTCTCTTGATGGCTTTGCTCCATCCTCAAGTAGAATACGGTGCATGCATACAGCTGGGCCGACTCCTCTCAAGTCGGCCAGAGTCCATCCAATAGCTAACTTGTGTTGTTTCAGCACTTTTATCAAACTTTGTTCCTGGCCTGCTTCCAAGCCACTCTTGATGATTACTGGGAGTGTGTCATTATCCCCTAGGAAGGCGTACTTCAGATGTCCGGGCAGGGGCTTCAATTCTATTTTGGGGGCTTGCATTACCGAGGGCAGAAAAGTATTTGATTTGAATAATTTTACCTCGTTGACTTCATATTCTGGTGTGAGAGGCTCCGAGATTGTTAAGTGGGCCACCGTTTCATGCAAGTCTTTGGTTAAGTTGTATGAGCCTTTGGCTCCGCTGAGTATGGCTTCTAAGGGATCTGCTCTTAGTTCTGGTTGAATTTCTTGGACTAGGTCGTCCAAAGCATCGAGAGCGTGTACTTCCTCAAATTCTATAGGGTGCTTCATTGCTCTGAATATGTCAAAGCTGAAGACTTCTCCTTCTACTTCCATTGAGAGCATTCCACTTCCACAGTCTATCTTCATTTTTGATGTTTTGAGAAATGGTCGGCCGAGAAGGATGGGTGCATGGTCTGTAGGTCCGCCATTTCCCATTTTCAAGACGTAGAAGTCTGCTGGAAACACTAATTTGCCTACTTGAACCACGACGTCTTCTATTTTGCCCTCGGCCTGTTTGCATGACCGATCTGCTAGTTGAATAGTGAGACCAGTGGGTTTGAGCGGCCCAATCTTAAGACATGAGTAGATAGAGTATGGAAGAACATTGATTGATGCTCCAAGGTCTAGCATGCAATTCTCGATCCTGATGTTGCCAATTGTGCATGGAATGGTGTAAGTTCCTGGATCTCCACATTTGGGGGGCACTTTTCGTTGTATGACGGCCGACACGTTCCTACTCATCAGCTCTTGATGTTGTCTTGAACTCCTCCTCCGGTTGGTGCAAAGTTCTTTTAAAAACTTGGCATACCGAGGAATTTGCTTGATGGCTTCCAAAAGGGGAATGTTGATTTCGACCTTGCTGAACAACTCAAATACGTCCTCATCCATGACATGTTGTTTTTGCACGCGAGCCGGTACTGGAAATGGAAGTGTTGCGCTGATTTTAGGGGTTTTGGTTCTGGGCACCGGGCCAGGCCTGTGTTCCTTGGACGTATTCTCTTCTTCTTTGGTTACGTCCCGCTCTTCCTCAAATATGTCGTCGTCTTTATCGGCCGCATCATCCTCTAGAGTTTCGAGAGATTCGGGCCTCATTTGTTCTTCTCCAGGCAACCTTGGGTCTTTGTCCTCCTCTTGCTCCAAAGGTTTACCGACAAGCGTTTTTCCGCTTCTAAGAGTCAAGGCATTCACATCTTCCTGCATGATTTGAATGGTTTGTGAAAGGAGTCTGCCGGACTCATTAGCGTGCGCGGACTCTGAGGCAGCGAGTTGGGAGATGTGTTTCTTCAAGTCCTATAATTCTTCCTTTGTTTTGGCTTGGTTTTGATGCATAGTAGTGCTCAACTGCTGCACAGTACTTGACAATTGCGTTATCATATCCTCAAGTGACTTGTTTGGTCCTTGATGATTGCTCGAGTTTGCCTGGTACTGGCCTGCTGGTGGGGCGTCCTGGTTGTACTGTTGGTGGAGCGGTTGATAGAATGACTGGGCTAGTTGAGGGACAGCTGGTTGTGTTTCTTCTTGAGAATAGCTATTGTTATGCCAGCTCGGGTTGGTTGCTTGACCATACTGTCGGTTTTGTCCGGCTCTGTCGTTGCTGTTGTTGTTGTATTTTTGGTTTCCTCTTAATGTATTTATTTCTGCTGGGTCCTTAACTAGTACTGTCGGACATGCGTCAGTTTCGTGGTTTATAGAGCCACAGAACTCGCAAGGTCTTACTTGAACTGTCTGCATTCGTAAGAATTGCATCATCATTTCCTTCATTTGTTTCATCTCTTCTGGCATGGGGTTTACTGATGTCTCGGCTTGTGATACGTTTTTTGTTTGGAAGAATTTATCTTGACGAGTAGTCTCCTTTCTAAACCGAGCATTTTCTGCAACGTTGGTGATGAGATTCCTTATGCCACTTAACGATAGATTCATCATGGATCCTCCAGCCGAGGCATCCAGGAGCATTTCGTCTAACTTAGTTAGTCCATTAATTAGGTACTCGATGATGATCTTCTCGGGTAGTCCAAGAGTGCAGCAGCTTCTTTCCAGGTGGTTGAATTTTTTCAGGTAGTCGTACATGGTTTCATTAGGTTCCTGCCTTATGTCCTGCAGTTGCCTTCTTACTTGCATCGCTCTTGTCGCTGGGTAGTATTTGTCCATGAATTTCCTTTGGATCTGAACCCATGTTCTGATGCTTCCCGAAGGCAATGAAAGGAACCAGTCGTTTGCCGAGTCAATGGGGGAAAAATAGAATGCCTTCAACTTGAAGTCGTCTACATTTACGCCATTCGGTTTTAAGTTCTGGCAGATACCATGTAAGCGCTGGAGATGAGTCATTGCTGATTCTCCATTAGTTCCTAAGAACTTTGGCAAATTGTGGACCACGGACATGTCGACGGCAATGTTTTCTAGTTCAGGGTCCTGGCAAATGCACCACGGCTGTGTTTCGAATTCTGGGGCATTGAGTTCTCCCATAGTAGGTGTACGGTAATTGTTGTTATTCCCGTAGTAGTTATCGAAAGCGGGTTCTCGTCTCGGCACTTGTCGAGGTTGAGGAGGTGGTGGATATCTAGGGGGTTGTACTGGAGCAGCTGCATTTCGGTCCTCGGGTGGTTCTTGATTTCTTCTGATGGCCTCCCTATTACGAGCTCTTCTGTTTCTGATGAGTTGTTCCGGATCGTCCACAAATGGAAGTGGCACCTCATCATTTCGATCGTACAGGTTTATCTCGTCGTTATCTTGGTAGTCATGGTGGCTTCCTTCGCGAGACATGGTTCTTTTGAAGCGAGTATCGATTCAAAGAACTTATCCGATTAATTAACTAATTCCCCGGCAACGGCGCCAGTTTTGATGGAGCCCACCACACTGTCGTTAAGGTGCGGTGTTCTCTGTGCAAAAGCAAATTTGTATTCCGCTACTCGTGACCTGACTACTGGGTAGCAAGTGGTAAGTAGGGGTCGAACCCAAGGGAATTAGGGGGATAAGCTATTCTTTGAGGGAATTGTACAGCGAGGGAGCGTGTTTTAGGTTGATTGAGGTTTTCGTGCGGAAAAGTAAGTGATTGGTTGGTTGGTTTTGGTTTTTAGTGCGGAAAAGTAAATGACAGAAAAGTAAAGTACTGAAAATAAAAGTAGAAGACTTACAGCGGGTGATGCGTGATTGGCAAGCCTTCCGGAAGGTGAGCAGTTGATAAGCAGTTTATACTAAAATTGAAAGTAAGTGCAGGTGGTGTTTAAATTTAAGGAAAGCTTTCGGTTTCTAGGGCCTTGTGTCATAGCCTGTTTATCATTGACCTTTAGTGATCCTCCTAAGTATTCAAAAGTGTATCAAGGCCATTTCAAGCACTCGATTTGCACACACCGTCTAGCCCATTTCAAGGTCGTAGAGCACTTGTTCTAGTTAGACTAGCACCGCATTTCAAGGTATACTAGCCTATGTGCATCCATTTGATCAATCATTTCCGATCAAACCAAATGGTGTTTAAAAGAGGTCGAACTCCTCAGATAAGCTTTGCCATTTCAAGCATCCACTTACCCGAGTATGTTCACGAACCCCCACGGAAGAGTTTTGCCATTTCAAGCATCCACTCAACCTTGGAAGTTCTGGCCTAATATATGGCACATAGAACAAGTTTTGAATAAAAAGAAGATGCACTAAAAAGATGGCCTAAAACATTTTATGATACAAGTACACCCCTTCAACCGAATGAAGAGTTTAGCTACGAATATCCATAGAGGTGGATACCATAGCTAAGTACTTACGGTTTTTGAAAGACAGTAAGTAAAGGAAAGGGGTGAGTACTTCAAGAACCGACAAGAGTACTCAAGAATAGTAAAGACAAGCTTGAGTACTACAAGAACCGACAAGAGTACTCAAGAACTAACTATAATACTCAAGAACCAACATGAGTATTATAGCTATAGAACAAAACTTACAAAAGTGCCAAATTTCTAGAGAGAGAAGTGTTTTGTGAATTTGAGGATATGGATTTACAAATGAGAATGGCTTGTATTTATAGCCAAAAGGGAGAGATGTGTGGCTTGGATGGAAGCACATGGCATCATCCCTTAAGAGGTTATAGCCGCCGGTTGTGGGTGGAGAAAGGGGGAGAGCTTCCTCCATGGGTGACCTCCTCCAAAAGCCGCCGGTCACAAGGGTAAAAGGAGGAGTTTTGTGTGAGTTTTGTGATGTTTTCACAAAACTATCGGTGTATTTCAGCTCCGGACTGACTTTGGTTGCTCCTCGGTTGGATTTGTTTTGAGTAATTCAATGTCAGGATCTTAAGATTTCTTCAGTCGTCGTCTGATCGTGACCTTGGAATGACTCGTAATATATTTTCAGCGTAAAAACTCCTCCTTAGCGTGTTTTCTCTCTAAGCTCCAAAATACCCTGTAGATAAATATCGGAACTAACAAGCAAAAGTTAAATAGACAAACAGTCTAATTTGGTGGGTTTTACTGTGTTTATGATTCGTATAATTATGGTCCATCAATAGCTTATCCCCCTAATTCCCTTGGGTTCGACCCCTACTTTCCACTTGCTACCCAGTAGTGAAGTCGCGAGTAGCGGACTTATAAATTTATTTGTACATTTGCTCTGACGACAAGCATCTGTCAGTACGCTCTAAACTCTTACTCTTACTCTTATGGCGGACTTTGGTGGTTCGGTTAGTGCAATGGAGAAATTGAACGAATATAATTATCGAGACTGGAAATCATGCATGAAGTCATATTTAAGAGGGTATTAGCTATGGGAAATTGTCGCCGGTAGTAAAACATCACCACTATCAAAAGAAAAGAAGGATGAATATAAGAAGTGGGATATGAAAGCGGGTCGACCACTATATGCAATTAAGACAACAATAGATAAGAGTCTGTTAGCGGCAATAATGGATGCGGAGACACCGAAGGAGGCTTGGGATACCCTTGAGTCACTGTTCTCACAGAAGAATGATTCTCATCTTCAATTACTAGAGAAGGAGCTGATGAACGACTCGCAAGGTACGATGTCAATTAGTGAATACTTTCTTAAAGTGAAGAATTTATGTCGTGAGATGGAGCAATTAGATCCAAAATCAAAATTTGGAGATGATCGTATTCGGAGGATCATAATTGTCGGTCTAAAGGCGGAGTAGAATGCCTTTATATTGGCAATTCAAGGATGGCCCATACAACCCTCATTGATCGATATGGAGAATTTGCTAGCCAACCAAGAAGCCCTCCTCAAACAAATGACTGGAATGTCAATAAGAAGTACGAAGGAAGCATTATACACCAACAGTAGAGGTGGTCACTCACAGAGATGTGGCACTGCAAGGCAAAATAATCAAGGAGGTCATCAAAGAAGGAGCATCCAAAGAGGGGGAGCTCAACAACAACGTGGAAGAGGCGGAGATCAGCATAGACTCATTCAACAATCTGACGATAAGTGCTACAACTGTGGAAGGAGAGGTCACTTTGTACGAGACTGTAGAATAGAAGACCATCTCATGGAAACACAGCAACACATCACTATCATAAGGATGATAGTGAAGAGGAGATTGACGCCAGCAATAAAGTATCACTAAACAACATGCCGATTGAGGAGATAGCTCTTGCTGCAAACATCAGGAATAAAATAGACTATGATAAAAACTGGATTGTTGACTCGGGGTGCTCCAATCATATGACTGGCGATAAGAAGAAGTTGTTGGGAATGTCCAAGTATGTGGGGCGTAGGGAGGTAGTGACAGCCAGTGTTATTAAAACCGAATCGGTGATCGAATCGGTCAAGTCACTCGGTCAATGGATCAGTGGTTCAACCGGGTCGAACCGGTTTGACCCGCACAAATTAAATGATAAAAATAAAATACTTATATATGATATTATAATTTAACATATTTATGACTTGAATAAATATTACATGTTTATGATGTGATTACAATAACATACCATAACAAATTTAAAATTTAATAAAGTACAAATCAATAATACAACAATAACAATTTTAGTCTTAATTTGTAAGTCACAACAATAAGGGATTTCTAAGACTAATTGAATTTCTAGCTAAATTGATAGTAAGTAATAAATTTTATAGATTTGATAAATGAATATACATTATTGAAACAAATAATAAAACAAGAATCATGTTTAGCTTGGTGGAATGAGAGGGGATAATTATAGAGGAAGACTAGGTTCGAGTCTTGTCCAAGTCAAAATAAATATATATTTTTTCAGACCAAATCGAACCGATTGGACTGATCAAATTACGTTTTAATGAAAAAATGGGTAAATCGGGTCAACCCACCGGGTCAACCGGTTCAACTGACCGGGTCTTAACCGGGTTTGACCAGTTCTTGACCGGATCGATGCATTTCTGATCCGATTACAGAACCGAACCGGTCCAACCAGTCGAATCGGCCGGTCCGGTTTTAAAAACACTGGTGACAACCAATAACTCAAGACTCCCAATCAACCACGTTGGAGAGACTATATTCACACCACAATGTGGCGATACGGAGGTGCAGCTAGAGAAAGTTTCTCACGTGCCCGGGATGAAGCAGAACCTCTTATTCGTGGCTCAACTTGCAACTTCAGGTAACTATGTAGTCATTGATCCCCAAAATGTGAAAGTCTACCGTGACATCAAGATATCGGGCACACCCGTGTTAGAGGGGGGTAAGGTTGAGTCTATCTACGTGATGTCAGCTGAGGTCGCATACGTAGATAGGAAGAATGAAACTGCAGACATATGGCACGCACGACTAGGGCATGTGAGCTACCATAAGCTCAAGGCGATGATGAGCAAGTCCCTACTAAAAGGTCTTCCTCAACTTGAAGTTCGCGTGGATACTGTGTGCGCCGGGTGCCAGTTTGGAAAGGCACATCAACTACCTTACATGAAGTCGAAGCATAAAGCTAAAGAGTCATTTGAGCTGGTACACTCAGACGTATTCGGTAAGGCTGCTCAACCTTCTATCAGTGGATCACTATACATGGTTACATTTATTGATGACTACTCGAGATACATCTGGGTATACTTTATGAAAGAGAAGTCGGAAACATTAGAAAAGTTTAAAGAATTCAAGACAAAGGTTGAGAGTCAGATTTGGGAAGAGAATCAAGTGCCTACGCACGGATAATAGTGGAGAATATCTGCCAGGGGAGTTCTCAAGGTATCTCTAGGAAAACAAAATTCGATGATAGTTGACTTGCCCTGGAACGCCACAGCAGAATGGTGTAGCTGAGAGGAAAAATCACCACCTTGCGGAGATATGTAGAAGTATGCTACAAGCGAAAAACGTACCGGGAAGATTCTGGGCTGAATGTATGAAAATAGCAGCGCATGTCATCAATAGACTTCCTCAGGATAGATTAGGGTTCACCTCACCCTATCAGAGGTTATGGCACACAAAACCTATGGTGAGTCAATTTCGAGTTTTTGGATGTGTGTGCTATGTATTCGTGCCGGATCACTTGCGCACTAAGTTTGACAAAAAGGCGATACGATGCATCTTTGTCGGATATGACAATCAAAGAAAAGGGTGGAAATGCTGTGATCCCATAACCGGGCGCTGTTACACTTGAAGAAATGTGGTGTTTGATGAAGCATTTGCTTGGTGGTCATCGGAGAAGTCAGTCTTATCTGATACTAAGGAGATGGAGGAGAAGCTGCAAGAGAGACTATGGGAGCAAAGCAACGAGACTAGGACAAACGAGGATGAAGTTGTAGTTAAAGATGAGTTGGTCGAGAGTTCACCAAAGGAGAAGGCAAGGAGTCCGTGGAAGATAGGCATCCATTCGGATAACTCTTCTAGAGAATCTGAAGATGAGGAGGAAGTACAGTTGCGAAGATCATCTCGTCCTCACAAACCAAATCCTAAGTATGCAAATGTTGCACTCGTTAAGAGACAAGCTTTCAAGAGCCAACCACATTTGATGAAGTTGCTAAGAGTGACGACTGGAGGAAGGGAATGCAAGAGGAGATCAAGGCACTCAAGGAGAATGAAACTTGGGAGTTAGTACCTCGACCTATCGATGTAAAACCCATATCTTGCAAATGGATGTACAAATTGAAGACACGTCCAGATGGATCGATTGAAAGATATAAGGCTTGACTAGTGGCTCGAGGATTCTCACAGGAGTATGGAGTGGACTACGATGAGACTTTCAGTCCGGTTGCTAAACTTATAACAGTACGTGTCCTACTAGCCTTGGCAGTAAACAAATCATGGAAGTTGTGGCAGATGGACGTGAAGAACGCCTTTCTACATGGAGACTTGGATAAAGAAATATTTATGGAGCAGCCTAGGCGTCGGCATCTCACCCGTTGGGTGAAAAGCCCTTCTGGTGACCCGTTGAAGGCCCCGCCTGAGACCCAACCCGGATCCAGACTCAACCCGAATATGACCCACCCAAGCTACCTATAGGCAGAGTAAGGGTGAGATAAATGAGACCCGACCCGACCCTGTACCCGACCCTTGTACCTGAAGCTTGTACCCGAATCTAAATAAGCCCAATTATTCAACCCAATTTAGACTAAATCATGCACTTCGGTCGGTTAGAAAACCCTAGCTACCAATTTGAATTACTTATCTCTATTCTCTACAATTCTACAGTAGCACTAGCAGTACCGCCTATGACCTATCGACCGACTGATGCAAATTGCAAGCCGCCTACTGTCTGCAAATAGTCGCATATCGCCTCACTTCGTCTTCGTTACTTCGGTGTTCGGTCTTCGTAGATGGATATCATGGATTTCATCTCCCAACACATCTCTCACATCGCTTCGTTTCTTTCATCATCATTTCATATCATCATAGGTTCGATTTGGAACCATTGGGCATCGCCGTCTATTAGCCTTCTCCCATCCAAAACCGAAGCTGCATCACTTCGTCGATATTGAGTTTCAACGGATCTATTTGCAGGCTAGTTTTCTATTGATTTGTCCTCACTTTTTTGTATAAAATTGATATAGTTGTTAATGATATACGACCACCTTACTGCCTGTTCTTGTAAAGCTTTCAGATTCAAAGTTTTCAACAAAGTCTAAATCTCAATCTGTAATTCCAACCGAAAATAGTGGTGATTATTGAGGATTTTTTGTTAGTTTCAAGAGCTGAAACACAGCCAACAGGTAACTCTACTTTCTTTTACATACTGTTCTATTTATTTTTGTTTTGTTTTATTTTGATTGTAGACTAATGAATCTTATTTTGTTTTCTATCTTAGGACGTTTAAAAAGTGCAGGGATACATAAATCATTTTCTCTGCTTAGCTTGGTTCAGCGGAACCACTCTTAATCCTAACTTCTTATTATTTTGTTTATTTATGTTGCTGCTATTACTTGCTGTGTTGCTGCTGTGTAATGTGTGTTATATGCTTTGTTTTGTTGCATTTTGTGTCTTGTGATTAACTAACATGGAGTCCAACTCTAACGCTGAGAATACTTTGTCTTCCCAAAATGTTGAATCTGATTTTGTTGAGTCTGTAAATGTTCCAAGTCTTAGGAAGACATCTAAAGTTTGGAACTATTTCACAAAAATTGAATTAAGAGAAAATGATGTTGTTTTGTTAAAAGCGAAGTGTATTGTATGTGGGGAGTCATTGGCTAGGGGTGGGAATAATGGTACTCATCATCTGTTAGAGCATATGAAGAGGCATCAAAATTCTACATCTCAGATTGCTGATATTAGGACTCAAATGCAACTAGGAATCAATGCCTCGGGAAATTTAAGTAATTTTCAGTTTGACAAAAATGCAGCTAGAAAAGAGATAGTGGATTTTTTTGTTAGAGCTGAGCTGCCGTTTACTTTCATTGAGAAGCATGATTTTTGTGGAATGATTCAGAGAACTATTCAACCCCAATTTTCTAGCTTGCTAGAACATGTAAAAGAGATGTTTTAAAAATGTTTTCCATGAGTAAATCTGATTTGCTGAACTTTTTCAAGGAATTTGATGGCAAAGTTTCTTTAACTAGTGATGTTTGGTCATCACGGCAAAAAATGGGATACATGTCTCTAACTGCTCATTATATTGATAAGGATTGGTTGTTAAACAAAAGGATATTGTCTTTTAAAATGATAGAATATCCACATAGCGGAGAAATTTTAGCGCAGCATATTAATGAAGAGTTAATTGCATGGCATATTCAGAACAAAGTGTTTTCTATAACACTTGATAATGCATCAAATAATGACTCACTAGTGAATTTGTTGCCTGAATATTTGATGCTAGCTGATGTTTCTAAGTAGTTGTTTCATATTCGCTGTTTTGCACACATTTTAAATTTAATTGTGCAAGATGCCTTGTCTACATTATCTGCGCCTATTGAAAAAATCACTGCCATAGTTAGAAGTATGAATTCAAGTAATAAAAGACATGAAATTTGGGTGCATGCTTGTAAAGATTTTGTCTTGGGAAAAATATTGACATCGATGTTCCACATAAGTGGAATTCGACTTATGATCTGCTTGTTACAGCACTTAAGTATAAATCTGCTTTGCATAGATATGCACTTATTGTGAACGAATCAAGAAATGTCAATATCGAAATTCCTATTGAAAATGATTGGATTGTTGCTAACTTGATATGTAATTTTCTTTCAATTTTCAACTCTTTTACGAAAACATGTTGCAATGTGTATACACCTTCCTCAAATAGATTAATACCATGTTTAGTAGACATTTATCAGAATTTTACTGCCTATTCTGACTATATTGGATTTCAAACTGCTCTAAATGTCATGAAATTGAAATTTGATAAATATTGGTCCACGTTTCCTATAACCTTTTGTCTTGCTACAATTATGGATCCTAGATTCAAATTGTTAGCTATTGAGGATTGGTTGAGATATTATGGCCTTTTAAATAATGAATTTGAGTGTAGGATTGATAGCATCAAGACCTGCTTGTATAATGTGTATGATTTTTATAAAAGGAAACTGATTTCTGCTGCCCCTTTCCCACCCTCTAATCCAGAATCCGTTTCTGCATCTGTTAATACTGCATCCATGTTTCCTTTAGTTCAAAATTTTAGCATGTCAAGGATAAAAAGGGCAAGGGTTAATCTGAATATATTTGCTCAAACTTCTGATCTGCAAATGTATCTTGATTTAGCAACAATAGAGGTGGAGGATGATGATAATTTTAATCTTTTGGGATGGTGGAAAAATAATTGTTCTTTGTATCCCGTTCTTAGCAGTTTGGCAAAGGATCTACTTTCTGTCCCGGCATAAACCGTAGCTTCAGAGGCAGCGTTTAGTACTGGAGGGAGAGTTGTTAATGAAAAGAGAGCTGCTTTAAGTCCTAATACTATTGAAGCGTTAATCTGCCTCAAAGATTGGTCTTTGGCAGCGCAAAGTCTTTTTGTGATGAAGCAAGTTCTTGAAGCTTAGTTGAGTTGTAATCTTGGTTGGTCTTTTTTGAAAGTCTTTTTGTCCTAACCAAGCTTAGCTTAGCTGATGAAGGAAGCTCATGAAGCAAGCTTCAGTTTGGTGTTTTGGAAAGCTTCCATGAAAGTTTTTTGTTTGTTTGTAATCTTGGTTAATCAAGGCAGCAGGTTTTATTTTACTGCAGGTTTGTTGTGAATTTTTAGTTAGCAAGTACTGTTTGTTAGGGTAAGTTAGACCCTAAGGGTTTAATTTTTTTGTCAATTTGTACCCGGCCCGGCCCCTGAACTGTTCATTACCCATTCAAATTTTCCTAAAACCCACCCGACCCTCTCATTTTAGGGCAGGGTCGACCCCTACCCGGCCCACTGCCGAGGCCTAGAGCAGCCAACGGAATTTGAAGAAAAGGAGCATCCTACCTATGTGTGCAAACTAAGAAAAGCTCTCTACAGTCTTAAGCAAGCACCACGAGCGTGGTACGGAAAGATAGCTGAGTCCCTAGTTCGAAGTGGTTACAAGGTAACATCAACAGACTCAAGTCTCTTTGTGAAGATTTGAATGACTAAGATAGCAATAGTATTGGTGTACGTGGATGACCTAATACTCACTGGAGATGATGTGGAAGAGATTCGTCTAACAAGAAGGAATCTATCAGTAAGATTCCAAATGAAGGAGCTTGGAGAGCTGAAGCATTTCCAAGTACTTGAAGTGGCAACAACAAAGGAAGGAATATTTTTGTGTCAGGAGAAGTATGCCAAAGACCTACTCATTAAGTATGGAATGATAGAGAGCAAGCCCATATCAACCCCTTTGGAGGCTAATGTGAAGTACTGCGCAGAAGAAGGAAAAGAACTTGAAGATGTGAAGATGTATCGACAACTCGTAGGTAGTCTAATCTACCTTACCCTAACAAGGCCAGACATCTCCTTCGCCGTAGGCGTGGTGAGTCGATTCATGCAAAATCCAAGAAAGCCTCATTTTGAAGCAGTACGTAGAATACTAAGGTATGTGAGGGGCACTAGGAACTATGGCCTCTTGTATAAGAAGTGAGTTGAAGGAAAGGTCATCGGATACAGTGATGCAGATTATTCTGGAGATCATGACACGAGGCGATCGACGACCGGCTATATATTTCACATGGGCTCGACAGCTATATCCTGGTGTAGTAAGAGACAACTGACAGTGTCACTGTCAACCACAGAAGTCGAGTATAGAGCAGCAGCGCTTACAGCACAAGAGAGTACATGGCTTATGCAGCTCATGGGAGATGTGAACCAACCTTGTGATTATCCAGTAAAGCTCCATTGTGATAATCAGTCAGCTATACGGCTTACAGAGAATCCAGTATTTCACGCTCGAACTAAGCATGTAGAGGTACACTATCACTTCATTCGGGAGAAGATCCTTGAAGGTGAGATCCAAATTGAGGCAATCAAGACCGATGAGCAAGCTGCTGATATATTCACGAAGAGTCTGACCATGTCAAAGTTTCAGAAGTTTATAGAGCTGCTTGAGATGACTACAAGACCAAGAGTGACTAGGCATTAAGGGGGAGTATTAAGATTAAAGCCCAAATACTAATGCCTAGTCTAGTCCATATAAAAGACCCAAAGGAAAGAGCCCAATCCAAGGAGAAGATTTTTCTAGAAAATTATGGAAAAGTGTAGAAGAGGAAGAAGAAGGGAGATAGATGTAGAGTTTTTTAGATGTACTATTTTTGGCCATTGGATCAAAAGGATCCTAGCCATTCATTTGTCTATGAATTAGTATAAATAGGTGTGTCATATAAGGTGCAAATCACTCAAGTTCAAAGAGTGATCTCCACCACAAGTTAGAGAGTCTTAGTGAGGTTTTCCTTTGTAAGAGTTTTCGTTCAATAACAAGTCTCAAGTTAAATAGGGCAACCCAATTACTTTCCAAATACCTAATGTTAAGGGATAAAAGGGAAACTTAAATGTTGGTGCTCCGTGATAAATTTTTGAATCGCCAAGCATTGTGGTTACGTTGTGTTTAAATTCTTTTCAAACTCGTTCTGAATTTGTCTGATGTGGAGTCGGTGATGACTTTTTACTGATACATAATTACTTGAAATTCTCATTAATTTGCAATTCGAACAATAATTTTAAAACAATTAGAATTCTATTTTTTAAAATAATTTTCAATGAATCAAACAGCAAGTTAATGATGATGGATATGAAAGAGAAAATGACAAAGAGTGGATGATTGGACACCTTTTCCTGTAGGTTGGAATTCCAATTGCAGCTGGACTACTTCTACCTGTCAACGGGACAATGCTATCTCCATCGATTGCAGGTGCCCTCATGGGGTTCAGTTCCATTGGAGTCATGACCAATTCTTTACTTCTTAGATTAAGATTTGAATCACATCAGCAATCAACTAGCTTCACATCTTTAGACGTCAAGATACAGATGGAGTCAGATCCAATTACAGAACATGAAACAGCAAGGCCTTATTCTCATACACATTGGCCGACCAGCCGATAAAACAATGAAGTGCCGGGAGTTAAACTTAATGGCAGTTTTTCTTGATGAGATAAAGAATTTAGTTTTCTTCTCCATCATAACAAGTTAGCCTCAGAGTCAAGGATGCCATCATTTAGAAAGGCAAGACAGTCTCTAATGAAGTCATCTTTGATAATAGGCCAACAATTGTGAAAAAAAGCAACTGAGAAGCCATCCTTGCCTGGAGCTTTCAAAGAAATACGTATCAATTATTAATAAAAATTGAAAAATAAACATTATACTTAGCTGTCACACCTCAATCAGAGTGTTGTCACAAATCAATCACATATTACCATTACTCAGCATAAACATAAAAAACACAACCGTATCCCCGAAAACAAATATCTCATTCCAATAACTACACTAGCGTCTAGCATTAGATGTAGATTGTAGATAGACATAGACATGTTTGATAAAAGTCAGAGGTACGTACATCACCATTCTACTCATATTGTGGCATATAAATAAAGCAGTACACTACCTTTTCTACTCGTCTGTTACGCAAATCTCAATAACAGACAAAATTACATGCTCGTCGCAGCACTTGCTGCAATTGGGCCACCCGATCCATCGGATGACCCGTTTGACACAACCGGTTCGATCCAGATGATTAACTTGGGGGGTTCGTTTCTTGCGAGGGAAAGGAAGGACCGTTGACTCCGTTGTGGCTGTGGACGCCATAGCAGTCACGAGGTTCGAAACGACGACGTTTGGTCCGCTCGAGTTGGAAGACGACATGACACAAACCGAATTGGACAACGGCTCGAGAACCGAGTCAGTCGTCAATTGTCCACCACCGAAATGAGCGACGTCGGGGAACGAGATGAAGTCGTAGCGGCGGGGATGGTTGAACAACGCTTTAATTCCTTCGTTAGTTAAAATATGATCAACATGGAACACAAAAATAAAGAAACTGATGGTAATGCTTATTCAAGCTTTGTTTGTATAAAAAAAAGGTTACAACTTTTGTTTGAAAAAAAAACATTTTGACACCAATACCCTCCATCCGAAGCCCATCGGCAGCCACCACCGTCATCAATCCACTCAATCCGAATGATACCAATAATCGTTGTTAAAAAACCATACCTCGTCGTCGTTCATCATCCAAGCTGGATATTTTGTATTTCGTGTGCCACGGCGTAGAGGTTGGGTCGGGCGAGCACTAGCTAGAAGTGGGCCGGCGGCGGGCAAAGCATCGACGGCGGCAACAAGAAGGTCACTGTCTGGAATGTTGTCACCAGCAAGAACATTGACTTGCTCCCCAGCAGCCGGATCATCTACCAACAAGAACGTTACCCCCATCTTCCTCCGGCTCATTAACTGGCAAAACTTCCTCCCCATCCGCATCCGCAACCGGCTCTGGCACAATTTCATCCTGATGGGCGGCAACTTCCTCAAGAAAATCCAACCCGATGTCGAAATCAAAATGGTTAGGGTCGAAATCTAAATCTTGAAGGTCAGCAAGAAGGCCGATGTCGAAATCAAGGTCTAAATTGAAAACTGGAAGTGGGCCGGTGGCAGGCGGAGCATCGACGGCGACAACAAGAAGGTCACCGTCTGGAATGTTGTCACCAGCAAGAACATCGACTTGCTCCCCAGCAGCCGGATCATCATTACCAACAAGAACGTTACCCCATCTTCCTCCGGTGGCAAAACTTCCTCCCCATCTACAGCCGGTTCTGGCACAATTTCATCCTGATGGGTGGCACTGATGTCGAAATCAAAATAGTTAGGGTCGAAATCTAAATCTGAAGGTCAACAAGAAGGCTGATGTCAAAATCAAGGTCTAAATCAAAAACTGGAAGTGGGCCGGCGGCGAGTGGAGCATCAACGGCGGCAACAAGAAGGTCACCATCTGGAATGTTGTCACCAGCAAGAACATCGACTTGCTCCCCCAGCAGCCGGATTATCATTACCAACAAGAACGGTACCTCCATCTACGTCCGGGGGCAAAACTTCCACCCCATCCGCATCCGCAGCCGGCTCTGGCACAATTTCATCCTGATGGGCGGCACCGATGTCGAAATCAAAATGGTTAGGGTCAAAATCTAAATCTGGAAAGTCAGCAAGAAGGCCGATGTCGAAATCAAGGTCTAAATTGAAAACTGGAAGTGGGCCGACAGCGGGCGGAGCATCGATGGCGGCAACAAGAAGGTCATCGTCTGGAATGTTGTCACCAGCAAGAACATCGACTTGCTCCCCATCAGCCGGATCATCATTACCAACAAGAACGTTACCCCCATCTTCCTCCGGTGGCAAAACTTCCTCCCCATCCGCAGCCGGCTCTGGCACAATTTCATCCTGATGGGCGGCACCGATGTCGAAATCAAAATGGTTAGGGTCGAAATCTAAATCTGGAAGGTCATCAAGAAGGCCGATGTCGAAATCAAGGTCTAAATTGAAAATAGGAAAAGGGCCGGCAGGGGCGGCGGGCGGAGCATGGACAGCGGCAACAAGAAGGTCATCATTTAGAATGTTGTCACCAGCAAGAACATCGACTTGCTCCCCAGCAGCCAGATCATCATTACCAATAAGAACGTTACCCCAATCTTCCTCCGGCTCATTAACTAGCAAAACTTCCTCCCCATCCGCATCCGCAGCCGGCTTTGGCACAATTTCATCCTGATGGGCGGCACCGATGTCGAAATCAAAATGGTTTGGGTTGAAATCTGAATCTGGAAGGTCAGCAAGAAGGCCGATGTCGAAATCAAGGTCTAAATCGAAAACTGGAAGTGGGCCGGTGGTGGGCGGAGCATCGACGACGGCAACAAGAAGATCACCGTCTGGAATGTTGTCACCAGTAAGAACATCGACTTGCTCCCCAGCAGCCGGATCATCATTACCAACAAGAACGTTACCCCCATCTTCCTCCGGCTCATTAAGTTGCAAAACTTCCTCCCCATCTGCATTTGAAGCCGGCTCTGGCATAATTTCATCTTGATGGGCGGCACCGATGTCGAAATCAAAATGGTTGGGGTCAAAATCTAAATATGGAAGGTCAACAAGAAGGCCGATGTCGAAATCAAGGTCTAAATCGAAAACCAGAAGTGGGCCGACGGCGGGCGGAGCATCAACGGCGGCAACAAGAAGGTCACCGTCTGGAATGTTGTCACCTGCAAGAACATCGACTTGCTCCCCAGCAGCCGGATCATCATTACCAACAAGAACGTTACCCCATCTTCCTCCGGCTCATTAACTGGCAAAACTTCCTCCCCATCCGCATCCGCAGCCGGCTCTGGCGCAATTTCATCCCGATGGGCGGCACCGATGTCGAAATCAAAATGGTTAGGGTCAAAATCTAAATCCGGAAGGTCAGCAAGAAAGCCGATGTCGAAATCAAGGTCTAAATCAAAAACTGGAAGTGGGACGGCGGTGGGCGGAGCATCAACGGTGGCAACAAGAAGGTCATCGTCTGGAATATTGTCACCAGGGAGAACATCGACTTGCTCCCCAGCAGCCGGATCATCATTACTAACAAGAACGTTACCCCCATCTTCCTCCGGCGGCAAAACTTCCTCCCCATCCGCATCCGCAACCGGCTCTGGCACAATTTCATCCAAATGGGCGGCACCGATGTCGAAATCAAAATGGTTAGGGTCGAAATCTAAATCTGGAAGGTCAGCAAGAAGGCCGATGTCGAAATCAAGGTCTAAATCGAAAACTGGAAGTGGGCCGGCGGTGGTCCGAGCATCGGCGGCGGTAACAAGAAGGTCATCGTCTGGAATGTTGTCACCAGCAAGAACATTGACTTGCTCTCAAGCTGCCGGATCATCATTACCAACAAGAGCGTTACCCCTATCTTCCTCCGGCGGGACAACTTCCTCCTCATCTGCATCCGCAACCAGCTCTGGCACAATTTCATCCTGATTGGCATCCATGGGCGGAGCGAGAGAGAAGCGAAAAAGAAATGGAGGAGGGGGAGAGAAAAGCGCGCATAAGGAAAAGAGGAGGGCGAGAGAGATGAAATGATGTGAGAGTTTTAAATTCTTTTCAAACTCTTTCTGAATTTGTCTGATGTGGATTCGGTGATGACTTTTACTGATATATAATTACTTGAAATTCTCACCAATTTGCAATTCTTTTTTTCGATTACATCGCATCAATTTGCAATTCGAACAATAATTTAAAACAATTAGAATTCTATTTTTTAAAATAATTTTCAATGATTCAAACAGCAAGTTAATGATGGTGGATATGAAAGGGAAAATGACAAAGAGGGGATAAACTATCTTTGATTGATAAATTACGATCCAAACTATGAGAATTGACAATTAAGAGTAATTTCAAAATATTTGAATTCTCAATTTCACAGTCAATAATGTTTTTCAGTTCATTTGTTTAGTTAACTTTTTTAATTGACAGAATGATATGCCGTCAGATAAGTATTATATGAAGAGTTTGGATCAAATACAAACCACTATTATAAATAAAAACTACAAATCCATAAAAAATTTGACACGTGTCAAAATTAACCAATCAAAATTCATCCGAACTTTCATCTCATCGGGGTTCTTTTTGTAAATAAAAAAACACACGTGGACTTATTTAAAAATATATAAAAGATAGGAGGGGTATAATCGTCCTAAAATTGCTACAGTAAAATTCAACTTTCGCTACAGTACGTTTTTAAGTCTGATCATCATGCGTTAAGTCTGATCATTTAGAATAAATTTTGACTTTTGCTACATTAATTCTTTTAAGTCTGATTATTGTCTATTTTTAAGTCTGATCATTAAGTCTTTTAAGTCTGATCATTGGTGCTTTTTAAGTCTGATCATTACCATTTTTAAGTCTGATCATTAAGTCTTTTAAGTCTGATCATTGCTGCTTTTAAGTCTGATCATTACCATTTTTAAGTCTGATCATTAAGTCTTTTAAGTCTGATCATTGTCTATTTGTAAGTCTTATCATTAAGTCTTTTAAGTCTGATCATTAACAACTTTTGGACTAAATTGAAAATAACATTATTAGGTTTATACCCCTCAGTGTGGAATGACTATTATATCCCTCCGTGTTTTGTCCGGGATTTCGACTAAAATGGGACACGTGTCAGCTTAAGAATCGATTTGTAGTTTTTATTTATAATTTGGTTTGTATCCGAACCGCACCCTTATATGAAATTAAAATATTTGAAAATTATTCTTAATTGTCAATTTTTAATTTTTTTATAGTTCGAACCGTGATAAGTGATAGTTTAACTCCCTCTTTATCATTTTTTTTTCCTATATAAAACACCAAATTTCTTCAACAACAACAAAACACCAAAGTTTGAGGAAAATTTTCCAAATTACACACCTTTTTAGATTCAATTCCTATTCTACACATGTTTTAGATTGGTTTCCCAATTTACACTAGTTTTGTAAGCCGCCGTTGTCAACGGCGTCTTAACATTAAGACGCTCTTGTCAACGGCGTCTTAAGGTGACGTGGTCTTTTGCGCCCCAAATACCAGACATGGTGGCACAATATTGCCAAATAAGCCTAAATCGCTGTCACCAACAACGTCTTAAGTTAAGACGCTGTTGATAGCAGCGTCTTAACTTATCAACAGAAAATACAGGCCACACTTACATTAACTTTGATTTGAAGCATATGGTCTCTATAGGAACTAATAATGTAGATAAAAAATAATAATCAAAAAAGCTGCACATCTACTAATCTGCAGACTGCACAAAGTTCCATACCTTGTATTGTCATTCGGATCTATTTGACTGGTTATATGTGGGCTGTTATGGATGTACCAACTGATGAACAAAAAGACAAAATTAGTAAGGTTATATTGTTGCTAGAGAGACCAAGTGTAGCGGATGTGGCCTGTGTTTTATGTTGATAAGTTAAGACGCTGCTACCAACAACGTTTTAACTTAAGACGCTGTTGGTGACAACGGTTTAGGCTTATTTGGCAATATTATGTCACATGACTGCTTATTTTGGCGCAAAAACGCCACTAGACTTAAGACGCCGTTGACAAGAGCGTCTTAATGTTAAGACGCCGTTGACAAGAGCGTCTTAATGTTAAGACGCCGTTGACAAGAGCGTCTTAATGTTAAGACGCCGTTGATAATGGCGGCTTACAAAACTAGTGTAAATTGGGAAACCAATCTAAAACATGTGTAGAATAGGAATTGAATCTAAAAAGGTGTGTAATTTGGAAAATTTTGCAAAAGTTTGACTCCCTAATAGTTGAAAATTGAAAGAAAGTAATTAATGATTAATTCAAGGCTATTTATAAATCCATCATTGCGAAAGAGCAACACTGTTTGTTTTTTGGTCCGTATAAATGTATAATCATTATTAGTGATTAATCCTCATTTATTTCTACAAATCTCTCAAACAACCTCCCCTGCCTCTGCTCCTACCTCATACTTGCCCAAATCCTCCGGTTCATCGTCGTCGTTCCACATACCTTCTCTAATACTCATTTTCGCCGTTTGTTCAGGTAAGTCTCCGATCTTCCTTTTGCGATTCAGGTTTTGATTAGGTTTCTGCACTTAGCGGTTTTCGACCAATGGAGCTGGATCTAGTTCGGTATTGACAGATCTTGAACTTACCTCTACCTGCTTGTGATGTTGAGATTCACGATCATCTGTTGTTGTTAAGTTAGAATATTGGTAAACTGAGTTGTTAACTAGATCGCTAGGTGGTTGGCCTTGTAACTTATGGACCGTTTGAACACTTAGGTTTGTCAGATTCCTTAGTGTGGAGCTTCAAACATAGTTTCAATTTAGATCAGCATTCTCTTAAGAATTAGTTGTTCTTTTTTCAAACTAATGCAGAAGAATGTAATAGTTGGAATATTGAGAGATCATGAACTTACATCTACCTGCTTGTGATGTTGAGATTCACGATTATGTGTTGTTAAGTTAGAATATTGGTAAATTGAGTGGTTAATTAGATGGCTAGGTTGTTGGCCTTGTAGCTTATGGACTGTTCCAACACTTTGGTTTGGCAGATTCCTTAGTGTAGAGCTTCAAACATAGTTTCAATTTATACCGGCATTCTCTTCAGGATTAGTTATTCTTTTTTTCGAACTAATGCAGAAGAACTCAATTTCTTTTCACTTTAGGTTTTCTAGCAGAATGAAAACTAGTGGTCCTATCATTTTCCTCTGATCACATGTAAGTGAAAAAATTAAGCTATCTTTCGTGCGAGATATATTAACCTGCGAAGCTTATTGCAAGAAACAAAATTATCATGCTCACAAGTAGTTTCACATGTTGAGCTAAATATTTTGTTGATGTAAATTGGCAATGCGTGTCAAGACCAGTGAGTAATAAGGTTCCCATGTTCAAGCCTTGTAACCATAATTGGGATTCCGCTTTTTCCCCCCCTTTTTTTCTTATCTGTGATGGCTTTGGTTATCTATTCCTTTGAAGTGCGTATCAATGTTATATTATTCTCAAAGCAAGTGATCATTATGCTCTATTACATTCTGTAATGCTCTCTATACAAGTACCATGATATGAATACTTAGTAATTAGCCTTTTCAAAGACTAAATCTTACTTATTCTAGATCACTTTTTTTTTTTGATGGGGTACTTATTCTAGATCACTTGTGTTACAAATAAATTCCATTTAGCAGATGCACTTGAGTTATGAGCAAATGGCATGCAAAACATACTAAATGATGACCCAAAAAATGAAAGGAGGCTTCCACGGAATCAGGAGCAAACAAATAGCCCTTGTCCTCATAGTTATTATATGTGTAACTGTTCTGTTATGGGGGTGTGAAAGAACTTCTCTTCTTTCCCCATTCCTCCTACAAGATGATCAAGTATCACTGATTTCTCAAGGTACATTATGGTGATGTTTCTTTCTTTTCATCCATCGTTTCTTTTTGGATGCATCTATCTCAAGGTACATTGTGGTGATGTTTCTATCATCCATTGAAAAAAATGAACTAGTCCATTAGATTTAGGGGAAGACTCTCAGTCAAGTCATCCAGGGGATGGCCATATGGGTGGGCGGTGACTAATGAGTTTGTCGTATCATGGCAGTGGCAACTGGCAAACTTGCATGTGATGCACTCAGCAGCTCTTCTGCATAAAATATTTTGTTTGATATATGCAGTAATTAATTATTGGTTTTACTGTTTCTGATCAGATGTATTGGTTGATGGTTCTGAACCAAGGCCAGTATTGCCAAAAGATTCTACAGAAGATACTGATGGTGAAGAAGTTGAACTTGACAAGACAAACAGTTTAGATGAGCATAATAATCAGAATCACCTGCAAGAAAATATTCAGGATTCAGAAAATAATCCTCTTAATCGCATCGAAACTGCTGGAATGTCCTCAAAAGCTCTTAAGGAAGGTAATGTTAATCATACATTGACAATAGTTAGTTTTTTAAGTCAAGCAGCTGCCAGTGACATTTTTCATTGCAATGGTTTTCTGGTCTATCTTCTTATCACGGTATACTGTTTGTAATCTGTTTTTAATATATTGTAAAGTCTGGTCAGTGGTTTGAGTTTTGACATGATTAGCAGATGAGAAGTTAGTCATAGAGCTCAATAGTCACTATGTCTGTTCCTAGTTTGTATTGCTTTTGATTAACACATTGTGGGAATCATGATACTCTTGTTTAGATAACATAACTACCGGTGATGAGATCTCTGATGGAAAAACTAATGAAGCCCCACCTCTGACTTTGAAAGAGGAAAACATGGAAGACGTGGATTTGTATCCTGAAAACACAAACCCCACAAGTGAGTTGGAGACGGCCCTGCCTAGCCAAGTATCTAACAAGAGTGTAGTGACTCGTAATGAGAAGCAAGGTATATCATGAACTGCGTACTTGTACATCTCTGATGCCAACTGTTCAACGTTCTACTGTTATCTCTACAATAGGAGAAGATCTGTATATCACTTTATGAAGCACATTGTTGAATTACATATTCCACTTTGCTTGTTGGAAATGAGACGGGAAACTAGAAATGACTGAAAATGCATGTTTTATTTATTTGGGGAACTCTGAATTTAGTCCAGCTCGTACTCAGTATCCTCGGGTCTTGAAAGTAAAATTAATCCCTCTGCTCATCAGATTATCTGTTAACCTACTATTTATTCATTTTAGTGTGCAATTATGGCAAAGGAAAATGGGTGATGGATGAAAGCCGCCCATTATATTCTGGGTTTAAGTGTAAGAGATGGCTGTCAGAGATGTGGGCTTGCCGACTGACTCAGCGAACAGATTTTGCTTATGAGAAGCTCCGGTGGCAGCCAAAAGACTGTGACATGGGAAATTTTCAAGGAGATAAATTTTTGGAAAGGTACTCAGTTTGTGGCTCAAAATTCTTTTTGCCAGCTCTGACTTTTTGTTTTTACATTCCGTAGCACATAACCAGAAAGCATCAAATTGAGTAGAAAGTAAATTATCTTGCACTCAAATCATGGCTAGTTTTTTCACTTTTTTGGTTGCCTTAATGTGATGTGTGATGTTGGACTTCCCTTGTAGAGAGTTATCAGCTTACATTAGCAGCTAGTTGTTGAAGACAGTGTGTCATTAGTAGCTCTGTTTCTGTTATTGATATATGTTTTTAAACTAATGGTGACCAGAATGAGGCACAAGACGCTTGCTTTTGTTGGAGATTCTCTGGGACGACAACAATTTCAATCCATGATGTGTCTGATAACTGGGGGCGAAGACAAGCTAGATGTTCGAGACATTGGGAAGCAGTTTGGACTCATAAAAGCTCGTGGGTCTACTCGTCCTGACGGATGGGCATATTGGTTCCCAAGCACCAACACCACTGTCCTCTATTATTGGTCTGCAAGCCTTTGCGATCTGACACTGATTAATCCAACAAACCCCAAAACTGAAGTTGCCATGCATCTTGATCGTCCACCAGCATTTTTACGGCGGTTCCTTCCTAGGATTGATGTACTTGTCCTCAACACTGGACATCACTGGAACAGAGGTAAACTTAATGCAAACCGATGGGTCATGTATGTTGGTGGAAAACCCAATACCAACAGAAAGATTGCTATGATCGCGGGAGCCAAGAATTTTACCATTCATAGCATTGTACACTGGGTGGACTCGCAACTTCCTAATTATCCTGGGTTGAAGGCATTTTTCCGGACTATCTCACCTAGGCATTTTTTCAATGGTGATTGGAACACTGGAGGGAGTTGCGATAATACCAACCCCATGTCTGAGGGAAAGGAGGTTTTGCAGGACGAATCAAGTGATTCTACAGCGTCCAGTGCTGTAATGGGGACAAGAGTTAAGCTTCTAGACATAACAGCGGTATCCCAGTTAAGGGATGAGGGTCATATATCTCGATATAGTATCAAAGCTACTCCTGGTGTTCAAGATTGCTTGCACTGGTGTTTACCTGGTGTTCCAGATACATGGAACGAACTCCTCTTTGCACAGATTTAGAAAACCCGGTCCTTATACTACATTTCTCTCTGCTCGCCTACACTAACTGGCTCTGTCAGTGTCCTAATATTCCGCAGATCCTTGTGCAGCTTGCTCCCCTACTAATGACTTGGTTTCAACATATTGTAAAGTTTATTCTAGTTGCTTTTTCTCTAGTAGATTATTTCGGTTTTTCCAGGCCAAATTGTACTATAGTAGAGTTGGCTGGTGTTGCTCATATGCAATGTTTCAGCATATTTCTTATTTAAACTTTTGAATTTTATTAGTCTAATTGGAATTACAACTCCCTGATTTCCTGCAAGTGTTTTGAAATGTTGATCTTTTCTTCTTCCATAAGGATACAAATAATCTGTCATCGCTCATGAGCGATGGTGTCATGTTGATTAAGGTGTTCGTGCTTGAATTGTGTGAATGAATGTTTTCTTCATTTATCGTGAATGTTGTCGTCTTTCCACTCATTTGTGGATATGTTGTATTGTATCTCCTTTGTGGAGGTGCTATTCGGCACTGATAGTGTTACTCGACTTCCGATGTGGCATGTGCTAGAGATATTGATGAACTTGCTATTGTGAAAATAAAAGAAAAATACAAATAATAATATAAATTTATTTATTTTTCACTTTTCCGAACAAAAATAATAAATCTCCAGTTTAGCGATCGACCGCTTGGCATCCGCACGCGGCATTTCCCGGCCATCGTCTCTCGCTTCGTCCTACAGCCCGCACGCAAATGGTTTCCACTCCACGAAATAGTTGGAAATTCCGACGCCAACGATCTGACATAAATCGCTGGATTTCACCAGCAGCATATTCCTACAAAACGATACTATTGTTTATCTGGCTGTTAGCAGTCGTTTCATTCATCCTACTCCAGAAAGACACTGTAACTTGGCTCAGATATCGCCCGGAGAGACCGATTCCGAGGCTGCGTCCGGTGGTGTTTAATTTGACGGATTTTGGTGCGATTGGGGATGGCACAACGCTGAATACTAGGGCTTTCGAGAAGGCTGTTCTAGCGATTTCGAAATTGGGTGGCGGTCAGCTGAATGTGCAGCGAGGACGGTGGCTTACTGCGCCGTTTAATCTCACTAGTCATATGACTTTGTTTCTTGCTGAAGATGCTGTGATACTTGGTGTTCAGGTCAGTTTCGGTTAAAATTTTCTTTGATTGTTTGTGCTTTTTTAAATTTATTTATTAAAGAAGTCTCTCGGTATAAATTCTACAGCAAATCAGTATTACTTACTGATTTTTGAGTGCCTTTAATTTTCAGTTTTGTTGCTTTTGTTAGTTTTTAGTAATCATTCACTCTGAATAACCCTCACTTCCTTATTACCAATCAAAAAAAAAAACTCACTTCCTTATTAAGAAATATTGTCTTTGGGGGATTTCAAGTCTTAAGTAATCACCGTTATCAAAAAAAAAATTCTTAAAGTAATCACCTTTTTTGTTTTGTTTTGTTCTGTTTCTAGTCTTTAAATAATTATTTCTGATGCTGTTCTAAATAATTTTATGTGCATACTTTTTGTGTGTGCGTGTGTGATGTTTTGGATTTTTATTACATGAAAGAGTCTAAATTTCCCCTCAAGGTGGTATGTGGATTCCCTCTCATGCCAATGCAATTAGCATGATCTACTTGGCAGTTCTTGATTCTTTGTGGTATATTACTTGCTTGCTCTTTATAAATGTCAGTAGTCTCTTATGTAGTCCTTTGATTCTTTTCTGCATTTCAGAATGAGAAGTACTGGCCACTGATGCCTCCACTGCCTTCATATGGATCAGGGAGAGAGCGCGCAGGGCCTCGCTACGGGAGCTTAATTCATGGTCAAAATCTTAGAGATGTAGTTATAACGGGTACAGCTTCCTTTCGTTTCTATATATATCTATCGTGAGGTAGCTACCCCTTCTGTTTCTATAGAGTTGTCAGATCAACATTTGGCTTAAATTTTGTCAACATTCAGCGACAGAATGTATTCTGTAACCCAAAAGTCATCTTTATGCATTTTTATCCTTTCCATAGAGTGGGGATGGCTTAGTGTGTAATACAAAAGCCTGTAATCGTACTTGCAACTCATGCTCTCACAGGATTCTCTACATAGTCTCAGTTTGTGTAATTTTAGGATTATTTCACACAAGTAGCAGTATACCCTTTAATCCAATCCGTAGAGTGTGACTTTGCATTGCTCACAGGACATAATGGCACTATTGATGGTCAGGGCCAAACCTGGTGGAGAAAATATAAACAAAAGCTTTTGCGCCACACCAGGGGACCTCTTGTGCAGATATTGTGGTCGAGAGATATTATAATCTCTGACGTGACGCTCCAAAATTCTCCGTTCTGGACATTGCATCCATATGATTGCAAGAACATTACTATCAGAAATGTTACAATTTTGGCCCCCATAATTGGTGCCCCGAACACCGATGGAATAGATCCTGGTAAGTATAATCCTGTGGTGTTGTGTGTGCATGTGTTGTGGTGAACTGCTAGGCAACAGGCATGTACATGTTTGTCTGTACACTCATCTTTTCAGTGCATGGTTCGTATTCATGTCCATTCACATATGCAACTTTGGAGGGACTGATTTGAATATAGTATGTCAACAGATTCATGTGAGGACATGGTGATAAAGGACTGCTACATCAGCGTAGGGGACGATGGTGTTGCTATAAAGAGCGGTTGGGATCAGTTTGGGATTTCCTATGGACGGCCTTCAAGGAACATTCTCATCCAGAACCTTGTAATTCGCTCAATAGTGAGGTAAATTTTTGCCTTTAATAGAAAATATAGTGTTTTTGTTTAGTATAATAATTTTGGATGATTGCTCTTAATTGTTATTCTGCTAGTAGTGTGTTATTTCCGCCATTATCATTTATTATGATTATGTAAAAGTTGTGTGACTTGTCTGTTGCTTGGACCGCATTACATTACACAGTGCTGGTGTATCCATAGGCAGCGAGATGTCTGGTGGAGTATCAAACGTTACGGTGGAGAATCTCCGTGTTTGGAACTCTAGACGCGGTGTTCGGATAAAGACAGCCCCCGGTAGAGGTGGATATGTTAGGAACATAGTGTACAAGAATCTGGAGTTTGATAATGTCAGGGTTGGTATTGTCATCAAAACAGACTACAATGAGCATCCTGAAACGGGTTTTGACCCCAAAGCTCTTCCCATACTTGAGAACATAAGCTTCACCAATGTCCATGGTCAGGGAGTCCGTGTTCCAGTCCGCATATATGGAAGCCCAGAAATCCCAGTGAAGAACATAACTTTTCGCAATATGTCAGTGGGAATAACATATAAGAAAAAACATATATTTCAGTGCTCGTATGTCCAAGGCCGGGTTATAGGCACCATATTCCCAGCTCCATGTGACAATCTAGACAGATATGACGAGCAGGAGCACATGGTCTGGCAGTCTACCCACAGGAACTCGACAAACATAGATTACGACATCTAAAAACCGTAAGTTTCACACCCAACAGAGTTGTAGCTTGTCATCTCTCAGGTCAGTACCAAACTGATGTTAAATTGAATAGATACAGGAACTCATTAGTCGAATGCTTGTTGTTGATGTTTTTCTAGTGCTGAGTTAAATTATAAATAAGGAATTTGTATTAGTCAGCATCATTATTGGGTATTATAAAGATGCAGCTTATGTATCATTTTGGATTCGGACTTTGTTTATAGTTAAGTTGTGTGTTTGGCAACTTTTGAAGTGTCTTGTTATAGGCAATACAATCTAGAGATTTTCATTGAACTAAACATCTATTCTGCATACTTGGATTCATTTCTGATTTGTCCACTTAATTAGTGTATCAGTGTGTTACATCCAACAAACATCACCTACTGGATTGGACTGTTGCTGTGTTCAAAGTCACTTGGCTGATCATATAGTTTTGGCAGAACTTGGAATTGAGAAACATCAAATATTCCACTTCGAGGGAACCCATGTTTAAAAACTGAGACAATGATATTGTAAAGGAGACTACAAGTACAATACAACTCTACCGTCATATCACAAACATATGCTTTTTAGGTTCTAAGACAAGTTTTTGTCTTTTGTTTTTTTTACAGAAGTTCAGTCGAATACTGAAATTTCATACAGCTGTCGTCAAACAACAGTGGTGTTAAGAGATGCAATGCCTAATTTGGGCTAAATCTTTTGGTAACTAAATTAAGGAGAAAGCCCAATTAAGAAAATGGCCCAAGAAGAAGAAGGATGAATAATTCTTTAGAGAAGTATGAAGATATGTGGAAAAGAATGAAGAGAAGATATTTATGAAGATTATTCTAGAGAGGTTAATTGTAGCCCTTAGATCAAAATGATCCTAGCCCTTTATTTAGGGAGAGCTTTAGTATAAATAGGGTGTGAGTTGTAGTAGTTTAGGCACTTGAGTCTTAAGAGAGTGAGTGAGATAAAGTTGTAAGTGAGTCTCTCTTTGTAATAGTTTCTCCATCCAATAATAAAATTGTTGTTTTGTACGCTGCGCAACTCAACACAGTGGAACACATCTAGCAATGTACTTTGATTTGATGAGATAGAGCCACCTAACATTTACAGAACCATAGATTATAATCTGAAGTCTAAAAAATAAGTTACCTGGCGTTCTGCAAAATTACTAATTTATGCACCTCACCTTCAACAAACCGTAACTGAATATCAACGTTTAGCCGCTTCCTGTAGCACTATGCTTCTCAACTTTTATAATCGAATGCTGAACACAGAAGGATCTCTGAATTATGTATTGCCAGGCGTGTGATGAGCCCGCCGTTAAGAAACTTGGGAGCGTGTCTAGGCATGATAAAAGACGAAGGGCTACACCATTGCCCATTAGAAGCCAAACACAGTTGCCCATGTCTGAGAATAGACTATTGTGTGAGGAGTTGATTCTTTATTTTTCAGTAATACTTGTTTGGGTCCGAGGCATACTGACTGATACAGCAAGAAAACCAAAAGGTTGTTGACGTAATTCGAAGACCCCAAAATCTTTCATTTGTTGAATGACACAGCTGATGTGTCATCATAATGTCCTCTCCATGCATTCCCACTATCTGACCCGCTGCAAGCTTGATTCGGAATCACCACATTACCCAAATCTCCATCCAGACTCATCTGCTGCACTTCAGCAGATGACAAAATCTTTATACTCTGTACACAGCTAACAAATTCCCTGCAAAAGGATTGAGATTTCCGTTTTAAAGACGCGTGATAATTGATAACTCAATAAAAATGAGATGCCCCCGAAATGTATGTTGACTTACTCCCATGGATCATCACCCACAAGCAATATATCATTTTCATGATCAACATAAACCAGCTTCCAGTCTATTCTTTGAGGATCATTCAGTTGCCCTTCAATACCAAACATGCGGGCTAAGTCATGTTTAAGCTCATCATATCCTCTATAGCGTGTCACGTCAATTGACCTCCCCACTGATCCACGCTTTTGAACCTTCAAAATGAAAAATATGTCAGGCAACATGTAATATAACTGTAAAACCCCAGAACTATACATGGCTACAACTTGTAAGCTTGATTAGAGGACGAAATGAGAACATGAAACTTCAGCTACTGAAACCATTAGTCTTCAACGCTTGCAAATAGGCTTCGTCTAAGTGTATTTAGCGTCACTAAGGTGACAGGGAATTATCACTAATTCACCTGACACTTATGACAACGATGTGTCTAGACTAATTAGACAATCACTAAACCTTCAGGTGATATCGTAATGCATAGGATTAATCAGGACAGATAGCCAGCTACAAATAGCTGGTAACTTGAAATGATGTACGAGGAAAAACTGGCATTACTCATGATTATAAACAAACAGAATCAAACCTTAGTGTAAGTCCGCATGCGCTGTGTCTGGCTACTCCACATTCCATTGCCAATAGCACCAGTGTCACTAATGGAAATATCACCTGAACACCCAGGATTGAAAGACATGTTTGGAACCCCAAATGACTGTGAGCTGATTGCAGCAGTAGACAAATCTGTCCCAAGATCCCCTGGAGTCGTGCCATAGTTAGAGAGTAGATTTTGCAAATCTTTTCCAGAATCATAACCTCTCGTCATCAAAGTGTCAGGTGCTAAGCCTTCGGTGCTAGCCACAAAAGAGAGATTGTTTCGCAGATGTGATTGGACATCTCCATCCAGCAAGGTCGGGACCGAAAAATTGGATTGAAAATTGTTTGCATCCAAACAATACGATGTTGCAGATGAAGATGCTTCCATGTGGTCAGACACATTGCCTTTATATTTCAGTGGATCTGGTCCTCTCAAGCTAGGCAGCTCATGTTTCACCTGAACTTCGGGTTTGTTTTGAAGCTCCTGGTCCAAATTAACCTGTTGAAAACCAAAATCACCAGCCATCTCTTGACGATTCCTTTTTGAAAATTTTGAAGGTGAAGCTTGGAGATAATTTGTAGATGGTGATGTTGAACATGATGGAGCATCCCCATCAGTAAGACCAGAATGAACTCTTCTAAGTGGTGCCGGTTGTATTTGCAGCTGATTCACAGCAAACTGCTGTGATTGGGAAACATTTGATTGTTGATGCTGAGAAAGCGGTTGAAGCAGTGAGTGCTGATTTGGTTGGTGGAGCTGTTGGAGTGACTGTGGCTTCAAAGATGAGACCACTGGATCGATCTGTGACTGTTGATGCTGCTTTTGTTGTGCTTGATGTGATGACTGCTGCTGCTGCAATTTTTGCAACATTTGTAGCTGGAGCTGATGCTCTGCCAAACTTTGATGTGATGGCTGCAAAACTTGTGGAAGCTGCTGTGATCTTTGAAACATGTCATGCTGTTGCAAGTGTGGAGGTGACTGCTGCATTTGTGACTGACACCCGTGGGGTTTCTGTGATACAGTGGACTGCTGATATTGAAACTGCATCTCTTCTGAAGACGCTACATGATATGGACTCTTACAAGAACTAACTTTTTGGTTCTGATCATTGCTTGCCACAAGTTGTTGCTGAAGCATAGAGCTCATGATTGGCTGCTGTGGTTTCTGAGCTGGGATCTGGCTTGCAGTAACTAAGCCATTATTCACATGAGGCTTAGAGAGGACATTTTGTGGTTGCTGCTGTGATTGAATATGTGACTGTGGCTGCTGATGCGGCTGGGGATGGGGTTGTGTCTGTAGCCTTGATTGTGGCTGTTGATATTGCTGCTGCTGGTGCCTTAGCAGTTGCTGTTGCGTGAGTATCTGCGGGGCTTGCTGTAGCTGTATTTGCTGACCTTGCTGCTGCTGTGTTTGCGGGGTTTGTTGTTGAGTCTGCATTTGCTGTGATTGTTGTCGTTGCAACTGCATCTGTTGAGTCTGTTGCTGCAGAGACATTTGCTGTGATGATTGTTGCAGGGACTGCTGCTGGACATGTTGAAATTGCTCCGGCTGCATGTTACTGGGGTTTTGTAACAATTGCTGAAGTTGGTGATGCTGAGGCCATGAAACAGGCGGCTGCTGAAAAGGATGCACTTGATTCTGCTGATTTGCTTTGTTGAATTGAATGCTTGCCAGTGATGGGGCTTGGTTCTGAAAACTCAATAATTTGGTTGGATCATCTGTTCCAATCGCATTTTGTATTGCAGTTGAAGACAGCATATTTGAAAAGAATCCCGACTGAGCAGAAGGAAACTGATTGTTTTGTTGCATGCTCATCCATTGTACTAAGCTTAAGCCAGGGAATATTGAATTTGCAGCATCTTTCATGGCAAAGTCATCGAGCCAAGGCATGCCTGTTTTGAGTGTAGTCTCCATGTCGGACTCATCATCTAAGAGGGAGGAACACAGACATGTGTAAGTTATATTATGGCAGAAATAGTTAAATTACACTCAGCTACAGCTTCCATAAAATATAACTGGAAGAGTCCATATAAAGAGCTCCTAAATAGAAATTCTATTATTCCAAACTGCATTACTAGGAACCCTCGGCAAATGTGAGAAGTACATTGCACATTGTTTTATCATTTATCCAAACACTTTTTTTGCAGTTGTACCACTCATCTGCTTAATCATTGAAACAACAAAGCTAACTGCCTAGGTTTTCAAGAAACTGTAACTATCTCATCCTTGTCGAAGACTATGGGTACATCTATAAATTACCAACCTATAGCACAATGACTACCGATGTGATTTTATCTGCACTGTTTATTGGGTCACAACTCACAAATGCTTATTATTAACCCATATGGCAACTAACTAGTTGATGCCAAATCTAATAATCAAAACAGGGAGACAGAATATAAATACTACACTACAAAGTACAAAGTCCCTGACGAACTTAAACTTACTAACTGTAATATACATAGCCAAAATAATAAGATCATGTCAATTATCCCCACTCAACAATTACAGAAGCAACAAATATTTGTTTAGATAAACACACAATCTATGTTAAGGTGGTGAATGCCTCAAAGCATGAATCATAATTTCACCTGGAAATCCAGCCTCTTTGGGGAACTTTGGCCTGAAAAATGGGGGCGGACACAAATAAAATGGACTCAAAACAGGCTCAATTTCCCACAGGGAGACTCGGCTTGGACGATCTCCGGCTGTTGACTCATCCCATCCAACCTATAAGGAACGTGAACTTTAATGGGCAGGATGGCATAAGTATTTATATGAAGTCTTATGCCAGATAAAAGGAGACAAGAAAAGCTAATAGAAGTGAAAGAAAAATGTTAAACAAAAATCTTATGTCTTTGAATGTAGGATAGTGGCTGCAGATACTGTTACATGATCACTGCATAGAAGATGTGGTCTCTTCTTTGACAGATTTTAGGTATGACAATAATATAGGAACTTGTGTTGTGTAAAGGAGTATTGCCTGAATGTTCCTCCATTGCGACCCCTTCCATCTCACAGGATCCAGATCACTGACGCCAGTGATGGTACCCATGTATCTTCGTACTCCTGATTCTTCGGTTTCAAACATCATTCTAAACCGCATTCCAAGGGAAGCTTGAGTATACATAGCTTTATTATATTTTGCTATAGGGATAATAAACTCACAAGGACTAGCCCTGAAATTACACAATATATGATAATCAGTAGATAACCTCTGACATTTTGCAAACAACCAAATGCTATGCTAACAAAAATATAATACCTTGGATTGTAAAATATATTAAATGGACTATTGTTCGCTGCAGCATGAGCGGCAGCAGCTAAAATACCAATATGCATGCTATCACTGGATATGACAGACGAAGACAAGGCAGGCTGCTGCCTATTGGCACGCCTAATGCCCAATAGAAATTGCGACTTCTCATCTCTGGTACCAATACCATCACCTCAGTACATATGACATATAAAACATATCGAACAATGTAAGGTTTACCCTAATAGATTCACATACCGAATAAATAGAACAGAATCCCCTGCAAACAGTCTTTTGGTACTCACAAAGACACTCCATCCAGTAGTTAGTAAGTGCCGTTTAGGTTGACCTAGGAGCAAGACACACATTTTTGTGCTGTTAACAATTCATACGAGCGTCCCCTTTTTTCTTTTTGATAGTCATACGTGCTTCCTTATATCACAACAAATGCTAACTTCCACTTAAAGAATATCCTAGCAGCATTGTCTATAGAGGAAACAAAAACAAAAAAATGGACTTGTATAATAATCTCGATCATGCAGTGAAAATTGGATGACAAGTCATACTTGGTCTACAAAATTGAGTCTCTAAGAATAGTTAGTACAGTACGCTATGCAACAACTCACTGGATGTAATATTCAATACTGAGTATTACACAGACAAGATACGAATGATGCAATAACGATGAACTAACATTTGAAATAATTAATGGGATTCTTCTTTGAGAAGATGTCATCGTGTCATTAATAGTCAGCTTTCTAGTAAAAAGTAACGACTACCTTGAAGTGTAGTTGTCTATTCTATTTTTACATATTTAACGGCTATATATTCTTTGGGGTTTAGAATTGAACGACATTCGAAGCATTCAACATTTGGAAGCAGAGAGACTGGAATAAAACATTTGATGCATTTTCTCCTTCACTATGTCTTCATCAATCCCTGTACCATGTCTAACAAATAGTGAAATCTACTAACCACGGTAGATATGCCTGAATGTCCACATGTTGTCATGCAAATCTCTTGCTGTCAACTCTTGAGCAGGGGGTTGCAATGAAAAATCCTGTACCCATCGAATCACCAAAGAATGAGTACATATTATACAGACTTCAAAACAATGACCCAATCCGTAAGCAAGAATACTGTAGTACACACCAAGGGGGGGAATATTTTCTCTGCTGCACGACGAGGCACTGAAAAGCCACCATGAGTGCTAGTATCGCTAGCCGTTAGAGTTTTACAGAAGAACTCAGCTGGCTGCCTGTTCTGCTTTAAACCCAAATCAGATGCCAGCAGTGCTTCCTTGTCATACTGTAGATTGATTTGATATTTTTTTAGCATGACGTGGACATCAACATATAAAACAGAAAGTTCCATATGAACAGAGAGTTATGTGTGATCTCATTTAGTTTGTTTAGCTGACAAACCTTGGTTACAGGCTGCAGCGTCATCTGCGCATACACCTCATCTGTCTCTGGGTCAGCCTGATTAAGATGTGAACATATAAACATTGATTGCTTCCACAATATCTAGCAACCTTCAACAAATTTGAAAATAGCCCCAAGCAAGTACCAAATATGACTTTATTACTAACTTTTAGCTGACCAATATATTTCAACTAAAAGATATGTGACCGCTGAAAATACCATACATGAAGAGTGACACTGTGAAGCATGCATATCAACTTTGAAGGAAGGTTCGGGTAACTTGGTATACAATCTGTTTCCTTTTGCATTGATGCAGCCACCTGAGATTAAAAACTCTCAGTAAAGAATCATAAACAAGACAATGCAATCCCTCACGTATTAAGAAATACCTGCTCACTGTGACCTTGAGGAAAATAAACTACAAGGCTCCCGACTGGCGGCAATGAAACTAATGGGCCGGCACAAGCATGCCATAACTCTGAATTTATAGTTTTCCTTTCTCCTGTTTCCCGATTATATATTAGGGGGACAAATTAGCATAAGCAAAAAACAAAACTAACATGCCGATTAGGTGGATGGTGCTCATATATATATTGCATATCAAAGGCAGGTTGCTCTATATTATTAGTGGTGGCGATATGAACTGGCAAATATTCCCCCTTTTGGGAAATGGGATATTAAAATGGTTTGATTTAAATTGTTAGGCAATGTAAACAAAGGAGTAGTTTATAGTGAAAATCATTTTGGACTGACTCTTTACTATTTCTACTGTTATTCTCCTGCAAACATATCTTGTGTGTAAGCACTTCTCATAAATCAATCCATCAAACTTGCGTAAGTCCAGTCCATAAGAAAGAGTGCAGATTCATCAAGCTCTTAGTGGATCGCTAAATGAACTAAAATCCAACTGAATGAGTTCAAAGCATTCTAAATATAGAGAGTGTGTGAAATGATCATAAGTGGTGACTATATCCCTTATGTGCCAAGTATAAATGGTGAGAGTATCAACCACTTAGCTTTTGTGCATAAGTAAGAAATATGGAGGAAACTGATAAGAACAAAGGCATAAATTTTGCAAGGGCATAGTCCTGACTAATCTAACAACCAAATAGTTCATAGCATATTTGGTGAAAGACGACAGTGTTGAATGCATTTGAGCTGATCAAAACATACAGATGGCTGAAGATTTAAATGTTAAAAATGATTATTGAAAATAGTTATTCACAACTTGATGCAAACGTGGTACCTTCCCCGGAGTTTGTCGGAAGTCCATTTGTCGGTGCCTTCATATCCACCAAACAATTTGGAAACTATCAAGCAGGTCACTTCACCAGTATATATCTAGGTAAGAAGATCTGTAAGCTTTGCTCAGTCTTGAACCCCAAAACATGGCTTGGTCTGGAATCAGCTATAAACTCAAAATCAACAGAAGGCCATCTGCCCTTAACTGCAGCAATTCTTCTCCACAATACTAAAACTGGATGTAAAAGTAGATGCACTGATAGAGATCGCGAAGTTTTCACTTCCTAATTCAACCAAGTGGATTCTAATTTTTGATGAAACGTCAACTACTCTCCCTTAATACGTAAGCAACACATTCAATAAGCTTCTTGCAGTAGTGCATGCACCTCCAAAACTCGGAAGCTGCTTAAAAACAGCTGATCCAGGCAGATCCAGATTCGTAACTGCGCCGCCTCTCAGGCCATCCGTTATCTCAGTATCAAACCAGATTAACACACAAGACAATTCGTATACGCCAAAAAACAACCGAAGGTCAGCTCAAATTTCCCGGTAAACAAAACAGTAAACAATTTAACAATCGCAATCACCACTAAACGCCAATAGCTGAGCTCCCACACCCTGAACTCCGCTAGCTTCCTCGTAACCAGCGGATTCAACTCAAAGTCGATTTCAATTGGATTTCCGGAAAAATCAAATCTCGCACAGTAGCCTCCTCGACGCTTTCTTTTTCGTTTCTGCCTCAATCACCGGCTTTTCCACCTCGCCGAGAAAGAAGGCCCTAGCGTCGTCAGATAAACGAAGGGCGGAGCATGTGAGGGAAGTGACTTCGTGAGAAGCGAAACCGTGGGAGACACGGAAAAGCGAATCTCTGACGCGTCGCCGGGAAATCTGACGGCGGCGAATGCGAAGAGAGAGAAACGCGGTAGCTTTTTTTGTTGGGTAGAAGAGGCATGAAGTAGAAGAAGAAGAGAGTTGATTACTATTATATTAATTAAATAAGAAAATATTAATATAATATAATATAATGGCGTGCTTGGGTTCTGGCCAACACCATTATCATTTTTTAATCATTTTTATTGCCCTCAAATTACTCCAATGAATTTTAATTAACTCGTTCAGGTAAATTTAGTTTCCGTAATATAAAAAAAAAATTGATCCGAAGTAATAAAATATTTATTTTATGCAGTATTTTTTTGATGATGGAGTTTTACATGTTGTACAAGCCATGCAGCGTCTCGATTCTCGATTCATTCACTTCAAAGCATTTGACCTCCAGTCCTCAAGTCATCACTTGAATGGGACATGAAAATTTCACAATTATTTTTTTGTATGGGAATGATACATTGTGGGGTTGAACTCAACAAAAAATTATCAACTCAACTATCACCCCACATATTATTTAGTATTGTATGCAGTATTTTTTAAACAAGCTTAGTTGAATTAGAATTGACATCACTCAGAAATTAAATTCCCCCAACTGGAATGGACCATTCTAAACTGTTGTAGACTTCTACGTGTCATATATCGTAAGGAACTGTCGCTAAACGTTTATTTATTTAGGCAAAATTGTAGCTGATCATTTTTAAAATATTGCCTAAATCATTAAAGCTAAATCTTCCTTTAATTAGTATGCTTAAACTAATCATAAATAGTGATTTATATATAGATAAGGGCACTTATTTCTTGCGAGTCATTTATTTATTCCACGCGCATAAAATGTCATATGAAACTAATGAAAGTCAATAAAATTTAGGGGTCGACAATGGGCAGGGCAGGGCCGGTCTTGCCCTTAATAAAAGGGTTTAGGGCCAAACATATGATATTTTGAAAGGGCTTTCAAAAAAAATTAGGGTCGAACAGGGCAGGGCTTGCCTCAAAATGTCTGTCCTATGGCCGGCCTTAGGGCCGAGTAGTGAAAGGGCTTTTAGGGCTGAACCGAACCGGCCCTATATTTGGAAAAATTTCCAAATTGCACCAAAATCAACATTGCATTCCAATTGTACACATTTTTTAGATTGGTTTCCCAATTTACACTAGTTTTGTTAGCCGCCGTTGCTAACGGCGTCTTAAAGTTAAGACGCTCTTGTTGAGGGCGTCTTAAGCTGATGTGTATTATTATATGAGTCAGCAGGCTGATGTGGATGATTTGAATTTATTTTTTATTTGGACGCCGTTGCTCACAGCGGCTTAGTTTGATCTATGTTGCGAGCCCTAACTTTTCTCTCTTCTTCGCGCGGCTTATTCCCAAAATCTCCGACCAGCTCCGACTCAGACGCTCCACTCTGCTCCATCTCCGACTGGTCCGCTCCGACCGACTCATCCCAAAATCTCTGATCGGCTCCGACTCGTCCGCTCCGACTCGCTCCGCTCTCTTCCTCTACTCCATCTCCAACTCGTCCGATACACTCTGCTCCTTCAATCTGACTCGTCTGCGCCATCAGTTGGAAAGTTTGTCCTCCGCCATCTCCGGTAAACTCCTTCACTCAATGTTGTATTTCGTATTGTGTTTGAAAATCAGTGTTTGCTTGGTTGCTTGGTTGAAAATCATTTACATTGCTTGCTTGGTTGTTTAGGATTTAGGGATTTTACCTCTTGGTTGAAAATATGTTCCATTGCTTGGTTGGTTGAAAATCAGTGCCATTGCTTGCTTGGTTGTTTTTTGTTTAATGATTTTAGCTCTTGGTTGAAAATCAGTTCCATTGCTTGGTCGATTGAAAATCAGTTCCATTGCTTGCTTGGTTGTTTGGAGTTGTTATCTCGATTTAGTTTTCAACTATACATGTCTCGACTAAGTTGTTGTTTTATTCTATCTTTTTATCAATGGATAGTGATGAAATCGATGAAACGACACTGTCAACTGTAGAAGTATTTGAAATTCCAACACAAGACGAGTTTGATAGAGATTATCTAGAGAGTCTTGATATCGATAGTGAGGAAGGGTATATGGAAGTACCGATCGGCGTTGTTCAAGATAATAACTCCCTTTGGGATTTCCCACCGTTCAATGATGTTTCGGCTTGGATTAACCATCCAGCGATAGACGACCATGGGTCTCACAATGAACAGTTCAATACGAAGGAGCTGCGCAAAGATGGACTATTTTTTAGCAAGGAGTCTCTTATATATGCTTGTCAGAGATATTCCATTAAACAACGTCATGAGTATGGAGTTAGATATTCGGGTACAAAACTATTGCTACTCGAATGTCGCAGAGGCAAGGATAAATGTCAATGGAAATTACGAGCTTCGAAGAAGAAGAAGGAAGGTATGTGGAGAATCACCACATACAGCGGAGATCATACATGTGAGGTTGACATTATCCGCCCTGCCAACGTCCATTTCAACAAACACTTTATTGGAATGGACATAAAAGATTTAATTCGAGAGGATTTGAGATATAGTCCTAAGCAAGTGAGGGAGTTGATGCGATCGAAGTATGGGTACAAGATAAGTTACATAAAAGCTTGGAAAGCGCACCAAAAAGCATTCGTTTATTTATTTTGAGAGTGAGAATAATTGTTCGCAAAATTACCAGCTTATATGGGCGTGCTTAAAGAGACCAATCCCAGTAGTATTGTTTATTGGGACAAATCGACGCTTGATAGTGGCAATGAAAGCGTAAATAGAGTCTTTTGGGCATTCGGTTTGGCTATTGATGGATTCACCCATTGTCGTCCCGCTATTTCTATTGACGCAACTCATTTGAACGGGAAGCGGAAAAGGATTTTAATGATTGCAGTAGCTCTCGATGTGCAAAATGAAATTCTCTCTCTTGGTTATGCATTGGTGGAGAGTGAAAACATTGATAGTTGGAGGTGGTTCATGACGTGCATTCGAAATGGCATCACACAACGAAAAGGATTATGCATTATTTTCGATAGGCACGCGGGAATAATGCGAGTCATGGAAGAAGATGAATGGAAGCCATCGAAGGCTTATCACCGTATTTGCATAAGGCATTTTGCAGCAAATTTCAATATAAAGGCGAAGTGTTTGGCCAAGAAAGCATTACTCACTAGCATTGGCTACGAGAATCAACAAATAAAGTTCTGCAACCGTTTTAAAGAATTGAAAGAATTGGTGAAGGATAACCAAGGTGCTCTGAAATTTCTCGATAAACTTAACGCGGAGAAATGGGCTTTATCTTATGATATTGGGGGTCGAAGATGGGGGTCCATGACCACCAATGTGTCCGAATCTTTTAATCACGTCCTTATGGCGTGTCGTGATTTGCCTATCACCGCTATTGTCCACTTTACATTCAAGCAAGCCAATGCTTGGTTTATCGAGCGTCATGATGCACTGTTGGACCACAACAAGTATTTTGTTCCTAAGATCGAGAGCAAAATCCCTGCAAACTTGGTGAAATCCACACAGTGCAAGGTTCAAATGTTTGACCGGAGTAAAGGTGTAGCAGCGTCTGTTCTTACCAAATCAAAGGAACACGAACATATTGTTTCTATGGAAGATATGACTTGTGGTTGTGGAAAATTGAAACTATTTCACTATCCATGTTGTCACGTTTTAGCGGTGTGCGAAGAAGAGAGAATCTCCATACGTGATTGCGTGGCTACTGAATATAGCACGCAAGCTTGTAACGACACTTGATCATATACATTTAATCCACAGCCGGATATCACACAGTGGAAGGCATATGATGGCCCCAAGCATATCCCCAATAAGCTTTTCAAACGAACCAAGAGAGGAAGGCATCCAACAAAACGAAGACGTAACAAAATGGATGCAAGGCGTGATCCAAGACCCTCACATGTCGAAGCTTCTATTGAACAAGCATTTGCTAGGCCGAAGAGAGTATACAAGTGTTCAATATGCGGCGTTGTAGGTCATACCAAAAAATCTTGTACTTCACCTCGTGTGGTGAATTAGGAAACGACAATGTTCTTTAAGTTTTTACGTGTATCTTTTTGCCAATGCTTCTTGTAAACGACTATTGGAAATTTAAATTCGAATTGTTAAAGTCAATACTTCACAATCTTTTTGCCAATACTTGTTTTTGCCTACATTTCTTTTATAGATACAACTTATGCATATTGTATATTGTGTTACAGATATGCCACGACGTAGTCGTTCAGAGGCGATCCCTGATGTGCCATCTCCAGCAGGGAGCTTGATCGGTTGTAAATGTAGTGATTGTAAAGCAACACAGATCAAACAATTAATCTGAGTGTGACTCAGGTCGAATCCACAGGGAACTAGCTTGCTATTTTCTGTAAATGATTGTTCATATTAGTACTGAATTGGGGGGTTTGAAATAAGAGTGTAGTACAGTAGAGTAAATAAAAGAAACAGTGAAATGATTTATACGGAATTTAAGGTTTGATTTGTTGTTGCATGCAGTTGTTGTTTGGTTGTTTTTCAGAATGATGAAACATTGGGAATCAATGACTTCCCCAGAAACAGACAAATTATAACACAAATTACTGCAGACTCAACTTTCGCTTCTTGCCTAACAGTAGATCTTAATATATGATAGTGAATTATTTCTCTGGGTCATTTGCCTTATTACATGCTCAACTTTCGCTTCTTGCATAATAACAAAACTAGATATACAAATCATCAAGACTCAACTTTCGCTTCTCGCCTATCAGATTTCATCTCATTACATGCATAGACTCAACTTTCGCTTCTCGCCTATCATGCAACTATGTAAACCTACTGTGATATGCTACTGCAAACACAGACAATAGATGCAAACAATTCACATACAAACATTATTGATATCTCGCGAAAATACCAAATACAGGTTGCATGAATTGAACTATTCATATCTAATGTAAAGAAACGAAATCATAATCATATAAAAAGACATGTGTTACAACTGATGATGTTTCTGGGGATCCATTGGATCCCAATAAGCAGACTACTCACTCATGGTGAGTTGATACATAACAACAGCTAAAAATTGAAGTACAAGAGGTTAAGAGAAACCCTGATGATGAACTTCTTTTGTGAATGATGCTGCTGTCGCCAAGTATCTTCTGTGATTTTTCTCTGATTAGGTCTGATGATCGATTATTCACTGATGTGTTCTTTCTATAGTGTTGTTGCCATGACTTTGTGTTTCTCAATGCTGGCTTTTCAATCTTCGATGGCCTCTTTGTGTCCCGATGAAACTCACATTGTTCGATGAATGGAAATAAATGCGCAAGTTCTAGGGTTTTAGAGCAGCTGGCCGAGCGTGTATAAAAGCATTTCAGGTCGGGTAGCCGAGCGTGTATGCGGCCTCTTTTGGTCGGATGGCCGAGCGGTCATTGGGGATGCATGGCCTGGTAGCCGAGCGGCTGTACGAGGGAATGGCCGAGCGTGTGGCCGAGTGTGCGAGTGCATGGCCGAGCGGATGGAGGGCGGATGGCCGGGCGGGTGTCAAGGCATTTTGGTCGGGCAGCCACTCGGGTGGCCGAGCTCTTTTAACTCAATTTAGGTCGGATGGCCCCTCGGAGGTCCGAGCTCTTTTAACGCAATTTATTTTGCTATTTTGCCATTTACTTCTCAAATTGATCTCAAATTGATTTGCCACTGAAACACTAAGTAAAAACATCAAATCTGCGTAATATTATATGCATATGGAGTTCAAAGTATGCGAATTTGTTCATCAAACATCATGCAAATAATCGCTCATCAAAATACCCCACACTTGAACTTTGTTCGTCCCGAACAAACACACATCAAAAGAATCACTCAGAACATCTTAGAACTAAGGAAATAAAATAACAATTAAAACTAGTGAGAGTTTTCAGAATAGGAGTACTCACAAATCCCGTGATACTTGCTCAGTTAGGAATGAACTTTTAAAACAGTGATAAACATAATAACTCATCAGTTTAGGCAGTGCTGCATCAATATCGCTCACTTCAAAACAGACAAAAGATTTCTTCATTTCAATATGATGTTCAGCTTATGCTAATTTGACTCAAATATGCTAGCATTCATTCAGGCTAATCGAAAAGTCAGTTTAGTCAATTGAATCGTCAAGAAGAATTTCACTTACACGAAACTTGTAAATTCTCTTCAAGGCTCACGCAGTAATCTGCAAGGGTCTTTCCTCAAACAATACCTGTGAATATGTTAGTGCACAAAATATGGTACAAAGTCACGATCAAGCAGGGGATTTTTTTTTTTTTTTAAGAAACGACTTTAGTGTAGGATGGTTTCGAAGGGGAAGACCTGGTTCAGGGGATTACCCATATCTACCGCTTCCTAACCTCCGCCATCTACACTTCTCTTTTCTTTTTCTTTTTTTTTTCTTCACTGATGTTTTTTTTTCTTTTTTTCTTTTTCTAACCCCGCACTTGAAATTGACAGTATACCAAAATAATGTGTAGCACAGAAACACAACCACAGTATTTTTGAAGTCACCTAAGAGCCCATCTGAAAAATAAACTTGTTTGCAAAAGTTTGTTCACCATGATTTTTCCAAAGGTCTAAACGAATTCAATATGCTGAACTAAGCTAGCATGAAATCGTCTATTTACATAAACTTTCATATCACAAGAAAATCAGAAATCAGATGCTAACAAATTCATGAGTTCAGAGCAGCAAAGCCGTAGCATCAGAGATTAACATGTTCATCATTCAACGTGTTTTCAGCAAATATTTTGAGCAAGTATCAGGTAAGCACATTCAATCATTTTTCTGCAATTTTTTTTTTTCCAGCACATATAGCAGTCATTAATCAAATATAATCGAATAAACATCAGCCACCCCACACTTAAAACATGCTTAGTCCCTAAGCATTCTAGCATAAAAATTGAGCAAGTAGGGCAGAAAAATATTATTTGATTGATGAAAGTGTAAATTTTTGCAGAAAAAAAAAATGAAGTTGAAGCTCTTACCGGCCTAGTTTAACGTCTTGGCCAAGACGGAGCTGCGCTTAAATGTTGAGATTGTAGGGATTGTAGGTTTATTCGACGTCTTCAAATTTGTAATCCTGGCTTGTATCCGAAATATTCTTTCAGCGTGTGTCCATTCATCCATCTTGACTTGACCTTTCCTGGAAATAGCTTAAGCTTGGACTTGTACAGTAACACTTTTTCTTTAACAAAAAAGTGTTTGGCTCTTAGTTTTCTATCATGCCGTTTTTTTTGAACGTTCCTTGTACAGCTTGTCACTCTTATAGCTCTCCATACGAATTTCTTCTACTTCATGTGAATCTAATATCTGTTTTTCACCTGCAACTTTCATGTCGTAGTTCAGCTTCTTCACTGCTTCGCACTCCGTCAGCATCATAACTGCACCTGCTTCTTTTTCACTGCCTAGTAGCTCATCTTCGAAATTAGGCAGCTCATCGAAATCGTTAGGATCATCATAAGTATCAAGCCAAGCACAGTCTAAAGAGTCCCTAGGTGCTTTCATCATAGATTTCAGAAAGAACTTTGTTTTCTCACTGCCTAAATTCATCTCAATAGTTCCATTACCACAGTCAATGACAGCTTGAACCGTATTCAAAAATGGCCTTCCTAGTATGATTGGAGTTTCATTCTCAACATCCATCTCTAGAACATAGAAGTCAACAGGCACCCAAAGTTCACCAATTTTAATGAGCATGTCCTCTAAAATACCTTTAGGCAACCTAGAGCTTCTATCAGCTAATCTCAGGCTAATGGGTGTCGGTGTTAATTCTCCTACATCAAGCTTTTTGTACAGAGAAAATGGCATCAATGAAATACTAGCACCCAAGTCACATAGAGCATTAGACACATTAACAGGACCTATTGTAATGGGAATACAAAATGCACCAAAATCATTTAACTTTTTAGGCATGGCATGTTGTACAATGGCACTACAATTTGCATCAAGCGTAACATGATCACTGTCTAACTTTTTCTTGTTTGTGACAATATCTTTCAGAAATTTTGCATAACCAGGCATTTGAAGTATTATATCAGTGAATGGCATTGATACCTGAAGGTTGCTAAGAAGTTTAGCAAACCTTTGGATGTGGGAATTGTCGTTCCGCTTTTTCAATCTCGGGGGAAAGGGTATTTTCTCCTTGATCTCATGCTTCCTTTTGTTGATTTCTGTTTCAGCATCTTGTTTCTGCAAAGATTCAAATAAGTTAGCAAAATTTTTAATTGAAGAAGGCTCGTTTACTTGATCGGAGGTGCGCTCGGCGGTGCGAGTGTTTTGCTCGGAGGTCCGACCGGACATGCGGGCTGATAGCTCGGAGGTGCGCTCGGCTACTGGGTCGTGTACCCGCTCGGAGGTGCGAGCGTTTTGCTCGGCTGTGCGATCGTGTACCCGCTCGGACATGAGGTCGGCTGGTAGCTTGTTTGCTCCTTGTAATTCCTTCCCGTTCCTTAAAGTGATAGCATTGATATCCGTTGATTTTACATCGGCTCGAGCTGGTAATTGACTCTGAAATCTAGATGCAGATGCTTGCTGAGCTATTTGATTCTCCAATATTGCATTATGTTTCTGTAGTTCGTTAAGCTTCTGCAATATTTGTTGGCTTTCCTGCTGCTGCTGCTGCATCATCTGCTGACTCTGTTGCTGCTGCTGCATCATCTGTTGTTGTGTAGCTGCAAGCTGTGCAACAATAGAAGATAGGTCAGTCCGATTAGAATTGCTAGACGATGCGACATTACCTGGATGAGTATTTTGAGGTTTGGGAGTAGTGGGTGCAACAGGATTGGCGTTCCATGGTTTCGGGGCTGCATAGTTTGTTTGAGGCATCTGATTGTTCTGATAATTGAAGTATGGTTGACACTGGTAGTTCCTATTAGCTTCATATGCAGGCCTACTGTTGTTGTTGTTGTAGGGTTGATTCCGTATGAAGTTTACATCTTCTTCAGCGTGCATAGGCATGGGTTGCTGAGGAAGGACTGCGGGTGGCGGTGGAACAGCGTATTGGTTGTACTCCATTCCGACTTGTGCTACGCTAGGATTCTGATTCTTCATCAATGTTTCAAACATTGTGGTGAGGCGTTGAATGTCGTCCTTGGTTGCAACAGCACCACTGATGAAGTCTCTATCCTTAGGATAGTTGTTCCGTCCACTGCCAAACTGTAGTGAGTTTGCCGCGAGTTCTTCTATAAGTTGGAAGGCTTCGGTTGGTGGCAGCTTGTTGATGGCACCTTTTCCACTATTATCCATCAGATGTCTGGCTTCCTTATCCATTCCATTGTAGAAGGAATACAGCAGTTGCCAAGGCGAGTTTCCATGATGTGGACACTCCCACAGTAATCTTTTAAATCTTTCATAAGCCTCATGAAAATCCTCGCACATCTTTTGAGTGAATTTGCTGATTGCTTCTCTAAGCTCTTTAGTCTTTGCTGGTGGGAAGAATTGCATCATGAATGCACTGGATAACTGGTCCCAGGTGGTGAAGGTGTTAGGCGGATGGTTCTTGAGCCATTCCTTGGCTCTGTCCCTTAGTGACAAATGGAACAGACGAAGGTACATCGTTTCCAGGTCCACATTAGTTGGCTTGTATGTCGCACAGAAATCCTTGAATTGATCCAGGTGATGATGAGCATTACCAGTCATACCATTGTAGGCATTACTAGTTATCATCTGTATGAGGCCGGACCTCCATTCGATATTTCCTCCTTCAGGCATCTGGATGGGATTTCCTTGAGTATGGGTTGATGGTATCATGAAATCTGCCACAGTAGGCTCCCTCTGCTGAACAGCAACGTTCACCAGATTGTTGTTGTGAATGTTCTCCATCTTTCCTCTACCTTTCCTTCCTCTCTTCGTCTTGTTTCTCGTTTGCATCAACAGACAAAGGAAAGATTAAAAACGAGTACTAAACAGATAGTGTACTAATGTAATAAACAAAAATAATAACAGAAAATAAACAAATGACTAGTTCCCCGGCAACGGCGCCATTTTGATCGGTTGTAAATGTAGTGATTGTAAAGCAACACAGATCAAACAATTAATCTGAGTGTGACTCAGGTCGAATCCACAGGGAACTAGCTTGCTATTTTCTGTAAATGATTGTTCATATTAGTACTGAATTGGGGGTTTGAAATAAGAGTGCAGTACAGTAGAGTAAATAAAAGAAACAGTGAAATGATTTATACGGAATTTAAGGTTTGATTTGTTGTTGCATGCAGTTGTTGTTTGGTTGTTTTTCAGAATGATGAAACATTGGGAATCAATGACTTCCCCAGAAACAGACAAATTATAACACAAATTACTGCAGACTCAACTTTCGCTTCTTGCCTAACAGTAGATCTTAATATATGATAGTGAATTATTTCTCTGGGTCATTTGCCTTATTACATGCTCAACTTTCGCTTCTTGCATAATAACAAAACTAGATATACAAATCATCAAGACTCAACTTTCGCTTCTCGCCTATCAGATTTCATCTCATTACATGCATAGACTCAACTTTCGCTTCTCGCCTATCATGCAACTATGTAAACCTACTGTGATATGCTACTGCAAACACAGACAATAGATGCAAACAATTCACATACAAACATTATTGATATCTCGCGAAAATACCAAATACAGGTTGCATGAATTGAACTATTCATATCTAATGTAAAGAAACGAAATCATAATCATATAAAAAGACATGTGTTACAACTGATGATGTTTCTGGGGATCCATTGGATCCCAATAAGCAGACTACTCACTCATGGTGAGTTGATACATAACAACAGCTAAAAATTGAAGTACAAGAGGTTAAGAGAAACCCTGATGATGAACTTCTTTTGTGAATGATGCTGCTGTCGCCAAGTATCTTCTGTGATTTTTCTCTGATTAGGTCTGATGATCGATTATTCACTGATGTGTTCTTTCTATAGTGTTGTTGCCATGACTTTGTGTTTCTCAATGCTGGCTTTTCAATCTTCGATGGCCTCTTTGTGTCCCGATGAAACTTACATTGTTCGATGAATGGAAATAAATGCGCAAGTTCTAGGGTTTTAGAGCAGCTGGCCGAGCGTGTATAAAAGCATTTCAGGTCGGGTAGCCGAGCGTGTATGCGGCCTCTTTTGGTCGGATGGCCGAGCGGTCATTGGGGATGCATGGCCTGGTAGCCGAGCGGCTGTACGAGGGAATGGCCGAGCGTGTGGCCGAGTGTGCGAGTGCATGGCCGAGCGGATGGAGGGCGGATGGCCGGGCGGGTGTCAAGGCATTTTGGTCGGGCAGCCACTCGGGTGGCCGAGCTCTTTTAACTCAATTTAGGTCGGATGGCCCCTCGGAGGTCCGAGCTCTTTTAACGCAATTTATTTTGCTATTTTGCCATTTACTTCTCAAATTGATCTCAAATTGATTTGCCACTGAAACACTAAGTAAAAACATCAAATCTGCGTAATATTATATGCATATGGAGTTCAAAGTATGCGAATTTGTTCATCAAACATCATGCAAATAATCGCTCATCAGAGCTCAGATGAAGATGGTACATTTTTACCGGACGTGACCCACCTACTTCATCCAGGTCCCATGTCCGGCACGCTGTTGTACAAGCAGGACACTCATCGATCTAAGATGATCTGGGAAACACCGGCGGTTAGTTAAATTCTTAAATTAAATGTCATGTCATTTTTAATGCATTATGAATTAATTTCATATCAATTCTTAAACTGTATATTCTACTGTGCAGGACTCGAATGTGTTAACAGTTCGTCACCGTGGCATTGACTAGGATGCAGACGAGCGTATATTACCTTACATCATTCAGGCGGGTTTCGGACCATGGTATTACATGCAAAACTACGAGGTTGACTGGTCATTTATGACAGCGTTAATGGAGAGGTGGCATCCCAAGACGCACACATTTCATCTACGTAATGGGGAGATGACGATCACCTTAGAGGATGTCGGTATCCTGACTGGACTCCCGATAGAGGGTAGAGCGGTGACTACGCAGTAGGAGGTTGGAGATTATAGGCCTCTGTGTCATCAGTTGTTAGGAGTGATCCCGCACGGGAAGAGACCTACCACCGTTAGACGTACGTGGCTCAGAGAGCATATATGCAGATCGTGCCAGCAGATGCCACGAACGTAGAGGTTCAGAGATATGCGAGGGCGTACATTCTTGCCATGTTGGGGTCATCACTCTTTTCGGATTCTTCAGGAAGTGAGATATCCCTCAACTTTCTACCACTGCTCGCGGAACTCGACTATCTTTCGAGCTATAGTTGGGGTGGTGCTGTGTTAGCATACCTCTACCGTAGTTTGTGCAATGCATACGAATCGAAGGCGACGCAACTTAGCATGTGTGCCATTCTCCTTCAGCTATGGGCTTGGGAGCATATGATTACCGGTAGACCGAGGAGGCTTGCTCAGTCAGCTCAACCTCCCGGTTCAGATATTGATCCTGCACGGCTTCCTGCATTAGGATACAAGTAAGTGAATTGTCATTTAGTTAAATGTTTATAATTAACTCTTTCCAAACATGTCTAACTATTATTTTTTACATTTGTAGATGGAAGGTGCCCAAGTCATTCATGCATACATCTCATCATGTGTTGATGTTGTATCGTGATTTGTTGGATCGACAAAAAGCCAATGATGTCGTATGGACTCCGTATATGGATGCGATATTGGCCCCGCTTAATCCCATATGTTTAGATGGTAGAGAGTCATGGAGGGCAGAGGTTCCACTCATATGTTTCCATATAGCTAAGTGGCACTATCCATCTCGAGTTCTTCGCCAGTTTGGATGGGGACAGCCGGAACCAGCTTTGCCACATGCAAGTCATAAAGAGATGCACACGCATATCCAAAGAACTACGCACCTTGTCGATGATGTAATGCAAGGTTACATACATCTTTGGGATAATCGTGCAGCGCACATCGTTAACGGTGAGGTAGACACGGACGGATCATATCTTGAACCGTACTACTCATGGTACAGTACCATCACACGGAAGCGTATTCAACCACCTTTGAATACACCCGAGCTGTATCGTCCATCAGGACATGAGCATTATCTGCTGGTAAGTATCCTAACTGCTCATATTATAAGTGTTCATTTTTATGAAATGTGTAACTAAATGCACTTTAATGATTCATATAGGTCGCGTCATTAGTGCGCACTTGCAAGATGAGTGCCAGTATGTTCTTTAAGACGACCGACAAAGAAGTTAAAGGACAACTACATGATATGTTCCATGCTACCCGTGTTGACTTGTTAAAAATTAGAGAGGGTCGAGCATTAGATGTTGATGTCACACAGATTCATCTACTTAGTGGTATAATTTGTCTATTCTTAATTTTGAATCTTTATTTCATGCATCTTAATTCTAACTGACTATTTTCAATTTAATGTAGATTCAGATGAAGACATTGACTTGCCACTTGATACTTTTGATGTTGGTCCTTCTCATGTGACTCAAGCAGAGTCACAAAGGAGTCCATTGAGGAGGGTGTCGACACGAGCTAGAAAGACAACACAGCGTTTCACTCCAGGCGTTTATCGTTGATGTATTTTGATGTATTTTGATACATGTTGTCATGTTCTTTTTATCACCTCACTTATGTTTGATGGGGAATTCGGTGTACCGTTGATAGCTTGTGCGGGTTTTTGTAAGTTCAGTGGATTTTGTGTAGGTTTTTGTATGTTCAGTGGATTTTGTGCAGGTTTAGTGGATTTTGAATTGAAATAATATTAACATGCCAAAAATTCAGGCTAAGTCTTGACCTAAAACCATTAAAACGCCATTGCTCACAGCGTCTTAATATTAAAACGCTGTTAGTGGCAGCGGCTTAGTCATGTAATCACACAACCCACAAGCCAACCCCACTGAGATTCAAAACCATTAAAACGCCGTTGCTCACAGAGTCCTAATATTAAAACGCTGTTAGTAGCAGCGGCTTAGTCCTGTAATAAACAATCAAAAAACCAACCCCTCTGAGAGATTGCAATCCATTAAAACGCTCTTACGTAGAGCGGCTTAGTTTTGGTCGCTGTTTGCAACAGCGGCTAATGCCTTCTTGGCAACATTATGCCACCATGTCTGGTATTTGGGGCGTGAAAGACCACCTGAGATTAAGACGCCCTCAACAAGAGCGTCTTAACATTAAGACGCCGTTAGTAACGGCGGCTTACAAAACTAGTGTAAATTGGGAAACCAATCTAAAAAGTGTGTACAATGGGAATACAATCTCAATTTAAGTGTAATTTGGAAAATTGTCCCCTATATTTCAGGGCCAAAGTTAGGGCTGGACTTATAAAATCATTTATTTAGCATATCAATTTTATTTTAATTAAGCACATCAATAAAAAATTACAAAGTCGCAAAAACATACATATTTTAATAATATTAATATAAGGTGAATAGATTATTACAATTAATTGTAAAAACATACATACTATAAAATTAATACATATGTTAAATTATATTATTTGAAAATTATACATAAAAATGTACTTAATTGACTAGTATATTATAATTTGATTTATTGAAAGTAAAATATGAAAGGGTTTATCGATAGGGCTTTTTTAGGTCGGGCCGAGTAGAGCATTGTTAGTTCGTAATTAGGTCGAGCTTTTTTAGGGCGGACATGGCCGGACCTTTTTATGTCATAGTTAGGTCGGGCTCGAGGGCCGAACAGGGCTTCGAAATCACGGCCTTTGTTCGACTTTCAGTCTTTAGGGCTTAGGGCTCGAGGGCTTAAACTCATGGTCGGGCCGGCCCTAGGGCTCATAGGTCGTAGGGCTTTGTTTAGGGCTTTTGAGCCCTAGGGCCAAATGTTGACCCCTAATAAAATTAGTAAATTTTACCTCTTATTCAAATGTTCAACTTTTGTATTTTCAAAGATGTATAAAGTGAAATATCAAAGTCATCAAGTTTGGTTTTGTTAGTGGGACACAAATCCTGAAAGACTTTCACATGCTAACTCTTAGATAGTGTTTATTTTTTATTTATTTTCTTGATCAAGATGCCAAATACAGGGGATACAACCGCCCTAAAAAGGGCCCAACAAAGATCGGTCGACTGGCCGAAGCAGACGACACTAAAATGCAGATTACGACCGATGGGCCCTAATAAACATGTGCCAAACAGAGCTGGCTAAACATCCGACCTAAGCCGACAGGTTCCGGCCGAAACCGACACATCTGGCCGAAGCCAACAGGTACAGCATATCCGGTCAAAGCCGACACCTTGACCAAACTAACTAAACGAAACTAAAGATAACTAATGCTAAACTAACATCCAAAACAGTCACCGGCATGTCAGCCGAAAGCTTCAAAGTTGGACCAAGCCGAGACCTCAGCCATCAAGGAAAACATCCGCCACCCTCCAGTAGATCCAATCCACGCCGCCGACCGCACCACCCTGCCGCCATACCAACCGCCCTCCACCGCCTGGCTACACCCACGCGCCAACCGTCGAAGAGATAAGTCCCGCCGAACCCGACAGCCACTTTCGCACGAACCGTCCATCGGAGCAAGAGCAGATCTGACCTCCAACAAGCAGTCAACGCCACCCGCCCAAACAACCGCCCACCTGCAACCACCGTCGCACCTCCACATCAACCTCGACGAGGAAGAAACACCACCGAACGGAAACAGAGCCAACCCCAACGGCCATCCCACACCACCCATACGGCCTCAGCGAACAAAAAACGGTCCAGGAATGAAGCCCCCAGCCCCGTCGGTGGGCGAAATCGAAAAGCTTCGGTCTTCTTCTACAAGTTTCGGGAGAGAGCTAGGGTAGAGGAGATAGATAGTGTTTATTTGAAAATATTTTTTAGCTAGGCAAGTGTACCAATTCAACCATCATTTAGTTGGTGTATTTATTTGAATTTAGATTAAAGTGTAATATATTGGATAACATTTTTGGTCACCAACTACAGAAAGTTCAATTCAATGTCACAACATAGAAGTCATAGAGGAGCGCTCAAATGAGGCAGACAAAATAAGAATGAGACAGTAAGGCACGATCTCAACTACACATCTAACCCCTCCGTGCATTTGTGGCGCGCCACGTGTCCAAATAGTAAACCCACTACCAACAGTAGTGTGAACACAAAATGGCGGCTGTGAACGTGGCTTCACCACGTGTCACAATAAGTTGCTCAAATCGTGCCTCACGTGCCTCATTCTTATTTACATGCCTCAACCGAGCGCTCCCCAATAGTATTAAACACTTATTAACTTTTCGGTTACTGTGTAAATATAATTTGCTTATTTATATTTAATAGTAGTATTGGGCTTGCCATATATTTTTGGTACGCGTGGCTGGCTGTGATTGAGTGATCAAAAAGGAAATTTGAATTGACGGATCATAAATAATGTCAGTGCATTTTAATTGCAACGTGCGCTTTCAATGTATTTAAGGATGCCGGTTAATTGTGAGATATTTGATCAAATAAAAATTATATTTAAATATAAAAATTATAAATTATTTTAAAATTTTGATATGTGACACTCTCGATCAATTATAATTTACGCATTTTTGATAAATAAATATTTTAAAAAGGACTTATTTAAAAATATATAATATATTTGAGGGTATAAACGTTCGAAAAAATAATGTTAAGTCCGAACATTAACAAATTACTCTTAACATTATCAAAAACTCTGAAAAATAACTCTGAACATTATCAAATAACTCTGAAAAATAATTGTATACATTACCAAATAACTCTGAACTTTATCAAATAACTCTGAAGGATAACTCTGAACATTACCAAATAATTCTGAACATTATCAAATAACTCTGACCATTATCAAATAACTCTGAACATTACCAAATAATTCTGAACATTATCAAATAACTCTGAACTTTATGCTTTAAAATTGAAATAAACTTAATTAATTGCGAAAACGCCAAACGACTTGTCACTCCGTGTTGGATTACGAAATTTCGACAATTATGTCATGTATCAACTTTTGAGGAGGTTTATAGTTTTTTATAAATAAATAGAGTTTTTACCCGATCTTTATCCCAATTATACTACTTTGAGTTTTGAGTAGGCTTCTCAGCAACTGATATATTGAGGTAGTTGCTAGTGCGTACCGGAGGACTTCATTTTTTTGGGTAAATTACAAAATTATTATTTGGACTATCGCCTCATTTCGAATTAAGTACCGGACTTTTCTAATTTTCAATTTAATGACTTCTGCATCAATTTTCATACTTTTTGTTTCCGAATTTGAGTTTCGGGGAACTTTTAAGGTTTAAAACTTTGTAAATTTGATAATGTGGTTAACTTAATTTGGTAGAATTTATTTTTATTGTGGGCGGTGATATGATTAATAGGATGGAACATGTGCAAATTGTAGCAAAAGTTATTTAACTGAAAATTAAAAAAAAAACTAATACCGAATTTGAAATGAGACTGTAATCCATGTCCTATTTTTGTAATTTACCTTCTCTTTTTTTTGTGCAGTCAAATAATTTATAGCAATAAAAAATGATGCTCTTAATGGTTGCCAACACCACATTTATGATCTGTCTCAAAACGATGTTATATCCTAAGAATGAATCTTGATTTACAGGCAAAATAAAGAGAGATGTGACCATATCATTTTGGCTACTTCTAAAGTACTGTTTTTGTCGTCTCCCACCTTAAATGTCGAGAGGTGGGTCGATTACATACACCCTTTCGGATCGGATCGGATTGACATCACTACAAACCAAATGCGACAAACTTGAAAGCAAACTCGGCATGCACAATAGTAATTAGACTGTATATGGCGACTTTTAATTGAATGTAATTTAATTTTTAAATATTTATATCTGATTTATTTATTGATTTCTCTTTTTTTTTTGGAATATAAAATATGGCATACAATGACCACACCGCGAAACAAACAACCCCCAATCAATACCTAATACATAAAGTGAAACTATTGAACCTGGGGAGATACATAAAGTAGAATAACAATAACAAAACAGTGAACCGTCAAGCACTGAACAATAACGACCAACAATCCAAATGAATCGTGCAAGACTAGCCAAACCATCTGCTGCTGTATTCCCTTTACGCACGAAATGCTCCAAGGACCCGTCCATACCAAAGCGGCTCACACAGAAGAAGTAGCCTAGCATGCAACTTCCAAGAACCAATTAAGCTCGGGCCACATTTCCATCAAAGAAAACCTTCATGACTGAAGCCTTGCACTCCAGTCGCAAACATCCGTTCGGCTTCATCCCAAAGCACACACACTAGCACTAGAACAGGCATAAAGAGGAATTTAAGCTAGGAAACACCGTCTAGCTGGGAGGAAAAGGAAAACAGCAAACCCTCATAAGCGAAATCGCTTAGAGAAAAACTAGCGTGTTTACAAATATAAACACAAAAAGTAAACTACACTACAGCCCCCAACCCGCCCAATCACCCACCACCACCACCATCACCATCACCACACACCATGAACCTACCAACTCCGCCACCACTCCCGAGGCCCGCAACCGTAAGGGAGAAGATAGGAGGGAAGCATGATGGGGCGCGTCAGTGAGGAGTAGAAGGAGAAAGGAAGAGATATTTGATTTATTGATTGATTTCATATTAGGTAACTTTTGACTCTGTTATGCTTGATTCAATTTGTACAAATTTTATTATATTATCAATAACAACATAGACATTTAAAATAAAATTATGCGAACGAAATGAGGCATTATAATTAAATGATTCTTTTTTTCTTTTTTTAAATTGAAAGGCCTCTAAAACTCTCAATGTTGAACAGAAAATGTGCACATTGATCGTCCAAAAATAGGTATATTAAAAATAAGAGTGAGACAAGAGTGTCGTCTAGCGGAAGAATTCCAATCTTGAGGGTTCAAGCCCCACTCATGGCACTTTTCTCATAATTTTGTAAGAATTTTCTATTCGTCTCAGATGATTTCGGATCCGATCGAGATGTCTTAATAGAGCTTCAGATATCAATATAAGCGCTCGGTTGAGAACCCTTAAAAATTTGAGAACTCAAATCTCACCATTAGATCATGATGCATCTTTGAATCTGCATGTGACATAGGTCCAAAAAGCTCAAAAAAGTAGCTTTGACTTTGCATTAAATGCATCTTAGAAAATGCACATGGGACACGTGTCACCACCAAAATGCATCTTATAAAATGCATCTTGCATTTTGGATGGTGAATACTGGGGTCTTAAGTTCTCGAAATTGAAAGGGGTTCTTATTTGAGCGCTCCTATATCAAATGAGAACCACTGTTTAAGTTGAGAACAGACGAACTTTTGGCTTTTTTCCATGAACTTTAGGGAGTTCGTCACGAACTTGTTTAAAAACACCGATGCTTTTTTTAAGGAGAGTTCGTGACGAACTCCCTAAAGTTAATGGGAAAAAACCTAAAGTTCGTTTGTTCTCAGTTTTCAACTCAAACAGTGATTCTCACCCGAATCTGACCATATATATGGGTTGTTATATATCCTATTATCAAAAAATAAAAAAGAGTGAGACAATAATTTGATAAATTTATTAAGTGAAGTTGAACAAACAATAACCATGCATGTGGACAATGGCAGCATGTGTCGGGTAAGCGCACCATGTCCCGACCACACACGTTCACATTTTATAAACAATATGGCAATATGCCTCTTCCAAACCAAGCCTGGTCTTGCCAAGCTCTTGTCTCTGTCTTGCCCCCGTCAACTCTCTGAACACGTATAATAATTATAATAACCTCTAAATAATTTTGTTATTAATTAATCCCTTTCTCCAATTTTCCTGGTATGCAGGTTCAATCTGATTTATTTAATTTTAGTTGTGTACTTTGTACATTACAAAGTGGTAATAGTTAATTAGTCTTACATCATTATTCAATCAAATTATTTAGATGCTTATTGTGTTTGTTTATTTATACTTCGACTTCCATGTTATTGCCACTCGAAGACTACATCATTGCTAGTTTAATTAAACTCTTGGATCGTGTTTTTATATTTGATTTGAGGAGAATGATGGGATAATAATATGTTTGGATTGCACAAAATTGGTGGGTAAAAAAAAAGTAAAATGGAAGTTGATTACTAGATAATTTCACTATGAAAATTCATGGAAAATTTTCTACTCTTTGTATTGTTCTGTTTTAATTTTTGATGATAAATAAAATAAAATAGCTAGATTTTATGCACATAAAAAAATCCATCTCTTACACACCATTTGATTCTTGACATTTTTTTGAGGGAATGAAAACATGTTGGAGGAAAAGGAAGCTTAATTTTTAGGGAAAAGTAAACATTGGTGCCTTAAACTATCGACATTTTCCAATTGAAGGTCCAAACTATTGATTTTTTCAATCAGGGGCAAAATAAAAAATAAATTGACAAATTTTTGAACACCGAACACTGTAGCTACATCGTGATTAAATTGTGAACTCAACCATGTGAACCCCGTTGAAAATCACCCGACAATTTCACCATGAACTCTTAACGTATTAAATTCGATCTTTATTCTTTAAGCCCAATAGACCTTTTTATGAGTCGTTATTAACGGGATTCACATAATTGAATTAGCAATTTAATCACGGTGTAGCTACGGTGCTCATTGTTCAAAAATTTGTCAATTTAATTTCTATTTTGCCCTTGATTGGAAAAATCAATAGTTTGGACCTTCAATTGGAAAATGTCGATAGTTCAGGGCACCAATGTGTACTTTTCCCTAATTTTTATTTACCATGAAAATTGAAATAAAATAAAATCATACAATTTTTTATGAGAAAATTACTATGAACAATTGGAATATATGCATCGTAATTAAGTACTAACCGAAAATTCTAATCAATAATGGTCACACAAATTTATTTTGTTGGATTTTGTTTCTTTATTATTTTATTGGCTTTTGTTTCTTTTTATTGCTTCATTAGCCTTTATTTCATTTGTTATTTCATTTGCTTCTCTTTGACCCACAAATTTTCGGTTGTATCATCGAATAGTATCTTAAGACTTCAATGGTGATAAGAAATTCTGAAGCTATGTGAGTCCGAATTTTAAATAAGAAAAAAAGTTTGATATGAGACCAGTGCATAAGTAGACCAAATAATGTCAAAATGTATTAATTTTATATCCAAATGTATTGAATTCATCAATAAAGAAATTGTAATCGAAATGGTTTCTTTTTGTCTTCCAAAACTTAAATAAACTGTATCAAATAATCTATGTTTAGATGTGGATGTTGCCAACAAGGTGGTGGTTGAGTTGGTAGAACACTTGCCTTGCAATAGCAAGGTCAAGGGTTCGAATCCCACCGTGACATTTTGTGCTTTTCGTCCCGCCTATGCATGGAAGTATTGTTACTCCCTCGTATAGGTGTATTTGTTTTTTTGGGTGCAATAAGTGTATTTGTGTAGTGCTTAATCTATAAGAGATGTAAACCCACAATAAATAAATAAATAAAAAGATGTGGATGTTGGAACAATTGGACCGGTATAAAATGATACGCATAACAACTTCATATATATCGAGAAAAGACATCACCTACAAAAGCTCTTTCACTATAAAATCGACTTTTACTGTTTTTGATGGCCAAGGTAATTGCTTAAGTGACTTATCCATGATGTCTTATCCATGATGTCTTGCTTCCTAATGATTGTTATGATCAATAAAGTGCGCGACATTATATTGGAGTGGAGGCATATGTGTGAAATTTGTTAGGATTACACATAATCGAATTTTATAATACTGATAATAATAATAAAAAGAATTCAAATACCCATAAAAAGATCCCCAAGTTTTCTTGCCATTAGAATCCCATATAAACTTTTATTATATATTTATTTTTGTGACTGTCGTGAATGGTGCACTTGAAGAAATGTAAGTGAGGAGAAGAATTGTTATATTATATTGTATTACTAAACCATGACTCTCAAGCCTAAACTTTTGAGTCAATATGGGGAGATAATTCCATATGAGTTAGCAATTTCAACATGGTATCAGAGTCGGCGTTACGATCTGGGCTAGTTGTGAAGGATGTGGGACACATGCGGAAATGTCAATGCCAAAGTGAGTGCTCGTTTGAAGATACCTCAATCGTTTGGTGGGTTGGACCTGGATTATCCTATAAAGGGGAGTTGCAATGTATGAGGGAGTCGCAAAGGCGCACCTACGGTGGGTTGGACCCTAATGAAGGGGAGCGTGGAGCACCCCTAGTGGAGAAGGGCTTTCACATACGCACCTACGTTTGACTACAAGTAATGTAGCGGTGTTTAATTGAGGGGAAGCATGCACAATTTCTCCAATTGAGGGGAGATTGTTGGGAATGGTGCACTTGAATAAATTGTCCAACATTGCTAAGTAATGAGAATAATTGATATCTTACATTGGATTACTAAATCATGACTCTGAAGCATAAGTTTTTGAATCAATATGAGGAGATAGTTCCATATGAGTTAGCAATTTCAATAGTCACGATGGGATATTCAACGTGAACACATCTCAACTATATTTTCAGCAATCCGTGTTCAATTCATCAATTGTGTAATATACTATCAAAAAAATTGTGTAATATATTTGTGGCGCGTGAGGCACGATCTCAACTAGTAAAGTGAGGCACGATCTCAGCCTCACATCTAACCCCCGTGCATTTGTGGCGCGCCACGTGGCAAATAGTAAAACCCACTACTTTGTAGTGTGAACGCAAACGGTGGCTATCACGTGCGTCCGATCAACGACTCGGATCGTACCTCACTGCATCATTCTATCAACTCTGCTTCAACCGAGTGCTCTCCATCATTTCTATAATTATATTTGATAAGGAACTAATTAATATTTTTGTGTCACAAATCATCATCATACGGTAGCCCGTAGCCGGTAGGTGTACGCACATGAACGGGTTTTTTTTTTTCTAAATATGGTGGTGTCATAATAAATAATTAAGATGCTTCTCTATGTATCATCTCCCCAAATGAGTATGCATACACATAAACTAATTAGTTTGATTAATCTAATGTTCGAGTCCTTTTAGCCAACTTGTAAGTACATGTGTATCAAATGATGAGATTATATTCTTTCTTCCAACTAAGCAAATTCTCCATTCTCATTAATTATTACCTTGAGTTTTTTTTAAAACACTTGTTCACAATAATGATAAACAAAAAAAATGACAAAACATATTTTTATCATATTCCTGTCATTATTTTCCATTTAGTTCCTTAACTTCGACTACATCAGGAATCATAGTCAAGTTTTGGAGAATGAATTCTAATTCCTTAATTTCGACAATATCAGGAATCAAAATCAAGTTTTGGAGAATGAATTCTTATGACGATATCTCTTATCACATTAAATGAGACACGACAAAGGTTGAAGCTCCCCAACACATTTACAATTATATCATGCAAATAAAGTATCGCTACCAAATGGAATCGCTCATAATCATAACTGACCAAGAAGCCTAATAAATTAAAGGCATACCTTATACTTAATATGTGAACCTAATTATTGAATATAACATGATATGAAAGGTGTCAATCTATATGCAGCTGGGGATTATGATGTTTCTCTGATGCTGTCGTCCCATGCACTAATGAAATAAGGTCGAGAGAAAGGATTCATATCCTTTGCAATCATGTATTTACAGTCATTTAAAAATGACGTAATTTTGATAAAACAAAATCAAATCTACGACGTTTTATTTATATAATCCTTAAATTGAAAATTGAATAATTTTCAAAACTTCGTCGTTTCGATTTAAAACTATGCAGTTTTTCTCAAAATACACTAAACTATGTTGTTTCGTCAAATTGATATTGATAGCTTGGCTGCACGAGATTTTATTCCTCGAGAAACATGAAATGTCATTGAAGTGTGCATCCAAAAATATAGTTGGCCAAACACATCATTTATATTCGTTACGATAAGTGGATTTCAATTGGACTTGTTCGATTCAATTTAGAGCCGTCATGTTGAAATATTAATTTCAATTATTTAGTTTATCATTTCATTAAATACTTACATTAAGCATTTAATTTTTTTTGTTTGATAATGGGTGGATATAAGAACTCAGAACATTACAAGTATACACGTGTAAGGCGGAACAAGGAAAAGGAATGGAGAAATTTATAGGAAAATTGGTGGCCCCATGACTCGAACTCAGGACGTAAGGATCCAATCATCTTAATATGAATCCATAGCTAACAGGCCATCGGCATGTTGACATTAAGTATTGGACCCTTGTGTTTTGATGATAACAAACACTTAGCTAATATTTGACTTGAGTATGCAGAAATCACAAATCTATCTAAAGGTCCAGACTATCCGAGAGAAACGTGACTGGACATCCCTGAGAGAGCTTGGCGCTGCGAGGGAGATGAGATCTGCGTGAGGGACGAGACCAGCACCGACATTGTGCTTGGATCAGATCAGCGAAGATATACGAAATGGATACAAAATTTGGAAGTTACTCGAGAAACGCTCTGAAGATATACGAACTTGACACGAGTTAATGAGCAATATATATTCAAGATATGAGATGGATATATACGATATGGATATATACGAGCTGGATATATACGAGCTGCAAGATAGAGATCGGATCTTGGATGAAGATTAGATCTGCTGATTGAAGGTCGACTATAAAAGCAAGAGCAACTCGACAAACTAAAGCTCGACTTTTTGGAGAGTGCAAACGGAGATTGGAAGCTGCGTTCAATTCCGGTGGTCGACAGAGTGCTCGCTGTGTGCGTCGAAAGTAAGATCTGTTATTTGGTATTCGAATTGAGTAGAATCGGTTTACTGTCACTGAGTGAGACAGATTGTAACATTCTACAAGCATATTCGTCAAGTATAACATTGATTTTGAAGCCCTTCTGGAAAGTTTTCAGGAGGTAAGTGGTTTTCAGCCTGTTGCACGAATGCAATAAGGTTTCCACTTTAAAACTGCGAGTACTTACTTTCTGCACCTTATTTCATGCACTTAAGTTATTTTCCGCTGCTATCTTTCTGAGAGATACCACACAGTGATCTCTCACGCAGAAGGCTGATCTAACGATCCAACATTAAGCATTTGATCTTAAGCTTGTAAATTAATCTACAATTTGATTCTTATATTTAAATTTTATTGAAAATTCGGACTATAATAAAGATCCAAATTAGACAAGGGGCGCCTTTCAAAAAAAAGTAGACATAGGGGCGTGACGTAGGGAACACGGAAGAGTTATTGGGCCTGATTGCCCCAAAAGAATGCAAATAACCACGACACTGACACTGACAGTCCAACAAACTTCATTGTGGGCCCAAATTCAAAATAAGCCTAGTGAAATTTTTGATACCCAAGCCTTTGGACTTTGTGGCCCTCTCCATCCCCATCATTTAATATTCATTTATTACCTATTTTCCTCTGTAGTTTTATTCATTTTTATTTTTCAAGCGATACGTTTATCTTTTTTCTTAAATATTATCCCATGAGCGGTTAATATTACATGAGAACTAAGAATTTTTATAGTTCGTCCATCTTGCTTGATCTACGGTCCAAATTAATCTGATTAAATTAAAAATCGTTTATTAAATACTAACAACGGCATAATAGTCATAGTGGGTCCAAATCACCAGGCATGTGATTTCACTCTCTGCGTTTAATTTCGCATCCAATTCTCAGTGGGTTTGCGGATTCGAAGTGTTAATGATGATTTATGGGAAAATTTCCTAATTTGCTCAAAATTGAATTTTGAGTTCCTTTTTACTCAATTTTCAATTTTCATTTCAATTTTTACTAATTTTCTAAGACGTCGTTGCCAACGGCGATTTACTCAGTCTTAGGTTTAGGCCGCTATTGGGATCGACGGTTTATATTTTTTGGCATATTTGAGCCTAAAAATACTGAGTCAACCAACTGATCTGACAATTTATATTAAGACGATGTATGTAACAGCGCCTGATAAGTCGATTTCTCGACTATCTTTCTCCTCTTTTTACTAGATGTTTTGACTCGTTCCAAGTTTCTTTCGATGTCATTTAACCCTCGTGCTTATTATTTCAGGTGAGAAACCGATTTTATGGTTCTCGGACTTAAGAGTATCAATTCTCGAAGAAAATTGAAGTTTCAGACCAAAATGAAGATATCTCATGCAAAGTGAATGGAGCTCGCCCGAGCCAAAGGGAGCTCGACCGAGCGTGCATATGCCCAAAGCTCTCTTCCGAAATAAGCTCGACCGAGCATAGACACGCTCGCCCGATTCTCAGCGCCTTGGAACAAGATCAAGATGGCTTAAGGAATTTCACACCCGAGCTCGGTGAAGCTCGACCGAGCCCTCTCCCTTCCACCCATTCTAGCTCGCTCGAGCTATCTGGAGCTCGCCCGGATCCCTCGGCATTCACCTCACCTGCTCAAGAACGAGAGCGCCCGTGCTCGGGGAAGCTCGACCGAGCTTCTCCACAAGGATACACACTGTCAAATTTAGCTCGACCCAGCATGAAGTGGCTCGCCCGGGTCTCCCAGCCTTCATCTCATCTGTCCAAGCACAAAAGTGCCTGAGCCCCAAAAGGCCCGACCGAGCCTCAACCCATACTTGTTCCCCTGCACGGAGCTCGCCCGAGCTTCATGAAAAGACTGGATTTTTAAGATCGACTATAAATAGAAAGATTGAGTTTTTGGCACAATCATCAAGGGTTTTTGGGAGAAGACAAGGGTTTTTGAAGATCATCACATCAAGTTAAAGCACTCCAAGGATATAGGGGGATTCTTCATCCTAATTCCTGACTCGTCTTTGTGTTTTCTTCTTCATCCTTGTAACAACACTATTATTGTTTATCTATGAACATGAGTAGTGAGTAGTCTCCTTAGATTTTAGGGGTCTATGGACCTCCTTGGTGTGTAGAACTCTATTATCTATTGATTACATGTATGAATGAAGCTTTTGTTATGGTTGTGAATCTACTTGGATACAATGTCAACTTTATGCCCTCTAAGTGTTTGATAAAATGCCTAGGTGGTCTAGAAATATGAATTTGAAGTTGAGTGTTTGAGAAAATGTGACTAAGAGTTCTAGAATGAGAGTGGATTCACCCTTGATAGGTGGTGATCACTAGTGTGACACATTCTAACATTGAGATAGGCTAGAGCGTAATAAATTCACATGACTTGATCTTGCAACGAGAGTTGATGATTGGGGAGTGTGAGCTACGAGAGTCAAAAATATCGAGAGATTGAGACTCACGTGCGAGGTGCTTCTTCCTTAAATCAAGTAAAAACATCGAGAGATTGAATTTGGTTTAATAGACGCACGCCTTAATCTAACCCTTACATTGCTCGTTCTTGCATGAAATTGAGCATATTAAGAGTCTAGTGCACCAAGGAGGGAAGTAGTACCCTAGAAACGCCTTTTAAACCTTTGAAAACACCCTTTTCCACTTCATTTTTATTAATCATTTCATGGTAATTGATAATCACATTTCAAACAATCGTTTAGGAAGTAGACTTATCGGAGTGAAATTGAAATAGTGATCTTAAGTTTAAATTTGCTCATTGGACGACCCGGTACTTACCGATTTATAAATTGTTTTTGACAAGTATTTACACTTTCGATCACATCCATTGGAGTGTGCCAAAAAAACTGCACGCCAGCGCCTTAGGGCACACCGAAATCCTCTCCGACTGATGCAGCTTCGTTTCGTAAGCTTAATACACAGCTACGAATTCGATCATTCGCAAGCATTCTTGAGGCTCTCCTCATTCACCGCGAGATCGACTCCTCTTCAATTCTTCATTCCCCAGATCCGATCTCTCCCTCCCCATTATCTTCTGCCTCGATCGAAACCCCAGAAGCTTGCTCCATTACGGTAATCTCCGCAACCCAATTTATCTCGATCCGACTTCAATCACTTGTTATTTTTTTAAAAAATCGAATCACTGTTTCATGGACCGCAACAGGAGGAAGCATCGCAACGGGAATGAAATTGAACAAAACCCGAATGTATTGTGCCCTAAGACGCTGTTCCTAAAATCGTCATATGTTAAATTACCACATCAGCGAGTTGAGTCAACAATCTATATAGCAAAAGTGTCATGAGGATTAAAGCACTTGGCCACAGTGACTTAATGTTAAAACGCCTTGCTTACGGCGTCTTAGAAAAATAGTGTAAATTGGAAAACCAAATTTGGAGTTTGAATAGAAAAGAAACTGAAATTTCGATTTTGAGTAAATTTGGAAATTTTCTTGATTTATGTGGTTGCTTGTGTGTGAATTGAATGATATATGGAGAGTTTGTTTTTCCCAGATTTTGGGATTTTTCGTTGTTGTGATTTAGGTTTTGCTTTGTGCAGTTTACGAAGTGCAATAGAGCCGAAACAACGTTATCGCTACTTCGAAAGAAAAGAAGAATGTATATGATGTTGTCCATATGCCAGATATAGATAGGTTTAAGCTTCTCGAGCATATCGGGTAGAAATTTCGTAAACTTACAAGAATAAGGTTCGTAACAAAGAACAAAATTCATAATGTAAAAATAATATAACTTCAAGAACCATAATTTGTAGACTTAAAGAACAATATTCGTATCAAATGGTTGAGATTATTTCTCTTTTCTCTCCAAATTTATCACTTCTCATATTATTTTAATTATTATAATAAAAATGGGTGCGGTTCAGGTACAAACCTGTTTATAAATAAAAACTACAAACCGATTATAAAGCCGACACGTGTCCCAGTATAATCGAAATCCCGGAGAAAACACGGAGGGGTATAATAGTCATTTCACACGAATGGGTATAAAACCTAATAATATTATTTTCAATTTAGTCCAAAAGTTGTTATTGTTCAGACTTAAGAGACTTAAAAATACTTAATAATCAGACTTAAATGGTATTGTTCAGACTTAAAATACTAATGTTCAGACTTAAAAAGGTAGTGTTCAGACTTAAATGGTAGTGTTCAGACTTAAAATACTAATGTTCAGACTTAAAAATACTTAATAATCAGACTAAAATGGTATTGTTCAGACTTAAAAATACTTAATAATCAGACTTAAATGGTATTGTTTAAACTTAAATGGTAGTGTTCAGACTTAAAAAGGTAGTGTTCAGACTTAAATGGTAGTGTTCAGACTTAAAATACTTAATGTTCAGACTTAAAAATACTTAATAATCAGACTTAAATGGTAGTGTTCAGACTTAAATGGTAGTGTCCAGACTTAAAAAGGTAGTGTTCAGACTTAAATGGTAGTGTTCCCACTTAAAATACTTAATGTTCAGACTTAAAAATACTTAATAATCAGACTTAAATGGTAGTGTTCAGACTTAAATGGCAGTGTTCAGACTTAAAAAGGTAGTGTTCAGACTTAAATGGTAGTGTTCAGACTTAAAATACTTAATGTTCAGACTTAAAAATACTTAATAATCAGACTTAAATGGTAGTGTTCAGACTTAAATGGTAGTGTTCAGACTTAAAAAGGTAGTGTTCAGACTTAAATGGTAGTGTTCAGACTTAAAAGACTTAATGATCAGACTTAAAAAAAGCAATGATCAGACTAAAAATTCTTAATGATCAGACTTAAAATGGTAATGATCATACTTAAAAAGAATTCTATGATCAGACTTAAAATTAAAGAGGATTAAAACACGAATTTTTTTATATTATTATTTTTTATTAAAAACATGAATTTGACCCTTCAGATGATCGAATTTGCCCTAAAAACACCGACCTCACTATGTGAGTCTTGCTCAGAATGCCGTTTCCACCCAAAAAATACTAGGCTTTCATCAAATTCTGACACAGGCGCATAAACATCAAATTTTGCATAGCATTCTTCAGATGTTCCAATTTCTGCATGTAAGTCTGATCATTACCATATTAAAGTCTGATCATTATCAATTTTAAGTCTGATTATAACCATTTTAAGTCTTGTCATTACTGATTTAAGTCTGAACATTGTAGTGTTCAGACTTAAAATGGTAGTGTTCAGACTTAAATGGTAGTGTTCAGACTTAAGATGGTAATGTTCAGACTTAAAAATACTTAATAATCAGGCTTAAATGGTAGTGTTCAGACTTAAATGGTAGTGTTCAGACTTAAAAAGGTAGTGTTCAGACTTAAAAAGGTAGTGTTCAGACTTAAAATACTAATGTTCACACTTAAAAATACTTAATAATCAGACTTAAATGGTAGTGTTCAGACTTAAATATACTTAATAATCAGACTTAAATGGTAGTGTTCAGACTTAAATGGTAGTGTTCAGACTTAAAAAGGTAGTGTTCAGACTTAAATAGTAGTGTTCAGACTTAAAATACTTAATGTTCAGACTTAAAAATACTTAATAATCAGACTTAAATGGTAGTGTTCAGACTTAAATGGTAGTGTTCAGACTTAAAATACTTAATGTTCAGACTTAAAAATACTTAATAATCAGACATAAATGGTAGTGTTCAGACTTAAATGGTAGTGTTCAGACTTAAAAAGGTAGTGTTCAGACTTAAATGGTAGTGTTCAGACTTAAAATACTTAATGTTCAGACTTAAAAATACTTAATAATCAGACTTAAATGGTAGTGTTCAGACTTAAATGGTAGTGTTCAGACTTAAAAATGTAGTGTTCAGACTTAAATGGTAGTGTTCAAACATTGTTATTTAAGTCTGAACATTATTTTTTTAAGTCTGAACAATGTTTTTCTAAGTCTGAACAATGTTTTTTTAAGTCTGAACAATGTTTTTTCAAGTATTGTCATTACTGGTTTAAGTCTGAACATTGTTTTTTTAAGTCTGAACATTATTATTTAAGTCTGATCGTTAATGGTTTAAGTCTCATTATTATTTTTTAAGTCTGAACAATGTTTTTTTAAGTTTGAACAATGTTTTTTCAAGTATTGTCATTACTGGTTTAAGTCTGAACATTGTTTTTTAAGTCTGAACATTGTTATTTAAGTCTGATCGTTAATGGTTTAAGTATCATTATTATTTTTTTAAGTCTGTACATTGTTTTTTTAAGTCTGAACAATGTTTTTTAGATATTTGTCATTACTGGTTTAAGTCTGAACATTGTTTTTTTAAGTCTGAACATTACTGTAGCAAATTTTGGACGTTTATACCCCTCATATCGTTTATATATTTTTAAATAAGTTCACATGTAATTTTTTTATTTACAAAAATAACCCTGACTGGATGAAATCTCGGCTGAATTTTGATTGGTTCATTTTGACACGTGTCGAATTTTTTATTGGTTTGTAGTTTTTATTTATAATATTGGTTTGTATTTGATTCAAACCCAATAAAAAAAAGCAATTATGAATGGTGACCTGTCGATTAAAAAGTTTTCACTAACACGGTTGGATTCTTTTTTTTTTTAGTGTTAGATTCTTTTTTTTTTAATATGAGAGTTGGAATCTTTAAGACTTAAGAGCCTCTATTGGGCTGCGCTGAGCTGAATTTTCGTTCTATCTGAAACGGTAGAGGAGGCGGTCGTTTTGAGTAGTTTGGTGAAGAAGACAAGAGATTAGCTGTCCGTCCGTTCATCTGCGGGGTTTGGTTTAGGGTTTTTCGAATAGGGGAAAACTGGAAAGACATGGAGGGGATTAAGAAATCGGTTTGGGAGTATGCGAAGGATTCCAAGCTGAACGATATCGTTGAAAAGAGTAAGAAGTATGTTGACAATGAAGGAAAGGGATTGTCAGCTTTGTCTACTAACGAAACACAGCTTCTGCTCACAAGATCTTCCAGGTACTATTCAAATTTTCAACAATGTTCTTTTTGTTGTTGCTGTTGTTACGATTCATTGTTTCAATTCTGCCGTTTAATTGAGCTGAATAGTATTCTTTCTGACTATTTGATTACAGTTGATGTCGATTTGGTATTGGAGAAAATCAGATACTAATAGTTATATTGGAATTATGTCATGTGATTTAGTAAGGCACTTTTTTCCGTCTAGGTTGCGCAGAAATTGTAAATTATTCAGGAAAAGGCATTTGGATTCACATAAATTGCAACATGGCATTTTTTGATTTCCAGCTTTATTTGAACATTTTATTGTTGTTGTTGTTCATTTCACTGTGTAATTGTAATAGTAAGTTATAATTCAGTTAGATTTAAGAGGTTTATGACCTTATGGGCAGTTGAATTAGAGAGAGAGACAATGTTTTGTAAAGATTCTAAAGTATCGGTTTCGGAATTTTTACTGAAACCATAAACCTGTCAGGTTTGTTCATACATCAAAAGTACCTGCTGATAATAGATGTAATAAGAGCTTAAGGTTTAACTGTGTGTAATCTTTGAAGATTGATCGTCTATGGTAGGCTGGTAGGTGCTTCAACTTCATATATGAATTCATATATGAAGATGAGTATTAACCTTAGGATCATTACTCCATAGGCTTTTAGAATTTACGTATTTGTTTGGGTATTTTAATCAGCTCATTGACTTGTGTTCATTTCTGTATGAAGTATGATGATACAAACAAGCTATGTTGGGCATTATATAGTCACGGCCACAAAGGTTGATAAGCTTCTGTGTCTAGATTTTGACATCAAAGTATATGCTTATCTGTCAATTTGATTTCAATCAAAGGTTAATAAGCTTCCAAGCTTTTCATTTGTTGATTTGAAATGATTTGCTACAGTATGTCAGTATTTGAGGTATGAAAGAATCGATTCTGTTTATTGAACTTCCATTACTGGTTAATTAGTCTTTTTATTTGTGTGTAGATCATACTGGCGACTTGCAAATAGTTTGATATTCTAGTAATAAGCTACTGTTTTTGTCTCATTTAGAAGAGTGGTCTCGGTATGGACTTGTTCAAAGCTCTGCGGGATTTGCTTCATTGGGGGTATTGTGGTTGGTTATACTTTGAAGAGACGTGTCCGACGCTGGGCATCGAGACTCCTGAAGTGGATCAAGGATGATTGATGATGTATTATACCCTGTTTGGCTGTCCTCAGTTCCCAAATACATCATCCAGATCCTGAAAGATCACTTTTGTCTTATTACCGTAGAAGTTGATATGTTGCTACATCTCATGTGTTGATATTATTGCCAGATTTAATGGCAATCAACTTGAATCTTCATTTTCATTTATGTTGAAAATTTTGAGCCTCAGTAAGTTTTATGAAAATATAATTTTTATCTGTATTATTGGTGTGTACTTTGCATTTATACGAAAATATTTTATATTTATACTGTTTCTTATTTTTTAATAAATATATTTATACTGTTTCTAACATTAAATAAACATGTCTAATATGAGGAGAGCTCGATTGATAATTCCTCTAAAATTCGAGACTCCATATTTTCATATGTGAAGCAGTTTCTTTTGCTTATATACATTTTTAAAACTACAATCAGCCAGAAATCAAGTTTGAAAGCTCATTACGAACCAAAATTCTAGTATTAAAGGATACAATTCGATCTCCTGAAAGTGTTGAAATTTATTTATAACTTTCTTAATTATATATTGAATTGCGTTTCGAAATTATTTTTCTAGCATGACTAAAAAAAATGTAACAATTTTAGTCTGCCTTCAAAAATTATTCATTAACTAGCTATCATCAAATTGCAGTTTAAAATACAATCTGAAAAAAAATTTCAAAACAAGGGTGATAATAAATAAATAAATATATTATAACTAATAAGTCGTGTTATTTAAGTAGGAGACTGAAAACTAGCCGTTGAAAAATACGTTTCAAAACGATCCAACATCAGTGCACGGTTTTCGATACAGCGACGCTCTCTTAGATCCTTCTTTCCAAACAAATCACAATCGCTCCTCCTTCTTCACTCCGTCTCTTCTTCTTCTACTACTACTGTCGGTCCTTCCGCACCACAAGAAATTTGGCTCGTACTGTACGGATTGAGTCACGCTTCATTTCAATTTGTCAACCCTAGAATTTTGGAGTATCTGCAATTCGGAGGTGAGAGAGTGAAAGCTTCGTCGATTCTGAAGGTTTTTCGTCATCTCAGGTGCTTTTTGTTGTTTACGAATTTCGCATTTTCTTTGCATATTTCTTTTGTTAAAAATATTTGTTGATAAGGATTTTTCTTTTGTATTTTGTGATATTTTCCGTGGTGTTGTCTCTCCCTCCCTGTTTTTCTTTCTTTTGATTGAAAATTTGTAGTGGTTAGGAATTACTCATTTAAGTTGATTGTGTCAATTTATAGCGGAGTTAGGGTTCTGAAGCTCCCAACTGTTCTTGATTTCTTGTTGATAGTAAAACAATCCCCATTAGATATTGGCTATTGGCAGCGTATGATAGTAAACTGCAAGCTGCTTTTAGCAAAGTGGCAGTGTAAGCTGTGCAGACTGATTAAAAATGATGTGTGGACTCATTGGTTTAATCAACATTTGAAGGATGCCAGTTTACTATGGAGTTGGGGTCCTGGAGTTCGTAATTGCTGTTGTTGATATTGGCAGTGTAATCTGTGCAGACTTATGAAAAATGCATATGGAGTAAAACTCATTGGCTCAATCAACATATAAGGGATATATGTTTTTTTTGTTTGTTTTTCTGGTCTATACTGTTTCTACATAATGGTATGAGGTATCTTATATTCCTACATACAATTTGCAGAAGAGAGCCATTTATCAGGGACATAATGGCTGGAACTCCCTCAACCCCTTTGTCCAAGATACAAAGGACCCCATCAACTACACCAGGTGGTACTAGATTCCATGAGGAGAAGATGCTTGTTACTGTTCGGGTCAGGCCACTTAATAGGAGAGAACAAGCATTGTATGATCTCATAGCTTGGGATTTTACAGATGACAGGACAATTGTACCTAAAAACCCAAACCATGAGCGTGCTGCAACCACATACACATTTGGTATGACCTAATTGCGACTTGTATCTATTCATTATCGTTCGGATACATAGATTCATGAGCTGCATGGTCTATCTTACAACAGAAGTATTGTTGTCTCCAAAACTATGTATAGATGATGTGAATATCTTTATTGACAAACATGTTGATCTAAGACATTTTGATGACATCCGGTTAGAAATAGAGTAGGTGCATTGCATATAACAAGGGACTTACATAAGTACTTAAGCTGACACTTGTCTGCTGGTTTTATCTTCAACACTCAAAAAATGTCGTATTTGCTTGACTCAGATAAAGTTTTCAGCCCAGCCTGCTCTAGTCAAGAGGTATATGATGAAGGCGCAAAGAATGTTGCGCTCTCTGCATTGACTGGAATCAATGGTGCCATGACCTTGCAATCTCATCTCCTTTTTTTTTCACTTTTAAAAATTCTTAAATTAGTAGGTGACCTATCTTGCTGCTTTATCATACAGCCACCATCTTCGCTTATGGTCAGACCGGTAGTGGGAAGACCTATACCATGAGGGGAATAACAGAAAGCGTTATCAGGGACATCTATGATCACATTAGAAGTGTAAGTGACTATTCTTTTTTCTTCATTGAACCAAACATGCCATACATATAAATTGGGTGTTACTTGCCTTTTCTTTCTTACCACTTTTCATGGAGTATATGTGTTGCATATCTTGTAGACTTCGGAGAGGGACTTTGTATTGAAATTATCTGCTCTGGAGATTTACAATGAGACAGTTGTTGATCTCTTGAACAGAGAATCTGGCCCCCTTCGGCTTTGGGATGATCCCGAGGTATACACGTTATTTTTTGGCCTAACATTTTTAATGGTGTCCATGGTTCTTATATAGTCATATGTCATTTGATGCAGAAGGGGACTATTATTGAAAAATTAAATGAAGAGATTATTGGTGACAGTCAGCATCTAAAGCACCTGATTGGAATCTGCGAAGGTAATCGTAATTCTAGTTCTATAATCTCTTATACCAATCCAACAAGAAAGAAAATGCCTCTCCGGTTCCCTTGTGGAATGTTTTTTCTTTAAGAATTGTATCTTCTATGAAACTGTAATTTTGACTGAGCTTCTTGTTATCTGTAGACATCAAAATTCAGATTGCAAATATTTGTGATGACTGATCAGCATGACATTTTTCATATATCCATTTTATAATCAGCTTCTTACCTTCATGTCTTGTAACAATAGACTGTTTACTAACATCTATGTCCGCAGCACAAAGACAGGTAGGTGAAACAGCATTGAATGATAAAAGCTCAAGATCCCATCAAATAATCAGATTGGTAATGTTATGAATCGTTCATTATTTTTCTTTATTAGCTTATTTGCAATATGTAATAGATGCTTCACGACAACTGCTTTTTGATTAATCTTTTTTCCTTTGATAGACCATTGAAAGTACAGTTCGGGAGAGATCCGGACGCATGAAGTCTTTCATAGCAACTCTGGTGTGTTCATTGTGAACCTCTCTATATTGGATTATAATCAATATTGTGTAACATGAGCTGAAAATGGCAGAATCTGGTGGACCTTGCTGGGAGTGAACGAGCTTCGCAAACCAAGGTGGTTGGTACCCGACTGGTGGAAGGAAGCCATATTAATAGAAGCTTGTTGACACTCACAACAGTTATAAGGAAGCTAAGGTCAGCTACTACAAAATCTGGTGCAACTGATTTCCTTTGACTACCTTTTGTTAATGGTCTGGAGCAGTAATGTACATGATTGAATCTTATTGTAAATTTCTGTTCAATGTTTAATATATATATAGATATATAAGAGTGCGAAGTGTACTGAACTTTTTGCTTCTGCTTTTGTTTGCAGTGCAGGAAAAAGGAACAGCCACATTCCTTACAGAGATTCAAAGCTTACACGCATTTTACAGTCGTCGTTAGGTGGGAATGCTCGGACTGCTATAATATGTACAATGAGTCCAGCCCTGAGTCATGTTGAGCAAACACGAAACACACTGCTCTTTGCGACTAGTGCAAAGGAAGTTACCAACACTGCCAGAGTGAATATGGTATTTCTAGCAAGCTTCCTCAGTAACCTGTTAAATTATTTTTCTGAACTGGAGTCATATAAGCTGGCTAAAACAACAGATTATTCTTGGTTTGTTTTCCTTTGCGTAATATTCTCTTTTCCGTACCTTATATGTACCACTATAGTAATGGTACAAGTACTGTAACTTTAAACATGGCTTAGCCATATATCATACAATCTAGCGACGCAAGACAAGCACATTAGACGTACCAGTTTCTTATATGTTTACTAGTTTTACTCTCAATAATATTTTTATCTGGCTTGTATTTATATTACCTCATGGGTGCAGGTTGTTGCAGACAAACGATTAGTTAAGGAGCTACAGAAGGAAGTCGCTAGGCTTGAAGCAGAGCTACATAGCCCAGATCCATCTTCATCAACTTGTTTGAAGACTCTACTTGAGGAAAAAGAGTTGAAAATACAACAGGCATGTTAATTAGTATCGGGTGTAGATTGTCATTATGTTTTACATCATATGTGCTTATGGCTTTAAATCAAATAGGAGAGCATATGTTTGCAGTTTTATGTATTCATGCCACTGATAATAATTATAGATGGAGAAGGAAATGAAAGAGCTCAAACGACAAAGGGACATTGCGCAATCACAACTTGAACTTGAAAGAAAAACACTCAAGGTATTAAAAAATCAATATACTTATTGCTGTTATTTGTGCACCAGCTGATATGTATGAGGATTTCAGGTGTTAAAGCAGGACGGGCCTTCTAGCCATGTAGTTAAGAGTCTCTTCTTTCCCAACGAACCAGTGTCAGCAAAACCTTCATCGTTAGTTCGAGGAAATAATAGTCTAAGGCAATCAGCTACATCAATAGACCCATCAGCTCTTGTCCATGAAATCCGGAAGCTTGAGCTGAGGCAGAGGCAGCTCGGAGAAGAGGCCAACCGTGCTCTTGAGGTACTTCATAAAGAGGTAGCATCTCATAGATTAGGGAGCCAAGATGCCGCTGAGACAATAGCAAAGCTGCTTTCAGAAATCAAGGAAATGCAAATGGCGGCTAGTTCTGTGTCAGAAGATATAGTGGTCAGGGATACGACTAATTTGAAGGATGAAATTTCTCGCTTGAACATGCAAGGAACAACTATAGAATCGTTGGAAAAGAAGCTTGAGAATGTTCAGAAATCTATAGACATGATAGTATTGTCTTTTCCTTCAGGCGAGGATACCGCAGAGTCAAAAAGCCATCAGAAAACAAAGAAAATCCATCCGTTTTCCTTAAGTAACAGTGGCAACATTCCGAATTTGATTCGCTCACCATGCGCCACTAAGTGGAAGGTTACAGAACATGACCAGGAGAATAAGGCCCCAGAGATCACCGAAGCTACTTCAGCAGACAATTCAGCTGTAGGTACTCCACAAAAGTGCAATGAAGTTAGAAATTCTGTTTCATCAAGGGAGGGAACTCCTGTAACTCGGAAATCAAATTCGGTTAATGTGAAGAAGATGCAACGGCTTTTTAAAAATGCTGCTGAGGAGAACATCAGGAGCATTAGAGCTTACGTCACTGAATTGAAAGAGCGAGTGGCTAAGTTACAATACCAAAAACAACTACTTGTTTGCCAGGTGAGGGCAGTTCTCATAGTTGTGGGTTCATGGCGCACTAAAATGGTCACATTGCACAATAACTTCTGGATACGCTTTCTGTTTTTTTATGGCATGCTTACTTATAAAGCATGTCTGCTGAAATTTGGCTATCAGGAATTTTTAACACTTTTCTTCGGATGTCTTATATAGGTGCTGGAGCTAGAGACGAATGACGCAGCAAATAACAATCCTGATGAAACTGCAAATCCTCCCATGTCTTGGGACATGGTGGTATTTCATGACCAACGAAAGCAAATAGTCATGCTGTGGCATTTGTGTCATGTTTCAATAAGACATCGAACACAGTTCTATCTGCTATTTAAAGGAGATCCAGCTGATCAAATATATATGGAAGTAGAGCTGAGAAGGTTAACATGGTTGGAGCAGCATCTCGCAGAGCTTGGCAATGCCAGTCCTGCATTGCTAGGAGATGAACCCGCTGTCTCAGTTTCATCTAGGTGCGTGTCCAATTTTTGTCCCGACTATTTTTCACACACACGTTCAAATTCCACTTGGCAATAATATTTCCCTCTGCTCGTTTTGTTACAGTATAAAAGCTCTAAAGCAGGAAAGAGAATATCTAGCCAAGAGAGTTAGCACGCGACTAACAAACGAAGAGCGGGAAATGTTGTATGTTAAATGGGAGATACCGCCTGTGGGAAAACAAAGGAGGCTGCAACTAGTTAACAAACTGTGGACGGATCCTTACGACATGGAACATGTGCGTGAGAGTGCAGAGATTGTTGCAAAGCTGGTTGGCTTTTGCGAGTCCGGGGAACATGTTTCGAGGGAGATGTTTGAACTCAACTTCAAGTCACCCTGTGATAAAAAATCTTGGATGGGCTGGAATCTGATTTCAAATCTACTACATTTGTAATGATCCTTCAACTGAGGATGTTACCACCACACCAGTTTCAATGACTTTGTAACCTTGCATTCATTATCCTGTATAGAAACTATTTTGACTAAGCTAACCAGGTACTGTAAATTGTAAAATGTTGTAATAGTGTAGCAGCAAGCAAGACGATCTTTTGCACTACGGTCGCTTTGAGTAGGTGAACGGTTCAAAGTTCAAACCCCTTGAATGTCATCCTGTGACATGAATGATTGTGTATTCCTTACATTCTGAAATTTAACTGAAAATATCACACAGAGTGATATTTAATTTTCAACAAAACCTCTAATGCACTGTTGTGCAGTAGAATTCGAGTGTTTGATTCTTCTAACTTCTCTTTTTTTGCCAAATTGATATAATCTCAAGGGCTGGAAATTTATATGAACAGATCTAACTGAACATGTACATCCATCCAGTACATGATGCTGACCTGATTTCAGTACACTCCGTTTAAAAATCCAAAACTGCAATAGTATTTTATATGCTCAACTCAAAAAGAGTTCACATCACATGCCTCTTTTTGGACATGGTGCCCTAAAAATTGTTCACATGGCCATTCTGTCGGACATGTTGTGAGCAGACAAAGGCATCCATTTCAATCCATCCCACACCACAGCTTGACCAACTCTCTCATTCATCAATCATATTCAGATTCCTTAAACATAAGGTTAATTGCAAAAACATAGCTTGAACTATCGTATGATTTCAAATTGGGTATCGGACTTTTTAAATATTCAATTTAGTGATTTTTGCATCAAGTTGCATACATTTTGTTTACGAATTTGATGTGTTTTTAGGAATAAAAGTCGAAAACTTATGAATTTGGTTGTATGGTTAACAAATTTGATCAACTTTATTTTTATCATGGTTGGATATGATCAATAGGATTGAAACATGTGCGAATTGATACAAAAATCACTAAATTGAAAATTGAAAAAGTCTGGTACCTAATTTAAATCAGGTGATAGTCCAGGCAATATTTTTGTAATTTACCCTAAACATAAACCCTATTTCAAAAATAAACGAATAAACAACAAATGTTGCACATACACCAAGTTTTTTTATTTAAAAATTAACCCATTTGAGTTTGCTCATTTCTCAAATAGTTCAAATGAGTTTCATATTCTCATTTGGCCTAGAACCGGATCCAGAAGATCTGGTTTTTTAACAAAATTTTTCGCGTGTATTTATCTATCTATGTGGACTCCTGGTGAAAATCAAATCCCGTGGATCCGATATTCGCTAGATCTGAATTTTTTGTCGTAAATCACAGCCTCAACGTGAGGATTTACGAAGAAAAAAAACAGATCTAGAGCGGATCCCCAAAATCCAATTTTCCACCTGGATTTCACGTAGATAGAAAAATAGACATGGAAGATTTTTTTTAAAAACCGAATCTCCAGGATCCGTTTGGTTAGAAAATCCAACAAACTGGATCCTGAGGATTTGGTTATATAAAAAATAAGCCCAACGATATATCTGAAACTCATTTAGGTCATTTTAATGGTATTGATAAGATTAAAAAAACTCACATACACAATGATCCAAACCAGATACAAACATCAATATATTAAGCTGGATCAATTTTGAAGCTTGCAGAGGACTCATTTTCTCCGATGGGGTCTGTCTGGCTTGTAGGCTTGTCATTGAATCAGCTGGGGAGTTTTATTTTCCGTCTTGTGCCTGTGTTGTAGCTGTTATGATGTACAGTTATTTTGAGTTGTTTGTGTTAATTTTAGCAAATCAGGAGTTGTCCAGTTGTGTTCACTGTTTTGGACTCCTGTTAGGTTTAGGGCTTTGTTAAGTGTCTCGATTCCTCCCTGTTTATTTTGTTCGTTAGTCTCTTACCGTTTCCATAAAAAAAATGAATTCATTCAGGAATCCAGAAGAAATTGAAACTGTTTTGCAAGACAATATTTAAATAAACTGAGATTTGCATTTTAGTGGAATCGAGCTCAAAATGTTGAGTTGCTTGAAACCAAAATATAAGTGTTAATTTGGGTTTCTAAAGTCACAAAACTAATCAACATCCACTTTAGAAGAAGCTTTTTTATATACATATTTGTGACAAACAGGCCTCACCTTGGATCCCAATTCTTCACCTTTTTTTTTCCTTGTTCAGGATATCATCACAAATCTGTTTGATCAAAAAAACCAACTCAATCTTTTTGACTAAAGTCCTTTCTTGGATTCCCAAACACCATACTCCACTGCTTCAACAGCAAAATGAAACAGCAGCAAGCCAAGAATGACAAAGCAAAAAAAGATCAACATCATTTGTCACAGGCTTTGGTAGCATGCAGAAAAAGAAATAAAGTAGCAAAAATAAAATAAAAATAAATGTTTCTTCATAGAATCACAAATAATCCTTCCATGGACTGACCCAATTACAAAGTTAAATAAATATTTGGCTTGAGCTATCCAAGCTCAGTAGCCATGACTAGTCAAGACCGAGGTTCTGAAGACATAAAACTCATCTTGTCAAACCTCGTTATTGAACTAATTATGAACAGGATTATGTCTACGATACGTTCCATGCACCGAGACAATAATCAATATCAACTGATTGGAACTAATCAGCAATGGAGGTGGAATCCAAAGCCCGTCTTTGGATTCTGCCTTACGCAAATACATGAATGAATGTGACTCATTTATCTCTTGATTGCAACTATTTAACCTACTTAGATTAGACTCCCTAATACTATGCTAAAAAATAATAATCAACCATATATGATGATAGGGGAAAAAAACAGTGTAGATCAAACCGCAACTGATACCAAACCAGCGTGCAGTGGTTAGCTTTAGGGAGCAATAGAAGTTGTGTGTCTGGAATGCTCCTTGTAAGACTATCTGATGCTGAGATATTGGATTCCTCAGGGCCTTGGTGGTTGATGACAATTTTCCTACCGTTTAGGCCTTTTGACTTTGCTATAACATTACCATGTGCGAAAACATGATTTGCGACTAAGTTGACGAATTCTGCTCTGAAGCTATGGTTACACTTGAATTGGTAGCACTAGCCACTGGCGTAGTAGACACTCTAGTTGTCAAGACAATCGAGGCTGCAACATGTTCGATATTTCCATTAGAATTTTTTTTATTTAACTTAGTCATGCCAAATGATGCAACCAAAATGTGAAACAAAATCAGAGCATTTTGAAAGACATGATTAAACCTGTGGTAGGAGTTGGATGCAAATTCGAAGGAAGGGCCAGGATCCCTGCTGAATTGTAACTTTGCTGCAAGTAAGGATTTTGGACCATCTGGGGTGGATACTGTGTCCCATAACCTTGAGCTTGGCCAATCTGGCTTCCGTAATGTCCATAGTACGGATAGATATTAGGATATGCATTAGGCTGGCCAGGTACCACCGTCGAGAAATAAGGAGAATACTGCTGACTGCCAAAACCACCATAATAAGCCTGCATTTAAGCAGAGCTCAACATCAGCAACAAAAAAAACCTCTACAAGACATGACATTTTTCGAATCTCAGCAATAAATCAGCAAGTAACGAACCAAAGGAGGATATATCGCATTTTGGGAATATCCTGGGTACCTATACATTGACATCCATCAATAACGAGAAACAAGTTAGTTAACGGTCTCTAATTTTGGTGCGAAAGTACTAAGCATTGTGGACTATGGTACCAATTGTTTGCTTGCCCATAAGGTGAGTAAGGTACTGGATATTGACCAGCAGATTGAGGAACATAATTTGAAGATGTGGGATGATAAGCTGGCTGAGGTACTAAGCCAGGAACTGGCCTAAACCTTGCTACACTTCCTACATATATAAGACCCATGTTACTCTTATTCAGTAGTATATGTCCCACCAAGTTACTCAAAACAATGAAGAAAACAAAATAACTGTTCCAATCCAGTGGGCAATTGAAGCATGGGATTCAATAGCTTCATTGACTGGAATTGTTAGGTGCATACATTGATAAGAATTAGAGACAGTAATTTATGAACTGGCTGAATACAAAAAAAAAAAAAAGTACAAACCATGAGGTTGAGGAGGATGCTGAGGGTAAGGCTTGTTAGCTCCAAGAATTGCAAGATTGCAATTGGCTCTTCTTCCATCAATCACAGGTGATTGGTTTTGACAAGCTCTTGCAGCTGCAGCTGGGTCCTTAAATGTAACCTGGACCAGAGAAAAACCATGCAGAAAAAAAAAGAGAGATGGAAATGTAAGTGCCATGAGAAATAGTTAGTTAAACAACAAAGAAATCAACACTTACAAATCCATATCCTTTAGATCTTCCAGTGTTCTTATCAGTGATCACAACAGCTTCATGGATCTCTCCAAACTGCTCAAAATACCTCCTCATTGTGTCCCTTTGTGTCTCCCAAGCCAACCCACCCACAAAGATTTTAGTATATGTGGTGTCATTCAGCATCTGAAATGGCCTCTGCTGAGCCATTTCTAGACCAATAATGGATGTAAATTTTTAGACTAAATAGAAGAAGAAAGAAAAAAAAATTTGTAGAATGAAACAAATGAAGGCTTTGTGCAGCTGCTAGTGTTTCCTGGCTATAATAGTAGCTATACTTATCCTATTGATTCCCTTGACAACTTTTCCACACAGCAATTTCTCCTCAACAATGATACCATACCCTTGAGGAGTAAATCATTACTGTTGAAGCAGCTTCCTCTAGCAGGAGCTGAGGAGAGAGAGAGAGAGAGTTGATCAAATCAAGTCACAACAGTCTCTAATTTTTCTAAAACACAGAGAGAAAGAAAAGCCTAAAGCTTTATAGTCCAGTTAACAAACACAAGATCAGAAAACACATCAAGACTGAGACTTTGAGAAGCTAAAAAAAACAATATAATGTGAAAATGAAGATGGGAAAAAAGAGAAGACAAAAAAGCTGACAGACAACTGGAAGAAGAGGTAGAAGTTGGAATTCTATCTGTAATTTGTTCAGAAATGCCCACACTCACACACACACACAGCTTTTATGGAATAGAGTAATTTCATCAAACAGTTGGCGGGTGTGGGACTCTCATCTTCTTCCTCCTCCTCACCCATCATTATTCACATATACAATTGTGTTTGCTTCGCTGGATTCAACTATCAAATCAGCTTCTGCTACACATCAATAATACTTTTTCAAAAATCATACTCCAATTAAAATTCTTCAAAAAATTATGTAAAAAGGCAAACCCTCATCCTCGTTTAGCAACTATTTTTTTTCCCTCCTTGATCTGATCCGTTCCATGTAAACTCACAATCAAAAAAAATAATTTCAAAAACAACACAATAAATTTCAAAGTAGTGAATAATAAAATCGTTGCTAATATCCTGCAAAAACTAATCTGAAGATTAACTAAGCGTATAGTAATAATAATAATTATAATAATAATATTGAAGAAGGAATCATTAGTATCGCAAGCGTACAACGGCTTTTTGGAACAGTTGTTGAACGAGATCGGTCAAAGTCAAACTCGTACCTGTCACTTTCATTATTTTTTATTTGTCGGCTATTTTCACGGCTCAGCTTGCTGACTTGGATATTTGCACTGCAGCATCTTATTTTAGTTAAACAAAATCAATAGACTATGCTGTGTGTAAATTATTTTAAAAGTGATTTAATTGAGCTAATTATAATTTAGCAAAGTAACTTCAAGCTATTTCTTTTTTGGTATGAGGTATTAAACAAATATAAAAAAAAATCAAAGACAAATCGATCAAGAAAAATTATAAATAGGGTTGTTAAACATGTTTAGTATTTTTTTCTCTCGATAAGGCATTAAACATGTTTAGTTAAATAAGTTGAAACCTATTCACTACTCTAGTACACCCCATAATATAAATAAAAATCCAAATTTCAATCTACACTATTAGATTATGAATAAGACTAGGTTGCTGATACAGTCATATGTAAGCAGGACCGATCATGACACTTTAGGACCGTGGGGCAAAAAATAATTAAATTAATATTTAAATTTATTGAATGAAATTTGTAAATTTTAATTAGTGAAAATACTATATAGTTGTTAGAAGAATGAGTCTCTTGTTAAAATGAGCTCTAAGAGTGATTTCTATGTGATATATCCTTAGACCATGGATATTGATGACCAAAAAGGTTGGCCATCACTATCTCTCTTTCCAAAAGAGGGGCACTCCGATAACAGTGTTAATAATCAGTTAACAGTGTTAATAATCCGTTAACATCGATAATTATATTTTAAAATTGGAAATACAAATCTAAAAAACTAATAAATTAAGGAAAAAAATTAAAAAGTAAAATTTTTTAAAAACAATTAAAATGTAAATAGATAGTATAAAAATTTAAATTTTTAAAAAATATATAGAGAGTATATAAAATATTTTAAAAGGTTAAAAAATATATCAAAACTTGAAAATTTTATCAAGTAAATTACTTAAATTTTAAAAATTTTAAAGTATCCATAAATTTTAGAGTAAAAAGTTAGTAAAGTTAAAAATAATAAAATTCGAGTTTATTTATTTATAATTTATTTTAATTTTTTAGACTAATTTAATGATTTTATTTTTATTTTTATTTTAAAATTGATGGATACTTTAAAATTTAAGAATTTTTTAAAAAAATTTTCCAATATTTCTAAACTTTTAATATTCTCTCTATATATTTTAAACTTTTAATTTTAATTTTTTTTTCTTAATTTTTTAGGTCTTTTGGATTTTGGGTGTACTTTTTGTATTTGTTATATTTTTTTATTTTAACATATAAAATATAATTAACGGTTTTAACGGATTGGAATTAGGTGATAATTTAAAACGTCAAATTATGCTTTTCTCAAATATTTAATAATCTGATCCAGTTTATCTCAAAATTTGAAGTCCAAGATCAGCCTGTAACGTCACAATATTTCGTATTGAATACAAAATAATGTTTTACAAATGATTTAATGCTTGAGAGCGGAAGTTGTGTTCGTAATCTCAAATGCTCCTCTGATTCTACTGTATTGCTTGCTTTGGTCTACTCAGCTTGATGTGTGTGGATGAAGGCGTAGCGCAACGTGTCTTGTGTAGTGAGGGTCTTGATGACTTGATCGCACGTGCGTAGCGGAGTGAGGGTCGCGGGGACTTGGTCTCACGTGTCTGCGTTGCGGAGTGAGGGTCGCGGGGACTTGGTCTCACGTGTCTGCGTTGCGGAGTGAGGGTCGCGGGGACTTGGTCTCACGTGTCTACGTTGCGGAGTGAGGGTCGCGGGGACTTGGTCTCACGTGTCTGCGTTGCGGAGTGAGGGTCGCGGGGACTTGGTCTCACGTGTCTGCGTTGCGGAGTGAGGGTCGCGGGGACTTGGTCTCACGTGTCTGCGTTGCGGAGTGAGGGTCGCGGGGACTTGGTCTCACGTGTCCGCGTCGCGGTTGGATGCTCTAGCAGACGGCGTTGGGATGCTTGGGCAGACGGCACGTACTTGTCGGTTGCTGGCGGCTGACACTTCTTTTGAGAGCACTCTTCTATGTGCTTTCTTCTCAAATTTCAGAGTGTCAGAATCGTGAAGTGAAATACTCTATTTATAGAGTTCACTAGTGGGCTTGAGATTGGGCCCGTGCTTCGGGCTGAGTTTAACTCATGGACCGAGCTTGTAGCTTTGACCCAAATATCCCTTGTGGGCCAGCCCATTTATACTTTAAATAATCTTGATTTGATCCTTAAACTTTTAGTGCCTACAAATTGCCCCCTCATGATCATGTTGTGCGACACAATTTGAGTGTCTCAGCGCGACGTGATCGTGAGTGATTGACTTGAGAGTCTTGTGGACGTCGAACTTGTCGTAAGAGCTTCCACGTAAATTTTTTTTTGAGTCACCACGTCGTTCTCCAACTTGACGGTTGACTTGAGATTTTTTTTTTTGACGGCGTTGGGATGCTTGGGCAGACGGCACGTACTTGTCGGTTGCTGGCGGCTGACACTTCTTTTGAGAGCACTCTTCTATGTGCTTTCTTCTCAAATTTCAGAGTGTCAGAATCGTGAAGTGAAATACTCTATTTATAGAGTTCACTAGTGGGCTTGAGATTGGGCCCGTGCTTCGGGCTGAGTTTAACTCATGGACCGAGCTTGTAGCTTTGACCCAAATATCCCTTGTGGGCCAGCCCATTTATACTTTAAATAATCTTGATTTGGTCCTTAAACTTTTAGTGCCTACAAATTGCCCCCTCATGATCATGTTGTGCGACACAATTTGGGTGTCTCAGTGCGACGTGATCGTGAGTGATTGACTTGAGAGTCTTGTGGATGTCGAACTTGTCGTAAGAGCTTCCACGTAATTTTTTTTTTGAGTCACCATGTTGTTCTCCAACTTGACGGTTGACTTGAGATTTTTGTGAATGTCGAACTTGTCGTAAGAGCTTCCACATAATTTTTTTGAGTCACCATGTCGTTCTCCAACTTGACGGTTGACTTGCGATTTTCGTGAATGTCGAACTTGTCGTAAGAGCTTCCACGTAATTTTTTTTTAGTTTGTCATTTGTCGTTTTCCAACTTGGCGAATGACATCTTTTCGAGCTTCAAATGAAAAGTTCTATCTTCTATTGATCTCTTCTTTTTACGAGTTGAAATGGTGTGGGTGATCCATCTGGAAGAAGCCTACGCATTGGTGGTTGTTGCTCGGGCCGGGAATAGTAATTTCGGGATGAATAGTAACTTCAGGCCGTGAATAGTAATTCTCGGATGAACAGTAATTTCAGGGATGAACAGTAATTTCAGGCCGTGAATAGTAATTTCCGGGATGAACAGTAATTTCCGGGATGAACAGTAATTTCCGGGATGAACAGTAATTTCCGGGATGAACAGTAATTTCGGGGATGAACAGTAAATTCCGTGCGTGGCGGTTCTGGAGTCTTCTAGAATGACTTGCCAACTAAGTTAGCTTAAAGATAAAGCCAAGTCGGTTAGATGAGATTAGGAAATCTTTCCTAAATCTACTTTGTTTGATAATCTTTGGGCATAATCTTTAGGAATCGGCAGCCCTAATTCTCTCTATAAATAGAACCTTAAGTCAAGAGTTCAAGCCTCACAAAATCGAGAGCCTCACTCCTCTTCATCAACATCGTTATCAAGGTCTTCCTTCTCTGGCGTCTACTTGTTCGCCTAATAACAGGTAGATTGATGTTACAGGATGAAGCAACGTGTTCAATCTTCAATTAATCTTCAAGCTTATCCGATCAAGCAACGCGCTCAATCTCCAATTGTCTTCTTCTTCTTGTGATTTTTCTTTTGAATTTTTTTTTAAGCAGTAATATCTCCATCATGGGCGGCTGTTGTTGCCAAAATAATGTCATATGAATTGAGTTGTTTAGCTTTCTCCTGACACAGTTCTTGATTCTGGTGCCACTAACGAATCAGACTTTGCATGATTTTGGTGTTCAACTCTGTTGGCCATTGTCAACTGAAGTAACTATTGTAGGCATTAAGGATCTCACGTTTTTTTAGGGTAGAGGCCATGGCGTCAAATTTTTTTTTTTACGACTGTACTGAGCAACGTGACTACATCTTGTCTCACTAATTTTCTTTTCCTTGTTCATGACTAGGCCCTCTTTTATCTACAGTTGCCGACTTTACTGCTCTGACGTTGATGCGTTGTTGTTGACGGTGCTCTGGCTTGTTGTTGAGGGACCAACCCGCTATCCTTCTTTGCGCAAGACTGATATTCCTCGGGGCTAGTTTCACACTTTGAATTCATTGTGTCAAGAAAAAAAAAGCTTTTGAGGATTCTGTCACCAAGACTTACGAGTCTAAGGAGATTGGGTTTTAAGTGAGACCGCTTGTGACTCTTCCAATCTCCTGGGAATTCCTTACTTGTCTTAATTTCTTCGACATAGTCGTTTCATTTTGTGACGAACTCACCTTGCGATATAAGTCTCTACCAAAAGAAGGCAGGCGCAATGGTGCTCTTCTTGGACTCAGAGGAGAATGGTCTGCTTTTTAGGGTGAAGATTCTGGTTCTGCCGCTGAAGAGGTTCAGAGGGTCGTCGTCCTAGTGCCAATTGGTGATGCCGCGAATGAGACACTTGTCGATAATGGAGGACAGAGCTCTATACGGTCGGTACGACATAGCCAACAAGTCTCCGATGCTTCATCTTCCTCCGGGCGACCGCAGGGCAACAAAGTACCAAGCGTTGGGGCTGTCACCGCTCCACCTTCTTCATGCCAAACTGTTAAGATGACTGGCCAGCTCGTGAGGGTTCTCCTTCAAAATCTTACGGAAGCTCCCTACGCAGAAGTCAGCGATGTAGCTGCGCGTGTTACCCACTTCCTTGCTAGCCTTCGAAATGTTGGCGATGACACCTCCATTCTTCAGTCGGCCGTTGATGCATATGTAAAGAGCGTTGCCAAACTCCTTGTAGTCCAACAGGGTGTTGTTAGCAACTCCGCCCGTCATGCCTGTGAGATTTCTTCGGCTGAGGGCAGTCTGTGTTCTGCTCGAGCGACTTAGAACTCCGCCCGTCATGCCTGTGAGATTTCTTCGGCTGAGGGTAGTCTATGTTCTGCTCAAGTGACTTACAAGGGTGCTCTCCAAACTAGCAAGAGTTTGGAGAGACATGGAGAAGTAGCGGCGCTGGCAATAGAGGGAGTTGAAGCCAAATTACAAGCTTTGCACGATGAGGCAGAGAGCATAAGACACCAGCAAAGCCGACAAGTGGACGTAATTGCTGCGGCCGAGTTGAACGTTGGTGCACTTCAACAGAAGTTAGATGAATTGAGAACTTTTCGAGCGAGCTCTGACGACCTGGTGCAGGTGAAGCGGGAGTTGGATCAATGCAAGAAAGCCATCCATGCAGTTATGCATTAGAACTGCCAGACTACTTTGTCTTTTTTTTTGAGACTGCACTTGAATAATTTTTTTTTACTCAAGCTACCTACGTACTTACAAAGTCACGTGCATGACACTTCGCAAGATCAAGTCAACGTAGTTCATTTTTTTTTGTTTTTTTTGAGACTGCACTTGAATAATTTTTTTTACTCAAGCTACCTACGTACTTACAAAGTCACGTGCGTGACACTTCGCAAGATCAAGTCAACGTAGTTCATTTTTTAAAATTTTTTTTTTGTTTAGCCGTTCACAGTTTATACTCTTGCGGGCCAGGAGTGTCGATCTTTTTTTTTTTTTTTTTTTAGCCGTTCACAGTTTATACTCTTGCGGGCCAGGAGTGTCGATCTTTTTTTTTTTTAGCCGTTCACAGTTTATACTCTTGCGGGCCAGGAGTGTCGATCTTTTTTTTTTTTAGCCGTTCACAGTTTATACTCTTGCGGGCCAGGAGTGTCGATCCTTTTTTTTTAGCCGTTCACAGTTTATACTCTTGCGGGCCAGGAGTGTCGATCTTTTTTTTTAGCCGTTCACAGTTTATACTCTTGCGGGCCAGGAGTGTCGATCTTTTTTTTTTTTTTTTTTACTACTTTGTTTTTTTTTGAGACTGCACTTGAATAATTTTTTTTTTTACTCAAGCTACCTACGTACTTACAAAGTCACGTGCATGACACTTCGCAAGATCAAGTCAACGTAGTTCATTTTTTTTAAAACTTTTTTTTTGTTTAGCCGTTCACAGTTTATACTCTTGCGGGCCAGGAGTGTCGATCTGCAGCTTTAGGAGTAGTAGCGCTTTAAGAACTTTCCATTGATTGGTCCGACGCGTAATCCTTCTTGATCCACGATCTTGTATGCCCCATTCGTGTAAGCTTCTTGCACCACGTAGGGACCGTCCCACTTCTCTTTAAACTTGCTTCCCGTCTTGTGTGAGGTGATGATTGACCTTCTTACCGCTAGAACCAAGTCTCCTTTTTGAAAGGGGCGGGGATGCACTTTCTTATTGAATGCACGTGAAAGTCTGGCCTGGTAGCATTGTAAGCTTTGTTGTGCTTGCAATCCGCGTAGATCTTTCAAGCTTTTTGGCTCGGGCATTTCTTGAATAACTTTGATTTTTGTCTGGTCTATTTCGATGCCCCTGTGTGTGACTACGAAGCCAAGGAATTTGCCCGATGTGACGGCATGCGCACATTTGAGTGGATTCATTTTGAGCTGGCACTTTCGGAGTCTTTCGAAAACCGTACGAAGATCTTGGACATGGCCACTCCTAGCTTTTGACTTGACCACCACATCATCGACGTAACATTTTATCGTTTTATGCATCATGTCCTCGAAAATCTTTTGTATCGCACGCTGATATGTGGCTCCCGCATTTTTTAGGCCAAAAGGCATGACTTTGTAGCAGAAGATCCCCTTCAGAGTTCGGAATGCTGTAGCATCTTGGTCTTCAGGCGCCATGTGTATCTGGTTGTGCTCAGTCGTGGAATCCATGAAGGAGAGAGCTTCATGTCCAGTTGTTGCATTTATCATGAGCTCCGTAGCTGGTATGGGGAAGTCATCCTTTGGACATGCTTCGTTGAGATCTCGAAAGTCCACGCACACTCGCAACTGCCCATTCTTCTTCCTCACTGGAACAATGTTGGCTATCCACGTCGGATATTTAACTTCATTAATGAAATCTGCGTCGATGAGCTTATTAACTTCTTTCTTAATTTCAGGAACCAACTCTGGCCTAAATCGCCGTTGGGACTGCTTCTTTGGTCCGACCCCCCTTTTGATCGCTAGACGGTGCAAAGCTATCTTTGGATTAAGCCCCGATATTTCTGTGTATTTCCAAGTGAAAATGTCTTTGTATTCTGCCAATAATTTGAGGTACTGTTCTTCTTCTTCTTCGGTTAGTAGGGTGCTAACGTATATTGGACGTGGATTTTCGGTGGTTCCGAGATTCACCTCTTTCAAGTCATCAACAGTTGATTGTCCGCCGTCTTCGAGTACCTCCGGAGCTTGATCAGCCTCTACTTTTTCGACTTCATTTGGAACTTCTTCGGCTGTTACGTGGTAGGATGTTGTTATATCATACTCCGTTATGTCTTCCTCGTTATTGTTTTTGATTTCATCTGCAGTGATTTGGTTCTGGTAAGTTGATGATGCCTTTGACGAGGATACGTGATTCCTTCCATGTCCTTTCACGGTGATTTCCATGTCGTGTGCGCGTGTGGCTAACTCTTGAAAAGTCCTAGGTTTGATACCTTTAAGGATGTATAGCAAATCCCAGTTCATTCCACCGATGCACATCTCTATAGCTGACGTCTCGCTGATGCAATCTTTGCATTCAAGGCACAATGAACGCCAGCGGTTGATATAGTCAACCACAGGTTCCTCTTCCCATTGTTTTGTATTCATCAGTTCACTCATACTGACAACCCTTCTGGTGCTATAGAATCGGTTGAAGAACTCGTCCTCCATCTGACTCCAGCTGTCAATAGACTCTGCCTCCAAGTTAGTGTACCAATCGAAAGCAATGCCCTTTAGAGACCGCACAAATTGTTTGACCAGCAGATCCCCTTCAGTTCCTGCGTTGTTACACGTTTCTATGAAGTGGGCAACATGTTGCTTTGGACTTCCTTTTCCGTCAAACTGTTGGAGTTTGGGGGGCTGATATCCCTGTGGCATGCGCAGACCATCTATCCTCTTGCTGTAGGGTTTGGCACAGCGTGCACCACCAGAAGAATCTCCACTTAGCTGGCTATTGACTGCGTTGGTTATCAGCACTTGAAGTTGGTCTTCGTTGCACGCAACACCTCTGTTCCTGTTGGTTTCTACAGGGATCATATTATTAGTGTCATCAACTTCTGCCGTCAGATTGGCTTCTTCAACCTTTCGTTTCCCGAGCCCAGCCACCTCTTTCTGGAGTTCTTCAAGCTTTTTGTTTTTCTCCTGGTTGTCTTTCAGGACTAGCTCGAGCATCTCTCTTAGTTCTTGCATCTGCTCCTCCATGGTCTTGGTGCCTATGGTCATGACAGAAGCTACACATGGTTTGGGTGTCTCGGCTTGTTTTGGCAGAGCCACCTTCGCTTTTGGTGAGGGTGTTTCGTCAGCTTTCACACTTCCCTTGTGTCGTGCGGAGTTGGAGGCAATCACTGCCGTAGCTGCAGCCATGATGGAAGCAACGGTATATGTGCGTTCCCTCCTTGGCACTTGAGAAGCTCGTAGGCTTGCAGCAACGGCATTGACAGCCATCCTCTGAGTCATTCCTCTTGTGCAGATGCTGGTTGGTTGAGCTATAGTTGCGGCGTAAGTCTTCTTGGGAGTTTGTAGACTGGTAGGCTGAGCAGACATCTTAGCTTTAGCGTAGGGATGAGAGGTAGAGATTTTCACGTCGGGTTCACCAAAATTTGTAACGTCACAATATTTCGTATTGAATACAAAATAATGTTTTACAAATGATTTAATGCTTGAGAGCGGAAGTTGTGTTCGTAATCTCAAATGCTCCTCTGATTCTACTGTATTGCTTGCTTTGGTCTACTCAGCTTGATGTGTGTGGATGAAGGCGTAGCGCAACGTGTCTTGTGTAGTGAGGGTCTTGATGACTTGATCGCACGTGCGTAGCGGAGTGAGGGTCGCGGGGACTTGGTCTCACGTGTCTACGTTGCGGAGTGAGGGTCGCGGGGACTTGGTCTCACGTGTCTGCGTTGCGGAGTGAGGGTCGCGGGGACTTGGTCTCACGTGTCTGCGTTGCGGAGTGAGGGTCGCGGGGACTTGGTCTCACGTGTCTGCGTTGCGGAGTGAGGGTCGCGGGGACTTGGTCTCACGTGTCCGCGTCGCGGTTGGATGCTCTAGCAGACGGCGTTGGGATGCTTGGGCAGACGGCACGTACTTGTCGGTTGCTGGCGGCTGACACTTCTTTTGAGAGCACTCTTCTATGTGCTTTCTTCTCAAATTTCAGAGTGTCAGAATCGTGAAGTGAAATACTCTATTTATAGAGTTCACTAGTGGGCTTGAGATTGGGCCCGTGCTTCGGGCTGAGTTTAACTCATGGACCGAGCTTGTAGCTTTGACCCAAATATCCCTTGTGGGCCAGCCCATTTATACTTTAAATAATCTTGATTTGGTCCTTAAACTTTTAGTGCCTACACAGCCATAACATCTTTAGGATCGGACCGGGCCAAGAGGACGAATCTCATCCTAAACATGAGTCTTAGAATTGTTCGTCCTTAACTTTAATCATAAAAAAAATATGAACGTGGGTCAGACATTCATGTGCTCGAAGTAGCTGTCATGCAGTGCAACCTATTAAACAACACCAAGCTAAATAAAGGTTTATGTTTATTAACATGATCCAGTTGCGATTTGGTTCCTTAAAATGCAAATTGGTTCAATTTATAAAGCACATGCATTCTGAACCGCTCTTCGGGGAAACAAATTTTTACAACCTTAGTAGCCACCGACCTACCTGGGTTCTGTCTGGGCCGTTCTTAGGGCCCCGCCTAAACGATCTTGTAATTACCGGTGATGCAGCCCATCTCTACCCAAAAGGCCTATAAAGGTGGTGAACGTCCAGATTTTGTTTTAGGGAAAATATATATTCGATTTCAATAGGCATTCGTATCCGGTGTACGGCAACATTTTATTGCGATGTGTAAAATGACATAGTTCTGTTATATTTCAAAAAATATTCAACCCAAACGACGTCGTAATGATTAAAATCACGTCGTTTTCCATTCGTAACAAATTGTTGCACTACACTGGATTTTTTTCCATTTGATGGAACCTTCGCACCAATAGTTTCTACATTATATTTTGAAATCTTTTTTTTGTTGCATTCTAATTTGAAATATTAAAGATTCTAGTAAGATGTAAAATATATTTTTTATTAGATTCTCAAATAGTTCGATAGTACAATTGATTTGATCGCTCAAATGAGAACCCTTCTATATTTTAAAAACTTGAGAACTCAATCTGTACCTTTAAAAATACATGTCGTTGTTGTGTTGACAAATGACAAGTGTCTCACTTGCATCAAACTTGTATTTAGTGAAAAGTCACATCCACCAAAATTTAACTTTGATGGTGAGACATATCTCAGCTGCACTTTTGAAGATGCATCTTGATCTAGTAGTCGTATTTAAACTCTTGAATTCTTGAATTATAAGGGGTTTTCAACCAAGCGCCCCCAATAACGTGCTTTCTACTTAAGTTTTAAATAATAGACACTTGTTAATATGATTATTGAGATTTATGTTGGTGATTTTAAGGTTTTTGAGCTTAGTAACATGTTTAAACCCATTTGGACAATCGGTTTCTAATGAAACGAGTCAAATCGGGATGAAATCGAGCGATATCTGGAGTCTGGAGTCGAGAGTTTCACGCCCAAGAAACACATTAAGTGTTTGGGCGCGACAGATAAAGTGAACATTGTGCGCGATGCTAATTTCAACGTTGGGCGGGCGGATTTTGTAGGTCTGTCGCGTCCAACATTGACATTAGCCGAGCCGTGTCCTGACGATATTATCTACACTGGGCGCGAGCGTAACGTCAACGCTGGGCGCGCGGCGACTGTAACTTAGACGCGACTATTCAGCCGGGAGCCGCATCTCTTGCTCGTGTCCGATTGCCTATCTATAAATACTAGATAATTACTTCGTGGAAACACTTAGAAAAACAAGTGCAATTGCTAGAAACATCAACATCATCTTTGATTCCCAAATCCGTCTCAAATCCTAAGCCTGCTATTTTTCTACTGCCTGGAAAAATAATGTTCTTCAATTGGATTATCTCACTTTGAGTTTCCTGTAACCCGAGGCAAATCATACAAGGGTGGAAATATCGATTTCGGAAAGTGAATCAACGCGATCCAATCTGATATCCAAGTGACTTATTTTCTATTATTGAAGTTTTACTGCTTTAAAAATTAGATTCATCAGAGAAAGAAGCTGCTATCAAACCCTGCTGACTACTTTGTTGGTGACACCCAAGGAGAAGAAGACGACCTAACAACTACAATTTTAAAGGTGTGTTTTCTTGAGTTGAACTAAATGTAAATACTTAATGTGATTTAAATAGGAAAACTGAATTAAGGAACTTAACTCAATATAAATATTTTACTATAGTTATTGACTTTTGAAATAGGAAAATCAAATATTTAACCAAAATTAAATATTTAATATAAGTCCTAATCAGTGTTCGAGAAAACGGCCGCCTAGACCGCCTATGCGGCCATTTTCTTGAACCCGTTCCGTTTTGATCAATTAGGCGGTTGTTGATATTAGGCGGCGCCTGGGCGGCCTGGGTGGTCTAGGTGGCTTCTGGGCGGTCTAATCGGCTTCTGGGCGGCCAAAATCGGTTTCTAGGCGGAATGATCAACTACATGTCAATATTCAAACTTGAAGGGCTTATTTGTAAATTTTAAAAATTTAACTTATTATTGCAACTAGGGATTTGGATTGTATTGTTTAATTTGTATTGTTTATGATGCTTGATTCTTATTTTTCATAATTTGGATTCGATTAACAATGTTAATGTGGATGAAGCCATTTACAATGTTCATATTTATTTGCAATGTCACTTGAACCCATGAATTGATTAAAAGTCTACATTCTGGAGAATATGGAGGAAGAAGTTTGTATATTAAATAATGTATATATAATTATATAATTATATATTTAAAAATATTAAAAATTCAAAACCGATTAATCCCCGCCTTGGCCCCGATTAATCCTTGGAGACCCTTTCCGCCCAATGTCCGCCTAGCATTTTCTGTAATCTTGGTCCTAATTAAATGAGTTACGGAACTGAAAAAAAACTAAATTTTAAGTTTAACTGTAATCAGATGACAACATAGTTGGGGACTGGGGTTGAGCTGATGGACAGACAATTGATTTAAGTAAAGTTAAAGGTTCGATTCTTGTGAAATACCTACAATGAGGGTTTCGGTTTTTAGTCCAACTATTAAGGGTAAAGAATAAACAGACAGAGGCCAGATCTGGTGCAAAGCCCAGAACTGATGCAAAATACAAAATAATCTGATCCATTCATTTTGAAGATCCAAAGGCTGAAACAAATAGATTAAAATAAGTGAAGAACTGAATTTTATACGTGTTTCACATAATAGAAAGGGTATAATTGACAACAAAAAATGAAAAAACAAACCGTATCTCTCCTCACACAAATCTCTCCTCCCGACGATTAAGGAAACCTAAATCCCGAAGAACGAGTCGCGATTCATCCACAATTCTCTCGTCGAAGTTAGGGTTTGGCTTTCAAGCGATTCGTGAGAGAACAATTTTAGGGCTTTGCTGACAAAGTCGACGAACGACGGTGAGTTGAATTACGTTCGTTTAATTACTGTCCGTAGATACTGTACTGGGTTTGGGGACAGAGGCGACGATGAACGATAGTTTGTTTGAACTTTCTCGTGACGAAGAACTACGTTTTCGGACTGTTGTTCATGAACTGTAGTTTTTTTGAACTAGCCAACTGTATAATTCATCAACACCATAATATAATTCGTCATATTATATGGTTAGGAATTCAGTATGAGTAGATATCAGGGGCAAAGTGCATAATTCGTCAAAGTATTACATAATTCATCGTCTTAGATTTGACCTTTAAACTAGTTTCTAATGGGGTTTTTTCGAACTGTGATTTTTTTGAACTCGCCAACTGTATAATTCGTCAACACCGTAGTATAATTCGTCGTATTATGTGGTTAGGAAATTCAGTATAAGTGGTGAATGGGGCCCAAGTGCATAATTCGCCAAAGTAGTACATAATTTGTCATCTTATATTTGACCGTTAAACTCGTTTCCATTTGTTTGACAGCGCGCAAAAGGAAGTCATCCCAATCAAAGGGCACTTTAGATGATGCCGAGGCTGCGGTTGGGAAAATAACAAGAAAAAAATTGAAATTAGTTAGGCCTCAACCGGATGTCGCATCCAAAGGTACCACAACAACCAGTAATAGTGACAGCGATTTTGAAGACAATATTCGTCAACCAGTTAAACGTTATTCAAAGAAAAAAGGTACTGAATTTTTTGGTGTTTATTCATATTTTTGTATCAATCTTATCACCTGAGTATATTTTCGTGTGGTCGTAGCGGTTCAAAAATAGTCTTCTTTATAATTCGTCCTCTGGCATTTATAGTTCGTTCCTAACTATTTTATAGTTCGTTAATGTTTACTACCCACTGAACTGATCAATATTGCTGCCATTTTAGTCTGGTAGTGCATAGTTTGTCAATTACTATTTATAATTCGTCATCTGTCATTTATAGTTAGTCAAATACTTTTTTATTGACACCACTTGGAAAAAAATTTTGAATTTGTAAATTGATCGAGTTCTTTTTGGAGTTGGGCTGTTTCCTTGATGGGATTGATTTTGTGTTCAACTAATGAAAGATTGGAAACTCTGAATGTGATGTGGTTTTGCAGATCCATGAAATTTTGAATGCGATCAGTTGGGGAGTTCTGATGCCTGCTGGGGCAATGTTTGCTCGGTATCTTAAGGTGTCAAAGGCAGCTGACCCAGCATGGTTCTACCTCCATATCGCTTGCCAAACATCAGCTTACATTTTCGGAGTTGATGGCTGGGGTATTGGACTTAAGCTTGGCAGCAAATCTGTTGGTGTTACAAACAATGTTCACGGAAGAATTGGCATAGCCCTCTTTTGTCTTGGAACACTACAGGTTTTTGCTTTGCTTTTGAGGCCGAAGAAGGACCATAAGATCATATTATATTAGAATGTCTACCACCATGCTACGGGCTACGCAGTCATTATCCTCAGCATCATCAACATTTACAAGGGTTTTGAGTTTCTAGGCCAGGATGGTTGGAAGAGAGTGTACACAGGAGTCATCATAGCCTTGGGCGCCCTAGCAGTGATTTTAAAACTTTTTACATGGGTTGTTGTCTTGAGGCGGAAGAAGAACGAGGTCTCTGATTAACACCATACACCAACAGCGAGGCACACAATTTAGGAAGACTCAAATTTGTCTAAAGATGTTATATTTCATACTGGTTGCTGACTGCTGTCGTTGATAAATAATTATGTGTACAATGATTCTTTCATTTAATACTTTCCTGTTGTGTATGACTCTGAAAGGTTGTAGCAGGAAGAAATATGCCTAGTAATATCATGACGAACTATAAAATAGTCATGACGAACTATAAAATAGTCACGACGAATTATAAAATAGTCGCGACGAATTATATAAAATTGAAGCCGAATCTGAATATAGAAACATTGAATTTTTTTAATCAGAAGTGCATGTGTCTGTGTTAATGAAAAACAGATACCCAAAAAATTTAATAGATAAACATAATCATGAAGAGTTGTGACGATGATCTTCATTTGAAACATGTTCTTGTGCATTCACATTCAAATTCTCGACGCATATTTTTTTGGGCAGCTTCACTTGTTATGATGCCCAAGTTCTTGGCAGTTTCCACACAGTCATTTTGGTCTATTGGCTTTCTCAATCATCAATTCACGAGTGGTCCGATATCTTTTCCCACATCTTTTGTTTCGAGCCACGTGGAACACCGGTGAATGGTACAAAAACCCGATTGTACCTGCATATTATCAAACCTGTTAATACTGGTGAATTATAAATTTAATATGACGAACTATGTACACAATGGTTATGTAATGAAAGTAACGAACTTTATATTAGTAATGATGAACTATAAAATACAATTACGAACTATACAATACTAATGACGAACTATGTACACAGTGGTTATGTAATGAAAGATAACGAACTTTATATTAATAATGACGAACTATAAATAGAACTATGAAATAACTATTGCTAAAGGGCAACTTACTTGTTGGTACTCAGGGACGGATCCAGGATTTGAGACAGGGGGTGGCAAATGAAACGTACTACAACATTAAAAATATTATCACTATTTCAAAAAAAATTGGTTATCATATCACAAACATATTATAACTATTTCTTTCTCGATGCTAACATCCAAACAATGTGATAAGAAATATTCTTACATCTTCTTGCTTTGTATTCAATGTCGAAAAGGAGAGTGTGATAAGAGTGGAAATTAGAAGCGCGAAAAAAAAATATTACATAGCACAAAAAATCATATTGATTTTATTGTTCTTGTCAACCATTCACATAGTTCGAGGAATTCCGACCAAAATGTTAAAATAACATTGAAAGGTCAAAATCTTAACACAAAACTTCAATATAATGTTTCAATTTGAATTTGAGCACTTTGTTGTAGACTTTTAAAGTTGAGCTAATTTAATTATTTATCTTAGTTGGCTCTTTGTTTTTTAACATAAATAAACGTACTCTGTTTCATACGATTCGAACTGTCAAAAGTCAAAAGAACACAAACTATAATTCTTAAAAATCATCTCATATGACTGTATAACATATCAATTCATTACAAAATCTCATGAATACTAAAAAATTAATCTCGATGGATTAATATAGCTTATTAAATTTAAATTTACAATATAAATAAATATTATAATAATAATATGAAAATCAATATTATTATATATATATAATTTGAAAAAATGTGGGAGTGACATGTGCCACCCCCGGTACATGGTGCATCCGTCCCTGTTGGTACTGTATGTTGCATCAAAGGACACAACATCAACAAACATTTCCCTATCATTGGCCGACTTTGAGTCTGCCCAAAAAAGACGGGTAAGAGTACCTTCTTCATCCGCAACATATTCAAAAACATATCCCTTGCAAGAATCCCTTTTGTTCTTTAACTGGTTGCCGGGGAGCTATGCACGCTTGCTACTAATGCATGCTTGTTGCCGGGGAGCTATGCACGCTAACTGGTTGCCGGGGAGCTATGCACCCTTGCAAGAGTAACTGGTTGTTCTTTAACTGGCTACTATAGATCCTACCTGTTATGCATGCTTGCTACTAATGTCAGTGTGCGAAAAACATGGGTTAAAGATACGTGTTACCTTTGGGTCGAGATGCAAATCAATTCGGATGTATCTGGAGATAGCCCTGTTTAGACCCATGAACCCTCATTCTCGGACTCGAACTCGCCGCTATATGGTTATGCTTTGCCGCTTTTTCTTGCACGTGATTGATTCGAGCTTCAAAGTGTTGAGTGTTTTTCGGCCAGCTATAGTGTCATCTGATTTGGGATTTCAATGATGCTTTCACGTACGGACTATCACAATGGTGGTGGATTTATTGCCTTGAAGTGCGGATTGTGACTTGCTCGAACCGTGGTTCCTTCTCCTTTTGACGCGAGTCAAGCCGAGGGTCGCTCGTCTATTTTCCCGGTTACTCGGATTAGAAACCTTCCTGCTCTTACTCATCCTCGTCCTTTTGACACGGGTCAAGTCAAGGGTCGCTTGCCTATTTTCTCGGCTACTTGGACTAGAGCTTGGACGGTGTGAAGTATTCCCGTCCCGACCAACCGCAAGGTACCGCAGTGGCGGAGCAGACCCGTACTATGTTGCCTCGAAGTGCTAGCCTCCACGAACTCCACATAACCATATATCCTGAGTTCGGTCTTTGAATGATCTGTCAAGTCTCTCTAGGGCATTGCTATCAACTCCACATCCCTGTTTATCTCAATTAACAAAGGCACGCAAAATTTTAAGATCACATGTTAGTCGCACAAATCAATTTTCACCAAAGACATGCATGTAATCGGCTCTATCTATTTCACCATATCATTATCCAATACTGCAAGTCTAGGAAATAGTGAAGTATCATGTACAAAAAATTTTAAAAATGACTCGAAACGTGCTGACTCTGTGCAGGGTGCATGAAATAAACGTGCTGACTCGATAACTGACTCTCCCACCCCACACTTTTGAAATGAGCCGTGTCCTCACGGCACGACTCAAATCTAGACACACAATGCATGCAATAAAACAAAAGGGAAATAGAATAAGGACAGGCACTTCCCTCGTGCGTGCGTGACGATCAGGAACGACTGATAATTCTCCTGTGAGTCCTCGAAGAGCACCTTTGGAGCTTGCATCGTAGCGTGAGTTTGTTGCACACCGAAAGGTCTGCGTCAATGACATTAAGACGAATAACAGATTCCCAGGGGGTTGGAGGAGTCACATCGGTCTCACTTAAAACCCAACCTCCTTATACTCGTAAGTCTTTGTGACAAAATCTGTAAACGCTCATGCTTCTCGACGCAACTTATTCAAGGTGTGAACTACTCATGCCGGATGCAGTCTGTTGCTAATCATCTCTGATTCGTTCGCCTCTGTCCCTGCATGAATATCATCTACTTCCCAAGGTACAATGTGATGATAAGACATAATAAATAGAAAATATAAATAGTAAATAAACTGAAAGGTAAAAAGTGCAGGGCTGCCTCCCTGCGAGCGCCTTTGTTTTACGTCGTTGGCTCGACGGTACCTCTGTAGGGATCACAAGTTAGGGTCCCATGGGCGTGTGAGGTCATACTTCTGCTTGGCCTCTCCTTCTGTTCGTCCATACTGCCCCTCTGGATGTCCATTCGGTTCTACCTTCCAAAGATCAGGCGGATTCGCCTTCACATCCTTCTGAGCTGGCGAGGTCACCTTTGTCACAGTCACTGGTCCATTGAGTCGTACTCTAGTGTTCCTCCATCCTGGTTTCCATCCAAACGCGCCTTGTCTTGGTCGTTTCTTCATGTATGAGTGGTCGGCATGGAAGTTCAGTTTCTTGCCATCAAGCGACATTAAGTATGTTCCCATGTCAACCCTCCTCTTTTTGGCACGGATGAGTGGTCGTTCAAGAATAAGTGGTGGAGAATCATCATCCCTAGCATCTCCCGTCTGCAAAATATAAGAGTCAATATCTCGGGCGAGTACGAGGATTCCTGGGTCCTTACCTGAATTGATGCTTTCCGCGGACGTCTCTTGATTTATTGGTAATTCTTCATACGTCCGCGCATGAATCGTAGAGGCGTCCGCGCCCTGAACTGAGGTAGGATCTTCGATGGACGTGGCCTTGATTTCCTCGGCTGCTTTGATAGTGACGACCGGTTCTTCCTCAGGCAGATCCGTAATGAGGTCTGATTCGAATGGCTCGGTCGGCTCTTCTTTAGGTGCCAGCGGGCTGCCTTCTTCCAAATACTCGGGGTAGTCCGACTTGAGCTCTTCTTCCTTCAACCATTGGTCCTCATCTTCTGCCGGTTCTATGGGCTCCGAGATAGGCTCTATTAGAGCCTCTACCATGTCCTCCTCTGTTTTTGTGCTGACATATTCTTCCTGATTTCTCCTCAACTCTGACACAATCTGATTCAAGTCGGACAATGTTCTGGATAACTCGGCCAAGTCTCTCTTGTTTTCGGCCCGAGATTGCTCCACTATGTCGGCCAACTGTTGGACGCTAGCTGCCAACTCTTTCTCATTGTCCTCTCGTGCCTCGGTCTGCTCTTGTATTGGTCTTGATTTCTCGGCCAAATCAGCTATCAAGTCCCAAATAGCACTTATGGTCATGTCATAGACCGAGCATCCTGCCTCCTCAGTGAGCCAACTCCACTCATGTGGTAACATCCCAGCGAGAAACCCTTGAAGAAGATACAAGTCTGTGAATCCATGGTGCGGGCAGCTTATCACAAGGGAATCAAAGTACCGTAAGTACTCATCCAAAGTTTCATCCCGGGATTGCTCAAGGTGCATGATCTTTTCTCGGACTTCTTGTCGGGAGGGTGGTGGATAGTACTCCCCATAATTCCACGGCTCACTTCCGTAGTAGGAAGTCATGTCGAATCTGCAAGTGAATCAGAAAAACGTGCAAGCTAGCATGGCACCGAATATCAAGCACATACTAGCAACAAAGGGTCCCCAGGAAATTGGAGGGGTCACAGCGGTCCCACTTAAAACCCAATTTCCTTATACTCGTAAGTCTTGGTGACAGGACCCTCTGAGAGCTAGAAAACAAAATCGAAAGAAATTGAAAACAAAAATCGAACAGTTGGGGTTTTTGAATTATTGAAATCACCGAATAGCAAATTTCGAAATAATCAAGAAAGAAAAATAAACGAAAAAGAAAAGAAGAACAAATTTCACCGTGCATAGCTCCCCGGCAACGGCGCCATTTTGAACAGGCTGTCGTCGGTACCTGTGCAAAAACAATTTATATTTTCCTTGTCCTGAACTGTGGGTTAGCACAATGGCAAGCAAGGGTCGAACCCAAGGGAGCTAGATAGCTACTACTTTGTTCTGTAATGGAGAAAAACAAGAAACTGAGATGAGAGTAAAGGTTAGTGAAACAATTGTAAATTCGAAAATATGCTAAGGTGTAAATATCAGAGAGAAGTATTCAGATTAGGGTTTTATTCAATTGTGACTTGTTTTATCATAGACTTCTAAATATCTAACTCGTGTTTTAAGTGTGGTTGTCCCGACAAAAGTGACTTCCCAAGTAACCCGACAAAGGTGTTACGCCACGACCTAATTCCCCTAGGTTTAATTAACCCGACAAAAGTGTTAATTGCCCTAGTCGTACTACCTATCTAAATGACAAAGTATTAGATAGATGATTAATGTAGAAATATGCGCAACTAGATTTCACGACAAAGTATACGTCTAGTCTAACAATATTTCATGGAATTCATATACGAGAATTAGTAAAACATAGAATATAGCATTAAAATCCAAGTCTCAAAAACGTAGTCACAATTATTCAACCCTAACCCGAATAATCGGATTAGTTACACATTATCATGGAGAAACAATGCATGAATGAAAGGAAAATAAGAACTTCACTAATGACCGAGATTAGGGCTTGAACACGGCGGCGCAAGGAGGAAGGCACGGTGGAGCAAGGGCGGACGAGTGGGGAAGAGAGGGAGCTCGAGTGAGTGTGTGAAGGATGATTATTGTGGCTGGTATGCTCCTCTATATATAGGGTTTGAGAAACCCTAAAGTTCCCAAAATAAGCCAAGAGATAACTATGGAAATATTTCCATAATAATCTTGCTTTATCTTCAAGCTATCTCTTTGCTTGGGACTTAAGCCACCTTAAACCTTCTTGAATATTCCGAAACCCTAGATGTAAGTTGCCCTAAATATGACATTGGGCTGGACGAAATTTGGGCTTTGAACTCGGTCAAACTCGGTCAAACTCGGATGCAACTCGGTCAACTCGGCTGGTACTCGGATGCTCGGGCTGATCGGACTGGGTACTTTGGGGCCGATTTGACTCGCCTTCGGAAACTCTTCTGGCCGGTCTCTTGAGCTGGAGCACTAGCTGGACATGTATACTTGATGTCCAAACCTTGAAATCACCCCATTGTGTGGACGGATTAGGCCGGAGCGGCTCTCAAAGTTGGAATCTCAGCCAGCCGGAAAAACAGGCCCTGAATTTGGCTAAGTCCTGAAATCTGCGCTGATCGGACTCATGGATTCCTGATTGGACCTTCCAAACGACCTCGGATGCTCTCGGTGTGAACTGGAGAGTTGTAGGGAATTGAGTCACCTACGCAACGGCATGTGTCTCGTATTTTTCTGATCATCGGCGCATTCCCAGTCGTCCGGTGAAGCTCCAAAGGTCAATCTGCCAATGTGATGTTTTTGGCATAAAATGCCGTCTTTTATGCACGTTTCCTCCTAGAGCTTCCAAATCACCTGAAATACAAAACAACACTAAAAAGTAACTGTTCGCATAATAAAGTGAATGAAATGGTGGGATTTAATGACTCGACGAGTCGTATAAATACGGCTCATCAACGACCATTTCAGCATCACGTCCACCAATAAATGCCTTCATATCTCTTTTGAAATTTTCAAAGTCTGTCAAAGTATCACCAATATTAGAGTAACTGCCAACCATTTCTTTCACCAAGTGAAACGCTCGAGTTGCTCCAATCCTCATGTGGCTCAAATCCATAATAAAATTCTATTTGTCAATACTCAATGCCTGTTTTGCATCAAAAACAGTTTCCCAAATGTTGAAGCAAGCTGATGGTTATGGTTCTCATCAAACACATAAACAGAATACATGCCTCCATCGACTAGCTTGAAATACAATTTCGCTTCACATCCACATCTAGTCTCTTTCCTTTTCCTCTATTTCGATTTAGGATTTTTCAGCATGGATGTTGCTGTCGGTCATGACCTCGAATGTTGATGTTGCTGTTGATCATGACCTTCGATGTTAAAACAGATTCAAACATCCGATGTTAAAACAGATTCAAATCTTCGAATTTAAAACAGATTCAAACCTTCGATGTTGTTGTCGGTCATGACCTCGAATGTTGATGTTGAACAACGTTATATCGCAGTACGATGAATCGAGTGAACAAGTTTGCATGAGAACGACTTGGATAATCTGCACCAATTTGATTTGTTTGAACGCGACATATTAGGAAACTGAAGATCAATCGGTTACCAAATTTTATTTATGTTAGCAAATCTGCCCTCAACACATTAAAAATTAAAATTAAACATATTTATTTTCAATTAATCAGCACCATCCAAAAGATTAAATGAAGGGTTGAGATAACTTTGTATTTTTTACAATAATTATCACTTTGCACCTGATCCTAAACCTTCCATTAAAAATATGTTTGAAAGTGTATGACGAAGAAAATCAAAATTTAAGAAACAAGTGACAATTATAGATTCAAAAATGCGTTTTGTTTTTTGAGCCAACACATAAATTTGAATTCTCTAATATATATAAGGACATTTTTTTATTATGGAATGCTCCCCTAACAAAAATAGACCTTAGTCCCCCTAACAAGAATGGACCTTAAACTATATTGTGACCTCATCTATGATCGGATACGACTGCCAGTCAACCATATTTTTTCTGCATTTATGTACATACTGACCCATACTACAAGGCCGTGGATAACTGATGAGTCGAGTTTTCGACTCATTAATGCCCGCTCTTCACTATAGCTTTAGTTCGATTCCGACTACTATTTGATGTCATTTGATCCTCTTTTCATGCGTTTCAGGCACAAATCGAGATATCTCAATGTCAAATGCCATTAGAAGAAAACTCGAGGAAAATCGAAGATTTGAGCAAAAGTTGACAGATTTTCCCCCAGTCGGTCGACTGGGATCCTCCCCTGCTCCAGTCGGTCGACTGGATGAAACCTCAGGAGGGCCTGCAAATCAGCTCTTTCCAGTCGATCGACTGGGAGCCTTCCTTGTCTCAGTCGATCGACTGAGATCCTGCTATCCGCGCATCATTTCTCCCTCCAGTCGATCGACTGGGCCATCAGCCCAACGCCAGTCGATCGACTGGCAAGTTCTCCAGCCAAGAGTGCAGAAATTCTTCCCCAGTCGATCGACTGGGAGGCTTCCTTCCTCCAGTCGATCGACTCAGGCAACAAACAGGAGCTGATGTAATTTGACTCTCCCCAGTCGATCGACTGGGATCCTTCTTTGTGCCAGTCGATCGACTGGACCGCTACAGTGCCAAACCCTACTTTTTGCTATAAATTGTAATTTTGAGATCCGATTTTAGAGGAGCTTTGGGAGGGAGACTTGGAGGACTTTTGCTGGGATTTTGGAGCAATCAACACCAAGGATTGGATCATCTAGGGATATTGAATCCCCACATTGGATTTGAATTCTAAACTCTACCCTCTTTTGATGATTGTTTGCACTTTTATTATGGATTTTGATTGTAACCTCACCATGAGTGAGTAGTGACCTTGATTGGGGATCTATGAATCCCCTAGACATGTTTGTGACATTATAAACCTTATGGATGCTATTGATGAATGTTTTGCACATGTTTCTTCTTCATTTGAACTTAATGTTTAGAGTTGCCTATTAGGTGTTTGTGAAAATGCCTCAATGGGAACTTTGCTTGATTTCGTGTTTGAAGTAACTTGCGTTGAAAGGCATGATTTCAAATGACCTAAATGAAGAAGCATTAGGGTTTTTGTGTTACATGGCGATGCTTTAATCGTAATGAGAATGGCTTGAATTTAACAAGAATTTGATTGTCTAGTCAATAAAGCGTGAGTGTGAGGCTAGATAATTAGGTTCTATAATGCCAATAGAGCGCGAGTGTGAGGCGTTATGCGAGGTGTAACCTCTTGATATTGGGTTGTAGCACGAGTTGAACTTAGTATTAATGTTGCATGGCTAAATTCTAAACACGTGCATGTGATTTCATCAATGGTGTCCTAGTTTATCGTCACGATAATTGTTTAGGTGGAGGATTAGATCCCTAGTCATCTTTGAATTGATTGTTTCTCCTTTTCGTTGATAAAACCATTCTTGGATAGTCAAAACTTGGCTATCAACCTCTTTAGAGGAAATTCCCCCCCAATCCATTAGACATCCTAAGTAAATCATTAGCACTAATAGTTTAATCACCTATCCTTTGGGTTCGACCTTGGGTTTTCCCGAGTCTTTACAAATGTTTTGATTTAACGTGATTTAGCATAAGTATTTGATTCACTTATCGAATATTTACACTATATTTGCACGCGATCAAATGGCGCCGTTGCCGGGGATAGGTTAATTAACTAGGTGCTATTAGATTGTTTAGTTTGTCTACTCTTTCTTCGCTTGTAGTTATTGCTTGTCTTGTGCCTAAATTGTGGATTATTTCTCTTGCCTTTCATTGCTAAGGACTCTCTTTGTTCTTGCAGGCTTGTGAATGAACACGAGATTTCAAGGGCGAAAACACGTAGCTACCGGCTCTTCTTCTCACATTCCTCACCCAACCGTCAAGAAACCAAGGGGTAGACCTCGCAAGAACCCTCTACCTCTTGTTCCTATTATTCCTCCTATTATCGAAGACCAAGGACAAGAAATCATTATGGAAGAAGAAAATGGAAACCGCCCCGTTCTACAAAGGGATGCTCGGAATCGTAGAATTGATGGGGATGATCCTCCCGCTAGAAATGACAACCTTGATGATCAAAACCCTTTTGGGAATCCTCTTCCTCCTCAAAGGAACAACCGAAATTATAGATACGATGATGAGGATGATGAAAGACCGGTCGGGGATTACATGACCCCTTCACATGAGGGAAATGGCTCGGCTATTGTGCCTCCGGATGAGGATGCGTTCGATTTTGATGTGAAGTCCTCCTTAGTCCACATGGTGACCCACGACCAATACCAAGGAGTTGGGAATCCTTCTACACATTTGGCTAATTTCCAAGAGTATTGCCGCACTTATAAGCCGAGAAATGTGCCCGTGGAGCATATCTACTTGAAGCTTTTTCCCTCCTCGCTATATGGAGACGCTAAGGAATGGTTGCAAAACCAAGAACCGGGATCTTTTAGGACGTGGAACGAGCTTGCTAATGCTTTCCTCTCCAAATTCTTTCCACCGTCAAGGACGAAGAAATTCATAGATTTTATATTGACGTTCTCGCAAAGGGACAATGAGCTATTCCATCAAGCTTACGACCGATTCAAGCATTATTTGAAGGAGTGCCCACACCATAATTTCAGAAAAGCGGATCTATTGAGATACTTTTACCTCGGCATGAGCAAAGAGGCCAAAGGCCAAATGGACACGGCTAGTGGGGGTGCAATCATGGATTTGCCGGCGAACCAAGGATTTAAAGTCATAGAGAAGATCGCTACAAATTCCGATCGATACCAAGGGGTTGATCACAAGAAGATGGCTACGCCTAGAGATGATTCCTCGAGTTCCGAAATGAAGAAGGAAATGGTTGAATTAACTAAGAAAGTGGATGGTTTGATAAACATGGTAAGTGCTTTGGAGGTGTCTAAACCGAAGAATGAAAAGGAGAAGAACCCAATCCAACAACCTTGCTTCTTGTGTGCTAGTACAAGACACTCGACAAAGAATTGCCCCGATGGGAGGTATGAAGACGATGATGACGGTTATGAAGAGGCACACTTTGTAAATCAACAAAGGAGTTACACTCAAAATGCTAGTCCCATTACTAGAAATTATGAGCCTCCTCAAAGAAGAATGTCTAATGATTTATACGTCCCTCCAAGACCTCAAGGGCAAAATAATTATCAAGGGAATTATCAAAGGCAAGGGAATGGCTCAAACCAAAACCAAGGGCAAAATTCATATTCAAATCAAGGCCAAAGTTCGAATCAAAATTCGCAATATTCCCAAGGGAATTATCAAAAGCCCTTTCAAGCTAAGTCCAACATGAATGAGCAAGGGAATTCTTTCTCTACAACCCAAGATAACACTATGTTGTCCATGATGGCGCAAATACTAGAGAGCAACAAGGAAGGCAACCGAATAATGGAAGCAAAGATGGACGAAGTTGTGGCCGAAAATAAAAGGCTTGCTAGAGAAGTTGCTCATATAAAGCAAATTGGGAAGCTCCCTTCTCAACCGGACGTTAATTTCACCGAGCATTGCAATGCCATCTCTCTTGAAGATGAAGAGTCATCTCCCATGAAGATCAATGCCATCACGTTGAAAAGTGGAAGGGTTTTGCCTACCCCTCAAGGAAAATCAAATATTAAGGATAAGGTGGTGGAAGCGGAAGTTGCTAGTAAAAGTCCCGAAGTTGAACTTCAAGCCCCTCCGGAAGAAAAGGAAAAGGAGGAAGAACCGGCTTTGATGAGGTATTATGTGCCGGTGGTCCCTTTCCCTCAAAGGCTAAAAAGGAGCAAGCTAGATGCCCACTTCCAACGATTCGTGGAGATGTTGAGGAAATTATATGTTACTCTTCCATTCCATGAAGTAATTGCTCAAAATCCCATCTACGCAAAGTTCTTAAAAGATATTGCATCCGGGCGTAGAGTTATGGAAGAATCTAGCATGGTAGCCTTGAACCATGAATGTAGCGCCCTTTTCTCCAAACAAATTCCTCTCAAAGTGAAGGACCCCGGGCGATTCACCATTCCATGCTCTATTGGCGCCATGAATTTTGAGGATCCATTAGCCGACCTTGGTGCTAGTGTAAGTGTCATGCCCCTAGAGACCTATCATAAGCTTGGGTTAGAGGGAATGAAAGCTACCAAGATGACCTTGCAACTCGCCGATGGCACCAAAAGGCAACCCAAAGGAGTTATCGAGAATGTCCCAATCAAGGTAGACAAGTTCTACATACCTTGTGATTTCGTAGTGATGGACACGGGGAATAATGGAAACACCTCTCTAATTCTTGGACGTCCTTTCTTGGCCACCGCCGGTTTTAAAGTCGATTTGGGGAAAGGGAAGTCGACCTTGAAGATTGGAAAAGAAAAGATTAAAATAGAGAGGCCTACGAGTGACCAAGTGGCTATGCCCAAATTTTGTGATTTGGAAGAGCAAGAGAGTGCTAAGGCCGAGAATGTTGAGGTCAAGAAGGTGACTAAGAAGGTCTTGCACAAGATGGTTGATCCCGATGAAGGCCCTTCCGTTGATCATTATGAATCATTATCCGGTGATGAGTTGAAAAAGAATGGAAAAGCTAATATGTCGAAGGGTGCAAAGCTACCACGTTGGAAAAAGGCCTTTGAGCAAGTTGCTTGCAACTCTTCAAGGAACCCGGATTGAGTCACCAACAATCTACAAGTCCGCTTGAGGAGGGATCCTAGCAAAGGACTCCTCAAGTGTGTTTCTTTCACAAAAAGAGATTCGGCTCGGTCTTTGCCAAGACGTTAAACTAGGCCCTAACGGGAGGTACCCCGGTTTGTGAGTTGTCCATTTATGCACAATAATTTCTACATATATGTTTGGCATGTATTCACTGAACTATGTTTGAGAACATGATGCTTGTATGATCAAAATGCATGATTTGGTGTGCTTGTGTGGAATTGTGCTTACATGAATTATCTTGGCAATGGTGATGTCTTGAGTGTGGAGTCTTTGATCCTAGTTTGCGTTTGTTTGAAAAGCATGTTTATGCTAATGATTTTCTTGGTGAAGTGTTGAATTTATGTGAATATTGTGTGATGATTTTTCGTGTCGTGGAGTGAAAATTCTAAGTGTGGAGTTGGGGAGTTCGTTCGGGAAGAAAAATATTCATTGAAGCTGACATTTGCCTCCAGTCGACCGACTGGAAGAAGGCCAAACACCCCAGTCGGTCGACTCGCTTGACATTCAGGAGGGCAGAAATTCTAAGTCGCGCCAGTCGGTCGACTCGCCTCCCAGTCGACCGACTGGAATTCCTTTATCTCAAATACTCAGTTTTCTCATTCCACTCCCCCCGACTCACGTTTCTCTCGACCGACTCCCACCATCTCCGGTTACGACCTTCACCGATCCGTCCCCAACCCTCACCATCACCTCGCCTGCTCGTCGCCACCTCAGTGCCGCCTCCCCCTTGCCTCCCTCACCACTTTCTGATGCTATGGAGGAGGACGATGGAGATTCCACTGCAGAGACCACTTCGGGGGACGACGAGACTACATCTTCATCTTCTGCTACATTTTGATCATGCTTGTATCGATATTTTGTTGTCTTCTTGCTTTTATCATGTACTTGACTGTTAAGTCGCCTTTTGGCGCAATTTTGGATGATGTATGCTTTTTGAGTGATATGCCCTTTACTTTCTTTTGGTTGTATGCTTTGTTTCATATGATATTGAAGGAGTTTACCATTTGTGCTGTTCACTCTACAGGATATGCACCTACATATTTTTCTCACGTTCAAAACTCACCTTCTTTGTCTACATTTGCAACCAAAGGGTATTTCTCACTCCCATGCGTTTTGCCACCGGTGCTTCACACGAGGGGAGTTTCCTATGCGCCTTTGCCTTTATTTCATTACTCTTTGCGCTTAGGGACTAAGCTTGAATTGAGTGTGGAGTGGTTTTGTGCGCATAGTTCACATGTTTGCATGCCATGCATATCATTTTTGATGGACACTTGCATCTTTTGCACTTATTCCCTACATGAGAGAGTGTTAACCACATAGGCTTGTGACTATCGATTCCGATTCCTATAAATCACATCTAGCCTATTTGTCTCATTTATTGGATCTTGAACCTAGAACCGACCTAGTCCTACGAATGTGCATTCTTGGGAATCAATATCATTGCTATCTCTTGTCTATCTAATTCTCTAAGTATTTTCGTTGAAATACCTTGGAACAAGTTTTAGCAAGCATTTTTAAAAAATTCCCACGAAAAACTTAGACCTTTTGTTTGCTCCTTGGTGACTTAAGTTCTCTAATCGAGTGCCATGCTTATGTTTGATCCCCGCACATTCCATACACTTTTTGAACATATTGTCAAGTTTTAAGTGTGGAGTCAAAAGAGGGCAAAGCCCCAACCAAAAAAAAAAAAAAAAATTGTTTGCGGTCAAAGAGGGCGAAGCCCCGACTAAAAACTTTCTCGATGCGCAAGAGAAGTTTTATCCCAAATTATACAAATGCCGGGGGTTAGGGAGGTAAGTCCCCCCTCGAAAGCATTTGTAGGCCAAAGGCCGTTTCAAAAGAAAAAGAAAAAAAAGAAAATAAGAAGCACTTAAAACTTGACTCTATGTTTTCCTCCATTCTTCATTTGTACGGGATTTATCATTTGCATGTGTGCTAGTTGGAATGACTTTTGGACGACCCATGTGCTTGCACGGGAGTTATACACTTGGTTTATGCTTGTTTTATAAGAACTCATTGTATCGAACTCCTCTTCCCTTATGGATTACGGCTTAAGCGCCTAAAACTTGGGAACGAGTTCCATGTCGCAAGCCCGTGGACTAGCCCTAGCTAGCATAGGCAAGCGATTGACACTTTTTGTGCAAACTAAAAGCTCAATTTCTATTGTATTACCTTGAAAATGAGTAGACTTTTGGGTGAGGCGATTGATGGCTCTAGTATTGATGATCTTGAATGCACAACCTCATAGGATACTTAAATGGTTCGAAAGTTCTTTTGATGATATTGTGATGGTAGTCCTAGCGTGGGGTGAGGAGTTTGTTTTGAGAAATCATGGCCTTGGTTAAACACTCTTAAATTCAATTCTCATGGGATAAGTGCACTTGGGATTTGTGAGTATTCCCTTTTCTGAAAACTCTCACGAGACTATAACTCGTCCACTAGGGTAGCCTAGGGGTTTAAAGGCTTAATGCATATGCTAAATGCATTCGTCACGCCTACGAAAAGGAGCTAGTTAGGTTGTATATACTTGTGTTTACTTTTCTATAGCATGCTTAGCAATAATGATCGAGACCATGACATATTTTCATACTCTGTTCGGGACGAACAAAGCTTAAGTGTGGAGTGTTTGATGAGTCGAGTTTTCGACTCATTAATGCCCGCTCTTCACTATAGCTTTAGTTCGATTCCGACTACTATTTGATGTCATTTGATCCTCTTTTCATGCGTTTCAGGCACAAATCGAGATATCTCAATGTCAAATGCCATTAGAAGAAAACTCGAGGAAAATCGAAGATTTGAGCAAAAGTTGACAGATTTTCCCCCAGTCGGTCGACTGGGATCCTCCCCTGCTCCAGTCGGTCGACTGGATGAAACCTCAGGAGGGCCTGCAAATCAGCTCTTTCCAGTCGATCGACTGGGAGCCTTCCTTGTCTCAGTCGATCGACTGAGATCCTGCTATCCGCGCATCATTTCTCCCTCCAGTCGATCGACTGGGCCATCAGCCCAACGCCAGTCGATCGACTGGCAAGTTCTCCAGCCAAGAGTGCAGAAATTCTTCCCCAGTCGATCGACTGGGAGGCTTCCTTCCTCCAGTCGATCGACTCAGGCAACAAACAGGAGCTGATGTAATTTGACTCTCCCCAGTCGATCGACTGGGATCCTTCTTTGTGCCAGTCGATCGACTGGACCGCTACAGTGCCAAACCCTACTTTTTGCTATAAATTGTAATTTTGAGATCCGATTTTAGAGGAGCTTTGGGAGGGAGACTTGGAGGACTTTTGCTGGGATTTTGGAGCAATCAACACCAAGGATTGGATCATCTAGGGATATTGAATCCCCACATTGGATTTGAATTCTAAACTCTACCCTCTTTTGATGATTGTTTGCACTTTTATTATGGATTTTGATTGTAACCTCACCATGAGTGAGTAGTGACCTTGATTGGGGATCTATGAATCCCCTAGACATGTTTGTGACATTATAAACCTTATGGATGCTATTGATGAATGTTTTGCACATGTTTCTTCTTCATTTGAACTTAATGTTTAGAGTTGCCTATTAGGTGTTTGTGAAAATGCCTCAATGGGAACTTTGCTTGATTTCGTGTTTGAAGTAACTTGCGTTGAAAGGCATGATTTCAAATGACCTAAATGAAGAAGCATTAGGGTTTTTGTGTTACATGGCGATGCTTTAATCCTAATGAGAATGGCTTGAATTTAACAAGAATTTGATTGTCTAGTCAATAAAGCGTGAGTGTGAGGCTAGATAATTAGGTTCTATAATGCCAATAGAGCGCGAGTGTGAGGCGTTATGCGAGGTGTAACCTCTTGATATTGGGTTGTAGCACGAGTTGAACTTAGTATTAATGTTGCATGGCTAAATTCTAAACACGTGCATGTGATTTCATCAATGGTGTCCTAGTTTATCGTCACGATAATTGTTTAGGTGGAGGATTAGATCCCTAGTCATCTTTGAATTGATTGTTTCTCCTTTTCGTTGATAAAACCATTCTTGGATAGTCAAAACTTGGCTATCAACCTCTTTAGAGGAAATTCCCCCCCAATCCATTAGACATCCTAAGTAAATCATTAGCACTAATAGTTTAATCACCTATCCTTTGGGTTCGACCTTGGGTTTTCCCGAGTCTTTACAAATGTTTTGATTTAACGTGATTTAGCATAAGTATTTGATTCACTTATCGAATATTTACACTATATTTGCACGCGATCAATAACTGCATGTGTTGTTGTCCCTTTCCCTAGATACCTACACTACACCCTAGTTATTGATATACAGTATGTTTCTATGTGGTATTTAAACTAAATTAATTCTACTTATATTAAATAATTTTGTTTATAAATGTAAATATTTAAATTCAATTCTTCCTTTAACTTTATTATTTAAAATTAAATGTAAATTTAGTGATTAACTTCTCCGCAAGTGTTTAGCCGCCGCCTTGAGACATTAATAGCTAAAATAGCTGTCTGGTTTAACGTAACAATATTTCCTTCATCTGACTTGTCAATCTAAAAAAACCGCCATGAGTTTTTTTGTTTTGTTAACATTGATAATCAATTCACACCAACTAACGTTTCTCGACACACACTTTTGGTTTTCGAAAACTAAAAGTTATCTTAAATATAAAAAAACTAGATTGATAAACTTAACACGGCGATTTAATTTGAGTATTAAATTATGACGTGAGCGTTCGGTTGAGAATATCTTATAATTAGAGAATCCGAAAACACAAATCTAATTATTGGATCAAGATAATAAAACATTTGTGCATCTGATAGTTGTCCGACTAGGTAAAATCAAACTTAGTGACTTTAACTTTTTCACTAAATACAAGTTTATGAATGTGCAAGTGAGACCAGTGGCGGACCCAGGAAATTTGTTTACTGGGGGCAGTTAAAAGTTAAGTTTCAAACTTGAAGGGTTAAAGTGCAAATTTTAAAACTTTTTAGTACTATTCATCATCTCCCAAAAAAAAACCCTAATTCTTCCCTACAAACCAGATTTTTTTTTCCGATTAAACCTGCAAACCAGATTGATTGTACAAATTCCGGCACCGATTTGAATTAATGGGGGCAAAGAGTAAAAATTAATGGGGGCAAAATGTACAAATTACCATGATATGAATCAAATTACTTATACTTTGAAGAACAATTGAAAAAATCATTGGGGGCAACTGCCCCCATACCCATCAATGTGCGTCCGCCCCTTAGTGAGACACGTCATGTCAACATCACAATGACTTGATGTGATTCATTTTGAAATATGCATATTGAACTTTATAACTGAACTTGTAAATTAAAATTGAAAAACACACCCTATATGTCAATTTTATTTACTTATGTTTTTATGATGAAACTCTATTATTTATTAAGAGTTGTAATAAAATGGAAAAGTATGCGGCAACAATTAGTATATTTTACTTCAAGCAATTCAAATTGAATTGTTCAATGGAAACATGTCATTTTATATGTCACCCTTGGTAATAGAGTGATTAATATTGATGCACGTTATGTAGGGCGTGTGAAAAATAGTTGACAATTTCTAGCAACCGCATTAGACTATTTCATGTTTCATTTTTTTAGCAAAGTCCCAAAGGTTTAGCGTGTAACAATCTTATTATGTTGCCTAAAGGTTTGCCTATAGACAACTCCATAGGTTGCCTAATTATGTTAGTTTTATATATAGAAACCGACATGAATTTAAAAGTGTGTCTATTTATGTTAAAGACCACCATCTATGATAACAACATGACAACATGTTGGTTTAAATCAAAAGTGTGACAAACTCGGCGAACAAGTAACTATTTTTATTTGGTCCACGAGTATGATCATTTAATTAATTTGTCAAACAAACCTTAAATGAGATAATATCAAGTACGAACACAAGGTTTTTTTTTTTTGGCAAAAAAAAAGTAGATCGAGGATGGACAATTACGAATGGAATAGACATTGAACTATTTTCCTAATATAATCGATCCGTCCAAATGAAAGGGAATGGATCAATATATTTTTTGAAAGGGAAACTCCTACTGTTTGAGTGAAGATTGAATAAATTTTTAGTTTATTATGTTAATTGGGTGCGATCATACCATTAGGTCCATTACAGTATGACAGACTCAACCAAATTAAAACTAAATTATTTTACTTTGTGTGTTTAACATGAGTTTCGAACTTCAGCTTCGTCCAAATTCCCACAATGCTTGACCATATCTTTAGATATGGATCAATAATATTGTTTTGAGCACGTTCAAGTCAATTTTTGACACATTAATACTTTTAGTGCAAGTAGACCTACTTAAATAGTTTTGTCTATAAATGCTCATCAACCAATCTTAGCTTCCACGTTCCGCCTTTACACCAATTCAACTTATTGGTTGCCTTCAAATTTAATTCAAAATCCCACCCCAAATATTTCATGTCCCTGAACATGTCTAGGAGCAATGTTGCAAAGTTAACATGCATAACGTTGATGTTCTGTTCGGTGCTGAGAATTTCCGGCATCCCCGAAGAGCCCATCACTTGCACCGCCACCGCCTCCACCGATTGCACCATCACAAACTCCTATGGCGAATTTGCTGACCGGTCGATATGCAAGGCTGCCATAGCATTATACCCGGCCACGGAGCAGGAGTTGATCAATGCAGTCGCTTCGGCCACCAAGGCCGGAGCGAAGATCAAAGTCGCCACCCAAACCTCCCACAGCATTCCCAAACTCGTATGCCCCGACGGGGCGGATGGGCGGGTCATAAGTACTAAGAATCTGACACACATTTTAGATGTGGACCGGTCGAAGATGGAGATGACAGTTGAGAGCGGGGTGACACTACAGCAACTTATTAATGGGGCTGCTGATGCTGGCTTAGCTTTGCCTTACTGCCCTTATTGGTCTGGCCTGACTGTCGGCGGTATGCTTGGGACTGGTGCACATGGGAGCTCGTTATGGGGCAAAGGTAGCTCGGTCCATGATTATGTTGTCCGGGCTAGGGTGGTGAGCCCTGGCTCGGCGGCGGACGGGTATGTTAAAGTTCACGATGTTGATAGTATTAACAACCTTACCGATCTCAACGCCGTTAGGACTAATCTTGGCGTCCTTGGAATCGTTTCTCAGGTATCATTTACCATTTATAATTACAGACGTAGTCATATTTGACTGGAAAGCATGAACAAACTTTATTTTTTTCAATTTTCAATTTTCAAGTATTTGTTGTTATAAGTTTCATTGTTTCAAAAATTTCAGATGACATTCAAACTACAACCAATGTTCAAGAGATCAATAACATACCTGACCGAAAGTGACTCGGATTTGGCTGACATAGCGGCCAACTTCGGGCAGGAACATGAGTTTGCGGACATAACATGGTACGCAAGTCAAGGCAAAGCCATATACCGGGTCGACGACAGGGTTCCATCCTCCACGCCCGGGGACGGGCTGTTTGACTTCACCGGATTTCGGGCACAATCAAGTCTTGTTTTAGGACTTGTAAGGTTAACAGGTCAGTTTTTGTACATGAGCTCATATTTGTCCAAGTCTTTCTTCTTCTTTGTTTTGATTGAATTTGTCCAAGTCTTTCAAGAACATATATTTGCTAAATATTTTTGTGTTTTGAAAACAGAGGAGACCCAAGAGGCTTTGCAATTTGCTGATGGAAAGTGTGCTACTGCCACTATCATTACGTTCACTCTTTTAACCACTGCATTTGGATTAACAAACTTCAATGGTATGCATTTTGATAATTTCTTGGTAAAAAGTTCGATATGTCTGTTGAGATATGTTCACTTGGATTATCTATTGATATGTATCTGTGTGAATGTAGATATTCTATTTACGGGTTATCCGGTGATTGGCTATCAAAACCGACTCCAAGCATCCTCGACGTGCTTAGAAGGCGAGGGAGACAACACATGCCCATGGGATCCTCGAGTCAAGAGCGAGTACTTCTTCCAGACAACATTCAGCGTGTCCCTAACCAAAGTCAAAAGCTTCATACAAGACGTGCAAAGCCTATTGAAACTAGTACCAAAATCCATGTGCGGTGTGGATACGTACCTAGGAATCCTGCTACGATACGTAAAAGCCTCGAATTCGTACCTTGGGAAGGAAGAAGATTCAATCGATTTTGACATGACGTACTACAGAAGCAAAGACCCAATGATTCCTAGGATGTTTGAGGACGTGTACGAGGAAATCGAGCAAATGGGCATTTTTAAGTACGGTGCGTTGCCACATTGGGGCAAGAATCGAAACTTGGCTTTTATCGGGGCTTTCGATAAGTACAAGAATGGAGAAGAGTTCTTGAAGGTAAAAGCAAGATACGATCCGGATGGACTTTTTTCTAGCGAGTGGACTGATCGAATGTTGGGACTTAAAGATGGATTGACGATAGACAGCGACGGATGTGCTCTCGAGGGTATGTGCATTTGCTCGAAAGACAGTCATTGCGCTCCAAAGAATGGATACCTTTGCAAGCCGGGTAGGATCTATACTGATGCTAGGGTCTGCCGGAAAGATTGATAAGAAACATATAAGTTTTGCTTGTACATAAAATCATTTTCTACAATTGTTAATTTATTAAAGAAGATAAATACTTTGTGAATGATCACATTAATGCAACTGCATGTTAATAAACGATGTCAAGCCCAATTGTGTTTGGCAAACTCAAGCCTCTACCACTCTATTAAAACGACACGTGGCATTATATTGCTGGCTGTCATAAAACGTTCAGACACCACCGCGTTACTTTAGCCTCTCTTCGTTGCTGTTCTGCTGGGATTTATAGGGTAGACCAAAATCGAGGAGAGGGCACACTTCGGGTTTCGTCGGACGAAATTGAAACCCACAGCTACTCCAAAAAGCAGATATTTTCCGGTACGCACAAATTCAGTTCCCAAATCGTCACTCACTCAATACATATTTATATGTCTTTGTACATAGATCTATATCGTCCTGTATTTTATCACAAATGTCTCAGCATTTCCGAGCTCAAATTTTTAGGAATTAGGGCTTGCGTTTTGCTTTAATCGATTAAAATGTGATAATTTGGGACCAAGTGACTGCTTTCGTTACTCACTGCGGTGTGGATCTGGAGATGGGGGTGTTGAATTGGCATTTAGGGCTTTATTGGGTGTTAGGTAAAGTGAGGTATGGGGGAAAGGTCATGAATTTGTTGTGTGAGAGCGGACAAATTTGTGTGTGTATTGTTGATTGGAGGTTTTTTCTTCTACCCATTCGATGAGTTGGTGTCTTTTTCTTCATCTTCATCTTCATTTTCTTTCTGAGGGTATCAGTATCACTTTCTAGAGTATTTGATTTCAAGTCATGCTGTTCTCGTTCCATAAGTTTCACTTCGGTGTGTAGGGAAATCCCCCAAGCTGTTATATTTTTAGCCTTCCTTATCCAAGTGGTAGTCTGGGAAACATGGGGTTACTATTGGTTCTGGGCATTTGGGTATTCAAGTGTAAGTAAGGTTTTTTTTTTGGAGCCAAAGGGAGGGAAGGGAAGCACCTTACTTGTTTTGATTGCCTTGTAAATCGTGGAAGTCCAATCGCAGGGTGCTGCTCTGTTGGAATGAGCAGTACTCACTACTCATATCGATTCCTCTCGTGAGCTAAAAAACATTCCATATCAAATACTCATCCCTTATGACTCATTGTAGGTTTACATTTTCATATGAACCCAGCCACAAAAATTCCATACGATATGTCCCTGCCTTACATAATGTTGCCCTCCCATATCCCAAATCCTAAATTACCTTCCAAGTTTGCAGGTGCTGCTCAATTGCAGTCAGTTTAATTTTTTAGACTTCAAAATCGAAGCGAAAATGAGAGAAGTTTCTGATAATGGGGAGCGAGTGGACTTTGATGAAGATAACTACATTGGAGAAGAGATGGATGATGATGATGTTGAAGAACAGACAGGAAGTGACGTAGAAGAGGGAGCTGAGGTTGACTACTCTGAAGAAGAAGAAAACGAGGAAGGGAATAGAGTGGATAGTCCATTAGATAATTTGCCAGAAGCTGAAGGAACTCAGAATGACACTGAGCATGCAGAATGTGACATAAAGCCCAACGCTTCTTCTGATGACCCTGATTTTGAGAAGCACTCGGAACTGCTTTCGCTTCCTCCTCATGGGTCTGAAGTTTTTGTTGGCGGGCTTCCTAAAGATGTGTTAGAGGAGGATTTGAGAGACCACTTTGAAACATTTGGTGAAATTTATGAGGTTAGTGTTTGGTGCATACTAATTTTATTGTCAAAGGAGTTAATGGTTTTAAAGATCTAATGAGTCTCTTATGCATTGCAGATAAGGTTAGTTAAAAGTAAAGAAACTGGCGAGAGCAAGGGCTATGCTTTCATATCTTTTACGTCAAAGAGTGCTGCTCAAAAAGCCATTGAAGAGCTGCATAATAAAGAATTCAAGGTAATTCGAATCCTGGAGGAGAAGGATAATCTAGGCATATTCTATCAGCTCTCTGATTTTATCTGTTGCGAAAATGCAGGGCAAGACAGTGAGATGTTCACTCTCTGAATCTAAATACAGATTGTTCATTGGCAATGTGCCAAAGGCCTTGACAGAGGATCAATTCAGGAAAATAATACAAGAGACTGGTCCTGGAAGTGAAAACATTGAACTTATAAAGGTTGGTATTTAACGCGTACTTAACTATTACAACTTTTGTTTGTTACACTTTTTTTAATAATAATTTGATGTTCTGTTTGTTTGCAGGATCCACAAAATCCGAGCCGTAACCGTGGATTTGCTTTTGTTGAATATTATAATAATGCATGTGCTGATTATTCAAGAAAGAAAATGTCAAGTGGAAGTTTTAAACTAGATGGTAACACTCCTACTGTCACATGGGCTGACCCGAAAAGTACTCCCAATAGTTCCTCAGCCGCTGCAGCTCAGGTGAATTCCAATGACATTTCTAATTTGTGTCAGTGGGAAAAGAATCCATAAAAGTTGTGCTTCCATATAATAACTGTTTGCAAACTGATGTCTCACTGAATTAGTAGTAACTCGTCTTCTTCAGGTAAAGGCCCTCTATGTTAAAAATATTCCAGACAACACCACAACAGACCAATTGAAAGAAGTCTTTCAGCATTACGGGGAGGTTACGAAAGTCGTGATGCCGCCTTCTAAATCTGGAAGTGCTAAAAGAGATTTTGGATTTGTCCATTTTGCCGAAAGATCTAGTGCATTGAAAGCTGTCAGCAGTACTGAAATACATGACATAGAAGGTATTAATTTTTTACATAAATATTTTTGCTGATAGTGTAGACGCGATGACTGCACTGTTGTGGAAAAACATTGCAAACTCTGCTTAACGAGTTTGTTAAACGATAGGCCAAAAATTGGAAGTTGCACTCGCCAAACCACAGGCTGATAAAAAGTTTGACGGGCCACTTCCTCATTCTAGAGTCCAGTCACATGCACCTCCACAAGCTGGGTATGGTGGTTTTGCTGCAAATCCCTACGGCTCAGTTGGCGCTGGATATGGCATGGCCCCTGCAATGCAGATGGTATTACTAAAGTTGAGACTCCTTATATTAAATTTTAGTTCTTCGCTGCAAATAAACTGAAATGGTGTGGCTGAATGTATAGCAGCCAATGATATATGGTAGGGGACCAATGCCATCAGGCATGCAAATGGTTCCAATGGTGCTGCCAGACGGTCGAATTGGTTATGTCCTGTAAGTTTTTCCATGGATGGTCCTTTAAAGCTCAGTCAACATTCTGCCAAACTCCTTTTATGTAAAATTAGTCCGACGTAAGCTTCTTTGAACTTGTTTTCCTGCAGACAGCAGCCAGGTATGCAAGTGCCAGCACCTCCAAGGCCTCGTAGGCATGACCGAGGTAGTGGGCCAAGTGGGGGATCACATGGAAGCCGAGGTGGTGGCAGCAGCGGTGGCAGTGAGCATGGTAATAGAAACAGAAGGTATCATCCATATTAGCTACAGTGGCCAAAATCTCACCTCTATTTAACACGCTTCCTTGGAGGCATGAATCAGTATTAGAGTCCCTTCCAGCGATTTGCCTTTCCCTGCATGCGTACTTATGATTTTATTGTCAAATCAGTTCTCACCAAAAAGAAAAACAATAGACTCAATGTGGGCTTCTTGCCTTGCCCACAACCAGTGTTGTAGTAGTTAGTTGATAAGTTCCATCCGGCGATGGATGGCAATGTTATTTAAGCAGTCGTATCTACGCTTAGCTGTGATATTTTGTAATACATTTCAATGGGCATATAGCCATACCGACTGTCTCGTGGTGCTTGTCAATGTTATCCAAGTTTATCTTCTTGTATGCTAATGTGTGCATCATTTCAGGAAATCCCAACAGATCCTCATCCACTCGGTAGGTTTTTTTTTGTAGCAATGCAAAAATTCCCAATAACTAAACCATTTTTTCAGAATCTGTTGCTACTGCCAAAAATTGTCAAAATTACACATATATGAGTGCACTTCCTTCCCTTACCGATTTGGAGTTTTAAAGTATTCCGCAGAAATAGATGGGGCGGATATTGGATTGAATGTTTGCTGAATGCATAATGTAAATATTCAGTGTGGTAGAGGATTCTTCATGTTACTAAAAATGCAAGCTGTAACAGTGTAATCTGTGGTCAAAAGCTTTATATAACTCAACAGACTCAGCTTGGAAAGGTACACTACTGAATATTCTTGGCAAATGGATTCAAGCTGCTTCTGCTTGTACTTGTTTCCCTCAAAAGTGAATCACAATATGTAGCATCAAGCTTTGGCTACACCTTGGGTCCTTCATTTGTTGGTTTCATTTATTGGTTCCGATTTCCAAACTACATCTTGTAGGCCGTTCGAGAAATTTTTATAAAACTGCCAGATGGATAGGAAGAAAGTGTCAACAATCATGTATATGAATGATCGAAACATATTTAGCTGTGATTCATGTTTCTTTTTGGTACCTTATGAAATTCTAGTGTGTCTCCACCCGTTTTTCGTAACTCCACCACATGCAGAGATGGTGCCACTTCAAACACCTATAATCAGAGTAGAAAATTTTACAATTTCTTGTACCTAAAACTTAAAAGTGCCTTACTCAGAAGTGTAGTTATTTAGAATGCCTAACAGGTTTGCCACTAAATTGGCCAACTACATCAGATAAATAGTGTAGCATGAGCATTTTTTTAGGTCTGATCTATCAGTCACGGCTCAAAAAGCTGATTTGGTAAAACTGAACAATGTAATCATCAAATTAGAGTCCCATACTGAAAATGACAGACATAGAAGGGAAAACATACTTCTGTAGCAACTGAAAGGTGCCCTTTCCTTCCTGACTTGTCTCCTTGCAGTTTCATCTACAAACACAGGTAAATGAACTGCATCAACTTATGTGCCTCTCAGGGTTCGATATTTAGGATAGTAAAGAGTAAGTGTTGCCTTGTAGTACAGAACGTGGGAAGGACCTATACCTTATAATTGCGCTTGCTAACATTAAACCCAAGAGGTTTTGCAGCTTCCTCAATTTTTGACATTATCTCATTAGGAGGGCGCTGGGAAGTAAACCGTGTCTCTCGCTTTACAAGGCCCTGAAAGTAGAAATGCCAAACAAACGTAAAGCATTTGTGAGCAATCAATGACGACAATGTTTCTCTCTGAAAACACACATACCAAATTGTTTTACTTATTAAGAAGGTAATAATATAAATGGTGTCGTCTGTCCAGAACAAAAAGGTCACCATAGAAATTTGAAAACTCCAGATCCTAATTACTGGAGAGCTGCCCTTGATCACCAGTTATTAAAGTGCAATCATTTAAGAAACGTAAATCTGGAAAGAGCAATTTGCAGTTGAGGCGCCATCATATGTAAGACACTGATGCACTACAATGAATTGAAATTGAAAAAGCGAGTACCATTTGTTTTTCAAACAAGTTCTCCAGGTTAAATCCCTGTGATCTAGAAATCAGCTCGAATGCATTCATGGATTCTGGCTTCTCTTTCCTTTCAGTCACAAGATTTTCCTACAAAATTAAAGATAAATCTGAACAAGTTGTTCCTAATGTTTTTCAAAAACTCCTGAGACGGGGACATTATTGATAGTATCATCATGTAAATGTAGATTGGTGATTTGAATGTAGTTGGAAGAAATTTGTAACTTTAAATAAGCTGTTGTAACTTGTAATCATGTGGAGTCATCCCCATACAGGAGATCATTGTAGTACCGGTTACCAGTGAGTTCATTTCAGTCATAATATATCTCAAGGCACATACGCACTAAACCAGTAAAGGAATAAACATTAGCTGAGCTCTACCTCACACTTGTTGAAAACTGCATCAACATCATCATGATTAATATCATCTCCCTCCTCAAAATAAGGTGGACGGTACCCTTTCTTGAACCATTCATTTTCCAGTAGTTCAGAAATTGTTATGCGCTGCAGAGAAGACAGTAAAGCATTAATCACCCGTCACACAATGGAAGCCCCGGACAACTTATAGGAAGATTATGGAACCACTCAGCACTTGCAATCACAGATGACAGCAGCAATTTGCGACTTACAGTATTTGGATTTGGGTCTAGAAGGCGCTTGATCAACTTCTTTGACCCAGTTGAGAACCATGGCGGACAAGAAAACTCGGCCTTGTATATCTGTGTTGAGAGTGCATCAGCGTGTGGACTTTCTGATTATTATGCTCATCATTTGTGATAATAATATACCTTCTTATACAACTGTATGATGTTGGCTTCATCAAATGGCAAGTAACCAGCCATAAGCACAAACAGAATAACCCCACATGACCAAACATCAGATGCAGTGCCATTATAACCTTTATCATGAAGCACCTGAGAATGCAAATCAAAGACATCCCAAATTAATTAAGGCAGCCAAGTCACAGCTGCGCCTGCAAGGGAAAATATATACCAAATTGTACCTCAGGAGCAACATAATTTGGCGTCCCACAAGCTGTATGTAGCAGTCCATCGCCCTGCAATCAAGAAATGATTACTTTTGCAATTGAAATTTTGTTTCCCATTGTTCTGTAGCATCCATTTAAGAAGCAAATTAGGACCAATGAGTATCGTTTCTCTATTAGTTTACTTTAAAGTTATAACCGATCACTAGTGAAGTAACTAATGAAAGCAGATGAATGTTTCAAGTGGTACTTACCCTTACTTGCTGCGAAAATGCACTTAAACCAAAATCAGAGACTTTAAGGTTTCCGTATGAATCCAGAAGTAAATTTTCGGGCTGTCACATATAAAAAAACTGTACTTGATTAGGTTTCGATAATCCTGATGTCCTTCATCCCTTTCAAACAAAACCACCCAATTGAAGAAATGCACCGACCTTTAAATCTCTATGGTAGACTCCTCTGCTATGGCAATAATCCACAGCGTCAATAAGTTGCTGGAAGTATCTCCTGGCCTCCTCCTCTTTAAGTCTCCCATGCTTGGCCTAAAAAGAAACCAGCAGCAAGTAAGCAAAAAAGACTTTTTTTCATTTACTAAGCAAATACAAATTAATAAGACACATTTGCTTACTATTTTATCAAACAGTTCGCCACCATCTACAAAGTCAAGCACGATGTATATTTTTGTTTTGCTGGCCATGACCTGTTCATCACAGAACAGAAACACTCATCATCAATAACTCATGTGCAGTCACAAACAAGATTGTTAAAAAAAAAATCCCTCAAAATTCATCTACACTTAAACTTGGTAACTTATTTTTTCTGTGTTCATCAGTCACTTAATAAAATATAGGCTTCAAGTGAATGCCGATTAGCAAAATGATTCAAAAGATTGATACCTCATAGAGTTTAACGACGTTCGGATGTTTAATAACCTTCATGGTGGAGATCTCTCGTTTGATCTGGCAATCGGAAATGAACCGACATTATATATAAAAAAGCTAAACAAGAGCGAAAATGGAGAAAGAAAATTAAAACCCTAACTAACCTGCTCGACCATCTTGTGTCGAAGAACCTGGTCGCGATCGAGAATCTTAATAGCGAAATGCTCACCGGTGTGTACATTCTTGGCAAACTTGACTTTAGCAAAGCTGCCTTCTCCGAGCGTCTTACCTAATTCGTACTTTCCGACTCTCGTCCTCGCCTTCATGCTCATTATACTATTCAAATTTATTATGATTCTGTGTATGTGAAATTCAAAATGGAGGAGGTGTGTGTATAATGATTGTTCTCTCAATTGCATATAAACAAATGCAATCCGCGTTGAATCAGTGTCCAGGCGATGGCGATGGCGATGACGATGACGAGGAGGAGGGGCCCTAGCTAGTCTTTGGATTGATCGAAAGAAAATAATGAAGGCTTATCCGATTAACTAGTGATGGAGCAACAAGGCAAAGCAATTATCAAATTTTTCCAGAGCATGTTCCGTGGCTGCGCTTCTTTCTCTCTTCAGAGCATATTAAGTTTGTTATTTTTGGGGGGGTTTCATTCATTTCATAAATTCAACGAGTTCGCTATATATACTTTCATGTTTATTATCGGTAGAATCGGTACATTTTGACACTATTTAGATGAAAATGATCAGGTAGACAGTTGATTTTTTTTGGTACAAAATACAAACTAATAATATCATTTGATCTTGTGATTTGAATGAATGAGATTAAATTCTGAATTTTGGTACATTCTTTTGGTGACGAATTATAAAATGAAACTGACGAACTATGTCGTCTTTTTCATTTTTCGGCTCAAAAGTGACGAATTATAAATTGATTTTGACGAATTTTGTACCAAAAAGTAACTTTTTATCTGATCTTAACCCTTTCTATTTAGATACTTATTTACCAATTACTATAATTACATAAGAAATGAACTTGAAACTTGAATTATGTTGATTATCACCTCAATCATTAGGGCACCATTCTGTAAAGTTTGGGTACACATAATATTATTAAAATCGGTCTGATCGCCGTAAAGGGATAGTAGTTCAAATTAGTTGAAAACGAAACCGCGAAAGGGGTTTTGGTCAGGTCGATTGAACTGTATTCGAATCCCCTCGATAAATCATATTTCTCTCACTTTTGTATAGGAATATTATTCATCTATTATTTTTTTGTATGAGTATTGTCCATTCATTGTGAATGTGTCACTCGACCAAGACCCCTTTCACTAGTATCCCCATTAACACGTTCCTAAAGTATTACGGATACCACCCCTAATGGCCTGATCAAGTTATTTTCGAATTAGACAAATGCAGCATTGTTTGCTATATCGACATACATCGTTTTGTCACATAATCAAAATCAATCGCTGATTCATTAATTTTCAAAACCAATTTCAAATGACTACAAAACAGTACTGAGCCGTAACCGTAACAATAACCTCCCATTTCAATTCCAATTAATTGCTTCACATCCAATCCAAATATAAGCGAAAGGGAGCTCTTTCATCTAAACTCTGATCTAACGATTCGTATCTCGGCTAATTAAACGCCATCAAATAACAAAAACGACAACGTTTCGTACGAATTTAATTAATTTGACCAATCGTTATATAAATACAAACATGTCGCGACAACGAGGCCACTACATTCATAAATTTTTTCACAAATTGCTGCTCCATGTCCATCCAATCCATATCGCAATTCGGCACGACAGAAAACAAGTGTACCTAAAATTTTGCATCGTACGAACAAAAGAAGATATCAATCAATTGATTTATAAAAATCCAAAAAGGAGTGAGCTAATAAAACATAGCTGGCCGCTTTGATCAAATAGGATGCTACCTCGCAACTTCCCCCCAATCAGACCCACCACTCCCACTAGTGGACTTAATCATTTTGAATTTATTAATTTAAATAAATGGACCGACCCACCGTTACCCCCGACCATCTTTTACATGTGTGTGTCCACGTATACGTCCTCCTCTTTATTCTCTCATCTTTCTTCAATCATTATCGAAAATTCCAATTATTTTATATCAATCTCTTGTTTGTTTTCTTAATTTCATGCCCACAATCTATAAGGGAATCGATCAGATAGATCCCGCAGCGCACCAGTTTACTGGAAAACGATGTTATTTAGTTTAGATAAATCTAAGATGACCTTCTTTTATCTTTTTAGACAAGTTTTAAGGATTTAAAAAAAAATAAAACGGCGTCGTTCATACCCTTTATAAATTTCAAAACATGAGAAAAAAATGGAGTTGGGAGTTGGGACCTCTAGATTTATGCGTGATCCATGAAACTTGTAGTCCAACGAGGATATCGGCCCAAATATAAAAACTATCGCGAAATATTGCAATAGTAGGAAAAGAGTTGAGATCGGGTACAATGCTCAAAATTGGTACAAAATACAAAATTATCGCCACTCTTTGTTAGCACAATTCTGTGGTGTAGATTAATTAGAATAAAATAATCGATTAATGAATTTTGGGCGTGTGTATCACTCTTTCGAAGGGCATAATTGACCAAAAAATATTTTATATTCAAAATCAAACCGGTTAGTATGCCCGAAATCAAGCACACGACTACGAACGGAAATTCAGATTTTCTAACAATTCTACCACTTTGAATACCAAGTTCTAGCATACGATAATCTATCAGTTCGTCGTTCAGTCTTGTGTATCGTAGACGTTCAAATTTTAAGGTTCGATTTACTTAGTTTCCGAGCTTGACAAATTATAGTCCACTTTTGACGAATTATGTCATAGTTCGTCAAAAGTACACTATAATTCGTCAAGAGTCGGCGTATGATATTAACCTAATCAAATAAAAAATTGATCACAAACCCACGTTTTTAAAACCCATTTATCATCTATAAAAGTCGAACATCTCTTCATCCAAAACCAAATCAGCCGCCTCCAAATCTGCCAACCGAACCTACTCATCCCCCGATCCCTAAACGACCTCCTCTTCGACGTCATCCGAAACCCTCTCCTCCGACGATAACGAAAGTGGCGTTAGCTTGTGGTTGTGAGTTTTGATGGTTTAGGTGAAATCCATGGATCTCAAAGTAATGATTATGAAGATCTGGGAGTTTTAATCGAGTGGAGGAGAGAGAGACTTGTGGTTAATAAGGATGTTATATTTCATATTATTTGCTCCTAATCTAATATCAATTTGAATTTACACATATTTATTTTCACTTAATCCCATTCATCGAAATTACAATATCAAGGGATGTGATTTTTTTTTATTTTTTTTACAAGAATATGGGTTTTGCACCTGGAGTAAAGATCACATGAGAAGTGTATGTTACGGTGAGAAATGAGAACTAATCTCATCCATCCATATTTTGTAATCAATGACTAGGATTAAATAGAATTAAATATATTATTCGTATCTTTTCAAAAGATTATGCATTAAATACATTATTCGTAGTAAATGAAAAGCTACGAATAATGTATTTAATTCTTATTAATCGTAGCCATTGATTACAAATATGAATAGATGAGATTAGTTCTCATTTCTTACCGTAACATACACTTCTCACCGGAACCGAACTCTTTGCACCTGATCCTAATTCAGTAGGAAAAATATCAAATAATGATAACCGTTGAAACTTAGAACCAATGAATATTTATTAATTTAAATTAGTTAGTGGTCCAAGCCATTTTATTTTTTGATAGTTTATAAATATAAATCCAAATAAGGGAAAAATCATCATTTTTTATATTTAATTTAAAATTAAACTATATCATTATCTAAACAAATGCCTAGTATGCTTATTTTTTATTTTTTTAAATTTATTTTATAAAATCAAAAATAATTAAATCCCTTCATTTTAAGAATCATGAAATCATTATTTTCAAAATAAATACATTGCTTTTTTTGAACGCACAAACTATACATGTAAAAATACGAAGTATACACATTGTCTGTGTGGTTAATTCAAATAGCTTGTGGAGTTAATATAACGAAAACACAAACTGTATAAAGGTTAACTCTCATATTAATCAACAAATAAATAAGGTAGTTATTAATTAAGTTAAATAAAATTTAATTATAAATAGTGAAATAGCGAAATCTTTTGACAGAGTGTGGCTCCTATGAATAAAAATAAAATTTGAGGAATATGAGTCTCAATCTCGATCATACTCATCCGGTTTTCACTAGGGGTGGGCGTCCAGACCCGAAAAACCGAAGACCGAACCGAACCGAAAAAGCCCGAACGGGTCGATTTTTATCGGACCGAAAAACCGAATCGAAAAAAACCCGAACCGAATGGTGAGATTCGGTTCAATCTCGGTTTTTCATTTTTCTCTGACCGAAAGCCCGAACCGAACCGAAAATATGTGTTTTCTGTCAATTTACAGAAAAAGCTCGAAAAGACTGAAAATCGTGAAAACCCGAAAAAGACCGAAAAATCGTGAAAACCCGAAAAAAGCCCGAACCGAGCCCGAAAAAAAACCGAACAACGCCAAAAAAAAGCACAAAAAAGACCGAACCGACCCGAAACCCGAAAAATCGGGCTTTGATCGGTTTTCACTTTCAAAAAGATCGAATCCGACCCGAACCGAATTTTTGGATTTCGGGTCGATTTTCTCAAAAATCGGGCCCGAACCGAACCGAGCCCACCCCTAGTTTTCACTAATATTTGAATCAAACTATAGTAATAGTAATTCCCCAAATAATCATGAGTGTGTCATATATATCATTTTGTATTGCCTTATTGAGCACAAATTAAGGAATCGTTACACTTGGTGTTTTTTTAAAAGAAAAGTAGACACTATCGGCACATTATGCATCGGTTCTTGAGGGGATTATGAGTGTTATTTTGTGTGGAGTACTAATTGAGGAGCACTTTAAAACCAAATATCAGCAACTTGATTTATATAACGAGATATAGGCACAAAGGTATGTATAGGTAGGTGCTCTTCGGATGAGACTATAATATATTACTTAGAGCCTGCCTGATTAAATTAGGTATATGTCGAGGACATTGTGTGAGGTTGGAGTTTGATTCCTTCCATCATCATCCCAAGTTGTGCTTTTCTTTTGTTGTTGGGAGGATCTAAGTTTGAAATTTATGTCAGAAAAGACATTCCAACAGGTTAGTTGTTGTGTGATTTGAGATAAGTGAAAATGATAGTGTCTTTCACTCATTGCTCAGTTGCTCTTACCTTCTTTTGTCCACTTGTTATTAGTCTAGAAGGGTGTTCTTTTTTTTTTTCTTTTAATAAAATTTTGTTCTTTTCAAACTGAACTGAACTGAACAATCAAACTTAATCAACATTTGATTTTAAGCCAAAATAATCAGACTTTAAGTTGAATCTGGTAATTAACTGATTAAAGAATTTAAATTACGTGATGAATTGAATTGAACTGAATATATAGATGAACTTTTAAATACTATCAAAGAGCTTCATATGAATGCTAATTATAGGCCGGCGCCTGGACACCGACACAAGCTCAACCAAAATGCCAAGAAAAATGAAAACTAGCAGTATTTACATTGGAGGAGATTTTGAGTTGATTAATTAGGGCACACAAATGCACAAACAAAACATACAATCACAAAACAAAAACAAAAGACTAAGGAAATTGAAAAGATGAGAGAGATATTTGGTGTCCATCACACATTATCATGCCTTAAGTTGTCATTACCTTAGTTATACAGCCCATTGTTGTTCCAATAAACAACACCATTGTTGGAGTGATCTCTTGTATCTCCATTTGTTTGATCCATAACATTTTCGGCGCTGCTCGTCGTTGAATCTTGTTTCAACTCTCCGAACGGATACGGCGTCGTCCTTGATCCTGCACCGCCTCCTAGACCCCCATCCATTGAAAGATTTAGAGTTGGTTTAATAATGTCTTGGAAATGAAAGCCCGAGGAAGGGTACAAAAGTCTTGTATTTGTTTCAGACATGGGAACATGGTAGGAGCTCAAACCTCCCTGAGAAGCCGAAATTTCGTAGTTTTGCGGTATGGGGAGGAAGTGATGATGATGAGCGTTGGCGTAGTATAAGCCCATGTTGAGATCATGGTTGTTGATCTCATGCATAAAGCTCCTAGTAGGGTTTAAAGGGACTGATGATGAGAAATTTGCCAACATGGTTGTTGGTTTAGGGTTTAGGTCAAGAAAAAGTTTACTATTGTTAGAGAGGGAATTAGGTGCAAGTGATGATGGTCTATTCTTCTTTCTTGAGCTGCCTCCCACCGGAACATTTCTGAGAGTCCCACCATGAGTCCAGTACCTTCTACAAGCCTTGCATAAGTACCTAGGTTGAGTTGGGTTGTAATTGTTGTAGTAGCAAAATTTGGTGTTTGTTGAGTTGCATCTTGGACAGTTCAAGGCCTGATCTTTGTTCGGCTTCGTCTGCTTTTTCTTGTCTTGCTTGGAATGTGAAGATGGCGAATTAGATCCAGGAATAATATCACAGCTCCCTCCACTAGGGTTGTTTACATGACCTATCTCCTGAAAATCATATACATCCACCAACACACATACGCTGAAACACTAAAACAAGTGAACAAAGTACTACAAATATTAGAGAGAGAGATCAAATAATTAACCTTGTGAAAATCATACACCAAAGCCTTTGGCCATTGTGCAGCATCCATGAAGCTTTTGATATAAGGAAAAGGTGGATCAGAAAAGAAAAGGAAGCTGATGATGTTGTCACAGAAAGAAAGAAATTAAGAGAGAGAGAGAGAGATAGAGATGTGAGTAAAGCTTGATTAATTTGAAACTGGCTCTCTTTGGTTCTAGAAAGAATGTTTTTGGAGGAAGGTTTTAATTATCTACAGTAATTAATCTGGTGGTGAATGATGATGGTTATGGAAGACTGTAGAGAATTGAGAAAGTTGGATTTGTTTTTGACTGTTGTGCCACTCTTAATATTAACTTAAAACCAAACTGTCTCTTTATGTGGGGAATTTTTGTCAGATTGTAGTGTGGCTGTATGCACATATTCTAACTTATTGTGGGTGGAATTATGAGTGGGTTTCCTCCTCTTCTTCCAGCTGACCCAATAATAAAGTTATAGAGACTGCTTAGATTCATTTTTAACCCTTTCTTTTTTCCTTTAATTACTTTACAAAACCAGCTATCTTGTTCTCTTCCTATTCTCTCCCTTTTTATTCTTTCTCCATTACATATTTCAGCTAAGAATAATTGTTGCTAGTAAATATTAATTAATCCAACTCTAGTTTTCATCATTATCTATGTTAATTAGTATAAAGTTCATAAGGATGTGTGTGTCCTTTTGAATCAATCTCATACTCAACTGAATTAGAACTGAATGGCACTAAATTAACTTACATTAAATATAGGAGATCAACAAATGGTTTTCATTATGAACGTAAGTTAATGGGGAGCGCTCGGTTGGGAACTCCTAAAAATTCGAGAACGTGAGAACCCAATCTCATCACTAAATTAAATTGCATATTTGAATATGGAGGTGACACGCGTTCCACTCATTTTTTCCTTCGTTATGCAATTTCGAGCATATATTTTGCTTAGATGCATTTTTAGCTTTTGGAAAGTGCTCTTAGGAAAAAATATGTACATTTTCAAAAGTGTATAACGGACGCATACGAAAATGACAACGAAGAGATTCTTAAAGTTCTTTGAAAAAAAGAAGGGTCTCATTTGAATCACTACTACAGATCAGTCATTATGCATCGGTTCAAAAATAACAATAGGCATCGGTTCTTAGTTATGCATCGGTTTATAAGGAAACCGTTGCATAATGTATACCATTATGCAAGTTTTAGAAGAACCGATGCATATAGTAACCTTTATGCATCGGTTTATACAAAACCTAACCATTATGCAACAGTTTTAGAAGAACCGATGCATATAGTAACCTTTATGCATCGGTTTATACAAAACCGATGCATATTGTGCAATAAAACACTTAGGTTTTATTTTGAAATTCGTCAATTCGCCTATCGATTTCAATCGACGCTCTCAGTCTTACTGCCTCCGTCGCCTCCGTCTCACTGCCTCCGTCGCGTTCAATCTATATACTGTACACAAAATGATAAGCCAAATCAATTCAAATCATATCAACGTACATATATTATATGACTAATAAGAATCATATTCGAATTATTTTTTTAATACTCCCCTCAATAACACCGTTCGATAAGAAAGGGCTGCATTTTTTTAATACTACCCTCAATAACATATTCGACTATGTTATGAATTATGATACTTGAATTTTAAACTAAAAGGGCCACATTTAAATTAAATTAAAAACATGATTAATGAACATAGTTTAAATAAAAAACGTTATTTAAAGCATCCCACCATGATCAAAAAAAAATGATCATTTGAATTTTTTCTTTATAAATTGATAATGACTACCTCTCTATTAGCTTACTAATTGATTTGGCTAAGAACATCCCCATCATGACCAAAAAAACCATGTCATTCATCCCTCATGACTAAATCAATCATGTGCATCTCACTCATGACTAATTTTTTTTTAATCATCCCACTACTTAAATTTGTAGCTCATAAATATTAAAATTATTAAAAATATATCAAAGTGCGAATCTCGTTTTATAAATCTCAACAACTTATGAATATTGGTAGTTATTTTGATTTTTTAACTTTGTAATTTAGAAGATATATTCGTTGCAAAATCAAAATATAAATTGAAATCGTACTTATACAAAACACGTGTCGCGCTGCAATTAGTTCAGGACTCATGACCAACTCATTTTTGGTCATGAGATAATCTTTTTTTTTTCAAATTGATCATTCCATGATCTTTTCTATGATTGATTAAGTCTTTTTTGTTATCATGTCCTATGAATTTTCCTTACGACTCAAAAGATAAGGTGGGATGCTCTAATTTATTATCTTTGCATAATTTATTTGTGGAATGAAACTTAAGGAACCGACGGACTTCAACGACAAGGTGACACTGAGAAACAAAAAGTACAAGTTGAGGAATTTTGAATGTTCGTCTATGTTGGTGTTATCTTTTTCCACGGGGCAGGTTTGGTTTGATTTGATTTGATATGATTTTCTTCATGGGAATCCAATATAAGTAAGAGATAGTGGAAGTTTCACATGTTTTTCTTTCATCTCAAGCAACAATGTACAACTGAGAAATAATTAAATGTCAAATTTGTATTGCCTACTTGGACCCCTGTTGGTAGCTTAATTTGAGAGGTTGTGAACATAAAAATCATAAGTAATACTTTTGCTGCATTTTTCTTAGTGCTCTTTCAGTTTCTACATGTTCTCTGGGTTTCAGGGATGTAGTATAGTGTAGATCCGGTATTGATTGTGTCATCCTTGTAAGGCCAGTGTGTGGCTGAAGATGTGGCTCGGTTTTGAGTTGCTGTAATAGGATAGACATATCTGGTGTGAGAGATAACACTGAGTGTGCAAGGACTGTGTAACCGGAGGTTCATCATTTTTCGGGCGAGCAGGATCAAGTTCGTCATCAGGCAGCATAATAAACCGAACTAGTGCCGGCTCAACGTGGATTACGTCTAGATCTCTTTTGAGGTCTAGGGGGAACCACGGGCCTTAAACAAGTCGTCTCGTTTTTTTCGGTTCTTTACTTTTCTCAGTTTGTGCATAGTAATCAATCGTCGAATCTGTGTTGGTAATTGTTTGACTAGAATAGGTCAAGTTTCACTATAGTGGTATCAAGAGCTAGATTAGATCCAGCCTGGATTTGTTCAGATTTGAGTTTGAGTTTTGTTTAACGATTGTTGAACTGTTACTGACCATTTCTTGTGTTTTCTTGCATGAAAATGACATCTCGGGTGGAGGTCACTGCATTCGACGGCAAGGCTGATTTTGGAGTATGGAAACTCAAAATCAAAGTCTTGCTGTCCCACCACAAGATCGGTATAGCACTGGAGAAAGAAGATAAGTGGAGTGCTGAACAGAAAGCACGAAAGGAGACGATAAATGAAGAGGCGTTCAATCTGCTGATCTCGAATCTCGCTGATTCAGTGATCAGGAAGGTAAGTCAGTGTAAGACTCCTCTTGAAATTATGAATACCTTGGATGCTGCATATGCAAATAAAACTGCTGCGAATCTGCCTTACTTGAAATCAGCGTTGTTTGCGTTGAAAATGTCTCCTGTTAAGTCTGTTGATGATAATCTAGATGATTTCTTGAAAATGACTTTGTTATTGTCTGGTACACCGCATGAAGTTGATGAAGTTAATAAGGTTATGATATTGATGAATGCGTTGCCTGATAGTTACCAAGTTGTGAAAGATGCGTTTCAATATACTGGCACTGTTCCTAGTTATGAGTTGTTTTGTTCTGCTCTTAGAACTAGAGAATTTGAACTGAATATGTCTAAGTCTAATTCTGGCTCTAGTCTGTATGTAAAGCATAAATCAAACCATGATAGGTCTAATAAACCTAAGTCTGTCCAGCATGCAAACAATTCTAAGTTTGATAACGACAAGAGTCAAAAGAATCCGCATGAATCTTGGAAATGTTTTCACTGTGGAGAGTTAGGTCATATTAAGAAAAATTATAAAATTTGGCTTAATAGACACAAAACTAATCCGGCAGAATCTAACGTTGCCTCTGATGTGCCACATGAGTGTGCTGAAGTATTGAATGTTAGTACTTCTAAATGTGATAAATTGTGGATTCTTGATTCTGGCTGTACTTATCACATGTGTCCCGATAGGGATTTGTTTGCTGATTATGCTGAGATTGATCATGAAAAAGTGTGTATGGGTGATAATAATGCTTGCAGTGTTGTAGGAATAGGTACTGTTAAACTATCTATGCCTACTGGTAACACTGTTATTTTGACTAAAGTTAGACACGTGCCTAATCTGAAACGTAATCTGATTTCCCTTGGTATGCTTAATGATTGTGGCTGTGAATACCATGTTGAGGGTGGGAAATATACTGTGTATAGAAACAAAAAGGCTATTTTGTTTGGTACAAAAATGCATGGTTTGTATGTGATTGATAACTGTGTATGCAATAGTGTGATGTCTTCTGCCTTGATTGCTGCACATGAATCCGTTGTTTCTGAACTTGGCACTTGTCTTAATGTTATTAGTTGCAAAGATAAGGATAAATGGCATGCTGCAATGCTTGATGAAATGAATTCTTTGTATACTAATAAAATAATGATTTGGTTAAGAAATCTGAGGGTAAGAAGCTGGTTCAGTGTAAATGGCTGCATACATTAAAAGAAGGGCAATTTGAGCATGATTCACCTAGGCATAAGGTTAAATTAGTAGCTAAGGGTTTCACACAGAAAAAGGGCACATATTTTCATGAAATATCAGCACCTGTTGTTAACTTTAAAACTGTCAGATTGATGCTGTCATTTGTTGCATGTTTTGAATTAGAACTTGAACAGTTAGAGGTTAAAACTGCTTGTCTTCATGGAGAACTGAATGAAGATATTTATATGCATCATTCTGAAGGTTTTGTGAATGATAAACTGTCTGAACTGTTTGGTTGCTGGAAAAGTTTGAAAATCTGTTTCTATGCCTCTTGCTGGTCATTTTATCTTGAGTGCAAATCACCTTAGCATGAACCCTATATATCATGAAAGAACTGAGCATATTAATGTTAAGTTTCATTACATTAGGGATCTGATTGCTAGTGATAAGGTGAAATTGCCGAATGTTGACACTGCTGAAAATCCTGTTGTTTTTTGTGTTAAAATCGTTACTAACAACAAGTTCAAGCACTGCTTGGACTTGCTCTTTGTCGAGTAATCTGTTTTGCAGGTACTGAGCGTTAACGGCACTAGGCACTGGGTTGTATTATGCTTGAAGATTGAAGATGCAATGGCTGTTTTTTTGAAGGCCGAAGATGCAAAGGCTAATGGGTTGCTCAGTTTTTGGTGGAGCTATTCTCCATTCGCAGACCGATGCAGTGCTTTTAAGTGGAGATGTTTCTATTCTGAGGTTTTTCCCTTCTGGCTGCAAAATGCTCATAGGTGGAAATTGTTGGATATAGGAGCATTGATGTAGCAGTGTAGCAGGCCTCAGCTCAGCCTAAATTTATTAATCCAGTCCATTGGCCATGTCAGCAGTACAGTCAGCATATGCCACCTCTCTTCAACCAATAAGAGCATTCCAGTCACGTGGCATTAATTCATGCATGCCGTTAGATGGAAAGTGAATCCAACGGTTGGCCCAATGACATATTTATTCATCTCTTCTGTCAGTGAGATGAAAAGAGAAACAAATTAGGGTTTTCAGTCCGGTTTGTGGCGGTGCAGTGCTCCTACTTCTCTCGTCTCTCCGGTGGTTCTTGCTGCATTTTTCTGGTGCTTTGATGCGTGCTGAATCCATCAGCAAGTAGATCTGAAACTGCAGCAGTGGTGAAAAGCTCCATCGGCGTCTGTTTCGGTTTCTCTTCGGTTCAGCCATCAACGCTGAGTTTGTTTGATGTTTTCTCAAGATCTGAGTTCTCCAGTAGTTCTCGCTGCGTGTTCTTAGTGCTCTTTCAGTTTCTACACGTTCTCTGGGTTTCAGGGAAGTAGTATAGTGTAGATCCGGTATTGATTGTGTCATCCTTGTAAGGCTATTGTGTGGCTGAAGATGTGGCTCGGTTTTGAGTTGCTGTAATAGGATAGACATATCTGGTGTGAGAGATAACACTGAGTGTGCAAGGACTGTGTAACCGGAGGTTCATCATTTTTCGGGCGAGTAGGATCAAGTTTGTCATCAGGCAGCATAATAAACCGAGCTAGTGTCGGCTCAACGTGGATTACGTCTAGATCTCTTTTGAGGTCTAGGGGGAACCACAGGCCTTAAACAGGTCGTCTCGTTTTTTTTGGTTCTTTACTTTTCTCAGTTTGTGCATAGTAATCAATCGTCGAATCTGTGTTGGTAATTGTTTGACTAGAATAGGTCAAGTTTCACTACAAATACAGTAACAACAAAAGTATCATCAGAAATCTGTCCTAATTTACTTTGAGACTACAATATGAAGTTGCAGCGCAGATAAATAGTTACCGGAAAACATATTTGATCTGGCGCCAATAAATCTTCTTAAGTTCATGATTTCCAAATATAGCAATAGTTAAACCTTTTCTTAGATTAATTAGGGACCAAATGTTAGGTATTACACACTAATGCTCGACTCAAGCAATCTAACAAATACAAACATTCAATCCAGTCCAAATGAACATTCAAAACACGAATCGCATAGCACTGTTATCCAAGCAACAAGTTCGTATACTTCCCTGAGAAAACCGAAGTCGAATCTTCACCCAGATGGAACAGTCGCTGCTTTGCCCCTATGATTATACCCAGTCGTTCTGCCCTCTGCAATAGGAGTCGAACCACCCGGACGTCACCACCACAGATGACGTACGTGCAGCAACTTCGTCAAGCTTCCAATTTGGTCGAATCGCTCCAAGAAGGCTCTCGATGTGTATCGCTCAGTCGGAAATTGAATCGTGCCCTAATCCCCAAATTCTTCAGCTTATATGTCGAGCTTCAGCAGGGGAATGAAATGACGCAATTTGCGTTAAGTTGAGTCCGAGTTCATTACTCCTGAAACGCCATCGTCCACTTTGTAACTGAATCTCGCGCCTCGTCAGAACGACTTCGTTCCATTAAACGCCAATCTTCGCGCTCCGAGAAAACGACGACGCTTGACCTTGAGACGACGCAGCTTCGGACGTAACTCAAACTCTAGACTTCCTGCTCACGTGAAGTGACGCCGTTTTGAGCTCTTCAGCTCAAAACCAACTTAAAGCACAAGGACTTAAAACCAGTTTAACCTGCAAACTTGGTAGAACATTTGGACTAGACAAAAACACTAAACATAATCCCAATATCAACTCAATACATAACTGAGATTATATTCCATAACAACTCTTCCATGTTCAAGAAGTGGATTCATGACCTTTGACTGTCTGAAAATAAATTTCGTCACCATGTACTTTCCATGTGGTCTTGGTCACTTGATTTATCGTTATTAGAATTTCAAATTTGAATCAAGTTTAATGATTCAATATATGTGCATTGTCTAATATGCTCCAAGCTCTATTTTTGGGAGTTGGCCAATGACTATTTCCACATGTTCTAAAGAGATATAATGTCAAATAGGGTAAGGCAAATACGCCTTTGAATTTTGGCCCATATTTTTAGTGATATCAAAAAGCATAAAAACTCGAAATTTGACAAAATTGAAAGGTGGATCGAGGAAGTTAGGACAAAAAAAGTTGTCAAAACTAAGAGAAAGAGACGACTTTAGTTGACACCCAATTTTGTATCAACGTGTTAAGGCTTACAGCTCATCATGTTCATCATCGTTATCAGAACTTCCAGTATCGCCACCTGAAGATCTCTGGTACACAGCTGTGATTATTGGGTTGCACACTGCCTCAACTTCCTTGTGCTTCTCATCATAATCTTCCTTTTCAGCACTCTGGTTGTCATCAAGCCACTCCAGTGCTTCCTTCACAGCCTCCTCTATTTTCTCCTTCTCATCTGATTCCAGTTTGTCTGCTAGCTTGTCATTCATCTGATTCTTCATGTTGTAAACATATGATTCCAAGCTGTTTCTTGCATCAATCCTTTCTTTCACTTTCTTGTCTTCCTCACCAAACTCCTCAGCTTCTTTCACCATTCTCTCAATGAAGCAGATCAGAATGAGTGAAAGAGCTGAGAAGATAGAAGATGATAGAGAAGAAACGAGAGTTAGATGAGAAGAGAGAGTTTTGGGTTTTCTAGTTATCTCTTATTCAAACTTTCATTCAAACTTATACAGATATTTCCCGCTCAAACTCACATTCAACAGCTCACACCATACATGCCGACTCAACCACCTATCCAGATGCTTCTTCCATACCCATACACACATGCAGCGTGTACTCTTCTGGCGGGAAGCGCTTGGATTTGAACTTCTGGCGAGTCCCGCGCTTCATTTCAACTTCCTTGCCTTGCTCGTGACGACGTCGTGTCTCTTGCTCAGCATTTCTCATGGCTACGCGACGTCGTTGCGCATCATTCGTCCCTCCGCCAAAGACAACCTTGTCCTCAAGGTTCAACTCAGGATATTCAAGCAACAGTGATTCCTGATCTTCCCAGGTGGCATCTTCATGCCCATGCCCTTTCCATTTCACCTTGAGCTGGGGAACATCATGTTCACCACGCTGAATTACTCTAGCGGCCAACACTTCTTCGGGGACCAATAATGGATGATTGTCAACAAAACACTCCGGCCAATCAACCTGAGCAAAGGGTGGCTTAGCACGACACTTCTTGAGCACTGATACATGAAAGACATTGTGTACTTTGCTCCCCTCCGGTAATGCCAGCCTATAAGCAACCTTGCCAATGCGATCAATCACCTCAAAAGGACCATAGTACCTTTTGGCCAACTTGCTAGACCGATGAGGACGGAGAGTGGTCTGGCGATGAGGATGCAGTTTAACAAATGCCCAATCACCCACTGCTAACTCTACCTCAGATCGATGCTTATTAGCTTGCTGTGTCATGCGATGCTGCGCTCGAGCCAAATGTGCACGAAGGCGTCGAATAAGTTCTGATCTGGTAGTGAGCAAGTTATCCACCTCTGCAACCTTCGAGTCCCCTGTTGTATAGTCCATCAAGGTGGGAGGTGGTCGACCATATACCGCTTCAAAGGGGGAGGCTCCCAGCCCGGAATGAAGCGCCGTATTGTAATGTAACTCAGCCCAGGGTAGCATATCCGTCCACTTTGTTTGATACTCTCCTGCATAACTCCTCAAATAGTCTTCCATCAGCCTGTTAATGACCTCTGTTTGGCCATCCGTCTGAGGATGATAGGCCGAACTGTGAGCTAAAATTGTGCCTTGTCTGCGAAAGAGCTCCTGCCAAAACATGCTCATAAAAACAGGATCACGATCTGAAACAATGGATGCCGGTATACCATGGAGGCGACACACTTCCTGAACAAACACACTGGCGACGGACTCAGCTGTAAAGCCTGATCTCATGGCGCAAAAGTGCGCATATTTTGAGAGTCTGTCGACGATCACCATTACCACAGTCTTATGGTTAGAGCGAGGCAAACACGTCACAAAATCCATGGTGATATCATGCCAAATTTGTTCCGGAATTGGCAATGGTTGGAGAGTCCCAGGGGGGGCAATATTGAGGGGCTTAACCTGCTGGCAAATCATGCATTGCTGAACATGGGCAGTGACATCTTTGCGAAGCCCTTCCCAATGAAAAATGGCTTTGATACGAGCAATGGTTCGTGCAATACCAGCATGGCCGCCTGTGGGAGAGTCATGATACTCCTGCAAAATCAGTGACTTAAGGGCCACATCATGAGGAACAAGAATGCGTCCCTTGTACAGAACCAACCCATCACGCGCTTGATGATGTTCAACTCCATCGGGTGCACTTACGACCTTATCAAACAGGTCCTTTGCAGGGCCCTCCGCAGCATAAAGGGCGCGTATTGCTTGCAGTAATCCAAAGATTGGTTTAGACACAGCTTGCATGGACAAACACGACGCAGCATGTACTCTGGACAAGGCATCCGCCGGAGCATTTTCTCGGCCAGGTCTATAGACAATTTCAAAATCGTATCCCATCAATTTGCTAACCCACCTCTGTTGCTCAGGAGTATGAATTGTTTGCGTCAAAATCACCTTTAGAGGTTGATGGTCCGTTTCTAAGATAAACCTCCTGCCCAAAAGGTATTGACGCCATTTTTGAATGGCCATCACAGCTGCGGCCAATTCCCTATTGTATGTGGAGCTACGCTGCAAAGCTATAGTGAATTGCCGGCTAAAGAAAGCAACAGGATGACCTAACTGAGACAACACTGCACCCATCCCCACACCCGATGCATCAGTGTGGACAATAAATTGCTGGGAAAAATCAGGCAAACGCAAAGTAGGAGCAGAGGACATGACCTGTTTGAGATGATTAAAGGCATCCTCAGCTTCTGGACTCCAAATAAAAGCATCCTTGCGCAACATATTGGTAAGAGGGACTGCTATCTTTGCATAGTCTTGAATAAATCGCCTATAATACCCAGTTAATCCAAGAAAACCACGCAACTGTTTCATAGTAGTAGGAGCCGACCAACCCAACATGGCCTCTACTTTCGCAGGGTCAACATCCATGCCACCTTCGGAGATAATATGACCCAGATAATGAACCTTCATGCAAGCAACATCACACTTAGATGCTTTAGCTAGAAATGTATTCTTCTGCAGAACATCAAACACTATTGTCAGGTGTGCTAAATGAGAATCCCAAGTAGGACTATATATGAGGATATCATCCATGAACACCAACACAAACCGCCTTAGGTAAGGCCTGAAGAGATCATTCATGGCCGCTTGAAATGTCGAGGGAGCATTTGTCAACCCAAATGGCATCACCAAAAACTCAAAATGAGCATCATGGGTCCTAAAGGCAGTCTTATGTACATCATCCTTATTCATAAGAATCTGATGATATCCGGATCGCAAGTCCAATTTAGTAAACAACTTGGCACCAAAGAGCTCATCAAATAACTCATCCACAGTCGGCATTGGAAAACGATCGCGCACCGTGATAGCATTAAGAGCCCGATAATCCACACAAAAACGCCACGAGCCATCCTTCTTGCGCACAAGAAGCACCGGGGATGAGAATGGACTAGTACTAGGTTGTATGATGCCATCTTGAGCCATTTCTTCAATTAACTTTTCCATTTCAATTTTCTGATATCTTGGGTAGCGATACGGCTTTACATTAACCGGTTGAGCATCAGGAACTAAGGGCACTCGATGATCATGCATGCGACTGGGTGGCAGGCTTTTAGGCAGTGCAAAGACCCCAACATGCTCATGCAAAATAGCTAACAAGTCACTCTGTTGTTGGAAAGTTAATCCATCTGGGACAGCAGGTAGTTTGGGATCGTCCATCCTCTCAGGCTGCTCCCTCACAGCAACAGTCATGTGGAACATGGTCATCACTGCATCTTTTTGTTGTGCTCGCCTCAGCTGCCCTAAGGTAAGGGATGCTAACTGCCCCTGCTGTTCCTGTCCATGTAATACTAATGGTTGCCCCTCATAGTCCAAACTCAACCACAACTCCTTGTAATCAAACACCACCGGTCCAACCTCCGCCAGCCATTGCGCACCAAGGACCGCATCCACACCATATACAGGTAACAGATGAAAGTCGATGATGAACTCCTTACCTCCAAGTACAAGGCAAACTCCTCGGCACACACCCTCGCATCTTAATTCATCCCCGTTACCAACTGTAACACTGAGATGTCGCGCCGCTTCCACAACTAGTCCTGCACTCTTAGCAACACGTGATTGCAAGAAATTGTGAGTAGAACCTCCATCAACCAATACCATTACCTGTCTTCCAGCGAGCCTCGCTGCAAGTCGAATGGTGCGAGGAACCGAACGTCCTTGCATGGCATGGTAAGATATAGCAGGAACAATCTCATGATTCTCCTCATCAGTCGGCACCACGTCCTCTTCGCCATGTGACGTTTCCTCCTCGTCTAAGATCATGCACTGGAACTTAAGTCGACACTTATGTCCCGGCACAAATCTCTCATCACAGTTAAAACACAAGCCGCGCTCTCGTCTGGCTGCCATCTCCGCTGGTGTCAAACGCTTAACTGGTAACGCGGATGAGGTCAGTTGAGGTCTGTGTTCCGACCTAGGCCCTACCGGCACACTTTGCGGACTGAATGACGATCGGACACCAGGAGGTCGAGAAACATGCCACTTGCCAGAGTGCACTTTCTGCTCGGCTACCCTCGCCATCCCCATGGCTGCCTGCAAGTTATTCGGACACAAGAGTACAATCTCGTTATGGATCTCATCCTTCAGACCAGCCACAAACCGATGCAGCAGATTGTCATGTGTCAGACCAGGTGTACGAGTTGACAATGACTCGAACTCTGTGATGTAACTCGCCACGTTACCAGTCTGATTGAGCTTGTTGATGAGCGCCTCCGCACTATAGTAAACGGATGGACCAAATCGGCGTTTAACATCGGTCACGAAATCAGTCCACTCACGCACTTGCTGAGTTGTGTGGAGCCACTGAAACCATCGAAGAGCCTCACCGCTGAGGTAGAATGTTGCTAGTGTCATCTTCTGATCCTCCGGCACTCGATTATGTGCAAAATACCTCTCCATTTGGAATATCCAGCCTTCCACCGCCTCACCGGAGAATGTAGGAACATCAATCCGCACCGATTTCATCAAGGTACCTCCATCGCATCCTCCAGAACTGCCAGCAGCGATGAGTACTTGTTGCTGTTTAGCAGGCTCTTTAGGAGCAAACTGTGCGATCGGCGTCGGTAACAGTCCATCCGATGATGACTCACCAGATTGTTGCTCGGCCTGCTTTCCGGTACGACGATCCATTCTTTCCAGTAGTGTCATAATGCCTTCATACTTGGCATCCTGGCGGGCTGAATCCTCCACACGCAATGTCTCCAGGTGTTGTGTACGAGCATTCAGATCTGCGACGGACTGCGCAAGCTGCTGCGTTTGTTGAACCAAGGCTGCCAGAGTCTCCGAACTGCTGCTGTTGCGAGTATCTGGCATGGTAGAAGTCAGTGAAAGCACCAATGAAGCAGATCAGAATGAGTGAAAGAGCTGAGAAGATAGAAGATGATAGAGAAGAAACGAGAGTTAGATGAGAAGAGAGAGTTTTGGGTTTTCTAGTTATCTCTTATTCAAACTTTCATTCAAACTTATACAGATATTTCCCGCTCAAACTCACATTCAACAGCTCACACCATACATGCCGACTCAACCACCTATCCAGAAGCTTCTTCCATACCCATACACACATGCAGCGTGTACTCTTCTGGCGGGAAGCGCTTGGATTTGAACTTCTGGCGAGTCCCGCGCTTCATTTCAACTTCCTTGCCTTGCTCGTGACGACGTCGTGTCTCTTGCTCAGCATTTCTCATGGCTACGCGACGTCGTTGCGCATCACTCAATCTCTTCTTTGCTAAGACTTCCTCTCTCGTTATTGATCGTGATTTTCTCTGCTTTGCCGGTTCCCTTGTCCTGAGCTTGCACGTTCAAAATGCCATCCACATCTATCTGGAATGTCACTTCTATTTGCGGTGTACCCCTGCACGTCAACAAGTTGCAATTTTATGTACAATAAAATTAAGTTAGCATTCATTTCAAAAAAAAGAAAAGAAAAAAAAAGGATCGAATATATGCGCACCTTGGAGCAGGTGGGATTCCAGTGAGATCAAATTTACCCAACTCCCTGTTATCCTTTGTAAGGCTTCGCTCACCTTCAAATACCTGAATACAAAACATTCACAACTTTTAAGACATAATTAAAAAAAATGAACACATACATATGACAATTGTGAGCTACTACTATTCAGGGTGCTCAAATGTACTATACATACTCTGATGCTGACAGTGGTTTGCTGATCCTGGTATGTGCTAAACACTTGGGACTTCTTGGTTGGGATAGCTGTGTTCCTCGGAATTAGCGTGGTCATCACACCTCCCACAGTTTCAATGCCAAGAGTAAGCGGAGCGATATCCAACAAAAGAAGCTCTGCGCACCCAGTAAAACATCAGTTTGTAAAATCACTGGCATCTGAAACCATTATCAAGTAATATAAAAGTTGCAAGAGAGTAACTACATACTTTTAGTTTCTTCACCACCCTCGCCGCTGAGAATACTTCCTTGTACAGCAGCACCAAATGCAACAGCTTCATCAGGGTTAACACCCTTGCTTGGTTCTTTTCCATTGAAGTAATCCTTGAGGAGTTGTTGTACCTTGGGAATCCTAGTGCTTCCACCGACCAGAACTATTTCATCAATCTTGTTCTTATCCAATTTGGCATCTTCCATAGCCTTCTTTACAGGTCCCATAGTTTTTCGGAAAAGGTCATTGTTCAACTCCTCAAACCTGGCCCTGGTCAGTGGCTCTGAGAAGTCAATGCCATCAAAAAGGGATTCAATCTCAACACGAACTTGATGCTGGCTGCTCAAGGCTCTTTTAGCACGTTCGCATTCTCTCCTCAACTTCCCAAGAGCTCTGTTGTCTTTGCTAATGTCCTTGTTATGCTTCTTCTTGACCAGCTTGATGAAATACTCCATAACTCTATGATCAAAGTCCTCCCCTGTCACAATGTAAGATCAAATATCAGTTTCAAGTTCAATCCCGGAAAGGGATACAATTACAACAATTTACGTCTGATCATAGGGGTATGATTAATTACCTCCAAGGTGAGTGTCTCCATTTGTTGAAAGTACTTCAAAAACCCCATTATCAATGCTCAATATACTGACATCAAAGGTTCCTCCACCGAGATCGAATACAAGGATGTTCTTTTCGCCTTCATTCTTATCCAGACCATAAGCTATGGCTGCTGCTGTTGGTTCATTGATAATTCTAGCAACATTAAGTCCAGCTATTCGACCTGCATCCTTGGTGGATTGTCTCTGTGCGTCATTGAAGTATGCTGTAAAAATAAGACAAAAAAAACTTACCAAAGTTATATCAAAACAAAACGTTCCATAGAAAAAGGAAATATTTTTGGTAATGAGTACTTACCAGGGACAGTGATAACAGCATCCTTGATTTTCTTACCCAAGTATGCTTCAGCCGTTTCTTTCATTTTAACCAGAATCATGGAGCTGATCTCCTCCGGGCTGAAAACCTTATTCTCACCATCCTTCATCTTTACTTGAATATACGGCTTTCCATCCTTATTCAAAATCTTATACGGCACCAGCTTCATGTCCTTCTGGACCTCTTTATCCTCAAACCTGCATCAAAAAACAATCCTCCAATGATCAGACCCTGTGAAAAAAAAATCAAAAACTAAAAGAAAGCTGTGAAATAGAAAACAATTAATTAATTACTTTCGTCCTATAAGTCTCTTGACATCAAAGATGGTCCTTTCGGCATTAGCAGCCGCCTGATTCTTAGCTGCTTCACCGATCAATCTCTCACCGTCAGTGAAAGCCACCCAAGATGGCGTAATCCTGTTTCCTTGGTCATTGGCTATGATCTCCACATGACCGTTCATCTTGTTGTACACACCAACACATGAATAAGTTGTTCCCAAGTCTATCCCGATCACCGTTCCCAGTTTTGAAGCAGGAGCTTCTTGATCCTTCGCTGTCACAGACGCTGACAACGCTCCTGCAATTCTCAATACCATAATTTTTCAGTCAGTATTGGATTAATTAGAGCTAAGGAGTTCAATACAAATTGTATTTGTACAAACATTCAAATTAGGAATATAAATTATACGTAAAAGAGTAGCTTGGCGCCAAATCGCCAGCAACTCCAATTTCGAACCCCTAATTCCCAAAATCACACAACAATTACTCTCGCTTCCAAGTTTTAACATCGATCATAATTGTGTATTTTGATCTTGATAGGATCGCTGATTAGTGTTAGAACTAAACTAGAAACTGTAAGGAACCTAGTTTGAGTCTGCAGGTTCTGGAACGTAATACAGTACAGCGGAAAACTTCAAGTTTGTCTAAATATCCTTTTATTGATAAGTAGACTGTACAAAATACAACTATTTTGTACACATGCAATAGCTACAGCTACTACGATAACAATATGGAAACTACTTACTGTAATACCAACCCTAGATCGATATTGTAGTTCCCGAACAAGCGTGCCGAAGGTATCAGTACCTGAGCTTGTCCAATCCCGATTTGTCGTCACCGCTATAACAGCCGAGCTCTCAAACTCACTAATCTCTTTAGTATTTGCAGAACTCCAAGTGATGACAATGTCGTAATTCGCGCACACATATCTCTTAGGTTAGATATGTGTATATATATGAATGTTGGTCTTCAACGGTTAGTTCCCATGATTTGCTCACGTCCGGTTGTGGTTCCACTTGCTGTGTGCTCAACGTGGCTTCAACTGTCCGAGATTTTCTCCCTGGGTTCCAGTCCGCAAATCTCGCAACCACCCTTGACTCGGTCTTTTAGCTCCAACTGAATGTATCCACTTGATCCATTGTCTCAGCCGTTGTGTGTCCACTTGATCCATGATCTTCTCTAACAGAAAGCAACGGCTACATCTTTGAATTGTTGTTTGACTTCCCTCGGCAGGTTCCAGTACCTCACATAATGTCTTACGTTCTTGAACCTGCACACTTAGTTTAGAGGTTAAATACCTAGGTGTTGTCATCATCAACCACTGAGGCACTTACAATTTCCCCCTTTGATGATGACAAACACCCTGAGCAAAAGCTTCAAAGTCAATTGCAAGTTTCAGAACCCGACTGCTACGTTCCCCCTCAGTCAAACAGCAGAAAGACTTTCTCGAGGTCGAGGAACAGATACCTGACCGATTCCCCCTCAATGGGTTGCTACTAACGCTTTCCCCCTTTTGGCATCATCAAATAGGGTTAGCTAATCCAATAATGTTAGCATAAGTAAGGTTAGTCAGCAAAGGTCAGCATGCAAATAATCATGTAAGTAACTAGAACTTCAGAATTAAAAGCAATGTTCAACGCAGTGCATGGATCAGAATCAAAACATAGTTCAAAGTTCAAAGTTCAAAGAGGGGATAAGAGTTGGTTGGGATTGAAGGATAGGGCAAGGAAATGGCTGGCACTGGTACTTGCATTCTCTAAATCAGGTTCTGGAACTGGTTCCCGACACCCTGCTCTTCAGATCAGCAAACCCTGTCTCAATAGCCTTCCTAATTCCGCTTACTTCCTCTTCAATCATCCACTGGCTAGTGGACATCTTTCCAACCTCAGATTTCAGATCTGCCAACATCTCCTTAATCTCAGCAACACTTTTCTCAAGCTGATTGACCACCAAAAACTCCTCATCAATGGAATACTCATCCATTACTATCTTAGGTTTCTCGACTGGCGCAGTAACAGAAGGTTCAGGAACCTTCACCTTCTTTCTTTTCTTTGAAGAAGTCCTCTGCTTCTTTCCAGATCTGGGTGGTTGTTCCCTTCTTTGCACTATTGAAGCTTTTCTCTTCTTAGATTTTCTGCTTGACGGTTCTGGACTCTCATCTTCGTTAATAATTTCTACATCATCATTTGTAGATTGGGAGTCTTTTTTCGAACTTTGTCCTCCTTTAGCGGCATCTTCATGGCTACGCTCAGAGTCCGCATTCTCCACTTCATCAAGCGGATCCACCATTAAACCTCCAGCAGATTCACTCACTTACGAAAACTTCTCGTCTTCCACGTGTCAAGTCTTTGAATTTTCAAAATAAAAGATCTTAACTTCCGTTCCAATCTGAGCCCAATATCTGAACTGGTTCTGGAACCAAACTGAGTGAATGCAGTACCAATACCATGCCAGGTCCTTCTCAAAGGGTGTTGTGATGGATCGGCTTAACCGTAAGGGTCATTAGATATGCAAACATCACAACGAAACACTCAACATAATCACTCATGATATATGTACCTTTAGTCGCAGTAGTCCAGCATTTAACAAAGGGTCATTGGACATCCTCGACAAGGTGTGAGCTAAGGTGGCTGTGTACTCTTCCTACATGGGGTTTAGTGGGGTGCAAAATCCGGAAGGTACAAAGGCTAAGAATGAAGGATTCCAAGCACATACAGAGAACACACAACCTTTAATTGAGAAGTGAAAGTACACTAGCATGTTATCACACAAAGATCTCAGTGACGTTCCAATACTTCATGCAACAATGGAGGATCAGGAACCTTATTCTAACCAATCATTGAGAGAAAGGTTAAGAGTACCTTTTTAGTAGAGATCAGGCCGAGCGCTATCCTCAGCCTCTCAAAAGGCTCTCTGTGTAAGGCCTTGGTGAAGATGTCCGCTACTTGGTCCTCGGTCCTACAAAACTCAATAGAGACTAAGCCCTTTTCGACACAATCCCTAATAAAGTGATGTCTAATTTCAATGTGTTTCATTTTACTATGATGTACCGGATTCTTAGCTACGCTAATTGCACTGGTGTTATCACAGTTAATATACACATTATCAAATAATAGACCGAAATCACTTAGCTGGTTCTGTAACCACAGAAGTTGTGCACAGCACGCTGCTGCTGCCACATATTCCGCCTCTGTTGTTGAGAGAGCTACCGAGTTTTGCTTTCTGGACCCCCATGAAACTAAGCACGAGCCAAGAAATTGAGCCATCCCAGATGTCGATTTCCTGTCTGCTCGATCTCCTGCATAGTCTGCGTCCGAGAAGCCTTCTAGTACCAGGGACTTATCCCTCGGGTACCACAGCACCAATTCCTTTGTCCCGTTCAGATACCTCATGATCCGTTTGACAGCCTTCACGTGAGCTTCCCTTGGATCAGCTTGATACCTGGCACATTGACACACGCTGAACATAATATCAGGTCTAGAGGTCGTAAGGTATAGAAGTGAACCTATCATGCCCCTGTACTTAGTCTGGTTGGTGGGTGGTGAGTTCATCTCTTTTGAAAGCGAGTCAGCTGGGGAGCTAGGTGTACTGATGGTTTTGGAACCATTCAACTCGTACTTCAGAAGAACTTCTTTCAAGTACTTCTGCTGATGTATCTGCGTACCATCAGCTTCTTGCTGGATCTGCAGTCCCAAGAAGAAGGAGAGTTCTCCTACCACGCTCATCTCAAATTCGCTTTCCATGAGGTTCTGGAACTCCTTGACTAGTGTGTTGCTGGTTGAGCCAAACACTATGTCGTCGACGTACACTTGAACTATAAGAAGATGATTCTTAGTTCTGAGTAGGAACAACGTCTTATCCACAGTTCCACGTTCATATCCGTGCTTTACCAAAAAGTCGGATAATCTCTCGTACCATGCCCTTGGTGCTTGATTAAGACCGTAAAGAGCCTTGTCGAGTACATACACCCAGTCGCTGTGTTGCTGGTTCTCGAACCCTGGAGTCTGTGAAACGTAAACCTCCTCCTTGAGATTTCCGTTCAGGAAAGCCGTCTTTACGTCCATTTGATGTAGCTTGAAACCAAACTGAACTGAGTAAGCGATGAGAAGTCTAATGGCTTCTAACCGTGCCACTGGTGCGAAGGTCTCATCGTAGTCGATCCCTTCCTGCTGGTTGTACCCTTTGACTACCAGCCGAGCCTTGTTCCGAACAACAGCTCCTTTCTCATCTCTCTTGTTCCTGAAGATCCATCTCGTTCCAATGATCTTCCTGTCCTTTGGCCGAGGTACTAGTCTCCACACCTTGTTTCTCTCAAACTGATGAAGTTCCTCGTGCATGGCCTGAACCCAATCTGGATCCTTCAATGCCTCCTGAACCGTGCTAGGTTCCACAAGGGACACGAACGCTGTGAGGGTTCGTTCCCCCTGAACTGCTGCATAACAATAGTAATCTGCAAGTTTGGTACTTGGTCGTCTGGACCTCTGAGCTCTGGTCAAAGGTACGACATCACCCATTTCCTCCTGGTTTCCTTCACCTTCTGATACTTGATCATCGTCATGATCAACCTGGTCGTTCTCCATGTCTGGATGTTGACCGACATCAGGTTCTTGGTCCACCTCAGGTTCTGAAATGTCATCTTCAGACTCATCGTCCAGTATGCCATCTGCGTTCTGAGCAGGTTCCTCTATGACATTCTCTGGTTCTACAACCTCTGGATCAACCTCTGGTTCTGCAACCTCACCGGCTTCATCAATGATCTGATTAGCACGAGTTAGCACAAAGATCTCATCATCTGAGTCCTGTTGGTCAGGAACCTCCACTGATTTTTCTGCCATGTTTCCCTCATCGAAAACCACATGCACACTCTCTTCCACTTTCCGAGTCTTCTTGTTGTAGACCTTGTATGCCTTGCTATCTGAGGCATATCCCACGAACACACCCTCGTCACTCCTTGGGTCGAACTTGCCAAGCTGGTTCTTCCCGTTATCATGAATGTAACACCTGCAGCCAAAAACTCTAAGATGTGCTATGTTAGGCCTTCTACCTTTAAGAAGCTCGTATGGCGTCTTGTTCAAAATAGATCTTAGATAAGCTCTATTGAGAACGTGACAAGCTGCGTTCATGGCTTCTCCCCAAAAGCTCTTAGGAAGACCACTTTCTAGAAGCATTGTGCGCGTCATGTCCTGCAAGGTGCGATTCTTGCGTTCCACAACCCCGTTTTGCTGAGGGGTTCTAGGAGCTGAGAAGTTGTGCTGCACTCCATGTTTGATACACCAGCTGATGAACTGTGAGTTCTCAAACTCAGTTCCATGGTCGGTTCTAATACCTGCCAATTTCTGACTGTGGTTCCTCTCGGTAACCTTTACCCAATATTCAAACTCAGAGAAAACATTAGTTTTGTTAGCAATGAAAATAACCCAGGTAAACCTAGAGTAATCATCTACTAAAACAAACACGTATTTGTTACCTCCCCTGGTTGTGGTTCTCATGGGTCCACAAAGGTCCATATGTACCAGCTCTAAAGGTCGAGTAGTGCTGACCACGTTCTTGACTGAAAATGAGGTTCTTGTCTGTTTTCCTCTTGTGCATGCGTCACACACATGTTCCAGACCTTCTGATACCTCGGGTAAACCACGAACCAACTCAAGCTTGTGCAACTTCTTCAGCAACCTCATGTTGACATGACCTAGGCGTCGATGCCACAACACAGAGTTCCCGGTCCTTGAAGCCAAGCAGAGGTACTCCTCCGGATTGAAGTTCAAATCAGTGAGGTAAACGCCATCTTCAACAAAGCCTTTAAGGAGGATTCTACCTGTTGCAATGCACTTCACATAACAACTGTCATCCGTAAAAACAACTTTGTTCTTACCTTTGAGACATAACTGGTGAACGCTTAGCAGGTCATACTTCAAACCATGAACCAATCTGACTTTGTCTACACTAATTTTTTTGTTTAATTTAATCATACCTTTTCCGAAGACCTTACATTTGCTCTTGTTAGCAAAGGTTACAGTACCTCCGGAATGGTGCTGAAGAGAAGAGATTCATTTCACACTTCCGGTTATGTGCCCTGAGCACCCACTGTCAACCATCCATGGATGCCTTCCTCCCTTCTCCTGCAAAAATGAGATCAGTTCTTACGAACCCAAACCAGCTTAGCTGCCTTGGGTCTATGATTAGAACTAGATGATTTGCAGTTAGTATGAACATGAGAGAAACAGTTAGTGTTTGATGTGGGAACTCGATTCCCTCTGTTTGGTTTTCCCGGTTCTGGAACCCTCTTCTTAGTGCTAGGTTTTGGAACCTTCTTCAGGGAAGTTTGTCTGCCTGTCTGATGAGGTCTCTGAACCTTGTTTTGTAGGTTTCTTCCTGGACATCTGTTCCACAAGTGTCCGATCTGACCACAATGGTAACATATCTTCTCCTCTTTGAAGTTTGTCTTCTCACGTTCAGCAACTTTCCTCTTTTGTTTACTGAAGTTGATGCCTTTCGAGTCCTTATATTTGGTGTACCGGTTCCAAATCTGAAATCCCTTACCATAGACTCTTGCATCATCATGAAGATCAACTTTCGGTCGAGGAGTGCTACGTGGCTCTCCAGCCTTCTGAGGTCGCTTCAGTATTGTTACCTCACCATAGCCAAGTCCTGGTTTGGACTTCTTTCCCTTGGGAGCAGTTACCACCTTCTGCTTAACAGGTTCCTGAACCTGTGTCTTAGCAGTAGGTCTCTGAGCACTGGCAAGTTGTTTCTCCAATTTCCGAATTTTGATTGCTTGCTGATGATTTTCCTCAAACATTTTACCAGCTTTACCGTCTTGCTCAGCAATGATGTCTTTGAGCTCATCATTTACAGCAACCAATTTTCTAATGATATCTAACAGCCCTGAACGTGAATTAGTATTTGAAGAAGCTGAATTTACAGAAGAAAGAGATACCTCAGAGTCAGAAGATCCTCCTGCAGCCATGAGACACACATCGCCTTTTTCAGAGTTCTGATACTTGAGCTCCAGTTCAAGGTCACTGTCATCTGCAGAATCATCTGCTCCTCCCCAAGCGCTCATGGCCTTCTTGTCCTTAGGCTCGTCATCTTTGGGCTTATTCTCCTTCTGAGACTCATCAGATTTCTTTTTGCGGCAGTCCTTCTGGAAGTGTCCTTTCTTCTTGCAGTAAAAACATTCACCCTTTTTTGTCGGACTGTGCTTTGAAAACCTACGAGGTTCCTGAACCTCGCCACGTCTCTCTTTAGCAACTCTGAGCGCCCTTGTCAGTAATGCTAACTCTTCGTCAGATTTTGAAGAGAACTTTCCCTTTCCTTTTTCAGTAGACTCCTTGTCCTTCGAGTACTTCGATTTTTCACCCTTGCTGCCCAATGCGATCTGTCGAGAAACCTTCTGAGGTTCTCGATCCTTATCCAGCAGCATGTTACTATCCAGTTTAGCAACCAGGTCTTCCAAGGTCAACTGTTTAGTGTGAGCCAACGCTTGCATAGTCCTCACAATGTCGTTCCACTCTGGACTCAATCCGCGAAGGAACATGTGATTTATCTCCCACTGTTCATACCTCTTTTCAAGGTTTGCAAGGCTTGATACACAGCCTTGAAATCGAGAATGAAACTCATGAACTGTCTCGTTCTTGTCCTGCCTCAGGTTGAACAACTCGGTCTGAGCAGCAAGAACTCGGTTCTTCTTGACGTCTTTTGATCCCTCATAGATCCTCTTGAGTGTCAGCCAGATTTCCTTTGGACATTTGAGGTGTGAAACCTTTTGCATATCACCTGGTTCCAAAGCAGCGTGAAGAACCTTCATTGCTTTAGCTGGTTTCTCAATGCTTTTGAAGTCCTCTTTTGTGTATGAGTCCCTCGGTTTTTCTTTTGTTGCATCGTTTGGATCCGGAATGACTTTTCGACCTTGCTCAATCACTTGCCATACTTCACCATCTGTGCCTAACACATGAGCTTCGAACTTGACAACCCAGGTTGCGTACTCGCCGGGTTTCAACTTCGGGGGATTTGACATGGAATCACCTGACATACCCTCAAACTAATCAAGATCTAGAACCTTTCGGCTCTGATACCAATTGATAGGATCCCTGATTAGTGTTAGAACTAAACTAGAAACTGTAAGGAACCTAGTTTGAGTCTGCAGGTTCTGGCACGTAATACAGTACAGCGAAAAACTTCAAGTTTGTCTAAATATCCTTTTATTGATAAGTAGACTGTACAAAATACAACTATTTTGTACACATGCAATAGCTACAGCTACTACGATAACAATATGGAAACTACTTACTGTAATACCAACCCTAGATCGATATTGTAGTTCCCGAACAAGCGTGCCGAAGGTATCAGTACCTGAGCTTGTCCAATCCCGATTTGTCGTCACCGCTATAACAGCCGAGCTCTCAAACTCACTAATCTCTTTAGTATTTGCAGAACTCCAAGTGATGACAATGTCGTAATTCGCGCACACATATCTCTTAGGTTAGATATGTGTATATATATGAATGTTGGTCTTCAACGGTTAGTTCCCATGATTTGCTCACGTCCGGTTGTGGTTCCACTTGCTGTGTGCTCAACGTGGCTTCAACTGTCCGAGATTTTCTCCCTGGGTTCCAGTCCGCAAATCTCGCAACCACCCTTGACTCGGTCTTTTAGCTCCAACTGAATGTATCCACTTGATCCATTGTCTCAGCCGTTGTGTGTCCACTTGATCCATGATCTTCTCTAACAGAAAGCAACGGCTACATCTTTGAATTGTTGTTTGACTTCCCTCGGCAGGTTCCAGTACCTCACATAATGTCTTACGTTCTTGAACCTGCACACTTAGTTTAGAGGTTAAATACCTAGGTGTTGTCATCATCAACGACTGAGGCACTTACAGATCTCTAAATTACAACATCTGATTTTTGAATTAATGGCCACATTTTTTTTCCAACAATAACTAGCTAATTTCGGTTCTGATTTATCCACACCACAACTGATGAATTACAAAATCGCTACACAGTTTCGGATCCAAAGATCAAATTCATGATTTTTAACAAGGAATAAAGTTAACAGTACGTATCCGCGCACAGGTAGCAAAAAGCTTGACATGCATCATTTCATGTAAATTTTTCACTCACCGAGTATCACAATTCCGAACACGATCTGGAACATGCGATTCCGCCTCCATCCTTCCATTGTTATCTATCTGATTGCACAACTGAAACGACAATAACTCCTGGCGAAAATTGCGCGTCTTTCGAGAGTCTTCTCACACAAAATAGACGTTTGTTGTTTAGGTTGACCAGAAACATGCAAAGATTTACTCTCCATTGACTTCTTTATTTATACTATGAGCAGGAGGACGTCCAATTGCGTCATCAGTGGTGACGTGGACCAATAAGAATCTGGTACACGTTGTCTAGCCAATGAGCTTTGAGTTTTCAAGTTGGAATCATCCTTGCCGTTCAAGTAAGTAGACGTTCCGTTCCGTTGCCTTCGAATTACTGAGCTTATTAGGCCTTTTAACTGAAGCCCAAGCCCAACAAAGAGTAAAGCCAAAGATTGAGCATGTGAGTATCACGTGATCAGGTTGGAGATATATTGTAAGGAGACGAGAGAATCCGATACCAATCCGAGGCCGCCGAATCAAAAAAAAAAAAAAAAATTTGAACGTAGTGCAGTTACGAGATGACTACGATGTCGTTTTATGATACAATTCATTGCAACGGCGTCGTTCATTTCCCCTTGATCCGAACCCGAGGCTGCCGAATCAAAAGATAGCTGAACTTGCACGTATACGTAGGGTAGTTACGAGATGAATACAATGCCGTTTTATCAAACCATTCATTTCAACGACGTCGTTTACATTTTCCTGATCCATATCGTGATCGTCATTTGGGGAGGAAGCAGGTGCGCGCTGAATTAGGGAGAATGGCGGACGAAGTGGCGGAGGGTTACAGCTCTGATGAAATCGTTGGCCGGAGAAGAGGACGAGTCGGCAGATCCGGTGTTTTGAAGCGGAAGAGTTTCGATCAGCGTGTGTGGAGGCCGATCAGAGGTTTGGATAGTGATGGATCGGATGAGGAAGGCGGTGCGCTTATCCGTTCAATTGGAGGAGATAATGAGAAGAAGGAATTAGAGGAAGGAAAGGATGAGGTGATGATGATGAGTGAACTGAGGAAGGAACAGAAGATGGAGTCTGAGGAAGGAGATCAGAAGTCAATTGTTGGTCTGGAGAGAGAAATTACCAAGGATAAGCTGGTTTCTAGGCATAAGAGGGATTCAGATGTTAGAAATGGTAGCGGATTTATGCCTTTGAGCACACCGAAGAAGTACTTTGGCGGAGGGAAGGATTCGATGATCGAGGGAGGAAGAATTTCAACTGTTGAAAAGGTGTATAATTTTCTAGTGATATTTGAGTAGCTTACAGTTTGATTAGTTATTGTTTGATTTTTGGGTATGGATATAGTTTGCCTCATATGTTTTGACTTTTAGTAAATTTGATCCAGGTAAACCAGGGTGAGTCTGTTTGTAGGGAAAGTGGAGGTGCTTGTAATGATGGTAGGTGTGACCGCCTTATGAAAATTGAGTCAAAGAAACAGAAAAGAGATGCTGGTTCTGTGAAAGGAGGTTCTAGCTCTGGTTCTGCCAGTTTTGTTAAGGAAACAAGAAAAATACCGGCTACGGAATTGGTACGTTTTTTTTTGATTCATAAGTGGTAAAACCACCAAAAGTACATATGATCCCTAAATGTAAAAACTCTCTTACGACTTAAGACATAAGACCATTTTCCATCACTGGGGCTTAAATGGAACAACAACTTGAGACTATTCTTACACTACTACGATCAATCTGTCTACTCTCGACCGGATTGAATACCTCAGAAGCTGTCCCTTACCTCCTCCATGCATCTAACAATTGTTGAAGTCGGATAAGGACACTTTGAGCTTCTGTACTTAGTCCACCATGCCAGGCGCACCTTTACTAATTCCCCAATCTCCTCTACTGTTCTCCTCTTCATCTGAAAACATCTGTTGTTCCTTTCTTCCCAGATCGACCATAAGATAGCGTAGCCTAGGGTCTTCCAAACTCTCTTATGCGACTTCGAGACTCCTGCTACTATCCAGCTCTCAAGGAGGCATTTTACTGTGCCCGGGCTTGCCCAGCTAGCTCCCCACCAATTGATGCTTAATGTCCATAGTTTCCAGCTCCAGGGACAATGCAATAACAGATGGTCGTCTGATTCCCGCTCCGAATTACACAACACGCATACAAGATCTTCTTCTCTTCTAATGACCTTTCTTTTCCACAGGGCCAGTTTTGTCGGCAAACCTCCTGTGTAGACTCTCCATATAAACATCTCCACCTTAGGAGGTGCCAGTCCGGACCACAGCTGGAAGGGTATCTGTTCCCACTGTTTCTTGGTTGTTTTAATAGCCATTGCTGCTTTCATTAAAGAATTAGTACTGAACATCCCATCTTCCGAGTAGGACCAAACGATCCTATCGTCCAATTGATCTTTCAGCTGAATATGGGACAAACAGACCTCCAATTCTCTTCTGTTTTCTGCTTCCCATTGAAAGAGAGTCCTTCTAAATTTTAACTGCCAAATCCAATCACCTCCCATCCAGCTTCCCATCTCCCTCACTGAAGCACTGTTGTTTATTGCTAGAAGGAAGAGTTTGGGATATTGAGCTTTGATGGATTTGTCCCCCAGTCATACGTCATGCCAGAATGAGGTCGAGGAGCCATTTCCCAGTTTCAATTTTAACCCCTTCTTGAATGCCAGGGCAATCTCAGAGTTCCCTTGGACCAATTTTATAATGTCCTTCCATGTTTTTGAGAGCTTATGCTGGGGGATATCTACCTCATCAGTGGCATGAGGCCTCTTGATATTGTATTTTTCTAACACCATTCTCCTCCAAAGACCACCTTTACCAATCACCAATTTCCACCACCATTTAGCTAGGAGGGCCAAATTCATATCCACCATCCCCTGAATTCCCAAACCTCCAAATTTCTTCGGCCTTGTGACCTTGGACCAGTTCACATAGTGAATTTTTCTCCGCGACTCAGTGCTGCCCCACAGAAAATTTCTTTGGATCTTCTCCATCTCTTGAGCCACCGAGATTGGCATTTTATACATTGATGCATAGTATAAAGGGAGATTGTAATCTAGTTATGGGGATTTCATGAAATTTTCCCTACAGTTCTTAATTCTTATGTGTGGCATGTGAATGTGATATGCATCAGACATTTTGATTTCAATTCCTGTTTCCAGGTTAATGGTGGTGAATCAGTTGACAAGGAAAGCGAGGATACTCGCAATGCTGAAAATAGTAAGTGTATTAAGACAATGGAGTCTAGAATGCAGAAGAATTGTTATGGCCAGAGTAAGAGAGATTCTGGCCACGGATATAAGAGTCAGGTGACTGACAGCAGACGAACACCTGCTGTACGTACGGTATGCAAATGCAAGTAGCGCAAACATGATCTAATGACTTATTTTGAATATAGTTATATGACACCGTGCCATTGAATTGTCTTTTTTTAAATATGCTGCAGGGGAACAGAAATGAATTTGCTAGAAATACTATGGACGACAGAAGTAGTAATGGGCTGCAAAGGTTCAAAACTAACATTGTCAAAGAAATTTCACACGTGGCTGAAAACGAAGTTGCTAAGGTACTTTAGATCATTATTAGAAATATTGGAAGTAGTGTGAAATTCTTGTTTCTTAATAATTATATTTTTTAAAAATTAATGAATTTATGAACCATATCAACTACAGTAGAATACGGCTGAACTTCTATGAATGTATGCATGATGTATTGCACTCCTGCCCCATGACTACTGTTGTCATGTTTCAGATGAGGTATATATTAGTTAGCCTAGGAACGCAAATAACAATTTCTACTGATATTACAATAGGTGAAACAATTTAATGTTGGATGTGAGCATGTTAAACGTCTAACTCCCATAATTCAATGTGTAGGAGAAATCCAAAAAGAACGGCAGTACAAGCACAATGTGCCATCAATGTCAACGCAATGATAAGAGCGGCGTTGTTAACTGCTCTGGGTGTAGAAAACGTTACTGCTTCGAGTGCTTATCAAGATGGTAAGTTGAATCCTACTCTCCGACTGGGGTTTATTGTAAAACTGCATGATATCAAACATGGCTTTGGGTTACGTAGGGCTCGCCATGCTAATTGGCCAGCTACCAGCTTGTTGCTTTTCTAAAACCGAGATCATTGGTGAATGTCAGGCTTACCATAGTCCAGTTACATTCTGTGAGACAGCCTGTAGTTACTTTAACTGCTACCTCATGCCGATTGTAACAAATTCTGGGATTACATCTTCAACATAAGCATTAATAAATAGTGGAAACCAAATATCTTTTTAGTGTGGTATATAAAGAGTTAAAGTTCGTTTTTAAAAATTTACTATTGCTTTGGAACTCTTGCGGATTCTTCTCAGTTGAGACTGCAATGCAGTACAGTTTAGGGTGCTGCTAATCTTTTCTATGGCAAGGACATTTAGTTTCGTAAGCAATGCAGCCATGATTGCCAGCTCACTGCCCATAAGTTAACATTTTATGACATCTTGTGCATGATTTTTTTTTTCCAGCACAGACAGTGTTATTGTGTATTGTTATATTTGTGTGATAAGTTACACGCTGTATGACTAATTCGTACAAATGATGTTCAGGTACCCTGACAAGACAAGGGAGGAGGTAAAAACGTCATGCCCATTTTGTTGTGGAAACTGCAACTGCAAAGCATGCCTGCGTGGAGTCCCACCACGAAAAGTAGAGTGTTATCTCCTCTGGCTCCACATACTTTTGTTCCTAGATTCAGTAACTAAATCGTTTTCTCTTCTTATAGATGATTCACAAAGAAGTTAGCGAAAACATCAAATTGGAAAGGCTACAGTATTTGTTGTGCAATACTCTGCCTGTCCTTAAACAAATTTACAGAGAGCAGTGTCATGAGCTTGCTGCAGAAGCCATCATACAAGGTTTGCCTGCTTGGTTAACTATGCTCATCCATCCTCTTGACTTTAGGTAGACGAATTTTCCTTAGTTCGGGATGTCTCCTTTACTGCCTTGTAGGTGTAAAAGTAGCTGAAAGTGAGATACTAAAGATTACACTCGACAATTATGAAAGACTATACTGGTAATTTTTTTAACTGACCTGTATTCGAGTAACTTTTAAGTGGAATAGTACATCATAACGTTTCTTTTTTGTTCTAACAGCGACAATTGCCACACATCCATTGTGAATTTTCACAGAAGCTGTGCAAATCCAGATTGTTCTTATGACCTGTGCCTTACCTGTTGTAATGAGTTAAGAGAGCATTTTCAACCTGGAGGCCATGAAGGAGAGACATCACAACAACAGTTTCTTGAAAGGTCAAATGATCAAGTCACAAAGAGAAAGGAAAAGGGTTTTCTTAAAGGACAGAAATCTGTAGGTTGCGGTAACGTTGCCTCAGGCATGAAGTCAAAAACAGATATGATCAGTGATTTCCCTGACTGGTCTGCTAAGGATAATGGTAGCATTCCATGTCCTCCGAAAGAACGTGGGGGATGTGGCAAATCACTTTTGGATCTGAGAAGAATTTGTAAAGATTTAATGGTAGAAAGGCTGCTTAAGAGCGCAGAGGTAGTGGTTAGTGGATTTAGGTTACCCTCTATAGATGTTATGCACAAATGTGCTCTTTGCGTATTACAGGGTTCCTCTAATGAAAAGGATGAAGTACATACTGAATTAAGACAGGCAGCTTTTAGGGAAGATGTTTATGATAACCTACTGTATAGTCCAAGTGCTGTCAAATTGACAGATAGCACAATCAAACATTTTCAAATGCACTGGATGAAGGGTGAACCTGTTATAGTGAGAGATGTCCTTGACAAGACGAATGGTCTCAGCTGGGAACCCATGGTAATGTGGAGGGCGTTTAGAGAAACGAGTGCAGGTAGTAAATTAAAGGAAGAAACCCGTAGCGTTTTTGCCATTGATTGCTTGGATTGGTGTCAGGTAAGGTTTACCTTTTTAACTCTACTCCCTGGTACCTAAAAGAAATGTTTAACAGTTGACAGTGAGTCACCACTGTAGTACAAATCAGTGAGTTACCACTATAGAGAAAGTCTTACTCTTAAATATTTACATATTTTGAAGTTTTCCACTTAGGTCATGAGTGTTTATCCGTGTGCTGGTTGTTCAATGTAGGTGGAGATCAATATCCATCAATTTTTTGAGGGTTGCTTACGTGGCCGCATGCACAAAGATAAATGGCCAGAAATGTTGAAGCTGAAGGATTGGCCATCTTCAACTTCATTTGAAGAGCGGCTACCTAGGCATGGTGCTGAATTTATTGCATCCCTTCCATTTAGTGAATATACAGATCCAAGAAAGGGCATTCTGAACCTGGCTACTAAAGTTCCAGAAGATTCTTTGAAACCTGATCTAGGACCAAAAACTTATATTGCATATGGATTTCCTGATGAACTTGGCAGGGGAGACTCTGTTACAAAGCTACATTGTGACATGTCTGATGCGGTAAGTACTTCTCGGTCTGTTGGTCATTTCATCTTGTTATAGGACCAGGTTTGAATTGTTTTGGTTGTGTAAGTGGCATTGTCAATTATTGAGGGTACATCTCTTATCACATCACTTGGTAAATTCTGTTTTCTTAGAGTTCAGGATAGATCTGTCTCTTAGCATCATTGTGCCTTTGACACCTTAGGTGTTAGATATTCTTCAATTGATTGAAGATAACACTCAAGAGCTTATAGTACAGAATTTTGAAGTCTGCTTCACTGACCTGAGTTGTTGTCATTTTAATCGATATTTTTTATTTTTATTTTCCTTTTCGGATAAGGACCGTTTTATGTCTTACAATTTTTATATAATTTAGCTAATAACTTACCTTGAATAATAATAATTAAAGGAACTGGTTTCCTTATCTGTTTTATTTTCTGAGATTTTTTCCGGCAAGTTCGGTACCTTAATGCCTGCGTACATAGTTTCTTGAAGGTGTGGGTAGACACTCTTCTATGTTACATCAGTCATATTGCCAATTAAAAAACTTTTTGTGATGTTGTATCTTCGATGATATGGTGATAATCTTTCAGTTGTTTGTATGCAGTCTAGATCACTGCTGCTATGCTAAGACCTGAACAAAAACTTCCAACCGCTTTTGTTATGTATTTATGCCATGCGACTGTGTTTGATGTTGCTTATGCATGTGCTTTAAGACATTAATTAGGTTCACAAATTTTATCATATGGTAATTTCTGATTCGTGAATATGCTCATACAGGTAAACGTGCTGACACACTCATCTTCTGTGAACATTGAATCTTGGCAACGCCAATCAATAGAAAAAAAGCGCAAAATGTTCTTCAAAGAAGATCTGCGTGAGCTGTATGGTGTGACTGAGGAAACATGTAAGGTCACCAAACAATTGGAGGCGACATTGCAAAATGATGTCGGAATCTTGGGTTCTGAATGTAAAGAAAGCAATCACGTAAGTTACTCAAACTATAGGCGGGCTTCGAACAGAAATTGTCGAAAATTTAGTAATATGCTGGCTTTCTGAATGTAGGGATCTCTGCGATTCGACGATGATTCGTCTGGTGGTGCCGTTTGGGACATTTTCCGTAGACAGGATGTTCCCAAGCTGGTTGAGTATTTGCGAAAGCACAAAAGAGAGTTTCGCCATATCCAAAATAAACCTGTTGAATCCGTGGGTATCCAACTTCTTTTATGTTCTCCAACCACATGAGATCTGAGTAAGTTGCTCAATTTTCGCTTCTTGTAGGTGATACATCCTATTCATGATCAAACACTCTACTTGAATGAGAAGCACAAGAAGCAACTAAAAAAGGAGTATGGTAAGAAATGTGTCTTATCTTGGTTACCATTATGCTTAATATGCATGTCAGTATCAACCTTTAGTGATGATGCAGGTGTTGAGCCGTGGACGTTTGAGCAGTTTGTCGGCGAGGCTGTTTTCATTCCTGCAGGGTGTCCTCATCAAGTGAGGAACAGAAAAGTAAGTTATTAAACCACCACCTTATATGCATAGTACTGATTGAGGTTTTCGCCTAGTTTTATCATCTATATGAATAAAAATGTTAGGCTAACCACTTTGGTCTTTCCTAGTGACCATACGACAACAAGTTTGGGTTGGTCCACTGAGTCTTTTTTTATTTTTAAAAAAATACCCTATATGGAGTTTCACTTTTACGTTTTAATCTGTTTGAGTTTCACATATCTAAAATGTCATGTTATCGGAATTCCGAGATTCGGTTTTGTTTGAACCCGATTCAGAACGAACCAGAATCGATAACTCTAACATGGAAGTGACCACTTACCAAACGAGCACGGATCTGGTTTTATTAACAAACCGGATCCCCGTAATTGGATTTTTTATAAAAACAGTGCTTCCCCAGAAAATGGTATTTTTGTCAAATACCTACCAGTTTCTCTTCATTTTCCATCCGAAGTTTTCTTCTTTCAAGCCCATCTGAAGTATCTGTCCTCTCACTCCGAGAGTTTTGAAGCTGCCAGAAGCCATCTTTGAGGCATCTCTTTAGACTTAAAAGATCTGTTGGTCTCAAATGAATTATAAGTATAATTTGTTATTCTGCTCGATTGAATAGTTAAGTGTATATGTTTATTAAACTTGTTGCTTAATGTGTTATTGTAAGGCCTAAAAGACAAATGGACATGCCTACGCTGGAAACCTTGGATAATCTCGTGATAGGCGAGTATAATCGAGATGAGATGGAACCTTTGGAGTTTGTCATCGCTGAAAATGCCGACTTCGAGATATGTTTGAATCACTCATCATTTGATGATGTTACGCATTGGAAACAAATCAACATGCCCATGAGTATATGTGAGGAAACTATGGTCAGCCTCTCCTATCACTTATATAGAAAACAACATTCCGTACCCAAATATGTTGTGCAGAAGTACTCCATAATGAATCCGGTCGAATATAAGATAAGAAAGTCTAACCCTACGTTAAGGGTGCTCGAATATCGATAGGGTCGAGATGTTTGTTCATGGGACGTTCGCATAACTGCAATAAAAAGGAATTCACTATTGGCAGGTACGAAAGTATCGTGCGGGCCACATATGCCAGAACGACATTATTTCGAAACACAACATCCATTTGGCCAAAAAATACATCGCGAGGAAAATTTGGAATATGATGAGTGAAAGAGCAAGGTTCAGTGCAGCCCGAATACAAATGAGAATTTCGTTAGACTATGAGCCGGACACATCATACTTGACGACTTGGCAAGTGAAGCAACAAGCCATGCTAAACTTATTTCAAATCTGGAAAGAACATGTTCATGTGGAAAATGGACATTATTTCATTTTCTTTGCAATCATGCAATGCAAGCGTGCAAATACACACGCATAGATTACACCCATTTTGTTGCTTATGAATATACGATGGAAGCTTACAACATGACTTGGAGTTACTATTTCGCTCCATTCGTTCATGAGAATTTTTGGAGGCTGTATGAGGGACTTCCTTTGTTTCAAATCCTGATTTCAGACGTAGAAAAGTTAGTATAAATCTGACAAGGCAAAGGCATAATGAGATGGACCAGAGGGATGTCGGTTAGACCAGTAGTCATGGGCTTCATCACAAGCTTTTGGCCGAATTCAAAAAATGACATCGAATAGGTGTCCACCTCGAGATGCGAGGTAATTGGTCTGATCCCTTGGGTATTATTTTCGGTTTAGTTACGTCATTGTTGTTTAAGTTGTGTTGTATTCTCTTTTCAATGTGTAATCGGTTTGCCTTGTTTGTGTTTCAATGTTTTAAGTTGTGTCACTGTTCCAAACATTTCTTTAACTATTTCAAATATTTATTCTCTAACTTTTTAACTAAAGCAAAAAATTCAAAAAATATGAGAGACGAATATTTGATATACAGGTAACCAACACGAAAATCTGGTTTTGGTAACACATCGGTTACCGGGGATCCGGTTTGTACCAAATGATGAGACATACCGATTCAGGTTCGTTTTGTTCCGGGTTTAGAAAAAACCAGATCCCAGGTTCCGGTATTTTCAAAAACAAGGTGTTTTAGATATGTAAAACTCAAATAGATTAAAAGTTAAAAGTACAACCAGATTTTTTTATAAAATAAATTCCACTATTATAGGCAAGGAAAAAGTATAACCAGATATAGGATATTTGGAACAAAAAACTCGTCCGCTGATAACTCAAATTTTCTATGCACAACACTTCGGGGTTCTGGCTACCACTGATAACTCAAATTTTCTATGCACAGCACTTCGGGGTTCTGGCTACCACTGATAACTCAAATTTTCTATGCACAGCACTTCTGGGTCTGGCTACCTTTATTTTCTATATATAGTGGTTACTGACTTTATTTTGTTCATTGTGACAGTCTTGCATTAAGGTGGCCCTTGATTTTGTTTCTCCTGAAAATATACAAGAATGCATTCGCTTAACTGAAGAGTTCCGGTTGCTCCCGAAAGATCATAGAGCAAAAGAAGATAAACTAGAGGTAAGCATATCGTGCGATCTTTGAAGCCTGTCACTACTTTTTCCATTTTTGGGTCTTGTAGTCTGTAATCTATTTACAAATATAATACAACCATGTACTAGACTTCACTTGCACCAGTTAATTTGTCATTGCTAACGATTGTGCCAGTTAGAGTCAGATCATTTATCATCATCCTGAAAATTTAGGATTACCAAAATTGTTACCCATATAGGAGACCATCATTCTCAGTGAAGTCTTTGCTATTCCGAACAGTTTGATAACAGAGTGTGTCATGCATATAATGTGTCTCAGAATATCAAAATTCAAACCTTGAGTTTCACTCGATAAGAAACGATGGTTAGTGTTGTGATGTGATATTTCTGTGGGTTTGCGTTATTCATTGATTTTCCCATTTGCAGGTTAAAAAGATGGCACTCCATGCAGTGCGGGCCGCTGTTACTGAAGCTACAAAGATAAGGGCTCATATTAAGTAAGCATGACTTTTATTTAGATTGAACGCTTGATCTATTTTCGTTTATCTTGTTGGAGGTGTGTCATGTTAATGGTGTTAGTTGGATTTTTTAACCTCCGTTTGGACCATAGAAAATGCGGTGGAATAAATAATAAATGGTACAGTCATTTTTTCATGGAAAATAACATTGAAAATTTTGTGTTCAATCCGTTAAACTTGAGTAGGAGAACGAAGAGCAAGTAGTTTGCTTCGCTATGAATGTTTTTAGTTATCCAGAACTCGTATAAAAGCTCACAACATTAACTATTGTGCTCATAACTGGACCTGAACTGGAATGGTCTAAATCCCTCTTGATTAGATTTGGTGATTGCTAACAGCCTCGACTGTGACATGATTTGACACATACGAATGCTAAGGATAAAGCAACATTTTTGTGTCATTTTCCGGTCATTATCTATGGAAACTCTGTTCAAGCCTGACTTTAATTTGGTCTTCACACGAAAAATAAATTAGGCATGTTGTTGATGATCACCATCAGGATACTTGCTGAATTGTGTTTATGTCCTTGTTAATAGGTCCCGACGTAGATCTTGAAATTATGCCAGAGATGTTGGGACTGAAGGATACTATCTTTTTCAGATTCAGTTCAGTTCAGTTCCAGACACTCTTTGAAGGTGGACTGGTTAGAGCAATGAGAACCACACCTTTAGTGGCACTTCATTGTTAGACAAATTCTAAATGTAACACATATTTATCACGGGTTACCAACAAGAGAGGAGTCCTTTAGGTGGCTTCAATTACTTCCAACTGGGGGCGCGGACCTGTGTTTTAGCTTAAATGTATTATCTGCAGAAGTAATAATTGCAAGTAAATGCAAAAGAGACAGTTCTTAACGGCGGAGGTATTTGTCCAATTTTGCTGGCTCATAGTCATGGGGTATAATTCTATTGTGATATAAAAGTTCAAGTTTGTGAGTTATGGTCACTAGCATATATTTCCTGTACCAAACGAAGTATGACATTTCTTCAATTGTTTTATACACAACAGTATGAACTAGGTCTCTTGACTCTTCTTGAATCTTTGATAACATATCATCAAGTTGTTCTCGTGTTGATAAAATGTCTCATTAATAAAGTTCAATTTAATAGCTCTATGTGAGTTTCAAGTTGGAAGGGGGGACACATGTCAACATTACGATGAATTAAGAATGCATTTTTCAAATGGGAGCGCTCGGTTAAGAATTGCTAAAAGTTTGAGAATTTGAGAATCCAAATCTAACCATTAGATCACGATGCATCTTTAAATTTGCATGTGACACGTGTTGAACTAGTAAAGTCAAATTTTGGTGGCGTTTAATTTGCATCAAATGCAACTTTGATTATGCGCATGAGACATTTGTCATCACTACAATAACTTGATGATACATTTTCAAAAGTAACATTTGAATTCTCAATTTCAAAAAAAAAAAGCTCATTTAAGGGCTACTCCATTTTCAAATATACAAATGCGATTCTCACATTTTCGAAATTTTCTTATTTAAACATTTCTCTATGGCGACATGTATAAATATATGAACCATCAATACCATATTTTGGTTGTTGCTTTAGGTAGGAGTCTCCAATAGGCCGGGTTGGGCTGGCCTAGCCCAAAAAAATGGGTTTGGGTTGGGCTTAGTCAAGCCTTAGCATATACTTCAAATATAAGTGGGCTAGGCCGGGCCAAGCCTAACCATATTTTTGAGCCTTAAGCAGCCCATGGGCCTTGTTATCGGTAGGCTTGTGGGCTAGGCCGGGCTGGGCCTTATACATCACTAGGTCGTACTAGTTAATCTTGTATGACAATAATAAATATAATGTTTCATGTTTATGAATAACCTATACGGCGGATACACACTAGCTAATAGCAAAAAGATCAAAAGTAAACTTCATAAGAAACCAAGTTTATCAAAAAAACTCAGCACTCAACATAACCTTGGAATCCACAAATCTTCTTTGTTTGGAACATTAATATCATCAACATCATTCTCAAACATTCAAACATCAAGAAAAGTCAGTTTATAGAAATAAAATGTAACATCTCTTTTGTTTTTGGTAGGATTTCACTATGTTTTTAGTAGACTTAATAAGGCTTTCCAATGTGGGCCATGATAGGCCGGACCTATAGGCCGGACCGGACCAAAAACATTAAGTCCTTACCCGGTTCGTTAAACTTAAGGCCTACGAGTTTCGAGACCTGAACATAGACTGGACTAGGCTTAAGGCCTGCGGGCCATGATACCCCCATTAGGCTTTTGAGCCCATAAGGCCAAATGGAGACCCCTAGCTTTAGGCTTAGGCAAGCTTTAAGCCGGCTCAGCTATTGTAGTTGGAGTTCATAAAGATGTTGAAAGGCATGCATTAAATAGATGCACTGAAATGGAGTGTGTTTTATTATGCATTGGAATGGAAGCAGGAAGCTTGCAAGAAGATATTTATCAGCGTAGACAGGTCATAATAAGAACTTTAAAGGTGGCACACTCATCGACTAAGCACAAACTATGTTCCTAAAAGTGACACCCAATTGGACCCATAATTTAAGAGTTTAAATGAATAATTCATAGTTTACTAAATACGCTTAATTTTAATGAGATTTCTTGTCGAGGTTAAGAAATGTCATGTAAAAGGATTGATGATTTAACATTTTAGAGCATGTTCTTTAGCCATTTAGATTTCAGTTTAGTTAAGTGAATAAGAGAGTTCTTGTCGAGGTTAAGAAATGTCATGTAAAAGGATTGATGATTTAACATTTTAGAGCATGTTCTTTAGCCATTTAGATTTCAGTTTAGTTAAGTGAATAAGGATTCGGTGCGAAGTTAATTTTTTGATACAAAATACAAATTAATCATAGTCATTGATCTTGTGATTTGAATGGATGAGATTAAATCTTACTTTTTTTGGTGTTTTTCTTGGTGACGAATTATAAAATGAAACTGACGAACTATGTCGTCTTTTCATTTTTCGGCTCTTTCATTTTTTGGTTCGCAAAGTGACGAACTATAAAATAATTTTGACGAACTACAAAATAAACTGACGAATTATAAAATGATTTTGACGAATTTTGTATTTTGTATCAAAAATTAACTTTGTACTTGATCTTGTCCCAAGTTAAATTATACTATTAGTTATGATTAAAAATAAATATAAAAGAACCTAATTTCATAATTTTCAAATATTACATATAATTTAAAGTAATGATGATTTACTATAAATTTACTTTAAAGAGTAAGGAAAAAGATCAGATACAAAGTTAATTTTTTGATAAAAAAATATATAAATGAATGATAGTACCTGATTTTGTGATTTGAATAGATGAAATTAAATCGTACTTAATTTTTAGTGCATTTTATCCTAATCATAGCCTGTCACTTCTCACCCCTCAAAAAAACAAAAAAGGAAGGGAAAAGTAAAAGAGGATGAGATTGAAAAGAGAGGTGTGACGTCCGTGACTAGAAGTAAACAAAAGGACACCAACATGAGCAACAAATAAGTCCATATAACAATTATTACTTGTAAATCAAAAAAAAGAAAACGTTGTGCTATAAATTGAAATGAAAATAAATATTTAAATAAAATGCTTTATTTTCAATACCTGCCCTGCACTCTCCATTATTTGCGCTAATTAACTTTTTTATAATTAAACAGAGCACTAAAAACACAAATATCTCACCACATTTCACGCTTATTATCAGACAAAAAGACAGATACCGCCAAAATAAAAAATCACAAGTCAATCACAAACATACAAAACATGCTACACTGCCAAATCCCACACACTGCCGTGCTTCTCGCACATTTACAAATTTTGGATTTTCATAATTCAATTATGATACATTTTTTAATTTATATGTGATGCATGTTTAAAAAATAAAATTAAAGTTGGTGACTTTGACTTTGCATGAAATGCAACTTTTAATATATACATGTCTCAATATGCACATGAGATACGTATCACCATTAATATGACTTGATGGTGTATTTCTTTTTTTTGATTACGAATTGATGGTGCATTTCAAAATGTGATTTGAAACTCAAATTCTCAAAAAATAAAAAATTTCTCATTTGAGCGCTTCTGTGACTATATATTAGGAATAAGATTTCTACATAAAATAGTGAAGAAAATAAAAACTTGAAGTCAAACTAACCGCCAATTTCCTTTTCGAAATTACTCTTTAGTAAAAGTTTGAAAACTTAAACAACAATGAAGGAAAGCGGTAGTCGGAGACCGGAGGCCAACTACGCATTCCTCTCAAAAAAAAAAAAGAGAGAGAGAGAAATCTTTATGATATTTAAAATAACAATATTACCCCCCACAAAACCAATCTCTATGATTGTCGATGTCGTACTAATTTATATTAGCGGAAGGAAACATTTCTGATATTTTATCATGTGGGCATTCTCGTCATTTGCGGCTCCACCGTCTGAATATTCTTTATCCATTTAATTAATTTATTAATTTAATCCAAAGCCTCATTATATACACTCACCATTCCACTCTTCAATCACATCATTTTCATCAACCTCTTCCCTAATGGATCCCAGATCCACCCTCCTCCTCCTCCTCCTCCTCCTCATCTCTCTCGCCGCAGCCGCAGCCGCAGCCGCCACCCCCACCACCACCTTCATCCCATCCTCCCTCCCCTCTCACCCCCAACTCCTCTCTCCATCACTCCCTCACCAACAAGAAGAAGTTGCGACACTTGATGGAGGAGCTGACCAAGCAGCTCCTGTCAGCTTCGATCTCCACCACATCGACGCTCTCACTCCTCCAAATCTCACTCCCGAGCAGCTCTTCTCCCTCCGCCTCTCCCGTGACGCCCTACGTGTCCAAACTTTATTAGCCAAAACGACACCGTTAGTTCACAAAACGACAGTAAAAAACTCAACTGCTCCTGGCTTCAGCAGCTCGATCATTTCGGGTTTATCACAAGGCAGCGGCGAGTACTTCACCCGAATCGGCGTCGGCACTCCTCCACGCTACTTATACATGGTCCTCGACACCGGATCCGACGTCGTTTGGCTCCAATGCGCTCCTTGCAAAAAATGCTACTCCCAATCCGACCCGATATTCGACCCGCGCCGATCCAAATCCTACTCCTCCATCCCCTGCCGCTCCGCCCTCTGCAACCGACTCGACTCCCCAGGCTGCAATTCCCGCTCCAACCACTGCATGTACCAAGTCACTTACGGCGACGGATCCTTCACCGTCGGCGAATTCGCCGTCGAAACGCTCACCTTCCGCCGCACCAGAGTCGCTAACGTCTCCGTCGGCTGCGGGCACGATAACCAAGGACTCTTCGTTGGAGCGGCTGGTTTACTCGGATTGGGCCGAGGGAAATTATCCTTTCCGAGCCAGACCGGTCATCGGTTCGACCAGAAATTCTCTTATTGTCTAGTCGACCGCTCCGCTTCGGCTAAACCGTCCTCCATGGTCTTCGGTCGGACCGCCGCGTCCCGTAACGCCGTCTACACGCCGTTACTCACGAACTCCAAGCTCGAGACGTTCTACTATTTGGACCTGCTTGGGATCAGTGTGGGCGGCACGCGCGTATCGAAAATCACTTCGTCGCTATTCAAACTCGACCCGACTGGGAACGGTGGAGTTATAATCGACTCGGGTACGTCCGTGACCCGACTGACCCGACCCGCTTACGTAGCTTTGAGAGACGCTTTTCGGGCCGGGGCGTCCAGATTGAAACGGACGGACGGGTTTTCGCTGTTCGATACTTGCTATGATCTCTCAGGGAAGACGGAGGTGAAGGTGCCGACGGTAGTGCTGCATTTCAGAGGAGCTGACGTGTCGCTTCCTGCAACGAATTACTTGATCCCTGTGGATTCGAGTGGGACGTTTTGCTTTGCGTTTGCAGGGACGTCGGGTGGGCTGTCCATCATTGGGAACATTCAGCAGCAGGGCTTCCGGGTAGTGTATGACTTGGCCGGTAAACGGGTCGGGTTTTCACCTCGCGGGTGTGCTTAGACTTTGATTAGAGACCATTGTACCCTTAGCGAGAGTATTAAGGTTGTTGAATGTTTGTTTTATTAGGTCAAAGCTATTGAATGCAAGCATGGGTTTTTATCTCACATGCATTTTGCTAGTGTTTTCTACTCAGCGGCATGATATTTCCTACAAAGTTCTAACTTGTGGTTTTTTTGATGCCAAAGTTGAAAGTTGAATAGAATGACACAAAAAGTTTGGGAAGTAGTTCCATTAACGGGGGTTACTCACGAAAGTATCCAAAACTAAACTCGAATCACCCAAATATACCCGTTAAAACTCAAATAATCAATCTATTTCATTTTTTATATTCCCGGTTACTAAGGAAACGATACTCTTCATTTTTCTTATATTTTCGGTTTTTCTCATATCGGGAATGTATGAAAATGAAGACGTGGCGCAGTTTGGAGACTACGTGAACCAAAACGAGATGAATTAACATACACATATAATTCCGATTTCCCAGAAACCGGTATCATAAAGCCCCGATTTCCGTGGAACCGTGATCATTGAAAATCATGAAAATTCCGGGTAGCTTGATTCTGGCGCTGAAGAATTCGTAGTTGTACAATTCAGATGATATAATCCCAGACTCTGAAAATCATGAAATTTAAAACTGGGTTTTAATTTTAATCGCTAATCGATTGATTACAAAACAGAAAAAAGGAGGGATTTTTAAGGATAAAAATGAAATTACCAGAGTAGGGATTGAGATGGAGATCAAGGCCATCACCATCCTCGCTGTACTTGATGTTGAAATCAGCGAACAGGGGATAGAATTTCACGTCGTATGAGACGATCGACAAGTCGCAGAATGCGGCGGCGATGGTGGAGGAAGTAACAACTTCAATGTTTCCGGTTCTCCGAAAACCGATATCATTATGATGTCGGTTTCTGGAAAACCGGGACCATACGTGTATGTCAATTCATCTCGTTTTGGTCCACGTATGCCCCAAACCGAGCAGCGTCTTCATTTTCATACATTCCCGGTATGAGAGAAATCGGGAATATAAAAAAATGAAGAGTACCGGAGGAACCGGGGAATATAAAAAATGGGGTAAATTGGTTATTTGAGTTTGATGGATCGTTAGGTTAGCCAACTATATGAGGGAGATCCCAGAGTGGTATCCCTCAGACAGATGGCAGCGGAAAATAACTCTCGTACAGGAAATACAAGACAGAATGTAAATGCTCACGATTTAGAGTGGAAACCTTACTGCAACCTTTGCAGCAGGATAAAAACCACTTGCCTTCTGGACAGTTCCAGAAGGGCTTCAAGATCCGTATTATTGACAAAGGAATATGCTTGCAGTTTGTTACACTTGTCTCACACAGTGACAGCTAACAAGACTACTCAATTCGAAGAGTCAACTAATACGATCGTCTTGCTTGCACACAGCAGCACCTTGTCAGCTCCGGATTTGAACACTCTTCAATCTCCGATCGCTTATTACCAAAAGCCGAACTCCACAATGAAGACTCTTCTTCTTTTTATAGTGTCTTCAAGTCGGCAGGGTATGTCTCCATCTCAGATCCGTTCGCTATCTCTCAGATGTGATATGGTTAAGATATTTCCATATCTTAACTACATCACATATTCGCCTTCCAAATGTGGCTTCGATATTCCCGCCATATATACTTAAATCTCCTCATGTATATATTTGAATTAATGATCTTAATCAAATATCACACGCATATATTCTTGTATCTTCGATGCATATCTCCGTGTATCTTTTCCCAGATCCGATCTGGTCATAAGTCGGTTTGTCTCTCACATGGAACACACCTCTCTCGCAGCTTTTCTCTCTCTCAGAGATGTCCAGTGAGCTTACCTGTCAGACAGTGATTTCTGCATACTCAAGTAGATTATTAGTTAAGTGTTTGTTATCATCAAAATACAAGGGTCCAACAAATTCCCCCTTTTTGATGATGACAAACACTTCTTCACAGATAAGAAATCACACACAGCAGTGATACCGAATTCACATCTACATTTTCTTTGGTCAGCTAGCTACTTCAGAATTGTTTTACTAAAATTTCTACCTAAGGTCTAGCTAGCATAGTTCCCCCTCAGATAGACATCCGCTTAAATTTCGGTACTGATTTCCCCCCTTAGTGTATGCACATAGTTCTTCCCCCTTTTGGCATCATCAAAAAGATATGCAAATAAGAACACAGAGTAATGGAAAGAAAAAACATTTCATTCATGCCTGCAAGATAGAAGCGTGTCATGCAGACACCATACATGCGGCAGAGAATTCAAAAAGCATAGAGAGTTTAAACATGAAATTGAAAAAATAAGTTCAAAAAGAGGGGGGGGGGGGGGCTAATGTGGGGGGGGGGGGGGGAGTGCAAGGAGGGGTGGTCCATGAGACAGTGCAGACTAAGGCACAATCGTGAACGAGTCCTTCATCTGGTTCACAATCTCGGTGGCAAGGTCCTTCATTTGCCCTGAGAAGTCCTGGACGGCGACGGACATTGCCCCCGAGTCAACAGTTATTGCCAGCTCCAGATCAACCACCTTCTGCTTCACAAGCTGCAGTTCCGACTTCACCTCTACCAGCTCAGTCTTTGCCTTCATCACCTCAGATTTTACCTCCTTCAGCTCACCCCTGAGCTCCTTCATCTCTGCACGAATCACTGTCAGCATTGCCAGCACCTCACTTAATCCCTCAGAGGGGTTTGCCTCAGCACCACTGACGGGAGCAGCAACATTGATAGGAGTCACATCCTGGACATCCTCATCCTCATCCTCATCCACATCCACTGCGACAACAGCAGGAACAGTCCATCCGACTCCGGCAGAGAACTCCAAGCCCAGTTTGGCAATGTGATCTTCACATAGTGCATACGAAAGCACTCTCTCGGTCTCAGGGTGGTAAGCTTCCCAATACCTCAGTATCTCCTTCACAAAACCAGGAAAGGGCAGTCCATTAGACGGATTGTTGCTGTTGTTCTCCATGTGTTTCATGACCTGAAAGGCCAGGTTCACTTGCTTCCTTTGCACGATTTGATCAATCAACAGCATATCCTGGAAGGTTACTTGACTGTGCTTGTGCTTTCTGGGGGAGATGTTCGAAACAAGGATTCTGTGCAGAATTCTAGGGAGTACGTCCATGTGAGTGTTCTCCCGCTGACCCTTTGCTGTGACTTCCAACCCGAGTCTTTGAAATACTTCTGCCTTTGCTACAGTGCCTGGCCAGGCACCTTTTGAGTAGGTGGCATACCCTCCTTTGGGCACCCCCAGGACTGTGGCCAACTCCCTCATGCTCATAGAGTACCACTCACCCCCTACTACAGCCGACAACTCCCAGTTGCCTTTTCCTTCTTCTTTTTCAACCAGCTTGACTTTTGAATAGAACTCCCTCACCAATTTCTCATCAACAACAACAGGTTTCTTGAACAAGCCGCCCCACCCTTGGGCCTCCAATAGTTCACCGATTTCTCCTAACCTGTTCGTTGCCAGCCACTCTTCATCCAGCACTAACTCCAGTGCAAACCCTCTCCCGGCTTCCTCCGACTCTTCAGCACTGTCGTCCGACCCAGCCACCTCTTCAGCATGCGGACCAGAGGACTGGCCGGATCTCAGGCTTTTCCGGGCGGATGCGGGAGCGGGTTTCCTTGCTCGTTTGCCTGCCGACCTGGTAGCCACCGAGGTCTCCTTCTTAACCTGCCGCTGAGAGGAAGAGTCCGCTCGCAGAGCTTCGAGTCTCTCCTCAAAACGGACCACTTCTCTGGCCACGGTGGAGCCTGTCGGACCAGAATCAGCCGGCGTGACCGACTGCAGAATAGACTCCAGGTCGAAAGGTTTAACACCGCTTGCGAGCAACTGAGCGGCCATGGCGGCAGCTTCGGCAGATGAGAGATTCGACTTAGGGTTTGAAGACGCCATGGATTTAGGGTTTCGAAACTTCAGAACTTTCGTGAGAGAGAAGACAAAGCCTGAGAGTGGTGTGGGAACAGTACGCTCTCCTTTCTCTTCTTATACCGCAACAAACCCTAGCGTCCAAATAGCACTGTCCTTTGTTCGAAACGTCGCCTCCTCTCAATAAATAAACCGCCTTCAATTTTGCAATTTCCACCTTTTCTTCCCTTCCAAAAACGGTTCAGCAATAACTCCTTGCCAAAAACAAATCCGACTGAACAGGCATGCTCCAACAGACAGGGGAACGACAAGTGTCATCTGAATATAAACGTGTCTCCTCATAAAGGCAACCGACGCGACAATACCATGCTGCAGAAAACTGTTCACCTTTCAATTCAACTTTACGTCTTCCCGACGCCAAGACATCTTTACCGAAGGATGAATAACTATCCAGCTTCACACCTGTCACAGAGATTGTTTCCCAGTCGTAGGTGATCTATCCACGGTGATGCCTCAGTCTTACTGTCTCATGGGTACACAAGGTTTTGGTATGATGTGCTAATTTACCCAAATGGTACAAATAACATCACACCCAATCAAGAAGAAAATAATATCATCCAAACAAATCATATTGGTTTCATACCTCATGTGGAGTGACTCCAGAAAAGGTAGTTCATCAACGGGCTCATAGGAGCGTTCCACACGAGGATAGGCTAAGGTTGGTCTAGAGTACCTCCTTGGTTTATATTGTGATATCAAATATGGAGGTCTCTTTTGGGCAGAAAGGAATCATAATTTCATGCTTTTTGGTCCCTAATGCAGTCATCAATCTCAAGGCAAGCATGCATGAGTACATTATGAACACATCCTACTTTTTCACTAGCACAGAACATCCATGTTAGACTCTCCATCAGACGTGACTTATATGCATCTAGTCTAGCCAATCACTGAGGGAGTAACAATTGGTCATAGCTTTAAGGGAGAGAAACCATACCTAGTTCCAGCCTCAGCTTCTCGTAGGGTTCTCTGTGCAAGGCTTTTGTGAATATGTCTGCAATCTGTTCCTCAGTTCTGCAATATTCCATCTCAATTGTCCCCTTTTCTACACAGTCACGCAGAAAGTGATACCGAATTTCTATATGTTTGGTACGAGAGAACTGTACTGGATTTTTAGAGATGTTAATAGCACTAGTGTTGTCACACAATATTTTAGCACGATTTGTAACAACACCATAATCACTTAGCTGTTGCCTGATCCACAGCAGCTGCGCACAGCAAGCGGCGGCGGCGATGTATTCCGCCTCAGCGGTGGACAGCGCAATCGAGGACTGCTTCTTTGAAGCCCAGGAGATGAGGCATGGTCCTAGATATTGAGCCATCCCTGATGTGGACTTCCTGTCTATCTTGCACCCAGCATAGTCAGCATCGGTGTATGCCTCCAGGCGAAGATCTCCTCCCCTCGGATAGAGCAAGCACAGGTCATCTGTTCCTTTCAGATATCTTAATATCCTCTTCACTGCTTTCACGTGGGTTTCTCTAGGATCAGCCTGAAACCTAGCACACAGACAGACACTAAATAAGATATCAGGTCTGCTAGCAGTGAGATATAACAGTGAACCGATCATTCCCCTGTACAGAGTTGGATCCACTCGAGGTGAGGACTCATCCTTTGCCAGGGTGTCGTTCGGGGACATTGGTGTGGCACACGTCTTGGCAGATTCCATCCCAAACTTCTTCAGAATTTCCTTGACATACTTCTGCTGATGGATTCTGGTACCTTCCTCTCCTTGAGCGACTTGGAGTCCTAGAAAGTACTTGAGTTCCCCTACCATGCTCATCTCGAACTCACTCGATATCAGATCTGTGAACTTCTTGACAAGTTTAGGGTTAGTCGAACCAAATATGATATCATCTACATATACCTGAACAACCAGAGTGTCTTTCCCTTCCTTCAGAAGGAAAAGGGTTTTGTCCACCTCTCCTCTGACGTAACTGTGGGATAGCAGAAACTGTGACAGTCTCTCGTACCAGGCGCGAGGTGCCTGCTTCAGCCCATATAGTGCCTTGTCAAGGATGTGGACATGATCAGGGTGAGTGAGATCCTCAAACCCTGGTGTCTGGCTCACATACACTTCTTCCTTCAGAACTCCGTTCAGGAAGGCTGTTTTTACGTCCATTTGCTGCAGAGTAAAACCATGGTAAGTCGAATAAGCAATTAGTAGTCTGATTGCTTCTAACCTTGCGACTGGGGCGAATGTCTCGTCGTAGTCTATCCCCTCTTGTTGGTTGTATCCTTTGACAACAAGGCGGGCTTTGTTTCTTACAACCACTCCCTTGTCGTCCATCTTGTTTCTGAAGACCCACTTTGTTCCTATTACATTCTTGTCTTCAGGCCTGGGAACCAGTCGCCACACTTTGTTTCTTTCGAACTGATGCAGTTCCTCTTGCATGGCATTGACCCATTCTGGATCCTTCAGCGCATCCGCAACCGTCTTTGGTTCTGCATGAGAGACAAAAGAAGCAAGTCCACAGAAATGACATAGTTCGTCTAAACTTACCTGATTCTGCGATGAGTAACATTGGTAGTCCCTTGTCCAGGATGGGGGCTGAGTAACTCTCCCACTCCTTGTGGTTCTGGGTTCTTCTGCATTCCCTGCCTGAGGAGGGTTATTCGCAATCACTTCCTCATTGGGGGGTTCTGCGTTAACCTCTATCACTTGTGTTTCTGGACCCTGCTCTTTAGCTAATATTTCTGTTGGTGGAGCTTCGGCTGGTTCAGCAGGTCCTTGAGCAGCAGTCTGAACGACCTCTGGGGCTGGCTCTGCAGTCTCGTTTTGGGCAGGTACCCAGACGGGATCAGACCTGTCAGTAAGCTGGAGTTCTCCATCATCCTGTGAGGAGGGATCTTTCACAAGGTGTCCAGTCATAGCACGCTCATCAAAGGTTACGTGAATGCTTTCCTCCACCCGTTCCAATCTCAGGTTGTAGACCTTGTATGCTCTGCTATGGCTTGGGTATTCTACGAACACGCCTTCATCGCTCCTTGGATCGAACTTTCCTAGATTTTCTTTTCCGTTGTTGTGTACGTAACACCTGCAACCAAACACTTTCAAATGAGCAATGTTAGGCTTTCTTCCTCGCAGCAGCTCGTAAGGTGTTTTTCCTATCAGAAAGCGTAGGGATGCTCAGTTCAGTATGTAGCTGGCGGCATGAACTGCCTCGGCCCAGAATCCCTTGGGAACACCACTGGCAATCAGCATTGTCCTTGACATGTCTTCCAGTGTCCTGTTCTTTCTCTCTACCACACCATTCTGCAGAGGAGTCCGTGGTGCTGAGAAATTGTGATCCATCCCAGCTGTCCTGCACAGGGAGATAAACTGGGAGTTTCGGAACTCGGTTCCGTTGTCAGTCCGAATAGATACTAATTTCTTACTCAATTTGTTTTCAATTAGCTTCAGCCATGACACAAACTCAGAGAACGTTTCATCTTTAGAGCTCAGAAAGATGGTCCATGTATATCTGGAATAGTCATCCACGATGACTAATATATACCTGTTGCCTCCACGGCTGACGACGTTGACTGGACCGCATAAATCCATGTGAATCATGTCCAGAGGAGCTGAGGTACTCACTGATTGTTTTGACTTAAACGAAGTACGTACCTGCTTGCCTGTGGCACAGGCGCTGCATATCTGATCAAACGAGCTTTCCACTTTTGGTAAACCAACCACCAATTCATTTTGATGGAGTTTATGAATCAGCCTCGTGCTTGCATGTCCAAATCTCTTGTGCCACAGCAATGTGTCGTCAGTGATGCTTGACAGACACAGCTCCCCGTCTGGGACGAATTCTGGGTCCACTGTATATATCTGATTCTCCAGGACACCTCGAAGAATTATTTTCCCTGTCTCAATGCACTTCACAACACAGTCGTTAGAGTTAAATATCACTTGGTTTCTTCCATGTTGACACAATTGTGATATGCTCAATAAGTTGTATCTCAAATTTCAACCAGACTTACTTGTCGAATTTTAATGGTTTCTGAAATTCTTACCTCTCCAGTAGCTACTACCTTACCTGAGCTCTTGTTTCCGAAGATAATGTTGTCTCCGGAGTAGGCTTGGAGTGAGATGAACCATCCTGGATCTCCCGTCATGTGTTTGGAGCATCCACTGTCCAGATACCATGGCTTGCTCCTCACTCCATCCTGCAAAAAGAGAGGTCAGTTTTTACGAACCCAGACAAGCTTGGGCTTACTGGGCTTTGGGACAGTTTTAGCAGCAGAAGGGAACTTCGAGGGACGAGAATCATTGTCATCACTGAGATTGATTTTCATCCTGGGGGTTCTTCTGGGTCGTCCGTGGATGGCTGTGTCATGGTGAGAACGAACCCATTCCGGTCTGTAATCCCCTTTTTGAGGAGAAGCCTTTCTCCTAGGGATAGGGGCGGTGCCGGCCTTTCTCTGATGGCTGTGATTCTTTTCGTTGACTTCTTTCCATTTCTCACAGTCGGCTCTGTAATGACCGGAGTGACCGCAGTGCCAGCAGACACGATAGTAGAGTGTACCAGTTTTCTTGTGTTTCTTTACGTGTGCTGGTATCCTTCTCTGTGCCTGAGGGTCGATGGAGAAGGATTGACGATTGGAGCTCATCCTTTTCCATATTTCAAAAGCCTTCCCAGCTTTGAAGGGACCAGAGTCTCTGTCGTGAAGATAACTGTCCTGAGGAGATGAGGCTGCTCTTCCCGATTGTCTTGTGGGTTCCATCTTTCTCTGCTGATGGGAGCCCTCTCCGACTTCAGTCATTGGTCCCTTTCCTTTGGCAATCCTTCTGTTTGCTCCCTCCTTATCAGTTTCTTCCATATACCCAAGTCCGGGTCTGGCAAACCTTCTGTTGTAATCTTGTTTTACCTCCTCGACCTTTTTGGCTTCTAGTTCTCTAAGCCAGACCTTCTTTCTCTCCGATTCCTTTTGTCTGAGATCTGCAACAGCCTGACGGAGCTCCTCGTTGTCCAACTGGAATCTGTCAGATTCTGCAACTGACCGTACCTTCCTGGTATCGTCAACTCTCAAGCTCCTCAGTCTATCACTTAGATCACTGATCTGTGTGTCCCTTTTGTCACAGGTGGGACATTTGCAAATGTGCTCGTCCATTTCTCTCTCGAGTTTCATAGCTTTGGTTGACCAGAGACGATTGTTTTCCATGTCATCTTCATGTTCATCTTTCATGACCTCAATCTGTTCCTTGAGGCTAGTGATCTTCTTTAACAGTTCGGCGATAGTTTCTGCAAAGTCAAATTCACTGAATACTTGATCTATGAAAGAGTCAGATTCATTTACCTCATCGTTTGCGGAATTCGCCATCAGACATGGCTCCTTGACTTGCTTTCTATCGCTTTGTTCCTCATCAGAGTCACTCCATGCTGCAAACATGGCATGGGCTTCCTTTGGGGCAGGTGGTTCCCCCTTCTTCTTGCTGTAGCAGTCTTTAGCGAGATGTCCCTTTTTCTGGCAGTGATAGCATGTTCTTTCTTCCTTTGCTCCAGCCTTTGTCTTGCCTTCCTCTGAGGAGGATCCCTTGTTCCACCTTTGACTGTTTCGTCCTCCGCCAGAGTTGCCTCTGTTCTGTGTTCTGCCTGTGTTCGCCATCTTGAAAGCCCTTGAGAGAAGTGCTATCTCCTCATCCTCTCCTTTAGATGGCAGGCTTACTTGAGCTATGTCTAAGGCCTTCTCAACTTTAAGCGCTATAGCCTGAGATTTTCTAGCTTGTCTCCGGGCCATTTTCCTCTCGACTATTCCAGCTTGGCTTTGCAAATTCGCCACGAGCTCTTCCAGAGTGATATCTTTGATCCCCTTCTGAGCTTGGAGAGCAGTAGTCACTGTGTCCCATCTGGAGCAGAGAGCTTGCATAAACTGATGAGTTACTTTCCACTGAGGGAGTACCTCATCCAGGGAGTTCAGCTGCGCGACGATGACTTGAAATCTGGTGTAGAAGTCATCCAGAGATTCGTCCTTGCGCTGTTCGACAGATTCGTAATCCTTTGTGGCAGCTAGGATTCTGTTCCTTTTGATGTCCTCGTTTCCCTCGTACAGTCGAGCAAGTCCATCCCACTGCTCCTTTGCAGTCTTATACACAGCCATCTTCACTTGATCTCCTGGTGAGAGGGCCATATATAGGACCTTTTTGGCCCTGGCATTCTGTTGGAGAGACTTGTAGTCAGCTTCGGTGTACTTGTCTTTCTCCTTCTCTTTCGGATTGGCGGGATCTGTCACATCCAGAATAGGGAAGTTGCCCTTTTCAAACACCCGCCACATCTTCCCATCCAGGGAACAAACATGTGCTTCGAACTGATCCTTCCACCAGTCATACTCTCCCGGACTGAGCATCGGTGGCTTCCAGAACGAATCGCTTCCGTTAGACATGATTTCCTGCAAAGGCTAACACACAATCTAGAGCTTCCCGGCTCTGATACCAATTGATGGATCGTTAGGTTAGCCAACTATATGACGGAGATCCCAGAGTGGTATCCCTCAGACAGATGGCAGCGGAAAATAACTCTCGTACAGAAAATACAAGACAGAATGTAAATGCTCACGATTTAGAGTGGAAACCTTACTGCTACTTTTGCAGCAGGATAAAAACCACTTGCCTTCTGGACAGTTCCAGAAGGGCTTCAAGATCCGTATTATTGACAAAGGAATATGCTTGCAGTTTGTTACACTTGTCTCACACAGTGACAGCTAACAAGACTACTCAATTCGAAGAGTCAACTAATACGATCGTCTTGCTTGCACACAGCAGCACCTTGTCAGCTCCGGATTTGAACACTCTTCAATCTCCGATCGCTTATTGCCAAAAGCCGAACTCCACAATGAAGACTCTTCTTCTTTTTATAGTGTCTTCAAGTCGGCAGGGTATGTCTCCATCTCAGATCCGTTTGCTATCTCTCAGATGTGATATGGTTAAGATATTTCCATATCTTAACTACATCACATATTCGCCTTCCAAATGTGGCTTCGATATTCCCGCCGTATATACTTAAATCTCCTCATGTATATATTTGAATTAATGATCTTAATCAAATATCACACGCATATATTCTTGTATCTTCGATGCATATCTCCGTGTATCTTTTCCCAGATCCGATCTGGTCATAAGTCGGGTTGTCTCTCACATGGAACACACCTCTCTCGCAGCTTTGCTCTCTCTCAGAGATGTCCAGTGAGCTTACCTGTCAGACAGTGATTTCTGCATACTCAAGTGGATTATTAGTTAAGTGTTTGTTATCATCAAAACACAAGGGTCCAACAGAGTTTCAACTTGTGCATTTGGGTGATTCGAGTTTGGTTTTGAGTTACTTTGGTGAGAAACCCCATTAACGGGTCTTAATAAGATCAGTCAATGAGATTTGGTTTAGCTATGTAAGAAAGAGTCATTTACGAAAACGGCGTAGTTTTATATGTTTTTAATTAAAATCGTGTAGTTTTAAAAATTGTTTCGATTTTAATTTATGATTTTGTATTATTGCAACGACGTAGTTTTGGTTTTGTTATATTTAAACTACGTCATTTTCAAAAATATTTTTTTTTGATTTTTTTGGGGGTACCGAATCCTTGAACAACCGCCTTTTTTATCACAATCACAATTCACAAACGATGAGTTTCACGGGTGATACCTTGTATAGGGTATTAGGAGTAAGGAGTTGTCCGATCCTAACTTTTAAAAGGGACATTCTAACTCAAGCATCATATTATTAATATTCAAATTAAAATAAATCTAAAAATAGAATTAACGAATTTAATATATGAATCTCTTATCAGATTTGGATCACATACAACCGCTGGTGATGAAAAAATGTTGATTAAACACTTCACGCTACACATACATTTAGAACACACGCAATGGATATGATCAACAGAATAAATAACAAACAACATATCTTAGCTTCATTGTCATTTAACTCCACTCAATTCAGACTTCCCCGCTGAAACAATTTAATAGCGCTGATGCTCTAAATTGATGATGAAATCAAACCATTAAAAGCCTCCTCACATGCTCTAACTTCTGCTCTCACAAACTCTAAAAATAGCTCACTAAATATTATCCTCAACTCTTACCAACTATCCAACTTGGTAAATTGATGAACATTGTGGTTATAAATTGATGAACATGGTGGTTCTGAACTCTCATTCTAAAGACTGAGGACTGAGAAAAAAATGAGGCCTGTTAAAACAAAGATTGAAGATGTCACAGAGACGAAAAACGGGTTACTAAGCGATGAATTTGAAGGTGAAGGCGAGCCATTAAGTCCTGCATCATTGATGTTCCATGAGCCCGATTTCAACGTCCATGTAATCGCTATAATGGGTTGCAAGACCAAGATCGTTGCGGATGTTGTTAGAGATAAGTTGTGCGATACTCTTCTCAGGCATCCTCGGTCTTTATAACAGGCTTTAGGCCACAAACTCTGGCTCGTAGGCTGACTCCGAAATGAGATCCCACAGAATAATACGAGGTCCGACCCTAATTTGATCCGACTTTCTCTACTTTATTGAAACAAGATTTTATTAATCACAATTGACACTTATTTTGTCAGTATAAAATTAATAAATAATTTCGTTTGTGTCTTCTCATTTTACTTGTTCTGTCGATTATTTGGAAGACATTAAATGCGTATGAATCGATTCTTTAAATACATTGTGTCATCGTGAGTCTTTCATTCTATACGAGACAAATAAATGAATATTTGGTTTGTATTAATTCTCTATCCCCACCACACCACACATACAAACTTGAACTACGGATTGAACATGAACACACAACCCAGCAGGCCGAGCACTGTTTGTCCAAATCCCTTGCCCCTTTGAGCAAAATTTGTTCAGGGCCCAAAATAAACATTCAAAATATAAATGTAAATATTTATGTGTAGGGAAATTGAAATCAAGCTGTGTGTTTAGTGCAGATATTATACTTAAAAGTTAAGTATTATGGGCATTGCGATTGATTGGTCCTCTAGGCCGTCGCCCTGCAATTAGGGTTGTGCATTATCAAAGCAATGGTGCTTATACGCGTCTCATTAGTAAAATTAAATTTGTTATCTTTGACTAAATACAAAATTAGCAAGCGAGACACGTATCATATATCACCACATTGACTTGATCGTACACTTTTAAAGTTGCTGATGATAGGGTTATAAGATTCATCGAATATGAGTTCTTCATTTCAACTTTTCTTCAGAATTTGATCACGAAATCAACTCAAAACATGCCACATTATGATGATTCAAGACCCAAATCGTAGATCTATTCGGTTATCTCATACTCCCTTGACTTCAACAATTTCAGCTCTCAAATGAAACACACTCAATCATGTTAGAGAAGCAAATGGTAGAGGAAGAAAACTTTGTGTCTGAATACATCCATCACGGCATGAATAGTGTTGAAATTTTGTCGGCAACAGTTTTCTGACGATCAGTAAGGAAAAAAAAACAGTAGAGTACAAACAATGCATATGACACATACTTTTCTATCAGAAGTCAAATAGAAGAAGAAGCATACATTGTGCCAGCAAGCTGGCGGGCACATAAGTTTCCATTAGCGCTGTAGGTCAGATCTGACTTTCTTTTAATAAAATAAATCTTTCTAAAAATATGCATACAAATTAAACGACAACGCTTATTTGAAAATGTGTTATGTGTTGTCTTTCATAAGTACTTACGTTTGGTGTATTAATGGTAACATATAATGTGGTTATGTTACGCTTTGAGGTCCACTTCGATATGGACTTTAGGGTGGGAACAGGATCCAGTGCAAAGTTAATTTTTTGGTATAAAATACAAACTAATCATAACCCTTGATCTTGTGATTTGAATGAATGAGATTAAATCTTGATTTTTTGGTATTTTTCTTGGTGACGAATTATAAAATGAAACTGACGAACTATGTCGTCTTTTCATTTTTCGGCTCGTCTTTTTCATTTTCAGCTCGAAAAGTGACGAACTATAAAATAATTTTGACGAACTATAAAATAAACTGACGAATTATAAAATAATTTTGATGAATGTTATATTTTGTACCAAAATTTAACTTTGTACCTGATCTTGACCCCTTTTGGGTATCCAAATGCTCAGTGGGACATTAATATGATGTTCCGGCTAGCGTGAATAACCTTCACAAAGTTAGGTTACCTGCCGCCCGCCTCATCCTAGCGAGTTTTTTATATATTTTAAAAATGACTTGTTTGAGTTTCAACATATTCAAAATGATCCAAGTGAGTTTGACATATCAAATTTGACCTGTTTTTAAATAACCGGATTCCCAGGATCCGATTTTATGTGCAAATGAGAAGAACGAGAAGACGTGGAGTTCTCTTATTCGCACACCCTCTCGTTTGCATATAAAACTGGATCCCTAAGGTCCGGTTTCTTTAGAAAGAGGTCAAAACTGAAATGCCAAACTCACTTGGATCATTTTGAATATATTAAAACTCAAACAAAACATTTAAAAAAAACTTCATCCTAGCATGGCTAGTCACATATGTTGTGTGCTCATTATCGGTTAATTTCAAACAAGGAACGAGTAAGGCCAGCAATGCCACATTTTCAAGATGGGCTAAGCTAGTTAAAGGCTAATAAAGTGGTGATTCGATGTGAACACCTGATTTGTAGTTACAAGGTAAAGAATTCGAAACTCACCACGATATATTTACGATATGAGTTTGAGATTTTCTATTCCTTATCATTCTTTATAAAAAAACAACAAGCTAGTGAGAGAATTTGAGACGAATAACTGATGATACTTTAATTGCAAAAAATATTATAATATAAATTTTTTAATGAGCTATAAGGTTTCCTTTTAAAGGGTTGGTTTCAGTTTTGCACAAGAGGTGATAGATCACTACTCTATTTTTTGATAGTAGAACTAAATTACAAAAAAAAGTATAAAGATTAAGTCCCGCTTTGGCATAGGCTTTATTCTCCCCCTGGAATAATAAGCTGCTTGTTTTGTGACATATAGTTTAGTCGTAATCTGTGTAACATGGCAAACAAAAAAGAGGGTGACGTACTGTTGCACATAAAGTCTAACAAGTATATGTTGAATTTAGTTTTATTAATATATATAGTTGGGTAAAGAGATGGTCACATAAATTTCAAGGCATATGCGAAATGAGATTTGATCGAGTGGTTTGAACTGTGGACGCCATATCAAAAGATCAAGATTTCGACTCCTTGAGTAGCATAATTCTCTCCACTTTTAAGAGCATCCGCACCCATTCAGCACCTCCTCAAATGGAGAAGGTGCTCAATCAGCACTTCCTAAGAGCATCCGCACCCATTCAGCACCTCCTCAAATGGAGGAGGTGCTCAATCAGCACATCCTTGCACTATTCATTAATGCACCAGTTCAAAAGTTCAGCACCTCCTTGCACTATTCATCGAATAAAATATTAATATTATTTATTTAAAAAATAAATTATAACTCGATTAATTAATCAAGATTTTCGATTACATTTTTACCTAATAAGCGTGTGCCACGTGTATACATTTAGATTGTGAAAATCTCAAAATCCGTATACTATCTTTTGGATTATTCGATTAGATTTTTGATAATATTGACCCAATCGTTAAGTCACACGTGTGTACACTTAGATTGTGAATTATTGGATATTATCTCTTGAATTATTGGATAAAATTTTCGATAAGATTTTGAACCAATCGTTATGTCACACGTGTATTAGATTAGATTTTCCGAAACCCGATAATTTCTATATATAATAGACCTACAACTATTCTATACTCACACCATCTCTCAACACAGTCCACCTTATTTCCTCCTCTTCCCGTTCACACATGGATCCATTCGATTTCGATGAAAATAGAAGGAGGTACGAACAACAAAGAAGAGAAAGTGATATAATTACTAATTCTTTCATCATGGATGCGGCCGTGTTAGCAACAATCGATGATGAAGACACTCCTCTCCCTCGTCGTCAACCAAATCGAGAAAGACAGACAATCTAGGGGACACCATTTATTGGAAGATTACTTTGTTGAACGCCCTATTTTTCGACAACAAGACTTTCGTCGGAGGTACCGGATGAGTAGTAACTTGTTTAACCGTATCAAAACCTCACTTTGCAATCATGAAACATTCTGGCATCAACGACCTGATGCCACCGGATTGCTAGGTCTCCTTCCCGAGCAAAAGATGACCGGTGCTATACGCATGTTGGCATACGGATCATGTGCAGATCAATGTGCTGAACTTACAAGGATGGCCGAGTCAACAACTATCAAATGTATGAAGAAGTGGTGTGAACAAATAATCGAGCTTTACCAAAATGATTATCTACGATCTCCTAATGCGGCTGATCTGTCCAGACTTCTACGCAAGGCAGAGCAGCGAGGATTTCCAGGTATGGTAGGCAGTATTGATTGTATGCATTAGGAATGGAAAAATTGTCCAACTGCTTGGCAAGGTTCATATTCAGGTCGTAAAGGTCATCCCACTATCATTTTAGAGGCAGTAGCCTCGTACGATACCTGGATTTGGCACAGTTTCATTGGTGTGCCTGGAGCACAAAATGATCTCAATGTGTTACACAAATCGGACATATTCGACCCTCTCCTTGCTGGAATCTCACCACGAGTCACGTATAAAGTCAATGGGAGCACATACGATACCAGTTACTATTTAGCCGATGGTATTTATCCAAGGTACTCCTCCTTTGTCAAAACAATTCCTAATCCACAAAATGATGCAGAGAAGTTATTTTCAAAGAAACAAGAATCTTATCGTAAAGATGTTGAAAGGTGTTTTGGGATTTTACAATCTCGTTGGGCAATCCTTCGTCACGCAGGTATGACCCATCGACTTAGTGTTTTGAAAAAAATTATGTTAGCTTGCATTATCATGCATAACATGATTATTGAGGAAGAATTTGTGAAGGACGAATTTATCGAGCACGAAGAAGAAGATCTGTACAATTCATCTATTGCTTTCACAGTGTATGATGGGCCAGTCGATCCAAATGGTAATCGGATTCATCATGACCCAGTTGAAAGAGCCGAACGATCAGAAGCGTTTTATAATCGTCTTATTACTCTTCAGTCTGCATATTTACATACCCAACTTCAAAGTGACCTAGTGAAGCATAATTGGGTCATGGCAACCGGTGAAGAACTTTGAATTTTTATTATGTCTTTAAAACTTTTATGTATTTCAATTTCGTTATATAATTCAATTTCGTATGTATTTCATTTTTATTTGTGTTTTTATTTCTATTTCACTTTGTATGCATTTCAATTTATTTTAAACTGGTCAAACTGATCAACTACACATAGTAATAATAATATTAGATTAGATTTCCGATAAAATCATAGATAAAATTACATAATCAACTCATAATACTAAACTATTCTAATCGTCAAAGTTAAGATTACAATTCGGGCGATAGCAATCATCAAATTCTCCCGAAGTACCTTGTCCGTCAGTGTCATTATACTGTTGCATGATCATAGCTTTTCTTTTGGAGAAATACCTTTTTGATAAAGGAGTCATAAATTCCGTATTAGTTTCCATGATTTTTTTCTCGTCGTCCATCCTCTTCAAATGCATAGCTTCTTTTTGTATTTCTACTTCTTTATTTCCCTTTTTCATTTGCCATTCAATGTAATTTGCTTGGTTAGTCGCCATGGTTTCCAAAGCATCATCTCGGCGTTTACTTGCGGATTGTATCCCCTTTTTTCTTGTTTCTTTGGCAGCCTTTACTCCATGCGGTCTAACTGGACTTGATGAATTTCTAGGATGACTTTCGGGTGTAGAAAAATTGAGATCTTCGATGCTAACATTAGGGGACTCCTCATTGGCGGCAGGACTAGCTTCATATGTGTAAGTCTGTGGAGTACTACTTTCGACATGAGCAAAAGTTTGATGATTCTTCACTACTTCCCAACATGGAAAATGTATGAATTCCTTATTCTTCTTTGAGATGAACATAGTTTGCGCTTTTCTTATCTACCATTCAAATAATTAAACGATATAATTTTATAATGTAATTTAAAATATATAATTCACTATAAGTAAATATATATGTATATATACCTCGTCCTGTAAATTGTATCCGGATTCCCTACTTCTTTGTGCGTAGGAAAGACAAGAACCCCAGAAAATCAAGTTTGCCTTCAATTTGCAAAATGGAGAAGCAAGTGACACTTGTGACCTCGAATCCATCCTAGGTTGGTTGCCATTCGAAATCCAATTTTGATGAAAATCGACATGAATTTTTTCCCACAACTTGTCAATCTTTTGATTGACGCCAGAAATTGGATCAACGGATTGACGACAATATGAGATGCACAATTGGACATCTTCGGTCATAGACCAAGAATGAGACATTTTGAAATATGAAACTTTGATATTTATGAAAATATTTGAAGTGGAGAGATGATTGAGTCAAATGTAGATGATTTTGTATGAATTGTTAGTCAAAATAAGTGTATATTTATAGACTTGAGGTAGATAATTTTTTAAGATTTTTTTCAAATTTTTTCTGATTTTTTCGTATTTTTTTTGAAATATTACCGTTTTAAATTAATTTGAACCGTCAGATTAAATCTTGGTTCAAATTAACAGACCAGATTAACGGACCGTTTTTTTATCCCGTTGAACCATATTTATCTCAAAGTCAACATTGGTCAAATGCTGTTTTTTTAAAAACAAAACTTTGAATTGGGCCAAAATCAGCCCAAATGACACACAAGCCCAAATTAAACACTTCTTCTCCAATTGCTCCAGCACCTTCCACAGCCGCAGCTGCTGGCGCACCTTCGCTTCCAGCACGTCCCAGCTTTCACCGCTGCACAACTCCAGCAGCCGCACCTGCTCCACCTCAGCTCGCACCTTCTCCATTTCTCTACCGGTGCAGATGCCCTAAGCAAGCAGCACCTCCTTTGATCTGCAATTTATGCATCAGTTCAAAAGTTCAGCACCTCCTTGCACTATTCATCAAATAAAATATTAATATTATTTATTTTAAAAACAAATTATAACTTGATTAATTAATCGAGATTTTCGATTACATTTGTGTGTGACACGCGTATACATTTAGATTGTGAAAATCTCAAAATCTGTATATTATCGTTTGGATTATTCGATTAGATTTTTGATAATATTGACCCAATCGTTATGTGACACGTGTGTATACTTATATTGTGAATTATTGGATACTATCTCTTGAATTATTGGATAAGATTTTTGATAGGATTTTGCACCCTTGTTATGTGACACGTGTATTGGATAAGATTTTCTGAAACCCGACAATTCCTATATATAATAGACCTACAACTATTCTATACTCACACCATCTCTCAACACAGTCCACCTTATTTCCTCTTCTTCCCGTTCACACATGGATCCATTCGATTTCGATGAAAATAGAAGGAGGTACGAACAACAAAGAAGAGAAAGTGATATAATTACTAATTCTTTCATCATGGATGCGGCCGTGTTAGCAACAATCGACGATGAAGACACTCCTCCCCCTCGTCGACAACCAAATCGAGAAAGACAAAGACAATCTTGGGGACAACATTTATTGGAAGATTACTTTGTTGAACGCTCTATTGTTTGAGAACAAGACTTTCGTCGGAGGTACCGGATGAGTAGTAACTTGTTTAACCGTATCAAAACCGCTCTTTCAATCATGATACATTCTGGCATCAATGACGTGATGCCATCGGATTGCTAGGTCTCCTTCCCGAACAAAAGATGACCGGTGCTATACGCATATTGGCATATGGATCATGTGCAGATCAATGTGCTGAACTTACAAGGATGGGCGAGTAACAACACTCAAATGTATGAAGAAGTGGTGTGAACAAATAATCGAGCTTTATAAAAATGATTATCTACAATCTCCTAGTGCGGCGGATCTGTCCAGACTTCTACGCAAGGCAGAGCAGCGAGGATTTCCAGGTATGGTAGGCAGTATTGATTGTATGCATTGGGAATGGAAAAATTGTCCAACTGCTTGGCAAGGTTCATATTCAGGTCGTAAAGGGCATCCCACTATCATTTTAGAGGCAGTAGCCTCGTACGATACCTGGATTTGGCACTGTTTCATTGGTGTGCCTAGAGCACAAAATGATCTCAATGTGTTGTACAAATCAAACATATTCGACCCTCTCCTTGCTGGAATCTCACCACAAGTCACGTATAAAGTCAATGGGAGCACATACGATAACAGTTACTATTTAGCCGATGGTATTTATCCAAGGTACTCATCCTTTGTCAAAACAATTCCTAATCCACAAAATGATGCAGAGAAGTTTTTTCCAAAGAAACAAGAATCTTATCGTAAAGATGTTGAAAGGTATTTTGGGATTTTACAATCTCGTTGGGCAATACTTCGTCACGCAGGTATGACCCATAGACTTAGTGTTTTGCAAAAAATTATGTTAGCTTGCATTATCATGCATAACATGATTATTGAGGAAGAATTTGTGGAGGAAGAATTTATCGAGCACGAAGAAGAAGCTCTGTACAATCCATCTATTGCTTTCACAGTGTATGATGGGCCAGTCGATCCAAATGGTAATCGGATTCATCATGAACCAGTTGAAAGAGCCGAACGATCGGAAGCATTTTATAATCGTTTTGTTGCTCTTCAGTCTGCATATTTACATACCCAACTTCAAAGTGACCTAGTGAAGCATAATTGGGTCATGGCAACTGGTGAAGAACTTTGAATTTTTATTATGTATTTCAATTTCGTTATGTATTTCAATTTCGCTATGTATTTCAATTTCATTATGTTTCAATTTCGTTATGTATTTCAATTTCATTATGTTTCAATTTCGTTATGTATTTCAATTTCATTATGTATTTCAATTTCGTTATGTATTTCATATGTAAAACATGATAAATTCTCCTCAAATAATAATAATAATATTGGATTAGATTTTCAATAAAATCATAGATAAAATTACATAATCAACTCATAATACTAAAATATTCTAATCGTCAAAGTTAAGACTACGATTCGGGCGATAGCAATCATCAAATTCTTCCGAAGTACCTTGTCCGTCAGTGTCATCATATTGTTGCATGATCATGGCTTTTCTTTTGGAGAAATACCTTTTTGATAAAGGAGTCATAAATTCCGTATTAGTTTCCATAATTTTTTTCTCGTCGTCCATCCTCTTCAAATGCATGGATTCTTTTTGTATTTCTACTTCTTTATCTCCCTTTTTCATTTGCAATTCTATGTAATTTTCTTGGTTAGTCGCCATGGCTTCCAAAGCATCATCTCGACGTTTACTCGCGGATTGTATCCCCTTTTTTCTTGTTTCTTTGGCAGCCTTTACTCCAGGCGGTCTAACCGGACTTGATGAATTTCTAGGATGACTTTCGGGTGTAGAAAAATTGAGATATTCGATGCTAACATTTGGGGGCTCTTCATTGGCGGCTGGACTAGCTTCATATGTGTAAGTCGGTGGAGTACTACTTTCGATATGAGCAAAAGTTTGATGATCCTTCACTACTTCCCAACATGGAAAATGTATGAATTCCTTCTTCTTTTTCGAAACGTACATAGTTTGCGCTTTTCTTATCTACCATTCAAATAATTAAACGATATAATTGTATAATGTAATTCAATATATATAATTCAATATATGTAAATATGTATGTACATATACCTCGTCTTGCAAATTGCATCCGGATTCCCTACTTCTTTGTGCGTAGGAAATACAAGAACCCCAGTAAATCAAGTTTGCCTTCAATTTGCAAAATCGAGAAGCAAGTGACACTTGCGACCTCGGATCCATCCTATGTTGGTTGCCATTCGGGATCCAATTTTGATGAAAATCGACATGAATATTCCCCCACAACTTATCTATCTTTTGATTTTTGCCAGAAATGGGATCAACAGATTGCCGACAATATGAGATGCACAATTGGACATCTTCATTCATAGACCAAGAATGAGACATTTTAAAATATGAAACTTAGAAATTTATGAAAATATTTGAAGTAGAGAGATGATTGAGACAAATGTAGATGATTTTGTATGAATTATCAGTCAAAATAAGTGTATATTTATAGACTTCAAGTAGATAATTTTTAAAGTTTTTTTTTTATAGATTTGTTTCGGATTTTTTGAAATATTACCATTATGAATTAATTTGAATCGTCAGATCAGATCTGGTTTTAAACGAACGGACCCGATTAACGGACCGTTATTTTATTCCTTTTGGACCACAATTAAACCAAAGTCAAATTTTGGTCAAGTCTACACAAACATAAAAAAGAAAAAAAACTTTGTCATTTGGGCCAAAATGAGCCCAACATTAACTTAAGCCCACAAACAAAACCCTAATTTCCTACCCTATCTCTCATCTCCTCGCATGCTCCAGCAGCTGCTCGGCGAGCAGTTACCATGGCACCTCCTCCCACCTCCTCACGAGCTCTTCTCCGCTGCACAAACTCAGTTACTTGCACCTGCTCCAGCTCAGCCCGCACCTGCTCCAAACCTCTACCGGTGCAGATGCTCTAAGGATGCGTGTTTTTCCTCTCGCCTACGCGTTAACGCGTTGTTCCTCCCTCGTGGAGGTGTTCTTCGTCCGCTCGGCTCACGATTCAAGTATCAATTCGGGCTGGTACCTTTGCGTGGCCCGTGCTCAAAAGTCTAGTAATTCATATGTACCCGAGTAAAACATGCTCATGCAATACGTACAAGATGTATTCATATAATGCTTGATTTGTATGATATGTAAACCAACAATCAAAAAAGAAAAAAAATGAATTCCAAGTCAGAAAAAGGATTCGATGCAGAGTGCACATTTTTGACGAATTATAAAATATTTTTGACGAATTATATCGTACTTTTAATTTCTCAATGACGAATTATAACCTAATTTTGACGAAACTTTATATTTTACACAAAAAATATTTACTTTGTACGTACATGATCTTTACTCTTTCAAGTTATACTACTATAAAGTATCTGATCTCTGACGGTAATTTATCGATAAAAATGTAGTTGCAATATGGTGAGGTACAGATAAAGTGGACTGTCTACTGGTTGTAGATGTCCGATGCATGGAAGAAAAGTATGTCTCAAATAATTGCCACACAACATAGCTGCCTGCTCAACTTGAGTGTGTGTGTGTGTGGTTGAAGTCAAAGTCCTGATTATTAGGCCAGCAAATTCACCGATTGTAGTTGGAATGGAATAGAAACAAAATTATTCAGAAAAATATCCCGTATGTGCTTTACATTGGCAGTTGTTAATTGTTCTTAGATTTCATTCATTTATTTAGATGAATTATTCGATTTATATTTTCTTGATTGGACTTTACGCTTTGAAGGGAATCCTTCACAAACTCTTTATGAATAATTAATTAAGGTCAAGCGAAAGCTGAAGAGGTGATTTGAAATAACTTTCCATCAGCAATTGACGTGTCACAAGTTTCATTGTCCATGAAAAATTTAAGATATATGTGTAAGAGTAGAGATCGGGTAAAAATCTTATTTATTCTCAAAAATTATAAATCTCCTCAAAAGTTGACGTGTTCTATATTTTTCAAAATTTCGTAATCCAACAAGAAGGGGGTAAAATAATCTTTTGATATTTTCAAAATTAATTAATTTTAATTCAAAGTCAAAGCATAAAGTTCAGAATTATTTGATAATATTCATATATCTCTTAAAAAAGGCATGTCAATCATATGATAATTATTATGGATGCATGCATGGGTGTGGTAAAAATAGTATTATCCTTTTGTTAGGCAACACCTTTATGATTCAAATTTAATAAAAAAAGCCCTATCTGTTGAGTATAATCAAACACATGTTAAATGCTTATTAGCATTTTGGAGTGTTGTCATTGAACTCTAATGTAATTCTCTAAGAACAAATGGTTTCTTAAGCCACATATAAAAATAGAAAATAAGCAAGTGACATTGAGACATATACACTAATTAAGAACAAATTTTTTTTAAAAAAGAAGATCATCCTTTTCTCTTATATCATATTGAATTATATTGTTGAATTGAGATGATAAATGAAAAGTCATCATCTTTCACTCTCTTTTATCAATATTGAATTTTTTTATTAAAAATATGTACAAAAATATATCAAAACAAATATCTATTTACAGATTATAAAAGTTAAAAAAATTGGTATTTTTTGATCCTTTAACCTATAAATTTAATTTATAAAAGATCCGACTCTCAATGCATGTAACGCACTCTAAATCAATCGTTATTATGGTCATAAACAGTGACGGATCCAGAAAGTTTTTTGAGTGGGGGCGATCGAGCCTATTAACTTTGAAATACTCAAAATGAAATCTCTTTTGATATAATTTGTATAATTTTTGACTATCGGAAGCGAACTCTTAAAATTAGTAGGGGCAAAATGTTAAAATCATTACGTATAATTTTTGACTATCGGAAGCGAACTCTTAAAATTAGTAGGAGCAAAATGTTAAAATCATTACTAATATTTAACTAAATAACCTATAATAATCAAAATTTTGGAAAACAAGTGGGGGCGGGTGCCCCCATTCCCTTGCATGTGCATCGGCAGCTTGTCATAAATAGAAATTGTTCATCTGATAAGCAAATTCACAAAAGAATTCAATAAAAACTGATTTATTCTTCCCCGCTGCTTTTTTTTATTAAGATATCAAATATCTGGGGTTTCTTTTTGTATATTCTATGGATGATCCGATCCGCAAGGACCATGATTGGGAATTGTTTGATCGTCTTTCTCCGAGGAAGAGGCGAAACATAAACTTGCTTCTTCCCCAGAGTTTTCTTGCTTCTTCTCCGACGAAATGCTTCGGGGAGTTGAAAATAAGCTGCAAGGGATCCTGAGGAAAAAGTGTTGATAAATTTATACCGTCTGCTATTTCATATGTTTCTACAGGTCGAACCAAAACAAAATACTTTGTCTTGGTCGGTGTGATCCCTTACCGTATTTTATACATAGGTCATCCCATCACGTCAGCATTGGATAAAAAAAGTGGGTGAAACACCCATTTTTCCAATAAATGGTTCAAATTAGTCCCGATGGGGGTTCTTTTCACCCTTCCCTCACGGTACTACTTCGTTATCGGTCACCCAGGAGTATTTAGCCTTGCAAGGTGGTCCTTGCTGATTCACACGGGATTCCACGTGCCCCATGCTACTCGGGTCAGAGCGTAAGCTAGTGATGCTTTCGGTTACTGGACTCTCGCCATCTAGGGTGCAGCACTCCACCGCTTCGCCTAGCAGCACGACGCTTAGTTTAGTCATTTGAATGATAAACTTTGTGATAAAAAAATTCATGCATCAAATTATTTTTCTTGAAGAATTAAAGCTGCTATTGTTGCTGGTGGAAATTCAAGTCGTCGCTAAAAGTCAGACGAGTTGCCGCTGAAGGCAGGAGCAAGCGGTCGCTAAAGCTCATTTGAAGACATGCGGGATCTGCATGTCGTTGCTAAAGCGTTAAAGCTCGTTGCTGTTGCTAGTGGAAGTCGTTACGAGTCGTTGAGAGCCGTTGCTGCGCGGACCAATGGAAGCGCGACACGTCAGGTCAATCCGTGGCGCGGATTGGATTCGAATCGGACGTCCAGGATTAGACGTGAATGGACGGACGAAATGCAATCTGGGCGAATCCGTATTTAAGCTACTCTTTCGTTCAGTTAGGGTTCATCTAAAACCAGAAACACAAATCGGTATCGTTCGACCCCAAATCGTGAGCGTATTTGGCAATTGGTTGAGGGCTTTGATTCGGAGGGAGATTACGCGCATTCCGGCGTTCGATTGAAGCAAGTGAATCGGTCCAGTGTGAGATTGCAGTTCGTAGCTTCGGTGCTTCAGGCTTGTAATCCGATTTGTACTCCGACAACGTTTCTGGTCGGTTCCGAGGCATTTACATAGTGAAATTGGCTCAGCAGTGAGCTCAAGTGGATTAGCCTCTCACCTAGAGGTGAACCACTATAAAATCCGGGTGTCATTCATTTTGTGCATTTTCTTTCAAGTTCAAATAGAATTTAGGGTTTACGAATTGAATCACAACAAGGAATTGGATTAATATTGTAGTCCTGAATTACAATAGTGGTATCAGAGCCGTTCTTGATTGATTCTTGGCTAACATTGTTGTTGATTTCGCCCTATTTGATTGAATTGATACTCATACTTGATCGGTTGTAAATATAGCTAAAGTATTCGAATAAGAATCCAAAAACTTATGCTAAGTCACGACAATCAAAACATTTGTAATGACTCGGATGAACCGAGGTTGAACCCAAAAGATAGGTGATTAAACTAATAGTGCTAACAATGTGATTAGAATGTCTAAGGTTGGGGGGGGGGGAATTTTCGATCCAAAGGTGGGATTAAAGCTTACTAAACGGTGGTTTACTTTCAATTAAAAGATGACTAGGGATCACTTCTCCACCTAGACAATTATTGTGACAATGAAATTAGATACCAATGATGAATTCACATGCACATGTGTAGAATTTAGCTCATGCAACATTTATACTAAGTTCAACTCGCGCAACAACTTAGTGCAAAGAGGTTACATCTCGCATAGCACCTCACACTCGCGCTCTATTGGCACAATAGAACATGAATGTCTAGCCTCACACTCGCGCTCTATTGACTAGATAAACACGTTCTTGTTAAGTTCAAGCCATTCTATTAGGTTATAGAGTTATCTAACTAACTCAAATGCTCTAATGCTTCTTCATTTAGTTCATTGAAATCATGATGATCAACGTGAGCTACATCAAACATGATATCAAGCAAAGTTCCCATTGAGGACATGTCACAAACACCTTATGGGCAACTCTAAACATTAAGTTCAAATGAAGAAGATTCATGTGCAAACTCATTCAACATTAGCATCAATTGTATTCACAACGTCACAAACATGTCTAGGGGATCCATAATCCCCAACCAAGGTCACTACTCACTCATAGCGAGTTTACAAACAAAATCAATAACAAGGATGGAAGCACCCATATGAAAGGTAGAGCTTAGGATTTCAAAACCAATATGGAGATTCAAGAGTAATGGAGGATCTTTGTTGTTGGTCTTCTTCTTCACTCAATCAATCTCGAAATCAGTGTTTCTGCCCTAGGGATTCGTGCTGGCGGCTCCTCAAAATCAGTACCCCCAAAAGTTCGTCTGAAAATCCGGGCTTTATAACATCCGCGACGGCATGCGTTCGCATGCTTTCGGCCATGCGTTCGGATGCTTTCGGCCATGCGTTCGCATGGCCTCTTTCGAACTGGGAAGTTGAGAGGATGCGAGCGCAAGGGGTTTTTATGCGTCGGCTCCGATTTGTGCGTTCGCATGAAATGGGTTGTGCGAACGCATGAATGTGGCAAAGGCTGGCGAAGCGATGAAGAAGGCGTGCATGCGAACGCATGCTTTGATTCATGCGAGCGCATTCTTTGATTCATGCGAGCGCATGCTTTGAGAAGTTGCGCTCCGACTTTTAATTTGTGCTTCCTTGCTCCAAAATGCTCAGTTTTGCTCCAAAATCACTGCCAACTTGTGTTCTCAGCTTAAACTCTGTAATTTGCCTGAAAAGAACCACAAAGCATCAAATAGCAAGTGAAATCGTAATAAAATGATCGAAACATTAAGCATAGAGGTCGCCTAAAATGCATGTATTTTAGCGCTATCAAATCACCCCACACTTAATGTTTGATCGTCCCGAGCAAACTAATCATAGAGATCAACAACAATAATGCATTTCATCATTTAGTTCAAAGAAAAACTCTATATGGTCACGAATACTAACTAAAAACATTAAGAGACAAATCTACCTTTAACTAACCACTTTCGTAGGTAGCACGAGTGCATTTAGCGAATGCACCAAGCCTTTAAACCCCTAGGATACCCTAGTGGAGGAGTTGTAGTCTCCTGAGAGTTTTCAGATACGGGAGTACTCACAAATCCCACAAAGAGAATAACCATCCATATAGGCATTTGAAGTTCACAATTGTCAAAGTACTAGGCAAGGTGCTTTTCATGAAGTTCATAATGTATTCAACTAGATATGTGCATTTCAATCGCTACATGAGTCCTCTTCGAATCCTTGTGGAAATTCATGAATTAGGACATTCAAGCAAATCAAAGCAAAGACTAATAAATCTTTAATCAAGGATTCTAGTCATTTTCTATATTAGTGACTTCAAGAAAACAATCTAATAGTTGCAAAGAAATCTTGTTGGGTCACTCACCAATGCTAGTCCATTGTCTTGTGAGCTTTAAACTCATTATCAAGCCTAGGACGCAAAGGTCACTTAGTCATAAGAGAAGAGGAGTTCCAACATCACAGTTTTTGTAAATACTTGCAAGTCATATCATGCCTAAGTATAAAAGAATACGAGGTTCGTCCCTTAGTGAATTCTTGCTAGGAAGTATCAATTGTCTCATTGGTTTTCATGCTAGAGGATGGTGGAATAGCCAATTGTCAAGTCTAAGTGCTTCTTATTTTTCTTTTTTTCCCTTTTTTTTTCAAATGGCCTTTGGCCTACAAATGCTTTCGAGGGGGAACTTTTCTTCCTAACCCCCGGCATTTGTACCATTTTTTGAAGCAAAACTTCTCGTGATCATAGAGAGAGTTTTTAGTCGGGGCTTTGCCCTCTTTGACCATGTAATTTTTTTGTTGGGGCCTATTTTTTGCCCTCTTTTGACTCCACACTTAGAACTTTGACAAAGGGTTAAGTGTTGAAAATGGAGCATGACAAACCAACAAGACAAATCCACAAGATAAGCAAGGTCACTAAGGTCACCTAAAGGCAATCATGGCATGCAAGGGTTTTGGAATTATATATTTTTTTAGATTTTATGCTTTTAAAGATCAACTCTTTAGTCTCTATTGAGAAAAAGCTTAGAATAAAAGATAAAGAAGTGCTAGTAGATGCTTTGATCCTCAAGAATGAAAGTCAACAATCCAATCCAATAGTCATCTAAAGGATCAATCAAGTGAAATCATGCACGACTAGTTGAATTTAGAGATGAATTTTTTTCGAAAATGTAGCCTTGCCTAGACTTTTTGTTTTCATTAATAATTTGAAATTTTTGGATGAATTGCATAGTAGTGTAAGTGTTTTCCATGAAACATGCGAGTTGATTAGCATCCACACATTAAAGCACGTCAAGCAAGCAAACACATCTCATGTAGTCAAAACATGTCGAAACATAGGCCACCCCACACTTAGCAATTGCGTAGTCCCTAAGCAATGAATAGAGTGAAAAGCAGAAAGAGAGTTAAGAGAAACTTCTCTCGTTTGGAGGTAGCCCTTTCATATTGGGAGATGTTGCCCTGCGCTTCTAGTTGAACTTGCTCCAAAGATCCGAGTGATGATTCCCCTTCTTCTTCCTTAAGATACGAAACTAAAAATGAGAATGTTAAGCACACGAGGTAGGGAAATCATCATTGTAAACATGTCATGATCATGCAAGTCAACTCAAAATTTTATCACAAGACCGCATTAGATGGGCATGCGAACGCATGCTTTGGTTTGTGCGAACGCACAAATGCGGGCAGTGGCATGAAATTAGCGTGCGAACGCATGGAATCTATGCGAGCACAACGAAATGAGGAAAATGCATATGATGCGAACGCATGGATTGGACTATGCGAACGCGTGGAGTTACAGACAAAAATTTCTAAGCCAATCTCAAATCGTACATCAACACTCATGCACAAGAACTCAAGACCCCACACTTATGTCCTATCAATGCATCAAGTTAACCAAGCACATGTTAAGAAATCATCAAATATAGACATTCACACATGCATAGTTCATATCCTCAAATTCTTGCACGAAACAAATAGAAATCCAATCAAAATAGATATACTTAAAGATCGGGAGAGAAAACACTCACAAGCCTAGTTTAACGTCTTGGCTAAGACGGAGCCGATTCTCCTCTTAGGAGATAAGAAGCACACTTCAGGAGTCTTTTGCTAAGATCCCTCCTCAAGCGAGGCCTTGCACTTGATCGTGTCAAACCACCTTCAAATCCCATTTGAATTTCCTCCCATAAAGCCTACAAATGGACTTTCTTTTGGGAGCATGACCCCTTCAAGTATGAAAATCCCTTAAAAATTAAGGGGCCATGGGAGCTTTTTCCGAATAATCTTGGAAAATATAGGAAAAAGCTCCAAAACTTGTCTCGAGACTTTGTAGTGAAGAAGGGGTCTTCATAACTTGTCTCGAGAATGATGGGCATCCCTTCCTTGAGTTTATCAATGACGTCCATGGGTGCCCACTCCTCGATATCCCTCATTGAACTTGTGTCTTCTTGCATGCGAGAATGCCCTTTAGCTTGTTCCATGTAAACCTCAACAAAGTCTTCATATCCTTGGAGAATTTTAGTCTCTATACGCCCTTCCTCCATCTTATACTCATCAAGGAATTGGGATTCACATTTAGGCTCTTCTATATCGGGAGGGAGGAGTTCTTCTTCATCAATAAAAGTCATTTCCTCTAAGCAAGAGGCATCATCCTTGAAGAATTCCTCGTCGGAGAGCCAAGGCATTGATGGAATGGTGAGCTCTTATGTGTTTTCGTCCAATTGATCTTGAGATATGCTAGTAGTGAAGGATGCTTCACTCTTACATTCCACCTCGTCTTCGTCACAAGATTCACCATCCCTTTGGTTGTAATGAGTTACGGTGCCGACTCTCCAAAATTAATCTTCCCTTTCTTGATCCCATTCTTCTCTTAAGGCATTAGATTCAAGGACTTCTTCTTCTTCGAAGACCTCCTCTTCCTCACCCAAGTTCTTAAAGTCAATTTCTTGTTGTGCCATTTCAGCTAGAAGCTTATCCATGCGAGCATCCATCTCCTTTTGGTTTGCTAGGTATGTGGCAAACATGGCTTCTATATTGGAGGGCTCATTTGATGGTTGAGGAGGTTGAGGGTATGGAGGGTAGGAGTGTTCTACTTCAAAGCGTTGGCCATCATTCCAACTTGGAGTGTAACAACTTGTCGGATAGCCATGCTCCTGATAATAATAATTTATGTGCTCCTCCTCTTGATAGTATCCCTCATTAGAATAGACTTGTTGGTTATGGTTGTACATCCAATAGTCTTCACAATGGGCATTTGGTTGATCATCTTCATATCCATCCTCATCATCTTCGTACTTCCCTTTGTCAATCAAAGCATTAACCATACTTATCATGCTATCCACTTTCTTGTCCAAATCACTAACTTGATCTTTTGTCGCATAATTGGAAAAATCCTCTTCATAATAATCTTCATGGTGCATGACTTGTTGGTTATAGTGATCCATCCTCGCAAAACAAGATTAACGAAGTTAGTAAGGGATATGAGAGAAAAAGAAGAATATACAAGTATAAGAGAAAGAAAAATATTTACAAGAATAGACAAACTAAACAATCTATTAGCACCTAGTTAATTAACCTATCCCCGGCAACGGTGCCATTTGATCGGTTGTAAATATAGCTAAAGTATTCGAATAAGAATCCAAAAACTTATGCTAAGTCACGACAATCAAAACATTTGTAATGACTCGGATGAACCGAGGTAGAACCCAAAAGATAGGTGATTAAACTAATAGTGCTAACAATGTGATTAGAATGTCTAAGGTTGGGGGGGGGGGAATTTTCAATCCAAAGGTGGGATTAAAGCTTACTAAACGGTGGTTTACTTTCAATTAAAAGATGACTAGGGATCACTTCTCCACCTAGACAATTATTGTGACAATGAAATTAGATACCAATGATGAATTCACATGCACATGTGTAGAATTTAGCTCATGCAACATTTATACTAAGTTCAACTCGTGCTACAACTTAGTGCAAAGAGTTTACATCTCGCATAGCACCTCACACTCGCGTTCTATTGGCACTATAGAGCGCGAGTGTGAGAGCATGAATGTCTAGCCTCACACTCGCGCTCTATTGACTAGATAAACACGTTCTTGTTAAGTTCAAGCCATTCTCATTAGGTTATAGAGTTATCTAACTAACTCAAATGCTCTAATGCTTCTTCATTTAGTTCATTGAAATCATGATGATCAACGTGAGCTACATCAAACATGATATCAAGCAAAGTTCCCATTGAGGACATGTCACAAACACCTTATGGGCAACTCTAAACATTAAGTTCAAATGAAGAAGATTCATGTGCAAACTCATTCAACATTAGCATCAATTGTATTCACAACATCACAAACATGTCTAGGGGATCCATAATCCCCAACCAAGGTCACTACTCACTCATAGTGAGTTTACAAACAAAATCAATAACAAGGATGGAAGCACCCATATGAAAGGTAGAGTTTAGGATTTCAAAACCAATATGGAGATTCTAGAGTAATTGAGGATCTTTGTTGTTGGTCTTCTTCTTCACTCAATCAACCTCGAAATCAGTGTTTCTGCCCTAGGGATTCGTGCTGGCGGCTCCTCAAAATCAATACCCCCAAAAGTTCATCTAAAAATCCGAGCTTTATAACATCCGCGACGGCATGCGTTCGCATGGCCTCCTGCGAACTGGGAAGTTGAGAGGATGCGAGCGCAAGGGGTTTTTATGCGTCGGCTCCGATTTGTGCGTTTGCATGAAATGGGTTGTGCGAACGCATGAATGTGGCAAAGGCTGGCAAGCGATGAAGAAGGCGTGCATGCGAACGCATGCTTTGATTCATGCGAGCGGATTCTTTGATTCATGCGAGCGCATGCTTTGAGAAGTTGCGCTCCGACTTTTAATTTGTGCTTCCTTGCTCCAAAATGCTCAGTTTTGCTCCAAAATCACTGCCAACTTGTGTTCTCAGCTTAATCTCTGTAATTTGCCTGAAAAGAACCACAAAGCATTAAATAGCAAGTAAAATCGTAATAAAATGATCGAAACATTAAGCATAGAGGTCGCCTAAAATGCATGTATTTTAGCGCTATCAATACTTGACTATATTTTGCTTTTAAGGTGAAAAATGGTTCAAGCAAGGGTTGAGATTGCACCGTATGATGGCAAGGGAGACTTCCAAGTCTGGTGTCTCAAAATGAAGGCTGTCATGTCCCGGCACAAGGTGTTGGTGGCGCTTGAAGAGGAAGCCACTAAGTGGTCTGATGAGGAAAAGAAGAGGAAGGCTGACATTGAGGTGGAGGCTTATAATCTGATTATATTAAGCCTTGGGGACAATATAATCAGGAAGGTATGTGGCTGCAAAACTCCAATTACTATGTGGAAGAAACTTGAGTCTTTGCATGCCAACCAAGTAGCACCTAATCTATCATACTTAAAAGCATCCTTGTTTGCCTTCAAAATGAATGCTGCTAAAACTATGGATGAAAACTTGGATGAGTTCTTGAAAATGTCTCTTATGCTTATGGATACTACACATGCACTTGATGATGTTAGTCTTGTGATGATCTTGATGAACTCTATCCCTGATTCATACCATGTTGTTAAGGATGCATTTCAGTACACTGGTGATGTGCCCACTTTTGATAGATATTGTGCTGCCTTGAAAACTAAAGAACTAGAGCTTAAAAACCAAAAAGCTAAGTCTGCCTCTGGTTTATTTGTTAAGTCTGGGAAGCCCTCATTTCAGTCTAATAGAAATAAGTTCCAACATAAGACCAAGTCTGATAGAAACCAAAATGAAAATGATAACAGTTCCAAACAAGGTCAATCATCTCAAGTCAAGTGCTATCATTGTGGGAAGATAGGTCACTTTAGGAGGAATTACCATAAGTTGTTAGCTAGGCCAAAGAACCCTGGAAACTATGAAAACAACGTGGCCTTGACTTCTGATAAAGCTAATTCATCACCAAAGGTTCTAACTGTCACCAGTGGGGACTCAGGTGGTGAATGGGTATTAGATTCAGGCTGTTCTTTTCATATGTGCCCAAACAAACACTGGTTTGATGGTCTAGCTCCTACTGCTAGTGAAAATGTATACATGGGAAATAATAATGTGTGTAAGGTCATGGGGATAGGCAGTATAAGCCTAAAATTAAACAATGGTAAGTTGGTTACTTTAACCAAAGTGAGATATGTGCCTGGCCTTAGAAGAAATCTTATTCCCCTTGGTTCTCTTGATGATTCTGATTGTTCTTATACTGCTATGAATGGAGTTGTTACTGTGCTTTTAAGAACAATAAGCAAGTTTTAACTGGTAATAAAGCTGGCAGTGTTTATATACTTGATGGTTCACACCATGGTGCAACTAAGGAAGCTTGCCCTGCTGTTTGTGAAGATGCAACTATAAAGTGGCATCTTAGATTAGGACACAGAGCCAGAAGGGACTTGAGTGCCTGCATAAGCAAGGCATCCTTGCTGAAAAGGTGACTCAACTGCCCTTTTGTGAACCTTGTGCCCTGGTCCAATAGCACAGGCTGAAGTTCACCAGTGGAGTTCACTCAAGTAAGGCAATTCTAGAGTATTTGCATGCTGATTTGTGGGGACCTGAGTCTAATGAAACTCATGGTGGGAATATGTACTTTCTGAGCATTGTAGATGATTACTCTAGGAGAGTGTGGACCTTCCTGTTAAAAACAAAAGATGAGGCTTTCACTAAGTTTAAAGATTAGAAACTATTAGAAGAAAATTAGACTGGTAAAAAGGTTAAGGCATTAAGGACTGATAATGGCTTGGAATTTTGCAATGTTGAGTAATTTCTGCATTGAACATGGTATTTTGAGAATAAGATTAACTCCACAACAAAATGGAGTGGCTGAAAGAATGAACGAAACTTTACTTGATAAACTGAGATGTTTGTTGTTTACTTCTGGTTTACCCAATTCTTTTTGGGGTGAAGCTTTATCTGCTGCATATCTTGTGAATAGAAGTCCCAATAGGATGCTTGAATTTATATGTCCTACGGAATTATGGAATGGTAAGAAACCTGATCTGAAAGAGTTAAATTTTTTGGGTGTGCTGCCTATGCTCATACTAGGGAGGGAAAACTTGATCCTAGATCAACCAAGTGTATATTCTTAGCTTATCAAAGATCAATGGGTACTAAGGGGTATAGATTATGGGATATGAATGCTAGAGGAATTAAGATACTAATTAGTAGAGATGTTATCTTTGATGAGAATGCTTTCCCATATAAGAATAACAGTAATGCCAATAATGAGTCTTCCCCTGAACCACCATCTGATAGATCCCTGTTTGACATTGACCCTCCTGAAAACCATGAGCACCCTGATCAGGTAGAATACCAGATAGAGCCAGATAGGGGAGAGCAAAATTCGGTAATTACCGTTTACCGTCGGTAAATTTACCGTTACCGAATCAATTCGGTTCGGTAAATCGGTAAAATTACCAACGGTAAAACGGTAAAAATAAGTTGGTAAACGGAATAAATTCTGAAATCGGTAAATTTACCGTTTTACCGAAAAATATTAAATAAATAAATAAAAAATTATATATTATAAAGAAAAAATTTAAAAAATATTTATATATATTAAAATCAACATATATATTTATAATATATATTTAAAAAATTAGAAAAATAATAATTTTCGGTAAACTCGGTAAATTCGGTAAATTTACCGAAATTTACCGATTTACTGAATATTGGTAAAACGGTAAATCGGTAACGGTAAACGGAATAGAATTTTACATTTCGATAAATCGGTAAACGGTAAAACGGTAATTTACCGTTTGCTCTCCCCTAGTGCCAGATATGCCCCAACCAGAACCAGGCAATGACCATAATGAACCTAATGAACATGCTGAGAATGTAGGTCAGGTGGAGGAATATGAGAATGCTACCCAAGATGTGTTAGCTGACTGGCAGCTTGCCAGAGATAGGCCTAGAAGAGAGCCTAGATTACCCACTAGATATTCCCAAACTGATCTTGTTTCCGCTGCCCTAATAGCTGCTAAAGAAATTACAAATGCCCCTGATACTTACCAGGAAGCCATTGAGGGTAGGGATAGTGAGAAATGGAAGACTGCCATGCTTGATGAGATGGAGTCCCATAAGACTAACCAAACTTGGGTTCTGGTAAAAAAGCCAGAATGCCACAAACCGGTTGATTGCAGGTGGCTGTTCAGGATCAAGGATGAAGATCCACCAAGATACAAGGCAATGTTGGTTGCTAAGGGTTTCACCCAGAAAAAAGGTATTGATTACCATGAAATATTTGCACCAGTTGTTAAGTTTATGATCATTAGAATCATGCTTGCATTGGTTGCTATTAATGACTTAGAACTCTAACAACTTGATGTTAAAACTGCTTTCCTTCATGGAGAATTAGATGAGAAAATATATATGAAGCAACCTCCTGGCTTTGTAAATAAAAAATATCCAGAGCATGCTTGTTATTTGAAAAAAATCATTGTATGGTTTGAAACAAAGCCCAAGACTGTGGTATAAAAGGTTTGATTCATATGTGTTGAAACTGGGATTTGTAAGAAGTAATTATGATCCATGTTTCTACTATGCATCTGTTGAAAACTGTCCTGTCTACATGCTGTTATATGTTGATGATATCTTGTTGATAAGCAAGTCAGTTGATAAGATTAAGGTGCTGAAATCTCAGTTAAGCTCAGAATTTGACATGAAAGATTTAGGAAAGGCTAAGAAAATATTGGGCATGGTTATTGATAGAGATAGGAGTAAATGCTTTCTAAAACTACATCAAAGGCCTTGCTTAGAGAAGATAGTATCTAAGTTTAGCAGTCTTGATTGTAAACTTGTGCAAGTGCCATTAGCTCCTCACTTTATTCTGTCCAAGTCACAAAGTCCTAAATCTGATATTGAGTTTGCTAAGATGGAAAATGTGCCTTATGCTAATGCTATTGGATCTGTTATGTATGCCATGATTAGTTCAAGACCTGACCTGCCTTATGCCATATCATTGTTAAGTAGATTTATTTCCAACCCAGGACCTGAGCATTGGTTGGCTCTGAAACATGTATTTGCATATATAAGAAGCACATTGGATGTTGGTTTGTGTTATAAAAAGAGACAGGATGATCGAAAATTAATTGGGTATGTTGATGCTGATTTTGATGGTGATAGAGACACTAGAAAATCTACAACTGCCTTATACTTTACTCTTGGTGCTTGCTGTGTTTCATGGAAGTCCCAACTTCAGTCAATAGTCACCATTTCTTCTACTAAGTCTGAACATATAGCTTTGTGTGATGCTGTGAAAGAAGCAATGTGGTTGCAGGGTATGTTAAGTGAAGCTAAGTTGTTTAGTGGAACTGCTATTGTTAGGTGTGATAGTCAATCTGCCATATGCTTAAGTAAAAATCATGTGTACCATGAACGTTAAAAGCATATTGATATTAAGTATCACTTTGTTAGAGATAAGATAGAAAATGATGATGTTGTTGTGGATAAAGTTAGAACTGAACACAATCCTGCTGATATGGGAACTAAAACTGTTACTTATACCAAGTTCACGCTTTGCTTGAAACTTTTCTATGTGGAGTAATCTGTTTTGCAGGTTAAGCAATGAAAGAGCTGGGTTTGATTTCACTATGTAAACGTTTCTGGAGCTAAGTTGAAGGCCTAAAGTGGATTAAAGGAATAGTTGCTTTAGGTGGAGGATTGAAGAATTAAAGCTGCTATTGTTGCTGCTGGAAATTCAAGTCGTCGCTAAAAGTGTGACGAGTCGTCGCTGAGGTAGGAGCAAGCGGTCGCTAAAGCTCATTCGAAGACAGGGCATGTCATTGGTAAAGCGTTAAAGCTCGTTGCTGTTGCTAGTGGAGGTCGTTACGAGTCGTTGCTGCGCGGACCAATGGAAGCGCGACACATCAGGTCAATCCGTGGCGCGGATTGGATTCGAATCGGACGTCCAGGATTAGACGCGAATGGACGGACGAGATGCAATCTGGGCAAATCCGTATTTAAGCTTCTCTTTCGTTCAGTTAGGGTTCATCCAAAACAAGAAACACAAATCGGTATCGTTCGACCCCAAATCGTGAACGTATTTGGAAATTGGTTGAGGGCTTGATTCGGAGGGAGATTACGCGCATTCCGGCGTTCGATTGAAGCAAGTGAATCGGTCCTATGTGAGATCGCAGTTCGTAGCTTCGGTGCTTTAAGCTTGTAATCTGATTTGTACTCCGGCGACGTTTCTGGTGGGTTCCGAGGCATTTACATAGTGAAATCGACTGAGCTAGAGAGCTCAAGTGGATTAGCCTCTCACCTAGAGGTGAACCACTGTACAATCCGTGTGTCATTCATTTTCTACATTTTCTTTCAAGTTCAAATCGAATTTAGGGTTTACGAATTGAATCGCAACGTACAAGGAATTGGATTAATATTGTAGTCGACCGAAAAGATCATCAGTACGTGTCCATGCTCTAATAGGGTGATTAGGTTATTGTGGAAACATATTCACATAGAGCGGAAATTCAAAGATGGCAACAACATACACAACATGCAATTAATGCAACAGCAGCCCCAAGTTTGCTTTATTTGACAATTGAGCTGACAATAGTCCAAGTAACATGAAAATATCTTCTTAATGTTTTTTTCGAGGGTATACATAAAAGTTGATTTTGAAGATGTTTTAAAATTTTAATGGGAAAATGAAAAAGAGAGGGTATGAATTACAATTCATTGACAAATTATGATTCGAACTATGAAAATTGACAATTAAGGGTAATTTCAAAATATTTTGATCCATATATAACACTTAATTGATGAAGTCACTTAATTGATCAAATATCACTTCATCAATTAACAAAGTTAATTAAACGAATGAATTGAAAACACTTTCTTGCCCTTAATTGTGAAATTGAGGATCAAAATATTTTGAAATTGCCATTGATTGTCAATTTTCATAGTTCTGACCGTGATTTGTCAATGAGTGGTAGTTCATACCTCCTCTTTGTCATTTTCCCTAACTTAAAATACAACGCATATTCATTTTTTTTTGCAAGAAAAAATAGCTAGAGCTAACATATGGGATAATAATTAATGGGCTCCTGCTAATCGCACCCCCACCCCCCCCCCCCCCCCCCCACACCCCCATGTGGGGCCCAGGTAAATTTCTCATTATGCCCTTTTACTTATTATATATATTATAAAAAATGATTTTAAAATATTTAAAATTTCTAAAAAATGATTTTAAAATATTTAAAATTTCGTATTAATATATACAAATGATTTTAAAATATTTAAAATTTAGTATTAATATAATATATATTATATACTATAAATGATGATTTAAAAATATTTAAAAATTAGTATTAATATATTACATATATTATAGTTAATAATTTTAACTTACATGTATTTAGAAGTTAATATATGTAATATATATTAATTAATGAGATATTACTGTTAATTCAAAAAAATAAATTATGGACCTTGTCAGTGAGTTGTCTATTTTGTCGTAATGTATCAGTGAGTTGTCTATCGTAATGTATTGTCAAATCTGTTTCTGTCCACTATGTATGAATAGTATAATTTTCTTTTGCCAGAGAATCTAGTCAGTGAGTTGTCAATCTATGTTTCGTAATGTATTGTCAAATCTGTTTCTGTCCACTACCTATAAATAGTGTAATTTGCTTTTGCCAGAGAATCTTGGCAGTGAGTTGTCTATTTTTGTTTCGTAATGTATTGTCAAATCTGTTATTTCCCACTAACTTTTTGGATTTCAAATTTTAAACGTACATAATGTAGTCTATATAATGGATAGACTTATAAGTAGCAAGTCACTCACTCACACTTCTTTAAGACAACCGTATCTCTCTACCATGGATAATGATAGTTTTGCGGGATTTTCAAATAGCTGGTCATACGGGAGTGATCCTCGCAGTGAGGAAAGTATATCCAACAAGAATCGGGATTATACATCCGAATTCACCACAAACCAGGTTAGTGTCATTATTGTATGCTTATTTACATAATTAAAAAAACATCATAAATGTCCACCATTTGTGCAGATATTTGAAAATAGAGAAGATATGCTAAATTGGGCAAAGAGGGTTGGTTTGGAAAATGGCATTGTAGTGGTGATTAAAAATTCTGTAAAAAAAAGTGGTGGTAAGATGCCGAAGTGTATTCTTGCATGTGAAAGAGGAGGGAAGTACAGACCAGAGACATTCCAAATAAGAAATACCGGAACCAAGAAATGTGAATGTCCATTTGAGTTAAGAGGTATTCCAGTTCCTCCAGATGGTGTCATGTGGGGTTTGAGGGTGCTATGTGGTATTCACAACCATCCGACAGTAGAGTTCATGGATGGCCACGAGTACCCGTCAAGGTTGGCAATCCGATTAGAGACAATGAGCGCATGGAAATAGTTATCGGACACGTTGGCAATCACTTCGTACAACTTTTTTTGCACCCTTATCATCCGGTGCCACATATACCAACATGGTGGTGGAATCATTCATCGTACGAAGCTAAAGGATGGGCATCCTCATATCAAGTACGAGCTGATTTATGGCGCGAAATCACAAGCATGGGGCCTCCAGGAGCACAATTTGGAGGAAATATTGATTAAATATGTCTACTTGTTTATGTATTTATTTTTAGCACCGTTGCATGTTTTGTTGAATCTAATTTAATGTTGAGCTATCCAATTAATTATTATTCGTCCTAAATCCAAACTAAACGAAATAAATTATTATTCGCCCTAAATAAAATAAAACTAGTTACTCACTCACTCCTAATTATAAGTTCAATTAAAATTTAAAAAATCAAGTACAATAATTTTTAAAAATTTGGCACATGTTGTATTTTAATTTTAATTTTTTTGATTTATAATAATATAAATAAATATGATACAAATAACTTATATTAGGTACAATTAATTTATAATATTAATCATTATTTAATTGAATTTAAATTAGCATTTAATTAAACTTTAAAACATATACAAAATTAAATGGCATAACATGTAAATATGATTGTAAAGAGGGGTAAAATTGTCAAATGGACATGGGGCCCACAAATTTTTTTGTCCACCTCCCTAATTAATGTCACCAACATATACCATTTGTTTAATTTATTTAATATTTATGTTCACATTATATTTTCTTTGTATAGTTGGGAAGGCTAGGTAAAAGCTTTTCTTTCCTATAAATAAGGTCCTTCGACTCGTTTCTGAAGAGCAACATACACCAACTTATTGAAACTTCTAAAGTTCCATAAAACATTAAATTGCTTGCAATGGGGAGTATCGAAGGCAGTAAAACTATCCGGCTGAGGAAGCAAACTCTTCCGCCAATCAAGACCAATGGCGTCGCCATTACCCATGCAGCAACAGATGAAAATGAGCCATTGAGTCCCATGGCCAGGTTGTTCCACAAGCCAGAGTGTAATCTGCACATCATTGCAATCATAGGCTCCAAGACCCGAATAAATGTGGAACATGTTAAGTCTGTGCTTCCTGATACTCTTCTCAAGCATCCTCGCTTCTGCAGCTCTCAGGTAACCTTATACGATTGCCATCATGTTTGGATAGATGTATCTTGTGTTACACCCCTGATATAACCCTTAATAACGTTTTTTCCCATTCCTTGTCGCTTTTCTTAAAATCATGTTGGTTCATATTCTCCCTAAACCCTAGCTTTAACCCTTATGTCGCTTTAGAAGATTGCATTATTTTTTTTTATGTACGAACAAAGTAGTTGGCTAATTATAATGATTTAGTACAATTTTTTATTATTAGATGATTTAGTACATTTATACACCCGCAATACAATAAATTCTGAAAATTATGAATGGACCTGTGTACATGAGAATTTGTTAATTCCATTTCGTTGATTGATTGCCTTATATTTCAAACATTTGTTGCAGTTGTGAATATCATCTTTTGTGTGATTCGATTCAATTATGATGCAGGTGAAAGATGAAAAGGATGTGATGAGGTGGGTTGGAGCCAAAGTCAATTTAGATGACCATGTCCATGCCCCAAAACTAAACAAGGATAATTCAGCCTTATCATCAGATCAGCTAGTTGAAGACTACATATGCAACCTGACCAACATTCCTCTAGATCAAGACAAACCGCTATGGGATATTCACATCCTAAATGACATCACAACGACAAAGGAAGGCGCAAATGCCGTTGCAGTTTTGAGATTTCATCATTCCTTAGGAGATGGGACATCTCTCATGTCACTCTTGTTGAGCTTTACAAGGAAAGCGTCAGATCCCAATTCCATCCCCACAATTCCATTCCCAATTAAGAAAACATCATTGATGAATGATCAACTTTCCAAAGGAATTTGGTCACTCACACGACTAGTTTGGAACACTATTGTTGATGTTATAATGTTCTTGGCCACGGCTTGGTTTTTGTCCGATGATAAAAATCCACTGAAAGCAGACAAGAAGGTTGCTATGAATCCTAAGCGCGTGGTTTATCGATCAGTCAGTATGGATGACATCAAATATGTCAAAAACGCTACTGGAACTGTAAGTTGTTAATCACTTCATAGCAAGGACATACATATTCTTACATATATATTATGGTCGTTTAGGTTATATATACATTATGAACTTTCTCCCCTTTCATTATCTACAGACCATAAATGATGTTGTAATGGGAGTAGCTGAAGCTGGATTGTCAAGATATCTCAACCGAAGATATGGTGAGAATTTGTTTTTTGTCTAACACATCTTTCTTTTGCAATTCACTTTCGTTTCATTAACTAGTAACACTGTGTCATCTTAAAGGACTCGTAATATTTAATCGCCATGTGCATCTTGACATAGACCTAGGGGGTTTATTATACGTTTACTTTAAAAAAATATATAATTATATAAATGGGAGCGTTCAACAAATATAATTATAAAGGGGAGCGCTCGGTTGAGAATCCTCTTATAATTCGAGAATCAAGTCAAACTTGATGATTTTGACTTTTCATTAAATGCAAGTTTTAATATGTAAGTGTGACACGTGTCAACACCATAATGAATTGATGATGCATTTTGAAATGTGTGTAGACTGAGCTTTTAAGTTCTCGAAATATAAATGTACGTGTTCTCATTAAGCTAGCTAGTGCTCCTTTACCTAGGGTTTATTAATTATATGTTTACTTTTTTTCTTTATATAATTATAAATAAGCCAACTTTGTCTACCTTTTGATAGGTGAAGGCAAGGAAACCAAAGAAAATGACAATAATTTACCAAAAGATATTAGATTCAGATCAGTTCTTTTCTTCAACATCAGGCTTTTCTCTGGAATTCATGTGAGCCACTCTCTCTTGAATCCTAATTCGTGATCTTATAATTAATTCCTCTTCCTACTATATGATCTTTCAAACAAAAGAAATTAAGGTTATAGTCGATCTGTCTAACTTTATACCTAAAAATATATACTTTTATTTTATCATCTCTTTTCATAGCTAGCCTGTGGAGGATATGATGGAGAAAGGTTCACTTGCAAGATGGGGCAATCAGATTGGATATGTTCTGTATCCATTCAACATTGTGAAGAGAGACAATCCAGTTAATTATGTTCATCAAGCTAAGGCTACGATGGACCGCAAGAAATCTTCTCTCGAGTCTCGATTTGCCTATCTCATTAGCAAATTTTTTCTCAAGCATTTCGGCCTTCAGGTATTTAGATACTCAAAAAGTCAAAACGATCCTGACCTAGTCTCTTTTTACATTGATACATATTGTTAAAACTGATATGCCAATTATTGGTATATTTAACGTTTCAGGCTGCAAGCCTTCCATCCAACCCGACCATGTGGTTCTCCAATATGGTCGGACCTCGAGAGGAAATGACTCTATTTGGATACCCAGTTGCTTTCATTGCTCCGACCTGTTACGGTCAACCCACGGTTAGATAATGCTGCAAAACCCTTAAACCTCATTCATGGCACTAAACAGTCCATAGTTCTAGTAAAACACGCGTCTCACAATAATGTTTTTGTGTACCTCTCTCTATATATGCAGGGTTTGATGATACATGTAATGACTTACATGGACAAACTTAGTTTTATTTTATCAGTGGACGATGAAACCGTTCCAGATCCTCATAGATTGTGTGACGATCTGGAAGAGTCTCTCAGGCTCATCAAAGATGCAGTTATGCCTGGTTGACGAAAAACTATCTCTGAAAAGAGATTAATTAGTAGCACTAGCGAAATGTCAGCAGAGACATGAATGCAGCTAGCGCTATATGGTTTATTGTACTAAAATGCATGCATGCATAATCCGGTTCAATAAGTTTGAAACCAAGCACCTTTGATGTATTAACCTTTTATTTGCAATCCTTATATTATATGTGTGGATGCTGCATGCTACTTTCATTATATGTAATTCACTGAAAAAATCAGTACCATTCCATAAATTTTTAGTTTCGATATATGATATAAATTTCAATATTTCTTGGTTAAACATAAATTGTGAACCTGTATTATTGAAATTTCTGCTTGCTAGCTGCTACTAAATTAAATGAATACCAATTCAACATCAAGTTGAAAATGTATATAGCTGAGGGCGCTCTGCAAGAACTTTGATTTTTAGAGCATTCTTGTAACTAGTCTAACATATATAGGAGATTAAAATCCTTATAAATTCGAAGTATACAAGAAATAGACAACCATGGAATATTAGTGTCAATAGTGAACGATTTTCGTTCGAATTCATTGTATTTAGTATCAATGTCTACAAAAGGAACATGTAATTCACTGTCATGTGTGTATAGCTTGGAATAAATAATAATTTAATCACTTAAAACTTTTGAAGATGACACTGTCGGTGTCTCCCCATGAAAACATATTGGACCGTCCATAGTCCTTAGCTTTATTTGGATGTGACACAAACGTATTATTGTCCTTTTAAAAACACATCAACATATAGAATTTGGGATGTGACACTAACGCGTATTGTTGTCCCTTTTTTTTTGAGGGATGACTGAACGTTGTAGTTTTAGTACGCGATTCAAAAAACAATTTATAATGAACCGGTAAGACCGGTGTCGAACCTAAGTGAGCAAACGGATTACACGCCAGTTCTATCAAATTTTCTTACTCGGCTAATTCCTAAAATTCAAGTGTGATTGAGTTATCAATGATTCAAAACAAGAATGAAATGGTTTTTAAGGGATTAAATTCAATTAAAAGCGAGTTTCGAGGGATTAATCCCCTCCTTGGCGACTTCTCAATGATCATGCATACAAGAGTTTAATTAATTATGAGTTGATAGGTTTTAAACCTAGCTTAGACTAGAATTGAACAAACCATGCATGTTTAATCCTAGTCAAGCCATCTTAGCAAGGACCTCACTAATTAAAGAGTATTGATCCACTATATAGCATTCACTCTCATAAATGCTACACGCATAAAGTTCTAGTTTACCTCTCGCCATGCATTTACTCTCATAAATGTTGGTTAAGTTCAATTTTACTACATCCAAACCATCACTAAGCTCTTTCAATACTTAGGTCATAGTTCTAACATAAACATGTCACTTGGGTATTTTATAAAACACTTAGAGACATGTCTAACATGAAGAGCATAGTAAAATGAAATCAACTTCAATAAATCCATTCAAATGTGTATACAATGATCATTGAGTACCAAGGAAGTTCATAGAACCCTCAAATCACAAGGGGGACTACTCACACATCATGTAAGACAACATGATGTGTAGGTTTTTAGCAAAAATCTAAGAGAAAAGAAGAGGGAAAAGAGTAGGATTGATGATCCTAATAAACTCCCTTTGATCTTCAATCCTCCTTGATTAGATGATGTTGAAACCCTTGATTTGGCTCACTTCCTTTTGTCTTTTCTCCAGAAAAATCCCAGATGCTAGGTCAAACTTGCCTCTTTCTATTTATAGGCTCGAGCAATTTTCGGTACTGTAGCAGGTCCAGTCGATCGACTGGCGTTGGGCTGTTGGCCCAGTCGATCGACTGGAGCGAGATAAGGCGCTTGGGAAGCAGGTTCTCAGTCGATCGACTGGCACAGGGTGGGCTCCCAGTCGATCGACTGAGGAAACTCAATTTGCAGCTCCTCCTGAAAGTCCATTAAGTCGATCGACTGGAATCTCAATCGATCGACTGGGGGTCACGTGATCTGCATGCTCTGGGCAGGGAACTCTTCAGTCGATCGACTGAATGGGTCAATCGATCGAATGGAGTTGGTCAATTTGCAGCACCTCCTGAGACTTCATTAAGTCGATCGACTGGAGCAGGGGAGCTTCCCAGTCGATCGACTGGAGACCAAATTCTGCCAACTCTTGCTCTAAACTCCGATTTTCTCCAAGTCTCCTTCTATGGGCTTTTGACACCGAGACATCTTGATTCGCACCTGAAACGCATTAGAAGAGGATCAAATGACATCAAATAATCGTCGGAAACGAACTAAAGCTATAGTGAAAATGGGCATTAATGAGTCGAAAACTCGACTCATCAATGACAATAGTACAAGAGCTGGACAATGTCGAAATATTGACTCAATCTAGTACCTAAGATCAAACTGAAGCACTGCCACTAACGACGACGCATCCCTTACATTCAGAGACCCTGCAGCCAAAGCTGCACGAAAACACCACCAGATGGGTGGGAGGACACCGCCAAGCAGGCGGAAAACACCACCAATAAAGGTGGAAAGACACCCCCACATGGGGAAGACACCACCACAAGGTGGGAAGACATCCAACCCGAACCGGCCGGAGAACCTAACACTAACCTACACTAAACTAAACTCACTAAGCAACAACTTAAAAACATGACAGCAAAACACAGGGCACCGGTCGAATCCCAGCTCACCCGGCCAAACCACCACCTGCAGCGCCGCCCGCCTCGACACCAAAACGAGTTGACCAAGAAGCATCTCAGTCTAGTAGGACAGCTGAGGAGCAAAACCGCCGGCGAAGACATCCAACCCCACCTCCACCTTCCGCCGATCGTAAGACACGCCCAACCTCAGCAGAACTGAGACACCAACCGACCGACTACCGAGAGGGGAGAATCACCGCAGAAGGGCCTCCATAGCTGCTCCCGCCTCCACCCACCAAGAAAAGCACCGGCCAGCCGCTGCGAACCAAAAACATACCGCCCAAGAGGTACCCCTCCGGCGTAGATCCTATGTACAGTCGACCACCCCCTTTCAACCTCCCCCGCCACCACCAGCCCCGCCAAACAACATCCCGTACAAGCCCAACGAATCCTCGCCACGAGCAAAGCAGAACCCAACCCGTTGGAAGACCGCCGGCCGGCACATGGCAGGAGAAAGCAGCAGCAGAAAAGAAGAGGAGGAAGGAAGGTGGCGGAGGAAAATCAGACTTCTGGGAACTTCTGGAACTTCTGGGAGCTTCTGGCGTCATTTCCTGAGGAGAGATGAAAATCCAATTTTTTTGAACACACTGAAGAAGCAAACTATAATTTTTCAAACTCTATTAGCATATATCCCACCATGATCTTTTGAATCATTAAGAGAGTTATGAGAGGTGACTACAAAAATCATTCACTTCATCATGATTTTTTTAGATATAGAAAATGTCATCTCATGACTAAACCAAAATATGGTCACCCCATGATCCTTTTTTAGTTTTCGTCATGTGAACTGAACCAATCCTAATGCATGCATAATCCGGTTCAATAAGTTTGAAACCAATCAAGCACCTGTGTATTAACCTTTTATTTGTAATCCTTATATTATGTGTGGATGCTAGCTACTTTCATTGTCTATGCAAAGACTTGAAATTCTAAAAAGAACTATGTAGAAATTGCTAACTCATATAGATTATATCTCCATATTGACTCAAAAGCCTAGGCTTGAGAGTCAGGTTTAGTAATACAATATAATCTAGCAATTTTTCTTTTCACTTATCAATGTATGGGACAATTTCTTCAAGTGCATATTCCCAACAAACTATATATATGTGCTGAGTTTGGGATTTATTAGAAGTGAATTTGATACATGTTTCTATATATTTTGTTGATCTGCAAAGTGAGCCTGTTTATCTACTGCTCTATGTTGATGATAGTTTGCTGATATCCAAGTCTGCTACTAAGATAGTGAAACTGAAAAATGATCTGAATAGGGAATTTGACATGAAGGATCTTGATAAGGCTAGGATAATACTTGGCATGATCATTGAAAGAGATAGGAAAAACTATTTCTTAAAGTTACATCAAAAACCATATCTGGAAAAGGTAGTAAATAAATATGGGAACTTAGACAGTAAAATAGTTAAGATTCCTCTTGCTCCACATTTTCTGTTAAGTAAAAATCAGTCCCCAAAGACTGACTCTGAAATTGTTAGAATGGAAAGTGTGCCCTATGCAAATGTTATTGGTTCTTTGATGTATGCCATGATAAGCACTATACCAGATTTGGCTTATGCTATTTCCTTATTAAGTAGATTCATGTCAAATCCAGGAATGGATCATTGGTTAGCTCTGAAACATGTTGTTGCATATGTTAGATCTACTCTTGATATTGGATTGTGTTACTCTAAGAGGAAAGACATGCTAGAACTGGTGGGATATGTGGATGCTGATTTTGGTGGAGATAGGGATTGTAGGAAGTCTACAACTGCCTTTTATTTTACATTTGGCATGAATTGTATAAGCTGGAAATCACAAATGCAGTCTATTGTTGCCATGTCCACAACCGAGTCTGAATATATTGCCTTGAGTGAATCTGTTAAGGAAGCCATGTGGCTTAGAGGTCTGTTATCTAAATGCAAGTTATTCCATGGCAGTCCCATTGTATTTTTTGATTCACAATCTGCATTATGCTTAGCTAAAAATCCTGTATATCATGAGAGATCGAAGCATATAGATATTAAATATCACTTCTTGAGACAACATGTTGAATCTGGTACTCTTAAGTTACTTAAAGTTGATACCAGTGAGAATCCAGCTGATATGGGCACTAAGATCATTACAAGCCTCAAGTTTAAGCATTTTAAGCATTGCTTAGACTTGCTGTTTGTTGGCTAGTGCTGCTGTTTGAGTTTTTCACAGGTACAGAGCAGATGCTCTAGTCTCGGTATGCATGGGTGGCTGGCCGGAAAGTTGCTGGAAGGCTGGTGCAAGATTGGTCCAGCAAGCTGCTGCTGCTCTTCAGGTGGAGATTTGAAGAATTTGAAGAGAAGCAACCGGTGCAGGGGATCGTCGCTAAAGGCCGAAGCTGCTGTCGCTAAAGGCTGCTCATCTCGTTGCTGTTGGTACGGTAAGTTGGGCGATGTCGTTTTGGCGAAAGGGAGACGTGCGCGAATCAAGTCGTCGCTGCTTCATCGCTGAAGATTCAAATGGACCAATCAGTTTGAAGCTTGAGTTGGTGCATATTGGGGATGATCGGACGAACCAGATTCAATCCATCTGGAGCAATCGGACGGATGCTGCTATTTGCCCCAAATCAGATATGAACTCGTATCAGCCCTGTTTGGGGCTCATTCTGTTCTTCTCCCACTCTCTCCAATTCTCTCTCTCGTGTAATCTTCGATCGATAGAAGCTTAGGGCTTTCAGTCTAGTAGTGCTGACGACTGTACTGGGGGTGCGATTGTGAGAATTGCGGTCTCGAGTTGTGAGAACCAGCGGCATACGAGTGTGTAACCGGAATCACCACGTCCGTCGCGTTTGTAGCAATTTCGACAGAGGAAAGCAAGGCAGTGCATACCGAGCCAAGAGTGCTCAACGTGGATTAGGCTCTGGCTGAACCACGAGCTTTAATTGGGTGTGTCAATTACATTTTGTCAATTGTTCTTCATTTAGGGTTCTTTAGACAATCTGTTGAATTTGACCTAACTGTATACTCGATTAAGATTGTTAATTGGTCATAAGAACCCTACACAAAACATTTAAAAAACTTCATCCTAGCATGACTAGTTACATGATGTGCGCTCATTATCGGTTAATTTCAAACAAGGAACGACCAAGGCCAGCGATGCCATATTTTCAAGATGGGCTAAGCTAGTTAGGGCATCCGTACCCGCTAGAGCTTATTATCTTCTTGAGAACTTCCTCAAGGAGATCTTCCTATTACTATTCAGTGAACAGTAACAGCATTTCTGCATATTCTGCGCACCAATGTCATCCTGCTGAGAACTTCCTATTACTATTCATGAATAAAAAATTACTATTTTTGAAATTTTTTTACTTCCGATTTGTTCTTTTATGTGAATTATTGATCAAGATTTCAATTGGTTCATTAAAACGAAGCCCTAATACGAAAATTACTAAAACCGAAAATTTCTAAAAATATTAAAAATTCAAAATAAAATAGGAAACGACTCCGGATGTCCAAAAAAGCCCATACGTCACGAGCGAAGCATGTGATTTCTGATCGTCACGCCGTTCTGCTCAGAATAAGGTATTATGGACTGAAATCAGACACTGGCAACTCAAATATCCTGTTATTTCGCCACAACTTCAATTCTCGCTAATCTATCTATATGACAATTGCTGATAAATTTTTTTAAAATCATACCGTTTAGACTATTTGTTTTAAAGATCAGTGAAAATCGCGTTCGGCTTCAACATTAACTGCCGCATTCTATTCAGACATTATTCTTAATGACTGAAGCGAACGCGGTACTAATGTTTCCTGCGATAGCGCAGAACTTCCCCAACGCGTTCGGCAGTAACATTAGGCCTTCGCCACGTCCGCAGTAGACATTAGTGTCTAATGTGCCGATCGAACGCGACCTAATGTTACTGCCGAACGCGCGGAAGGTCGTGCACTGTTCATCATCTCCTCAAATCGATCAATTTTTCGATCGACTATTTTCTGAATGTTCCATTATGTTCCATTGATGTCGAATTGCTCGCAAATGAGTTTTGAGGCTTCAATTTAATCGATTTTGTACAATGGGTTTTCGATTTCACGCGAGTCACGCGCGAGGTTTACTCGCGGAGATCGTCCTCTTAGCCGATCTCGAGGAGAATTTCTGGGAGGACAATCTCGTCCAGAAATCCTCGCCCAGGTCGCGTTCTCCCCAAGATCGCCTCGCTGCACAAGAATGTCGTCCGAGGACGACCTCAAATCCTCCCCGAGGTCGCACCGCTGCAGATGCCCTTAGAGGCTAATAAAGTGGTGATTTGATGTGAACATTGTAGTTACAAGGTTAAGGATTCGAAACTCAACGTGATATATTTACCGTATGAGTTTGGGATTCTCTATTCCTTATCATTCTTAATAAAAAAAACAACAAGCTAGTGAGAGAATTTGAGACGAATAACTGATGATACTTTAATTGCAAAAAATGTTATAATATAATTTTTTTTAATGAGCTATAAGGTTTCCATTTAAAGGGTTGGTTTCAGTTTTGCACAAGAGGTGATAGCCCACTACTCTATTTTTTGTTGATCATACAATGGGATTGTCCATTCCATGCCTTAATTTGATAGTAGAAGTTAATTAAAAAAGTATAAAGATTAAGTCCCGCTTTGGCATAGGCTTTATTCTCCCTCTGGAATAATAAGCTGCTTGTTTTGTGACATATAGTTAGTCGCAATCTGTGTAACATGGCAAACAAAAAAAAGGGTGACGTGTTGCACATAAAGTCTAACAAGTAAATAATATGTTGAATTTAGCTTTATTGATATAGTTGGGTAAGGAGATGATCACAGAAATTTTAAGTGATATGCGAAATGGGTTTTGATCGAGTGGTTTAAACTGTGGACGCAATATCAAAAGATCAAGATTTCGATTTCTTGAGTAGCATAATTCTCTCCACTTTTATGAAGGAGTGTTTTTCCTCTCGCATACGCGTTAACACGGCGTTCCTCCCTCGTGGAGGTGTTCTTCGTCCGCTTCGGCTCAAGATAGAGGTGTCTTAAGCCTTTTGCATCAATGGACGATTCAAGCATCAATTCGGGTTGGTGCCTTGCGTGACCCGTACTCAAAAGTCTAGTGATTCATATGTACTCGAGTAAAACGTGCTCATGTAATACGTACAAGATGTATTCGATCATAGAGTGCTTGCCAAGTTGGAAAAAGGATCCAATGCAGAGTGCACATTTTTGTAAAAAATACTAACCAGTACAACTCTTGATTTGATGATCATTTGGACGTAGGATATTAAATCTCATCCATATGGTTAATTTCTGATTATTTTCTCGGAGATGAATTATAAAATATTCTTGACGAATTATATCGTACTTTTAATTTCTCAATGTATAATCTAATTATAAATAATTTTATATTTGGCATCAAAAATATATACTTTGTATGTACGTACCTAATCTTTACTCTTTCAAGTTATACTAAAAACTTTCTGACGGTGATTTACTGACAAAAATGTAGTTGCATGGTGAGGTACGTAAAGTGGACTGTCTACTAGCTGGTTGTAGATGTCCGGTCGCGATGCAATTGAAGAAAAGTACGTGTGTGGTTTGATTGTGCTGGCTCAAATAATTGAGTGTATGTGGCTGGAGACTGATTATTAGGCCATCCTTAATAGCTCAAGAATTAAAAGATTATAGATCCAATCTTTTAATTTTTCACCTTGATAGGTCTCAATTTTAAGATTGTGCTATGAAAGATCGTAAGAATTTGTTATGGAACGATTGGAATGACGATCGATCGTGGCTCATTTGCTTGCCACGTGTTACTCTTAAGTGAAGAAATTGTACAATATCATATTTATAATAAACTACTTTGTGGCTTGTTGTGTGTGGATAAACAATATGTGATGATAGTCATTATTAAGAGAAGTTTTTCATAAAAGATCGTGGGAAGGAAGGAGAGAGAAAAAAAAGGTTGACGATCTTTTCTTAAAGATCACCATCAATGGTGCCCTTAGGCCAGCAAATTCACCGATTGGTAGTTGGAATAGGAACAAAATTATTTTCAGAAAAAGATCCCGTACGTGCTTTAATTACATGGGGCATTCATTCATTCATTTAGATGAATCATTCGATTTATAGTTTTTTGATTGGACTTTACGCTTTGAAGGGAATCCTTCACAAATTAAACTCTTTAAGAGTAATTAATTAAGGTCAAGCGAAAGCTGAAGAGGTGATTTGAAAATAACTTTCGAGCAGCAATTGACGTGCCACAAGTTTCATTGTCTATAAGAAATTTATGTCCAAGGATAGAGATCGGGTAAAAATCCTATTTATTTCTAAAAATTATAAATCTTCTCAAAAGTTTGACGCGTTCTATATTTGTTAAAATTTTGTAATCCAACCAGAAAAGGACAAAATAATATTTTGGTATTTTCATAATTAATTAATTTAATTCAAAGTCAAAGCATAAAGTTTAGAATTATTTGATAATGATCATATATATCTCTTTAAAAAAGACATGTCAGTCATATGATAATGATCAATATACCATGGATGCATGTAAGGGTGTGGTAAAATGATTATTATCCTTTTGTTAGGCAACGTACACCTTCATGATTCAAATTTAATAGAAAAGCCCTGTCCGTTGAGTATAATCAAACACATGTTTTAAATGCTTATTAATTAGCATTTTGGAGTGTTGTCATTGAACCCTAATAATGTTATTTTCTAAGAACAAATGGTTTCTTAAGCCACATTTAAAAATAGCAAATAAGCAAGTGACATTGAGACATATATACAATAAGAACAATTTTTTTTTTTTAAAAAGAAGATCATCCTTTTCTCTTATATCATATTGAATTATATTGTTCAATTGATGATAAATGAAAAGTCATCATCTTTCACTCTCTTTTATCTATTGAATTTTTTTAAAAAAATTGTGCAAAAATATATCAAAACAAATGTCTATTTATAGATTATAAAAGTTAAAAAAATTGGTATTTTTTGATCCTTTAACTTTATAAATTTAATTTATAAAAGATCCGCAATGCATGTGTAGTGCACTCTGAATCAATCATTTTTCATGCTCATAAATAGAAATTGTTCATCTGATAACCAAATTTTAGTTTAGTCATTTGAATGATAAACTTTGTGAGATCAAGGAATTCATGCATCAAGATTGATTTAAGTTATTGTGGAAACATATTCACGTAAAGCGATCATCTGCAGCTCCAATTTTAACAGGTACTCCAATTGGATGGGATTGGCTAGAACCAAACTCTCAATGGCTTACGGATCTATTTCTATTATTTTTATCTTTAAAAGCTGAGGTTTGAACAGGAACTGAAACACGTTCAAGCTCAAAGCTTTCCAGGGGTTCTTGAGAATTCAAAGATTGCAACAACATACACAACATGCAATTAATGCAACAGCGCAGCCCTAGTTGGCCGTTATTGACAATTGAGCTGACAATAGTCCCAAGTAACATGAAAATATCTTCTTAATGTTTTTTCGAGGGTATACATACAAGTTGATTTTGAAGATGTTTTAAAAATATAATAACTTAAAATACAACGCATATTCATTTTTTTTTGCAAGAAAAAATAGCTAGCTAACATCGGAATGGGATAATAATTAATGTCACAACATATACCCATTTGTTTAATTTATTTAATATTTATGTTCATATTATGTTTTCTTTGTATAGTTGGGAAGGCTAGCTAGCTAAAAGCTTTTCTTTTCTATAAATAAGGTCCTTCGACTGGTTTCTGAAGAGCAACACCAACTTATTGAAACTTCTAAAGTTCCATATATAAAACATTCAATTGCTTGCAATGGGGAGTATCGAAGGCAGTAAAACTGTAGTTGCTGGGTCGTCCTTGAGCTTCACTTCGCAGCAACAAGTATGGATAGGGTCTTCAATGCGGGCTAAGAACTCCAGTTGAATGCAGAAATCTTTCTCCTTGTGTGATGAATGAATACTTGGATAGCAATTTGAACCACGTAATCGCTGTCCGAATTCAATATTTCCACCCTATTCTATGCCTTGGGTTGCAGGAAATTTGAATGTGGGATACAATCCAAATTGTTGAAAACACTTTGTTTATAGGCAAAGATAACAAAGCAAAACTTAGGGTTTGGGTGTGTTGTAAATCAACAAAAGGATTGTGATGTTTCTAACAATTGCACAGCACTTTTTCGATGATGAAATTCGAAAATACAGCATGTATTTATAGACATGCAATTGGGTACGAGCAGGAGATGCGACTGCAGACCGAACAGGCACACCTATTGCAGTCATGCGTTCGCATGCCAGTGAAACGTTGCGAGATTTAGCCTTGTTTTGTAGCCTTATGCATTCGCATGGATCACTTCATGCGATCGCACAACCTCGACCAGTCGCATGAGATTTTCATGCGTTCGCATGAACGGCTCCGTGCGCTCGCATGTCCCAGCCCCGACGCATGAAAATCTCATGCGTTCGCATGGCACTCCTCTTGCGCTCGCACGGACCTAAAAACCCGAAAATCACTAACAATCCTCCCCCATTTTTGGGTTTTCTTTTGATTCACAAAATACCTTGTTTTAAGCAAAACACGCATAAGCGGAAATGTCACTACGGATTGAATTTCCGCATAGTGTAATCACGCATACAATATACCCGAATTGAAATGGTGTCACTAAGGATTGAACCAATCAATTCATTTGGGTACTTGACGGTGACACACTAAGTTAACTTGACTCTTAATGGCCCTTGAGTCCCTATCCTTTCATAAACGTATTGAGATTAAACCCGATATCTCATGAAGCGACCTGAAACTTCACGTTTACATAGGTAGATTCCTTTATGGGTCACACTGGCCGATTGTGCTCCTACACTTAGCACTTTTTCAAAGAATCTATTAAGAAGAGCTCATCTTCAACCTAAACCTTTGTAGGTACTGAACACACACTTGGGGATGCATATTTGTGTTCATCAATCTTCTAGGAATGGGCTTTCCGCATTGAATTCAGCTCTAACGCTAGTTAGATGTGAATTGGGTGTCCCATGACTAGATGATTATATGGGTTTTAATCTCATCCCCTTCACAGACTTAGTGATCGCTTCCCTAACCAATCCCTTTGTCAAATGATCGGCTAGATTCTGCTGTGACTTAACAAAATCCACAGATATTACCCCATGCGTAATGAGCTCTCTTACTGCACTATGTCTAACACCCAAGTGTCTAGACTTCCCATTGTATACATGGCTATACACCTTAGCCAACGTTGCAGCGCTATCACAATGAACTAATATGGGTGATATCGGTCTCTCCCACAATGGTATTTCATGAATCATGTTCTTTAGCCATTCCGCTTCTTTCGAAGCTGCGGCTAGAGCAACAAATTCAGATTCCATTGTTGAGCTACTGATGCAAGTTTGTTTCTTGGATGCCCACGAGATCGCACCTCCCCCAAGCAGAAATACCCATCCACTTGTGGAGGAATGATCCTCTTCGTTAGAAATCCAACTTGCATCCGAATATCCTTCAATTACCGAAAGGAATTCAGAATACACAAGACCTAAGTTCATTGTTCCCTTAAGATACCGAAGTACCCTATGAACTGCTCGCCAGTGATCCTCGCTAGGATTACTTGTATATCGACTTAGTTTGCCCACCGCAAAAGCTATGTCAGGTCTTGTACTTGTCATCGCATACATCTAACTTCCGATGACCCTTAAATATTCAAGCTGTGACACTGGGGCTCCCTTATTTGGAAAAAGGTGTTTGGAAGATTCAAAAGGAGTATTCACTGGATGACAATCTGAGTACTTGTACTTCTTTAACACTTTCTCAATATAATGAGATTGCGTCAAAGCTAGACCCCCTTTTACTCTTTCTATTCTTATACCAAGAATAACTTTCGCCTCCCCCATGTCCTTCATGGAAAACTTAGATGATAAAAATTCTTTTGTTTGATTGATGCACTTCATGTTAGTGCCAAAGATCAACATATCATCTACATATAGACAAATGATAACTCCGTTTCCTGAATCATCAAACTTGCTATATACGCATTTATTCGATTGATTTAAGATAAATCCATCAGAAAGCACCACTTTGTCAAATTTTTGATGCCATTGCATAGGTGCTTGTTTAAGTCCATATAATGACTTAACAAGCTTGCATACCTTTTGCTCTTGTCCCGTTATAACGAAACCTTCCGGTTGCTTCATGTATATTTCTTCCTCTAAATCACTGTTAAGAAAAGTAGTCTTTACATCCATTTGATGTACTATTGACGGATGCACAGTCGTCGTGTGCAAACGTCAAGAATAAATTTATAATTTCGCTACTCGCGACTTCACTACTGGGTAGCAAGTGGTAAGTAGGGGTCGAACCCAAGAGAATTAGGGGGATAAGTGTTCTTTGAGGGGTTGTACAGGGAGGGAGCGTGTTTTAAGGTTGATTGAGGTTTTAGTGCGGAAAAGTAAGTGTTTTTTGGTTGGTTTTGGTTTTTAGTGCGGAAAAGTAAATGGCAGAAAAGTAAATACTGAAAATAAAAGAGAAGACTTACAGCGGTTGTTGCGTGATTGGCAAGTCTTCCGGGAGGTGAGCAGTTGATAAGGCAGTTTATACTAAGGAAGTAAGTGCAGGTGGTGTTGAAATCTAAGGAAGGCAATCGGTTTTAGGGGCCTTGCATCATAGCCTGTTTATCATTGACCTTTAGTGATCCTACTAAGTATTCAAACGTGTATCAAGGCCATTTCATGCGCTCGATTTGCACACACTGTCTAGCCCATTTCAAGGTCGTAGAGCACTTGTTCTATTCAGACTAGCACCCCATTTCAAGGTATACTAGCCTATGTGCATCCATTTGATCAATCATTTCCGATCAAACCAAATGGTGTTTAAAAGAGATCGAACTCCTCAGATAAGCTTTGCCATTTCAAGCATCCACTTACCCGAGTATGTTCACGAACCCCCACGGAAGAGTTTTGCCATTTCAAGCATCCACTCAACCTTGGAAGTTCTGACCTAATATATGGCACATAGAACAAGTTTTGAATACAAAGAAGAGGCACTAAGAGTATAGCCTAAAACATTTTATGATACAAGTACACCCCTTCAACCGAATGAAGAGTTTAGCTACGAATATCCATAGAGGTGGATACCATAGCTAAGTACTCGGGGGTTTTTGAAAGACAGTAAGTAAAGGAGAATACTCAAGAACCAACAGGAGTATTCTCAAAAACTACTAGAATACTCAAGAACCAACAGGAGTATTATAGATTTCAAACAAATGTTTACAAGAGTAGTGCCCAAATCTAGAGAGAAGCTAGAGCTTTGTGATGGATGATGTTTTGAAATGAGGATGATTTTACAAAGGAGAAGAGGAGCTCTATTTATAGGCATGGAGGATGGAGGAGAGCCATACACTTGTCAAGGGAGGAGAGGCATATGGATTGAGATCTCAACACTTGGCATGAGAAGGGTGGAGGAGCAAAAGCCGCCGGTCCTCTTGGAGTTTTCCTCCTTAGCCGCCGCCCATGTGGCTTGCAAGGAGAGGAGGAGAGGAGTTTGTGAGGGAGGAGCCGCCGGCTAGGTGGCATGAGGAGAGTGTTTTGTGAGTTTTGTGAAGTTTTCACAAAACTATCGGTTCATTCCTGCTCCGGACTGACTTTGGTTGCTCTTCGGTTGGATTTGTTTTGAGTGATTCCATGTCAAGATCTTGAGATTTCTTCAGTCGGCATCTGGTCGTGACCTTGGAATGACTCGTAATATATTTTCAGCTTAAAAACTCCTCCTTAGCCTGTATTCTCTCTAGACTCCAAAATACCCTGTAGATAAATATCGGAACTAACAAGCAAAAGTTAAATAGACAAACAGTCTAATTTGGTGGGTTTAACTGTGCTTATGATTCATACAATTATGGTCCATCAACTATCAACTTATGTATAGATGCTAAAGCAATCAACAGTCTGATTGTTGATATTCTTGCAACCGGTGCATAGGTATCAAAGTAGTCCAAACCAAATTTTTGTCTAAAGCCTTGAATCACCAATCTTGCTTTAAATTTTTCAATGGTTCCATCCACTTTCATCTTCTTTCTGAAGATCCATTTATTTCCCAATGCTTTATGACCTTGTGGTAAATCTACCAAAATCCAAGTGTTATTTCCCACTATTGAGTCCATTTCATCATTAATGGCTTCTTTCCAAAACGATACATCTTGGGATTTCATGGCTTCATCAAAGGTCTTAGGATCATCCTCAATGATATGGCAATATAAATATTGCAAGCCAATGTCTTCCCGAGTTCCTTCCACTAGGTACATATGAAAATCATTACCAAATGATTTTTCTTTCCGAGCCCTCTTACTCTTTCTATTTTCTGAAATTTGAGGTTCACTTGATTCTTGAACTATACTAGGTGCAAGAACCAAATCTCTAGGCATGCTAATTGATGAAAATCTCTTTTCATCAAATATGGCATCTCTTGATTCAATGATAGTATGAACCGGAACTTGCTTGTTAGGTTCTATAACATAGAATCTATAAGCCAAAGAGTGTTGGGCATATCCTATAAATATGCATTCAACTCCATTTTCTCCTAAAGTTTTTACTTTAGGTAGAGGTAGTCTTACCACTGCCCTACATCCCCAAACTCTAACATGTGCCAAGCTTGGCTTCTTCCCATGCCAAATTTCATAAGGAGTAAGGTTGCTAATTTTATTAGGAACCCTATTTAGTAAGTAGCAAGCCGTTAACATGGCTTCACCCCAAAATCCGTCGTTTAGACCCGAGTAAGAAAGCATGGCATTAATCATTTCTTTCAAAACTCTGTTTTTCCTTTCCGACACACCATTTTGTTGAGGTGTGTAAGGAGCTGTGGTTTCATGAATGATACCAACACTTTGGAAATAGTTAGGATTAAAGTATTCCCCACCTCTATCGGTACGCAACTTCTTAATAGAAGTTCCCTTTTGAAGTTCAACTTCACTCTTATAAATCTGAAATTTATCAAGAGCTTTATCCTTGGAATGCAATAAGTAAACATAGCAAAATCTAGAACAATCATCAATGTATGTGACTACATATTTCTTGTTCCCTAAAGATGGTGATGCATGAAAATCACATAAATCGTTATGTATCAAATCTAGTATATTGCTTTCTCTAGTAACCTTGTTAAATGGTTGCCAAGTAATTTTAGTAAGCATGCAAGTTCTACATTTATCAAGGTTCATGTCAAATGAGGGAATCAAATTATGTTTTGACATTTTAAGTAATCTCTTGTAATGAACGTGTCCTAAACGTGCATGCCATAGTGTAGATATGTCAACATGTGAACTTGTAGATTGAGTAGGAAAATCATGCTCACAATTCATGTAAATAGAACAAACATTTTTATTAAGACTTAACTTAAACATTCCATTACACAAATATCCTTTGCCAACAAATATACCACCCATAGACAACACATAGTTATCGGCCTCATACACTTGCCGATAACCTTGTTTATTTAAGATGGTACCCGACACAATATTTTTCCTAATATTAGGTACAAACAGAACATTACATAAAACAATAGTTTTTCCACTTGAGAACTCTAGTTCTACACGGCCTAGTCCAAGGATTGGGGCAGTTGACTCGTCTCCCATGTGAAGAACTCTTCCTTCACTTGTAGACGCAAATGACTTGAATAATCCCTTGTCTCTACAAACATGTGCCGTAGCACCGGAGTCAACCCACCATGAAGTCTCATCATCCTGCAAAGCAAAGATTTCAGAAAAGTTAGAAACATAATCTATATTAGAAAATGTATCTACATTAGTTTCCAAATCTGAAACTAACAAATTCTGACCTTGAGATTTCAGCTCTTGGTTTTTGTTACCAAAAGCCTTGTCTTGAGCCTTCTCGCTCTTCCCCTTTCCCATGCGGCAGTCACGTTTAAAGTGCCTCGCTTTCCCGCAAGTCCAGCACACGTTTTCCTTAGACGGATGCTTCTTTTTGTTAGGTCCTTTGCTAACTTATTCATTAGGCCTCTTCTTGCCTTTGTTCTTGTTCATCTTTTGAGAGCTTGTCTTCAATACATTTACCTTAGGCAAGGTTGTATCCACTTCCATCGCGTCTTTTTCACGCATACAAAGTTCCTCCTCCATTCGCAATTCCTTTGCCAGTTCCACAAGAGAAATATCTTCCTTCTTGTGCTTCAACGTACGACGAAAGTCTTTCCATGCCGGTGGTAATTTGTCAATGATACTTGACACCGAGATGGCTTCATCCATCTTCAGATTTCTTTGAGAAAATTGCGCCGTGATACGTTGTATCTCATGGAATTGTTCCATTACAGGACGAGAGTCCACCATCTTGTAGTTATTGAAATTACTAACAAGAAATTTCACGCTCGAGGCATCCTTAGCCATATATTTGGCTTCAAGAGTGTCTCATAACTCTTTTGCAGACTCTACATTTTGATATAAATCGAAAAGAGGATCAGACATACCGTTGAGGATATGTCCTCTTGCGATGTAGTCATCGTTCTCCCATTTGTTTCGTTCACGGAATGCTCCCACTGGTGCATTGTCTCCAACTTCTGGGCATGGTGTGGACATCACGTACACCACCTTCAAATTCATCAGTAGGAAGTGCATCTTCCTCCTCCAACGCCTAAAGTTGGTTCCTTCAAACTTGTCCAATTTCTGGAATTGGTGCATCATGTCTCTCACGCTCGCCATTGAATTGCAGAATGATATTGAATTCATTTGTAGTTGCTGGGTCGTCCTTGAACTTCACTTCGCAGCAACAAGTATGGATAGGGTCTTCAATGCGGGCTAAGAACTTCAGTTGAATGCAGAAATCTTTCTCCTTGTGTGATGAATGAATACTTGGATAGCAATTTGAACCACGTAATTGCTGTCCGAATTCAATAATTCCACCCTATTCTATGCATTGGGTTGCAGGAAATTTGAATGTGGGATACAATCCAAATTGTTGAAAACACTTTGTTTCTAGGCAAAGATAACAAAGCAAAACTTAGGGTTTGGGTGTGTTGTAAATCAAGAAAAGGATTGTGTTGTTTCTAACAATTGCACAGCACTTTTTCGATGATGAAATTCGAAAATACAGCATGTATTTATAGACATGCAATTGGGTACAAGCAGGAGATGCGACTGCAGACCGAACAGGCACACCTGTTGCAGTCATGCGTTTGCATGGTCCATGGCATGCGTTCGCATGCCAGTGAAACGTTGCGAGATTTAGCCTTGTTTTGTAGCCTTATGCGCTCGCATGGATCACTTCATGCGATCACACAACCTCGACCAGTCGCATGAGATTTTCATGTGTTCGCATGAACGGCTCCGTGCGCTCGCATGGTGCGGTCGCACAACCCAGACCCGACCTCGCATGACACTCCTCCTGCGCTCGCACGGACCTAAAACCCCGAAAATCACTTACAAAAACTATCCGGCTGAGGAAGCAAACTGATCTTCCGCCAATCAAGACAAATGGCGTCGCCATTACCCATGCAGCAACAGATGAAAATGAGCCATTGAGTCCCATGGCCAGGTTCCACAAGCCGGAGTGCAATCTGCACATCATTGCCATCATGGGCTCCAAGACCCGAATAATTAATGTGGAACATGTTAAGTCTGTGCTACCTGATACACTTCTCAAGCATCCTAGCTTCTGCAGCTCTCAGGTAACCTTATACAATTGCCACATATAGTTTCTTAATTATATATGTTGCTTCATAAGAATCATGTTTGGATAGATGTATCTTGCATGGTTTACACCCCCTGATATAACCCTTAATAACGTTTTTTCCCATTATTCCTTATCGCTTTTCTTAATCATGTTGGTTCATTCTCCCTAACCCTATCCCTAACCCTAGCCCTAACCCTAACCCTAACCCTAACCCTAACCCTTATGTAGTCGGTTTAGAAGAATCATGTTTCGATATAAATGTACTTTTTTACAACTTACACAGTACGCATTCTTTTATGAGATATATATATAGAGGAGCGTTCAAATGAGGATGTGAACAGTAATGTGAGGCACGATCTCAACCACACATCTAACCCCCCCCGTGCATTTCTGGTGCGACACGTGTCGCAAATAGTAAACCCACTAACTTTTGAAAAGTCAACAATTGCGGCTGTGCCACGTGGCTTCGCCACGTACGTCCGATCAACTCCACAGACGGCAGAGATCGTGCCTCACTGCCTCATTCTTACAACCCTGCCTCAACCGAGCGCCCCCTATATATATATAGAGATGCGCTCAAATGAGAACACCCTCTTAGGCTAAGAACATGAGAATCATTCTCAGCCACTCATTTTGTTGAAATGAGTGGTCCAAAATGCACCACGTCATCTACTATGCACTTTCTGTTTTATACTATGCACTTTCTGCTTTTACTATTTACACTTTTGTCTTTTACCTATAAGACAAAAGTGCAGAATCAATCTACACCCTTAGATCATTTGATCCAAAAGTGCAAAATGGTTCTCATGTTCTTAGCTTAAGAAGAGTTCTCATTTGAGCGCGCCCCTATATATATATATATATATATATAGATGCGCTCAAATGAGAACACCCTCTTAGGCTAAGAACATGAGAATCATTCTCAGCCACTCATTTTGTTGAAATGAGTGGTCCAAAATGCACCACGTCATCTACTATGCACTTTCTGCTTTTTACTATGCACTTTCTGCTTTTACTATTCTGCACTTTTGTCTTTTACCTAAAAGACAAAAGTGCAGAATCAATCTACACCCTTAGATCATTTGATCCAAAGGTGCAAAATAATTCTCATGTTCTTAGCATAAGAAGAGTTCTCATTTGAGCGCGCCCCTATATATATATATATAGGGGCGCGCTCAAATGAGAACTACTCTAACTCAAAGAACATGAGAACCATTGTGAGCCACTCATTTTGTTGAAATGAGTGGCTCACATTGCGCCACCTCAAAAGCATGGGGGGGGGGGGCTTGGACATGTGACATGCATGTGCCTTGTGAATAGTGCTTACGTGGCACGTTTTGATTGGTTGGAGTATTCTCATTTGAGCGCATCTATATATATATATACTAATCTCAACTTGCATTTTGTTCAACAAAAAAAAAACCTCAACCTGCATTAGTTTTTATGTACGGAACGAAGTAGGTTGGTTGGCTAATAGTGATCATTTAGGCCCTGTTTTGTTGGCTTTAAATTTGTATTATATAAACCATTTTAACACCACATAACATAAATTAACATAAATTAACATAACATAACATAAATTAACATAAATTAACATAACATAACATAAATTAACATAAATTAACATAAATTAACATAAATTAACATAACATAACATAACATAAATTAACATAACATAAATTACCACCATCAGCATATCATCATCATATTACCACCACCATCATCATCATGTCATCATCATCATCATCATCATGTGATGATGATGGTGAATAGTAATATGATGATGATGGTGAATAGTAATATGATGATGAATAGTAATATGATGATGATGGTGAATAGTAATGTGATGATGATGGTGAATAGTAATATGATGATGATGAATAGTAATATGATGATGATGGTAAATAGTAATATGATGATGATGGTGAATAGTAATATGATGATGATGAATAGTAATATGATGATGATGGTGAATAGTAATATGATAATGATGGTGAATAGTAATGTGATGATGATCGTGTCACCATCATCATCAGCATATTACTATTTATCATATTACTATTCATCACCATCATGATCACCATATTACTATTCACCATATTCATGATCATCATATTACTATTCATCATATTACTATTCATCATATTACTATTCATCACCATCATGATCACCATATTACTATTCACCATATTCATGATCATCATATTACTATTCACCATATTACTATTCATCATATTACTATTCATCACCATCATGATCACCATATTACTATTCACCATATTCATGATCATCATATTACTATTCATCATATTACTATTCATCATATTACTATTCATCACCATCATGATCACCATATTACTATTCACCATATTCATGATCATCATATTACTATTCATCATATTACTATTCACCATATTACTATTCATCATCATGATGATCACCATATTGACATGATGATGATGATGATGATGATGATGATGATGATGTTGATGGTGATGATGTTGATGGTGATGACATGATGATGATGGTGATGACATGATGATCATGATGATGGTGATGACATGATGATGGTATGATGATAATGTAATGTTAGGTTGGTATAAACTAAAATAAAATAAAATAAATTAACATAACATAAATTAACATAAATTAACATAAATTAACATAAATTAACATAACATAACATAAATTAACATAAATTAACATAACATAACATAAATTAACATAAATTAACATAACATAACATAAATTAAATTAACATAACATAAATTTAAGCTCAATCAAACAGCCCCTTAGTACATTTATACACCGCAATACATTAAATTTTGTTGTCTGAAAATGAATGGACTTACATATATATTATGGTCGTTTAGGTTATACCTTATGAACTTTCTCCCCTTTCATTATCTTCAGACCATAAATGATGTTGTAATGGGAGTAGCTGAAGCTGGATTGTCAAGATATCTCAACCGAAGATATGGTGAGAATTTGTTTTTTGTCTAACACATCTTTCTTTTGCAATTCACTTTCGTTTCATTAACTAGTAACACTGTGTCATCTTAGAGGACTCGTAATATTTAATCGCCATGTGCATCTTGACATAGACCTAGGGGGTTTATTACACGTTTACTTTAAAAAAATATATAATTATATAAATGGGAGCGTTCAACAAATATAATTATAAAGGGGAGCGCTCGGTTGAGAATCCTCTTATAATTCGAGAATCAAGTCAAACTTGATGATTTTGACTTTTCATTTAATGCAAGTTTTAATATGTAAGCGTGACACGTGTCAACACCATAATGAATTGATGATGCATTTTGAAATGTGTGTAGACTGAGCTTTTAAGTTCTCGAAATATAAATGTACGTGTTCTCATTAAGCTAGCTAGCGCTCCTTTACCTAGGGTTTATTAATTATATGTTTACTTTTTTTTCTTTATATAATTATAAATAAGCCAACTTTGTCTACCTTTTGATAGGTGAAGGCAAGGAAACCAAAGAAAATGACAATAATTTACCAAAAGATAGGATTCAGATCAGTTCTTTTCTTCAACATCAGGCTTTTCTCTGGAATTCATGTGAGCCACTCTCTCTTGAATCCTAATTCGTGATCTTATAATTAATTCCTCTTCCTACTATATGATCTTTCAAACAAAAGAAATTAAGGTTATAGTCGATCTGTCTAACTTTATACCTAAAGATATATACTTTTATTTTATCATCTCTTTTCATAGCCTGTGGAGGATATGATGAAGAAAGGTTCACTTGCAAGATGGGGCAATCAGATTGGATATGTTCTGTATCCATTCAACATTGTGAAGAGAGACAATCCAGTTAATTATGTTCATCAAGCTAAGGCTACGATGGACCGCAAGAAATCTTCTCTCGAGTCTCGATTTGTGTTGAATATACATAATCCATGCAGCCGGCGGCTTTGGGAAAGCAGCCGGCTGCTTCCTTTGGAGGTGGCTTTGGATGAGGCTTTGCCAAGTGTCCTTTACTTCCTCCTCAAGTCTCTTTACTTCCTCCTCAAGTCTCCTTACTTCCTCCTTAAGTCTCCCTCCCTCATGCCTATAAATACTAAGCCATTCTCATTTGTATCAATATCCCAAAAAGCTCCATCTTCTCTCATCAAGTATTCTAGTGTTTAGTATATTTTGAGTGTTGTAAGTTATTTCCTAGCTTATTTGTACGAGTGTGTTTCGTTGAGTACAATAAATCAGTTGTTATCTTCCTTTACAGTCCACCAAAATTAGTGAGAATTGTGTGCCACTATATTGTGATCCTGGGAGGATTAGTTATTAGTCCTACATTTGGCCTCAGAGCGAGTGTTGCATACAAAATATCAGGAGCGATATTTTAGTATTGTGGTTCAATTATGTCGAACACAATTCCACTTCAGATACCGAAATTCAACGGGCGGAATTTCAAAAATTGGTCTATCCAATTGAAGGCATTTTTTCGGTCCCAAGATTTATGGAGTTTGGTCGAGACGGGCTACACCGAAGTAGTCGGAGAGGCTTTTGACAAGCTTGAAAAGGAAGATAGAGATTTATTGGCGGACACTCGTAAGAAAGACCAGAAAGCATTATTTGCGATCTTTCAAGCTATGGAGGAACCGATATTTGAAAAAAATATCAGAAGCGGAGACATCCCACAAGGCATGGACCATTCTAGAGAACGCTTACAAAGGCGATGAAAGAGTCATGCGGATGCGTCTACAGACACTGCAAGGAGATTTCGAGTCACTGCGAATGACTTACTCGGAAAGCGTGTCGGCATACTGTGAACGGGTTCAAGCGGTTGTTAACAATTTGAGAGTTAACGGGGAAGCACTGGAGGAACAACGAGTCGTCGAAAAGGTATTACGCTCGTTACCCGTTAAATTTGAACATGTCGTAGCAGCTATTGAAGAAGGAAACGACACATCAAAGATGTTGATTGATCGACTCATGAGTTCGCTGGGTTCACATGAGCAACGGATAAACCAGAAGGCGAACGGCTCTAGCCAGGAGCAGGCTTTGCAAAGCCGAGTCGAAGTACGAACTCGCGGAAGTTATCATGGAGGTCGAGGACGTGGACAAGGCTGAGGAGGAGGCCGAAATTATAACGGTGGACGAGACCAAGCCAGTAGCAGCAATATTCAGCAAGCTCGAGGTGGTCATACTGGAGGGCGTGACAAGTCCAAAGTCCAGTGTTACAAGTGTCAAAAGTTCGGACACTACAAGTCCGAATGCCGAGCAAATGAGTGAGTGGAGCAAGCTTATGCTTCTGAAGCGCATGGAAACATGGTTCTAGCATGCAAGACGAAGGAGACCTGTGAAGGCTACACAGACGTGTGGTACCTTGACTCCGGATGTAGCAACCATATGAGCGGGAGAAAGGAGTTATTCTCTCGCTTAGACGAATCCGCTTGTGCTGAAGTCAGTTTTGGAAACAAGTCACAAATCCAAGTCATGGGCAAAGGCGACATCCAAATTCAGACAAATGACGGTACATACGTAACTATTACTAATGTGTTTTATGTACCCGGGTTATGTTGGAATCTACTTAGCTTGGGGCAACTATCGGAGAGAGGTCATTCCATCTCTATTCGAGATGGTGTTTGCACAGTTGAAGGTAAAGACCGGAGGATCGTTGCAAAGGTCCCAATGACAAAGAATCGAATGTTCCCGTGGATTCTTAAGAAGGGAGTTGAAGTGAACTTCCAGACAATGGTGAGAGACAGCAGTTGGCTGTGGCATCTCAGATTTGGCCATTTAAATTTCAATGGACTGAACTTATTGGCGACAAAGAAAATGGTGACAGGACTACCGGCGATTCAGATTCCTAGTCAACCATGTGAGGCGTGCTTGCGAGGGAAGCAGCACAGAGAGCCATTTCCAGTAGGAAAGGCGAGACGAGCGAACCAACCATTGGAGCTGGTTCACACGGATCTATGTGGTCCAGTGGAGGTAGAATCTCTTGGCGGAAAGCGATACATGATGGCACTTGTTGATGATTTTTCAAGAAAGACTTGGGTCTATTTCTTGAGAGAAAAGTCGGAGGCTTTCCGGACGTTCAAGGAATTCAAGACCTTTGTTGAAAAACAAAGTGGTTACACCTTGAAGACGCTGAGATCAGATAGAGGAGGAGAATTCACTTCAAATGAGTTCTCAAGCTATTGCAGAGCCGAAGGAATCAGACGGCAGTTGACTGCAAGCTACACACCTCAGCAGAACGGCATTGCTGAGAGGAAGAATCGCACAATCTTTGAGATGGCCAGAAGCATGTTAAAGGCCAAGGAGCTACCGAAGCCTTATTGGACAGAAGCGGTATCTTGTGCAGTATTCTTACTGAACCGATGTCCTACGAAGGCAGTTCAAGAAAAGACTACAGATGAAGCTTGGAGTGGTGTGAAGCCAGATGTATCTTGTCTACAAGTATTTGGGTGTATTGCATATCCCCATATACCAGATCAGCGATGGAGGAAGCTGGACGACAAGAGTAGGCGATGCATCTTCATCGGGTACAGGGCTGATACAAAGGGTTATAAGTGTTATGATCCTGACACGGGAGAGTTGATTGTCAGCCGAGATGTACAGTTTGCCGAAGATGAGGCCTGGGATTGGTCTCAAAAGGATGCTAGAGAACCTCGTGTCGATATTAAGGAGGAGCCTACAGAAGATAGGCGTGCGCCAGTTGTTGATTCACCTGAGAAAACAACTGAGTCAAAATCTAGCAGTTTACCACCACGACAGAGAAGACCACCAGCTCGATATCATGACTATGTGGTCTACCGAGATGATGAGCCAGACACACCAGATGAAACCATGATGAACTTTTGTCTATTTGTAGATTGTGATCCTGTAACGTTCGAGGAAGCAGCAAAAGACAAAGGGTGGATACAAGCTATGGATGCAGAGATAGCTTCCATTGAGAAGAATGATACTTGGGAGCTGACGACTTTACCAGTTGGTAAGAAGTCGATTGGAGTGAAATGGGTGTACAAGACGAAGTGCAGACCCGACGGTCAGGTGGATCGGTTGAAGGCAAGGCTAGTGGTGAAGGGATATAGGCAGAAGCCTGGTATCGATTACTTCGAGGTATTTGCACCAGTTGCTAGAATGGATACCATTCGAATGATTATAGCACTTGCAGCACAAAACAGGTGGAAGATACACCAGATGAACGTGAAGTCAGCATTCTTAAACGGAGTTCTAGAAGAGGAGGTGTATGTTGATCAGCCACCAGGCTATGTGCAGAGAAGGAAAGAGAATAATGTCTACAAGCTGAAGAAAGCACTATACGGACTAAAGCAGGCCCCGCGAGCATGGTACGCGAGGATTGATACGTATATGCTAGAGAACGAATTTCAGAAGTGTCCTTACGAGCACACACTCTACATCAAGATGAGTGCTGAAGGACAGATGCTGATAGTATGCTTGTATGTGGATGACTTGATATTCACAGGAAGTTCGGAAGAGATGTTCATCGAGTTCAGAGAAGCGATGACTCGTCAGTTTGAGATGACTGACATGGGACTGATGTCTTACTTTTTAGGCATCGAGGTTGAGCAGGCGGACAGTGGAATCTTCATTTCACAGAAGAAGTACGCCAAAGATATTTTGAAGAGGTTTAAGTTCGAGGGAATGAAGAAGGTCAGAACACCAGTTGCAGAGAGGATGGAGATGATGAAAGAAGGTACTGGAGAGCTTGTGAATCCCACATACTTCAAGAGTATAGTTGGAAGTCTACGATACTTGACTTCAACTAGGCCAGATATAGTGTACGGAGTTGGACTTATTAGTCGGTTCATGGAGAAACCGCAGCAGTCGCACTTGCTAGCAGCAAAGCGTATACTCCAATATATCAGTGGTACTAGTGATTATGGGATTATGTATTCTCACACAGAAGAATTTTGTCTGACAGGATATACAGACAGTGATTGGGCCGGTGATGTGGAAACTCGGAAGAGTACATCAGGTTATGCTTTCTATCTAGGAGATGGAGTGGTTTCATGGTCGTCAAAGAAGCAACAGGTTGTTGCTCTTTCTACAGCTGAAGCGGAGTACATCGCAGTAACTACCGCAGCTTGTCAAGCAGTCTGGCTTCGACGGATATTGGAAGACCTGAAACATAAGCAAGAGGGCCCCACGAGGATTATGTGTGACAACAAGTCGGCTATAGCATTAGCCAAGAACCCAGTATTTCATGGCAGGAGCAAGCATATTGGGATCAGGTATCACTATATTCGAGAGTTGGTCAAAGATGGTGAGATTGAGTTAGAGTTCTGCAAGACTGATGAACAAGTTGTAGACATCTTTACCAAAGGTCTCTCAAGTGATAAGTTTGAGTTATTTCGTTATATGCTTGGAGTAGCAAAATCATGGATTAAGGAGGAGTGTTGAATATACATAATCCATGCAGCCGGCGGCTTTGGGAAAGCAGCCGGCTGCTTCCTTTGGAGGTGGCTTTGGATGAGGCTTTGCCAAGTGTCCTTTACTTCCTCCTCAAGTCTCTTTACTTCCTCCTCAAGTCTCCTTACTTCCTCCTTAAGTCTCCCTCCCTCATGCCTATAAATACTAAGCCATTCTCATTTGTATCAATATCCCAAAAAGCTCCATCTTCTCTCATCAAGTATTCTAGTATTTAGTATATTTTGAGTGTTGTAAGTTATTTCCAAGCTTATTTGTACGAGTGTGTTTCGTTGAGTACAATAAATCAGTTGTTATCTTCCTTTACAGTCCACCAAAATTAGTGAGAATTGTGTGCCACTATATTGTGATCCTGGGAGGATTAGTTATTAGTCCTACAATTTGCCTATCTCATTAGCAAATTTTTTCTCAAGCATTTCGGCCTTCAGGTATTTAGATACTCAGAAAGTCAAAACGATCCTGATCTGGTCTCTTTTTACATTGATACATATTGTTAAAACTGATATGCCAATTATTGGTATATTTAACGTTTCAGGCTGCAAGCCTTCCATCCAACCCGACCATGTGGTTCTCCAATATGGTCGGACCTCGAGAGGAAATGACTCTATTTGGATACCCAGTTGCTTTCGTTGCTCCGACCTGTTACGGTCAACCCACGGTTAGATAATGCTGCAAAACCCTTAAACCTCATTTATGCACTGTCGTACGTCTCACAATAATGTTTGTGTGTATCTCTATATATATGCAGGGTTTGATGATACATGTAATGACTTACATGGACAAACTTAGCTTTATTTTATATCAGTGGACGATGAAACCGTTCCAGATCCTCATAGATTGTGTGACGATCTGGAAGAGTCTCTCAGGCTCATCAAATAAAGATGCAGTTATGCATGGTTGACGAAAAACTATCTCTGAAAAGAGATTAGTAGCACTGCCCAAATGTCAGACATGAATGATATCTGCAGCACTATATGGTTTATCGTACTAAAATGCATGCATAGCATAATCCGGTTCAATAAGTTTGAAACCAATCAAGCATCTGTGTATTAACCTTTTATTTGTAATCCTTATATTATGTGTGGATGCTAGCTACTTTCATTGCCTATGAAAAAGACTTGAAATTCTAAAAAGAACTATGTAGAAATTTCTAACTCATATAGATTATATCTCCATATTGACTCAAAAGCCTAAGCTTGAGAGTCATGATTTAGTAATACAATATAATCTATCAATTTTTCTTTTCACCTATCAATGTGTGGGACAATTTCTTCAAGTGCATATTCCCAACAAACTATATATATATAATTCAATGAAAAAATCAGTACCATTCCATAAATTTTTAGTTTCGATAAATGATATAAATTTCCATATTTCTTGGTTAAACATAAATTGTGAACCTGTATTATTGAAATTTGATACGAATGTGCATGGGAATTAAACTGACCATGCATAACGATGACGACTACGGTCATGAGATTTATGAGCATAACTCACATGCAATCACATGCAAGGAGACCTTACTGCATGATGGCCAACAAACAAGCATAAGGCCAAGTCAAAGTTCAAATGGTGTCTAGTGGTAGTGGCAGCATGCATGGTGTAGTGGTAGTTTTAATATGGTAGTTACTTAGGTTAGTGGAAAGAAGGGTGTTAACCGTAGACCAATAAGTAGATGTGTAGTTTATTAGAGTAAGCAATTAGCAAGAAATCAATCAAAATTATCCTCTTCGAGTCTCACTTCTATCCCAAACTCTGTCTCAACCTTATCTCATCCCAATTCATCTCAATTCTCACCTAAATCTCATCTCAAATGTCTTCTTAACCTCATCTCAATCTCATTCTTATTCAAATATGTTAGATCTTATGTCATGTGGTTTGGCAAAACTATGTGAAGAGATGTTCAAGCTATTGTTCAAGGCAGGCAGATGCAACTGTCCTAGACAAGTCTGGAGCAGATGGAATGTTTCCTAATTCAGATTAGGAAACATAGTCAACCGACGAAGAACAAAACGAAAGCAGACGAAAGGTCTGAAAAAAATATTTCCTAATTCAGATTAGGCAACTTGTTCAACCGACGTGAAATAAGATTCGACGCAGCAGATGTTTCCTAAAACAGATTAGGCAAGTCGGTGATGTGACTCATTGAAGATATGATGCATATCAAGAAGTTGGTTGAGAGATATTAGGGAAGACTTGAGCTTGAAGATAACTTAGCAAATAAGATAATCAAAGGAATTTCTTAAACGGAGTTGAAGATATATTGAAGATTATTTACAAGAAAGATGCGCGAAGATTTATGAAAGATTCCCTAAAAGATTTAGGAAAGATTTCCTAAAGAGATGGATGGTTGAAGATAGGAAATCTTAATCGTTTAGGATTTCACCGCCCCTATATAAACAGAGCTGGGGTTCTCAATTCTGCATCGATCATTGAGCTAAACACATATATACACTCAGAGAGAGAAGAGAGAGATCGATCGGCCTTGAGTTCATTATTTCGATGAACTCACGGCGATGCTATCCAGTCTGTTCAAGGTTGCTATTCCAGACTGGTGGTTGAACGAGTTGCAGAATTCAACACTGTTGGAGAAATTATTCACGCTGATATTTAGAGAAGGGTTGGAGGAGGTAATCGGTGTTAAGTTCATTATTCTGGTGAACTCTAACACGCTCAAAATCAGTCTATTCTAGTGCTTGACAAACTGATCGTAGAACAACTTGATGATACACGCACTGTTGGTGTTACCGCGCATTAAAGAAAAGGCACTGATTCTCGTGGAGGATCATCTGGTGGAATCGGAGGCGAGGCTCTGATCTAGGCGGAGACCTAGTTAGCAATTACTAGAGTGCTAAAGGCTCTAGCAGTTTAAGAGGGATTCTGTAAACGTAAGCTCCTTTACTCTAAACTCAATATTAGTGAATTGCTTTACACCGGGCTAAAGAGACAGCCCCCCAGACGTAGACTCGTTAACGCCGGACTGGTAACAACTTTGCGTATCATTTATTTTATGCACGACACTTAATTTTACACAAGTTGTTCTAGATATTGTTCTATACTCGATTAGAACAACATCTCAACATACATGGAAAGATTTCAATTGGTATCAGAGCAAACACTCAACACACTGAGTGAGATCCGAAGGTTTTTGAGATGGATTTGAGGGAAGGGCAGAACATCACGCGACCACCGTTGTTGAAAGGAAACAAGTATGGATACTGGACGGTGCGAATGAAGGCATTCCTAAAGTCACAGGATGAATCAGTTTGGGAAGCTGTTGAACAAGGGTGGACACATCCAGTGACTGTCGACGAAGCTGGCAAGGCTGTTCCTCTCACTAAAATCAGATGGACTGAGGGACAGAAGAATGCTGAAGCCGCAAACTCCAAAGTAATGAATGCCATATTCTCAGGAGTTGATGGGAAAAATTTCAAGATGATATTGACAGATGCTTGTCGTCAGAGCAAATGTACAAATAAATTTATAATCCGCTACTCACGACTAGACTACTGGGTAGCAAGTGGTAAGTAGGGGTCGAACCCAAAGGAGTCAGTGTGGATTAGTTGTTTTTACGGGATTGTCACAAAAGTAAATACAGTTGGGGGTTGGGTTTGAGTGTTTTGGGAACTGAAAGTAAATTACAATAATTGATAATGGACGGTGAGGAAAGTATTCGGTTTTAGGGGCCTTGTATTATAATTGTTTATCATCGACCGCTAATGATCATTCCAAGTGTTCAAAGATGAATTGAAACTATTTCTAGCGTAAGACATGATCATGCTAAGTATTCAAAGATGAATCGAGGCCCTTTCGTAACGCAAGACTTGCAACATCGTTTAAAACACTTGTTCTAAGCAAAACTAATTCCTCCTTTCGAAGTATCTTAGCTGTAAGTGCATCCACTTGATCTCCCAGTTATGTTATTGACCAAGTGGTGTTTTAGATAAGTCGAACTCCTCGATAAGTTTTGCTTGTTACAGCTTCCACTTACCGAGTATGTTCACGAATTCCCACGGAAGAGCTTTTTGCTTGTCAGGCACTCAACCTTGGAAACTCTGACTATATATGGCACATAGAACAAGTTTTGAATACAAAGGTGTACTAAGAGTAAGATCTAAAACATTTATAATACAAGTGCGCCCCTTCTACCGAATAACTAATTTAGCTACTAATCATGGCAGTGGTTATCATAACTATGAACTTGGAAATAAACACGAGTTTATAAATACAATTTAAATAAATAAAAAGACTTACAGCCGTTGAAGCGCCAAGGATCATGCTTTGATTCCAAAGTAAAATTACATGATTAGTGCCCAAAATCTAGAGAGAAGCTAGAGAGAAGCTAGAGCTTCTCTCTCTAACTATGGAGTTGTGACTTGTGGTGGTGGTGAGATGATACAAATGAGGAGGAGGACTCTTCTATTTATAGCCCAAGGTGGTGGAGATGGGTGGCATGTGGTGGTCATCCAAGGGTGGAGATGGAGGAGTAAGGAGGAGCCACCACATGGCAAGCATCCATGGAGGAGGAGTGGAGAGCAAGTTTTGAGGTGTATGGCTTGGATGGAAACACATGGAGGAAGAGGAGTGGATGGTGGATGAGCAGCCGGCGGCTTTGGGGAGGAGGGGAGGAGGAGCCGCCACTTGGAGGGAGGAGAGTGGAGGAGCCACCCTTCTAGAAGCTTGTGACTTCTTCACAAAAGCCATCGGTTTGACCGGATCTGACCAGAGCTTTGTCCGGAGCTTCTTGGATTTTGGAGAGTGTATTTTGAATGAAAGTGTCATTCTAAGATGATCTCAAGAAGGAACCTAAGCCAAATTCTGCTTGGAACATGGTCGAAATCCCAAATCCGATGAAATTGCCCTTGTTTGGCCTTTACCGGGCTCGGTGCTTTTGCCTTGCGTTCTTGTCCATTTGCCAACTGTTCTAGCATATTTGAGTGATTCCAAGTCGGTTCCATGAAGGATGTTGAGGCTTATTTTGAGTGTAGCATGGTCGTGACCTTGGAATGACTCGTAACATCTTTTCGGCGTAAAATCCTCTCCTTAGCGTGTTTTCTCTCTAGAGTCCAAAATACCCTGTAGAAATAAATCGGGACTAACAAGTAGAAGTTAAATAGACCAACAGTCTAATTTGGTGGGTTTTACTGTGTTTTTGATTCGTATAATTTTGGTCCATCAGATCACCCCACACTTTTAGTTGTTCGTCCCGAACAATGCTATTCAAGGGCTGTACTCTAAGTTGGCTTTGAAATATGAAAATTAGACTGTTGTACTCGATCTATCCTAATTCATGCATTGCTTACTTATTACCAAATTATACTGCGTAAATAAATAGAAGAAACTTAATACTTGTACCTTCGTGCTGAGATGCAAATTATATTGGATGTCTCGGGAGATAGCCCTTTTTAGGCTCCTGGACTGCAATCTTGGGATCGTCTCGCACTATATGGTTTTCTGGTAGCCTTCTCTAGCACGTGATTCGGTTCGGGTTTCAATGGTTTGAGTACTTTGATTTTCTTTTGGCGAGGGACTGCTTTTGTAGTGAATCGGCATTTGGCCTTTGTTTTGACTTTTTGAGTTCTTCACTTTTTGTTCGGTTAAAACCTTCACAATTTTGGGCCTTTGGCCTCTTGATTTGCTTCTTCGAGTTTTTTGCATTTTTGTGACTTTGCTAGTCCATTTTCTCGAGCCTTTTTTGGGAGGTCCAATCATCGCCCGCAAGCCTATGGAAATACCTCCCCGCTCCTCTCGTTTTTGCCGTTTTCGCGCGGGTCAAGGTGAGGGTCGCTCATCTATTTTCTCGGCTACTTTGACTGTCGTTTTCGCGCGGGTCAAGATGAGGGTCGCTCATCTATTTTCTCGGCTACTTTGACCGGAGATAGGACGGTCTGATTCCCGTCCTCGCCTTTTGCATTGCATGGCGGAGATGACTTCAATTTTCACTGAAACCCGAAGTGCAGCCTCCACTGACTTCGAAAACCATATAGTTTGATCTGATCCTTTGATTGCTTGCCAAGCCTCTCTAGGGCAGTTTATGTCAACTCCACATCCCTAGTTATCTCAGCACAAAGGACAAATGGAAAGTTACATTCTAAGTTTTTAAACAGTTGAATTTTCACAAGGTTAATGCATGAATTACGATTTATCTTTTTCACATTCTTAAGTTCATATTTTCAAAAAGATATTATTTATTAACTAATATATACAGGTGGTTCTCACCCCACACTTTTGAACGAAGGCATTCTTTTTACGAAATGACTTAATTCAAAAGCCATGCAAGCAGTTGTTATACGAGAATGAAATGATATTAAGGAAAAGGAAAGACAGAACTCCCTTTAAGGTGTCGAGTGAACGACATGGCTCGAGGCTGGATAATCGAGGGAGTTAGGCTGGGGCCTTGAAGTCTTAGCGTAGCCCTGTCTGGCTTAATGTTGCACCCAAGTCCGATTCCTGAATAGTCAAATCTTCTATGCACCAAGTGGGTGAGAGCGACTTATTGAAAAAGTAAAATACAGAAAATTAAAGTGCAGAAAGTAAGGTAGTGTCGGGTTACCTCCCGACCAGTGCACTTGTTTAACGTCGTTGGCTCGACAGTACCTCATTCCTAGATCATAAGTAGGGATCCCATGGGTGCTTGAGGTCGAATTTCTTCTCGGTTGTCCTTTTGCTCCGAGAGGGTGAGGCTTCTTTGACCATAGCTGCTGGTCCATTGAGTCGTGCTTTCTTGTTTCTCCTTCCGGGTTTCCATTCTTTCGGCCCATGCCTTTGCCGCTTCTTCATGTTTGAATAGTTGGCACTTTCGCGAGTTTGGAAGTTAGGTTTTGTGCCTTCAAACATCGGCGACCACAGGCATGTTCCCATGTGAGGCCTCTTCTTGGTGGTAGCTACGAATGGTTGTCTTGGAATGATTGAGTTCCCGGGTGGTTTTTCTTGGCTTGTGACGAGAGAGATTTCCTTTGTCGGCTTTTTTGGCTCATGCTCTGCCTCCAACTCCCCTTGTACCACATCATCATTGATTATATGATCTTCAGTGGTTATGATCGGCATGAAACGCGAAGGGTTAAGTTGAGGCACTTCGACCATGAGGACTAGGTCTTTTTTAGGTGCTCCGACAGTGAGGATTAGATCTTTCTCGGATAGTTCGGCAATGAGGTCCGGGACTTCCTCGGGTGCTTCGAGCGCAAGTACCGGGCCTGGCTTGATTTCTTTGGCCGCTTCAGCAGTGAGGTTCGGGACTTCTGTAGGCTCGGCAGTTAGGACAGTGATTTCCTCGGATGGATTGGTGATAAGGATCGGGTCTGATTGGGGCAGTTCTTCTTCGGTCATTTGCGGGTCCTCATCCTCAGTCGGCTCCTCGGGTTCAGCCGTGAATTGGTGCATCAATGCACTCAATTGCTGCATGTCTGCGGTCAATTGCTGGGTGCTAGCTGCCAGCTCCTTTTCTGCCGCCCATAGTTCAGTTTTGGCCCTGATTTGTTGCATCGTGTTGTCCAACTGCTGGATGCTAGATGCCAGCTCCGTTATACCTTCCTCGATTGGCTCGGCCTGATCTTGGCTTGGTCTTGACCTCGCGGCCAAATCGTTTATTAATTTCCAAAGATCATCCTCGGTTAAGTCCCACATTGATCCTCCTGCTGCATTATTTAGCTGGTCCCACTCATGTGGCAACATTCCACAGAGAAACTTTGTTTGAAGATCGAAATTGGTGAATCCATGGTGTGGGCAGCTCGTCACAATGGAATCGAAGTACCATAAGTACTCATCCAATGTTTCGTCCCGGGATTGCGTTATTTTGTTGATCTTCTCGCGGATTTCAAGTTCAAAGGATGGTGGGGAAAAATCCGTATTGTTCCAAGGTTCCATTCCATAGTAGTATGACTTGGTGAATTGCGTGATAAAAGAAAAAAGAAAAAAAGAACAACTATTCCTATGCACAACTCCCCGGCAACGGCGCCAATTTGACAGATGCTTGTCGTCAGAGCAAATGTACAAATAAATTTATAATCCGCTACTCGCGACTAGACTACTGGGTAGAAAGTGGTAAGTAGGGGTCGAACCCAAAGGAGTCAGTGTGGATTAGTTGTTTTTACGGGATTGTCACAAAAGTAAATACAGTTGGGGGTTGGGTTTGAGTGTTATGGGAACTGAAAGTAAATTACATTAATTGATAATGGACGGTGAGGAAAGTATTCGGTTTTAGGGGCCTTGTATTATAATTGTTTATCATCCACCGCTAATGATCATTCCAAGTGTTCAAAGATGAATTGAAACTATTTATAGCGCAAGAAATGATCATGCTAAGTATTCAAAGATGAATCGAGGCCCTTTCGTAGCGCAAGACTTGCAACATCGTTTAAAACACTTGTTCTAAGCAAAACTAATTCCTCCTTTCGAAGTATCTTAGCTGTAAGTGCATCCACTTGATCTCCCAGTTATGTTATTGACCAAGTGGTGTTTTAGATAAGTCAAACTCCTCGATAAGTTTTGCTTGTTACAGCTTCCACTTACCGAGTATGTTCACGAATTCCCACGGAGGAGCTTTTTGCTTGTCAGGCACTGAACCTTGGAAACTCTGACTATATATGGCACATAGAACAAGTTTTGAATACAAAGGTGTACTAAGAGTAAGATCTAAAACATTTATAATACAAGTGCGCCCCTTCTACCGAATAACTAATTTAGCTACTAATCATGGCAGTGGTTATCATAAATATGAACTTGGAAATAAACATGAGTTTATAAATACAATTTAAATAAATAAAAAGACTTACAACCGTTGAAGCGCCAAGGATCATGCTTTGATTCCAAAGTAAAATTACATGATTAGTGCCCAAAATCTAGAGAGAAGCTAGAGAGAAGCTAGAGCTTCACTCTCTCTAACTATGGAGTTGTGACTTGTGGTGGTGGTGAGATGATACAAATGAGGAGGAGGACTCTTCTATTTATAGCCCAAGGTGGTGGAGATGGGTGGCATGTGGTGGTCATCCAAGGGTGGAGATGGAGGAGTAAGGAGGAGCCACCACATGGCAAGCATCCATGGAGGAGGAGTGGAGAGCAAGTTTTGAGGTGTATGGCTTGGATGGAAACACATGGAGGAAGAGGAGTGGATGGTGGAGGAGCAGCCGGCGGCTTTGGGGAGGAGGGGAGGAGGAGCCGCCACTTGGAGGGAGGAGAGTGGAGGAGCCACCCTTCTAGAAGCTTGTGACTTCTTCACAAAAGCCATCGGTTTGACCGGATCTGACCGGAGCTTTGTCCGGAGCTTCTTGGATTTTGGAGAGTGTATTTTGAATGAAAATGTCATTCAAAGATGATCTCAAGAAGGAACCTAAGCCAAATTCTGCTTGGAACATGGTCGAAATCCCAAATCCGATGAAATTGCCCTTGTTTGGCCTTTACCAGGCTCGGTGCTTTTGCCTTGCGTTCTTGTCCATTTGCCAACTGTTCTAGCATATTTGAGTGATTCCAAGTCGGTTCCATGAAGGATGTTAAGGCTAATTTTGAGTGTAGCATGGTCGTGACCTTGGAATGACTCGTAACATCTTTTCGGCGTAAAATCCTCTCCTTAGCGTGTTTTCTCTCTAGAGTCAAAAATACCCTGTAGAAATAAATCGGGACTAACAAGTAGAAGTTAAATAGACCAATACTCTAATTTGGTGGGTTTTACTGTGTTTTTGATTCGTATAATTTTGGTCCATCAGATCACCCCACACTTTTAGTTGTTCGTCCCGAACAATGCTATTCAAGGGCTGTACTCTAAGTTGGCTTTGAAATATGAAAATTAGACTGTTGTACTCAATCTATCCTAATTCATGCATTGCTTACTTATTACCAAATTAAACTGCGTAAATAAATAGAAGAAACTTAATACTTGTACCTTCGTGCTGAGATGCAAATTATATTGGATGTCTCGGGAGATAGCCCTTTTTAGGCTCCTGGACTGCAATCTTGGGATCGTCTCGCACTATATGGTTTTCTGGTAGATTTCTCTAGCACGTGATTCGGTTCGGGTTTCAATGGTTTGAGTACTTTGATTTTCTTTTGGCGAGGGACTGCTTTTGTAGTGAATCGGCATTTGGCCTTTGTTTTGACTTTTTGAGTTCTTCACTTTTTGTTCGGTTAAAACCTTCACAATTTTGGGCCTCTGGCCTCTTGATTTGCTTCTTCGAGTTTTTTGCGTTTTTGTGACTTTGCTAGTTCATTTTCTCGAGCCTTTTTTGGGAGGTCCAATCATCGCCCGCAAGCCTATGGAAATACCTCCCCGCTCCTCTCGTTTTTGCCGTTTTCGCGCGGGTCAAGGTGAGGGTCGCTCATCTATTTTCTCCGCTACTTTGACTGTCGTTTTCGCGCGGGTCAAGATGAGGGTCGCTCATCTATTTTCTCGGCTACTTTGACCGGAGATAGGACGGTCTGATTCCCGTCCTCGCCTTTTGCATTGCATGGCGGAGATGACTTCAATTTTCACTGAAACCCGAAGTGCAGCCTCCACTGACTTCGAAAACCATATAGTTTGATCTGATCCTTTGATTGCTTGCCAAGCCTCTCTAGGGCAGTTTATGTCAACTCCACATCCCTAGTTATCTCAGCACAAAGGACAAATGGAAAGTTACATTCTAAGTTTTTAAACAGTTGAATTTTCACAAGGTTAATGCATGAATTACGATTTATCTTTTTCACATTCTTGAGTTCATATTTTCAAAAAGATATTATTAATTAACTAATATATACAGGTGGTTCTCACCCCACACTTTTGAACGAAGGCATTCTTTTTACGAAATGACTTAATTCAAAAGCCATGCAAGCAGTTATTATACGAGAAGGAAATGATATTAAGGAAAAGGAAAGACAGAACTCCCTTTAAGGTGTCGAGTGAATGACATGGCTCGAGGCTGGATAATCGAGGGAGTTCGGCTGGGGCCTTGAACTCTTAGCGTAGCCCTGACTGGCTTAATGTTGCACCCAAGTCCGATTCCTGAATAGTCAAATCTTCTATGCACCAAGTGGGTGAGAGCGACTTATTGAAAAAGTAAAATATAGAAAATTAAAGTGCAGAAAGTAAGATAGTGTCGGGTTACCTCCCGACCTGTGCACTTGTTTAACGTCGTTGGCTCGACAGTACCTCATTCCTGGATCATAAGTAGGGATCCCATGGGTGCTTGAGGTCGAATTTCTTCTCGGTTGTCCTTTTGCTCCGAGAGGGTGAGGCTTCTTTCTCCATAGCTGCTGGTCCATTGAGTCGTGCTTTCTTGTTTCTCCTTCCGGGTTTCCATTCTTTCGGCCCATGCCTTTGCCGCTTCTTCATGTTTGAATAGTTGGCACTTTCGCGAGTTTGTAAGTTAGGTTTTGTGCCTTCAAACATCGGCGACCACAGGCATGTTCCCATGTGAGGCCTCTTCTTGGTGGTAGCTACGAATGGTTGTCTTGGAATGATTGAGTTCCCGGGTGGTTTTTCTTGGCTTGTGACGAGAGAGATTTCCTTTGTCAGCTTTTTTGGCTCATGCTCTGCCTCCAACTCCCCTTGTACCGCATCATCATTGATTATATGATCTTCAGTGGTTATGATCGGCATGAAACGCGAAGGGTTAAGTTGAGGCACTTCGACCTTGAGGACTAGGTCTGTTTCAGGTGCTCCGACAGTGAGGATTAGGTCTTTCTCAGACAGTTCGGCAATGAGGTCCGGGACTTCCTCGGGTGCTTCGAGCGCAAGTACCGGGCCTGGCTTGATTTCTTCGGCCGCTTCAGCAGTGAGGTTCGGGACTTCTGTAGGCTCGGCAGTTAGGACAGTGATTTCCTCGGATGGATTGGTGATAAGGATCGGGTCTGATTGGGGCAGTTCTTCTTCGGTCATTTGCGGGTCCTCATCCTCAGTCGGTTCCTCGGGTTCAGTCGTGAATTGGTGCATCAATGCACTCAATTGCTGCATGTCTGCGGCCAATTGCTGGGTGCTAGCTGCCAGCTCCTTTTCTGCCGCCCATAGTTCAGTTTTGGCCTTGATTTGTTGCATCGTGTTGTCTAGCTACTGGATGCTAGATGCCAGCTCCGTTATACCGTCCTCGATTGGCTCGACCTGATCTTGGCTTGGTCTTGACCTCGCGGCCAAATCGTTTATTAATTTCCAAAGATCATCCTCGGTTAAGTGCCACATTGATCCTCTTGCTGCATTATTTAGCTGGTCCCACTCATGTGGCAACATTCCACAGAGAAACTTTGTTTGAAGATCGAAATTGGTGAATCCATGGTGCGGGCAGCTCGTCACAATGGAATCGAAGTACCATAAGTACTCATCCAATGTTTCGTCCCGAGATTGCGTTATTTTGTTGATCTTCTCGCGGATTTCAAGTTCAAAGGATGGTGGGGAAAAATCCGTATTGTTCCAAGGTTCCATTCCATAGTAGTATGACTTGGTGAATTGCATGATAAAAGAAAAAAGAAAAAAAGAACAACTATTCCTATGCACAACTCCCCGGCAACGGCGCCAATTTGACAGATGCTTGTCGTCAGAGCAAATGTACAAATAAATTTATAATCCGCTACTCGCGACTAGACTACTGGGTATCAAGTGGTAAGTATGGGTCGAACCCAAAGGAGTCAGTGTGGATTAGTTGTTTTTACGGGATTGTCACAAAAGTAAATACAGTTGGGGGTTGGGTTTGAGTGTTTTGGGAACTGAAAGTAAATTACAATAATTGATAATGGACGGTGAGGAAAGTATTCGGTTTTAGGGGCCTTGTATTATAATTGTTTATCATCGACCGCTAATGATCATTCCAAGTGTTCAAAGATGAATTGAAACTATTTCTAGCGCAAGACATGATCATGCTAAGTATTCAAAGATGAATCGAGGCCCTTTCGTAGCGCAAGACTTGCAACATCGTTTAAAACACTTGTTCTAAGCAAAACTAATTCCTCCTTTCGAAGTATCTTAGCTGTAAGTGCATCCACTTGATCTCCCAGTTATGTTATTGACCAAGTGGTGTTTTAGATAAGTCAAACTCCTCGATAAGTTTTGCTTGTTACAGCTTCCACTTACCGAGTATGTTCACGAATTCCCACGGAAGAGCTTTTTGCTTGTCAGGCACTCAACCTTGGAAACTCTGACTATATATGGCACATAGAACAAGTTTTGAATACAAAGGTGTACTAAGAGTAAGATCTAAAACATTTATAATACAAGTGCGCCCCTTCTACCGAATAACTAATTTAGCTACTAATCATGGCAGTGGTTATCATAACTATGAACTTGGAAATAAACACGAGTTTATAAATACAATTTAAATAAATAAAAAGACTTACAACCGTTGAAGCGCCAAGGATCATGCTTTGATTCCAAAGTAAAATTACATGATTAGTGCCCAAAATCTAGAGAGAAGCTAGAGAGAAGCTAGGGCTTCTCTCTCTAACTATGGAGTTGTGACTTGTGGTGGTGGTGAGATGATACAAATGAGGAGGAGGACTCTTCTATTTATAGCCCAAGGTGGTGGAGATGGGTGGCATGTGGTGGTCATCCAAGGGTGGAGATGGAGGAGTAAGGAGGAGCCACCACATGGCAAGCATCCATGGAGGAGGAGTGGAGAGCAAGTTTTGAGGTGTATGGCTTGGATGGAAACACATGGAGGAAGAGGAGTGGATGGTGGAGGAGCAGCCGGCGGCTTTGGGGAGGAGGGGAGGAGGAGCCGCCACTTGGAGGGAGGAGAGTGGAGGAGCCACCCTTCTAGAAGCTTGTGACTTCTTCACAAAAGCCATCGGTTTGACCGGATCTGACCGGATCTTTGTCCGGAGATTCTTGGATTTTGGAGAGTGTATTTTGAATGAAAATGTCATTCTAAGATGATCTCAAGAAGGAACCTAAGCCAAATTCTGCTTGGAACATGGTCGAAACCCCAAATCCGATGAAATTGCCCTTGTTTGGCCTTTACCTGGCTCGGTGCTTTTGCCTTGCGTTCTTGTCCATTTGCCAACTGTTCTAACATATTTGAGTGATTCCAAGTCGGTTCCATGAAGGATGTTAAGGCTTATTTTGAGTGTAGCATGGTCGTGACCTTGGAATAACTCGTAACATCTTTTCGGCGTAAAATCCTCTCCTTAGCGTGTTTTCTCTCTAGAGTCCAAAATACCCTGTAGAAATAAATCGGGACTAACAAGTAGAGGTTAAATAGACCAACAGTCTAATTTGGTGGGTTTTACTGTGTTTTTGATTCGTATAATTTTGGTCCATCAGATCACCCCACACTTTTAGTTGTTCGTCCCGAACAATGCTATTCAAGGGCTGTACTCTAAGTTGGCTTTGAAATATGAAAATTAGACTGTTGTACTCGATCTATCCTAATTCATGCATTGCTTACTTATTACCAAATTAAACTGCGTAAATAAATAGAAGAAACTTAATACTTGTACCTTCGTGCTGAGATGCAAATTATATTGGATGTCTCGGGAGATAGCCCTTTTTAGGCTCCTGGACTGCAATCTTGGGATCGTCTCGCACTATATGGTTTTCTGGTAGCTTTCCCTAGCACGTGATTCGGTTCGGGTTTCAATGGTTTGAGTACTTTGATTTTCTTTTGGCGAGGGACTGCTTTTGTAGTGAATCGGCATTTGGCCTTTGTTTTGACTTTTTGAGTTCTTCACTTTTTTTTCGGTTAAAACCTTCACAATTTTGGGCCTTTGGCCTCTTGATTTGCTTCTTCGAGTTTTTTGCGTTTTTGTGACTTTTCTAGTCCATTTTCTCGAGCCTTTTTTGGGAGGTCCAATCATCGCCCGCAAGCCTATGGAAATACCTCCCCGCTCCTCTCGTTTTTGCCGTTTTCGCGCGGGTCAAGGTGAGGGTCGCTCATCTATTTTCTCGGCTACTTTGACTGTCGTTTTCGCGCGGGTCAAGATGAGGGTCGCTCATCTATTTTCTCGGCTACTTTGACCGGAGATAGGACGGTCTGTTTTCCGTCCTCACCTTTTGCATTGCATGGCGGAGATGACTTCAATTTTCACTGAAACACGAAGTGCAGCCTCCACTGACTTCGAAAACCATATAGTTTGATCTGATCCTTTGATTGCTTGCCAAGCCTCTCTAGGGCAGTTTATGTCAAATCCACATCCCTAGTTATCTGAGCACAAAGGACAAATGGAAAGTTACATTCTAAGTTTTTAAACAGTTGAATTTTCACAAGGTTAATGCATGAATTACGATTTATCTTTTTCACATTCTTAAGTTCATATTTTCAAAAAGATATTATTTATTAACTAATATATACAGGTGGTTCTCACCCCACACTTTTGAACGAAGGCATTCTTTTTACGAAATGACTTAATTCAAAAGCCATGCAAGCAGTTGTTATACGAGAAGGAAATGATGTTAAGGAAAAGGAAAGACAGAACTCCCTTTAAGGTGTCGAGTGAACGACATGGCTCAAGGCTGGATAATCGAGGGAGTTCGGCTGGGGCCTTGAACTCTTAGCGTAGCCCTGACTGACTTAATGTTGCACCCAAGTCCGATTCCTGAATAGTCAAATCTTCTATGCACCAAGTGGGTGAGAGCGACTTATTGAAAAAGTAAAATACAGAAAATTAAAGTGCAGAAAGTAAGATAGTGTCGGGTTACCTCCCGACCAGTGCACTTGTTTAACGTCGTTGGCTCGACAGTACCTCATTCCTGGATCATAAGTAGGGATCCCATGGGTGCTTGAGGTCGAATTTCTTCTCGGTTGTCCTTTTGCTCCGAGAGGGTGAGGCTTCTTTGACCATAGCTGCTGGTCCATTGAGTCGTGCTTTCTTGTTTCTCCTTCCGGGTTTCCATTCTTTCGGCCCATGCCTTTGCCGCTTCTTCATGTTTGAATAGTTGGCACTTTCGCGAGTTTGGAAGTTAGGTTTTGTGCCTTCAAACATCGGCGACCACAGGCATGTTCCCATGTGAGGCCTCTTCTTGGTGGTAGCTACGAATGGTTGTCTTGGAATGATTGAGTTCCCGGGTGGTTTTTCTTGGCTTGTGACGAGAGAGATTTCCTTTGTCGGCTTTTTTGGCTCATGCTCTGCCTCCAACTCCCCTTGTACCGCATCATCATTGATTATATGATCTTCAGTGATTATGATCGGCATGAAACGCGAAGGGTTAAGTTGAGGCACTTCGACCATGAGGACTAGGTCTGTTTCAGGTGCTCCGACAGTGAGGATTAGGTCTTTCTCGGACAGTTCGGCATTGAGGTCCGGGACTTCCTCGGGTGCTTCGAGCGCAAGTACCGGGTCTGGCTTGATTTCTTCGGCCGCTTCAGCAGTGAGGTTCGGGACTTCTGTAGGCTCGGCAGTTAGGACAGTGATTTCCTCGGATGGATTGGTGATAAGGATCGGGTCTGATTGGGGCAGTTCTTCTTCGGTCATTTGCGGGTCCTCATCCTCAGTCGGCTCCTTGGGTTCAGCCGTGAATTGGTGCATCAATGCACTCAATTGCTGCATGTCTGCGGCCAATTGCTGGGTGCTAGCTGCCAGCTCCTTTTCTGCCGCCCATAGTTCAGTTTTGGCCCTGATTTGTTGCATCGTGTTGTCCAACTGCTGGATGCTAGATGCCAGCTCCGTTATACCTTCCTCGATTGGCTCGGCCTGATCTTGGCTTGGTCTTGACCTCGCGGCCAAATCGTTTATTAATTTCCAAAGATCATCCTCGGTTAAGTCCCACATTGATCCTCCTGCTGCATTATTTAGCTGGTCCCACTCATGTGGCAACATTCCACAGAGAAACTTTGTTTGAAGATCGAAATTGGTGAATCCATGGTGCGGGCAGCTCGTCACAATGGAATCGAAGTACCATAAGTACTCATCCAATGTTTCGTCCCGGGATTGCGTTATTTTGTTGATCTTCTCGCGGATTTCAAGTTCAAAGGATGGTGGGGAAAAATCCGTATTGTTCCAAGGTTCCATTCCATAGTAGTATGACTTGGTGAATTGCATGATAAAAGAAAAAAGAAAAAAAGAACAACTATTCCTATGCACAACTCCCCGGCAACGGCGCCAATTTGACAGATGCTTGTCGTCAGAGCAAATGTACAAATAAATTTATAATCCGCTACTCGCGACTAGACTACTGGGTAGCAAGTGGTAAGTAGGGGTCGAACCCAAAGGAGTCAGTGTGGATTAGTTGTTTTTACGGGATTGTCACAAAAGTAAATACAGTTGGGGGTTGGGTTTGAGTGTTTTGGGAACTGAAAGTAAATTACAATAATTGATAATGGACGGTGAGGAAAGTATTCGGTTTTAGGGGCCTTGTATTATAATTGTTTATCATCGACCGCTAATGATCATTCCAAGTGTTCAAAGATGAATTGAAACTATTTCTAGCGCAAGACATGATCATGCTAAGTATTCAAAGATGAATCGAGGCCCTTTCGTAGCGCAAGACTTGCAACATCGTTTAAAACACTTGTTCTAAGCAAAACTAATTCCTCCTTTCGAAGTATCTTAGCTGTAAGTGCATCCACTTGATCTCCCAGTTATGTTATTGACCAAGTGGTGTTTTAGATAAGTCGAACTCCTCGATAAGTTTTGCTTGTTACAGCTTCCACTTACCGAGTATGTTCACGAATTCCCACGGAAGAGCTTTTTGCTTGTCAGGCACTCAACCTTGGAAACTCTGACTATATATGGCACATAGAACAAGTTTTGAATACAAAGGTGTACTAAGAGTAAGATCTAAAACATTTATAATACAAGTGCGCCCCTTCTACCGAATAACTAATTTAGCTACTAATCATGGCAGTGGTTATCATAACTATGAACTTGGAAATAAACACGAGTTTATAAATACAATTTAAATAAATAAAAAGACCTACAACCGTTGAAGCGCCAAGGATCATGCTTTGATTCCAAAGTAAAATTACATGATTAGTGCCCAAAATCTAGAGAGAAGCTAGAGAGAAGCTAGAGCTTCTCTCTCTAACTATGGAGTTGTGACTTGTGGTGGTGGTGAGATGATACAAATGAGGAGGAGGACTCTTCTATTTATAGCCCAAGGTGGTGGAGATGGGTGGTGGAGATGGGTGGCATGTGGTGGTCATCCAAGGGTGGAGATGGAGGAGTAAGGAGGAGCCACCACATGGCAAGCATCCATGGAGGAGGAGTGGAGAGCAAGTTTTGAGGTGTATGGCTTGGATGGAAACACATGGAGGAAGAGGAGTGGATGGTGGAGGAGCAGCCGGCGGCTTTGGGGAGGAGGGGAGGAGGAGCCGCCACTTGGAGGGAGGAGAGTGGAGGAGCCACCCTTCTAGAAGCTTGTGACTTCTTCACAAAAGCCATCGGTTTGACCGGATCTGACCGGAGCTTTGGCCGGAGCTTCTTGGATTTTGGAGAGTGTATTTTGAATGAAAATGTCATTCTAAGATGATCTCAAGAAGGAACCTAAGCCAAATTCTGCTTGGAACATGGTCGAAATCCCAAATCCGATGAAATTGCTCTTGTTTGGCCTTTACCAGGCTCGGTGCTTTTGCCTTGCGTTCTTGTCCATTTGCCAACTGTTCTAGCATATTTGAGTGATTCCAAGTCGGTTCCATGAAGGATGTTAAGGCTTATTTTGAGTGTAGCATGGTCGTGACCTTGGAATGACTCGTAACATCTTTTCGGCGTAAAATCCTCTCCTTAGCGTGTTTTCTCTCTAGAGTCCAAAATACCCTGTAGAAATAAATCGGGACTAACAAGTAGAAGTTAAATAGACCAACAGTCTAATTTGGTGGGTTTTACTGTGTTTTTGATTCGTATAATTTTGGTCCATCAATATCAACCTGTGAAATTGCGAAGAAAGCTTGGGGCATATTGCAAACGGCTCATGAAGGTACGAAGAAAGTTAAAATATCCATAATGGAGATGGTTACGTCAAAATTTGAAAGTCAAGGATGAAGGATGGCGAGACCATAGCTGACTTCAATACAAGGGTACTCGACATCTCCAATGAATCTTTTGCACTTGGAGAGCCCAAGAGCGAAGAGAAGCTAGTAAGAAAGGTGCTAAGGTCTCTACAGAAACGATATGCCATGAAGGCTCTCGTAGTCAAGGAAGCACATGATATGACAACTATGAGGCTGGATGAACTGATGGGATCCCTGCAGACTTATGAGATGGAGATGAACGAAAATGATCAACACAAGAAAGTTAAGAGTGTTGACTTGTGGTCTAAAATCACTGATGTTCAGAAGAATGAAGGAGAAATGCCAGAACAACAGTATGCTATCTTTGCCAAGAACTTTGGAAAATTCGTGAGGGAACAAAACAAAGGTAAGGATACCCAATGCAGAGAGTGCGAAGGCTATGGACATGTCCAGGTAGAGTGTGTGAACACTCGTAAACAAAAGAAAGCATGTGGAGCGAAAATAAATCTGATGATGAGAAGCAGGAGGATGAACCCAATAACTTTGTAGCTCTAGGAAGTATAATTGACTAGTTAGGTGATGAAGCCAAAGGGGTGCAGTCCAAGACATCGCTTGAGGATTCCACTGAGTACTTAAGTTGTAGTGATGAAGAACAGATTACAAAAGAATGTATTGTAGACAAGTACACAGAGTTGCTCAACCAATGGCTGGAAGGAGTTAAGCTGAACAAGAAGCTCCATTGTAGCCTGACTAGTCTGAAACAGGAAAAGGAAAAGCTAAGGGAGAAAGATGTTGTCTTGGTCAAACAAAAGGTGAAACTTCTTGCTGTTATATCTTCATTGAAAATTCAGATGGAGAAGGACAAGGATGATCATGCAAAGGCCTTGGGAGACTTGAAGAAGAGAAACGATGTTCTAAGCTGAAAAGAGGTACGTCTACTTGATGTTATTTCAACATTAGAGATACAGATTGAAATGGATAAGGAAGCCCATGCTACAACGCTAGTACAACTGAGCAGTCTCTAAAAGCCAGTTAAGATGCTCAATTCCGGTTTGAAAAACCTTGATTTCATTCTAACATCGCAGAGGATCGGTGGTGGTCATAAAGGTCTAGGATTCAAGGGAGAAAGTTATTCAGAAAAGACAAACTTTGTCAAGGCTGAACATCCTGCTCACAGGGAACTTGCCAACCTTCTTAAAAAATAGAACGCTGTATGGAGAAGAAGAGATGGGACAATCTGCTAATACTACAATAAAAGGGAACATATCAAATCAAGATGTTACGAGTTCCTTGCTTATCTTAGGAAGTTGAAGCAGAAGCCTGTTACCTAGGTCAGACAAGTTTGGAGAATAAAGTAGAAGGAGGAAGTTTGTCTATCTACATATAGTTTGACTAGTCACTTGAAGAGGGGACGAAGGTACTTTGATAGTGGATGCTCAGTCCACATGACTGGAGATTCTAACTTCATAGCTAATATCAAGTTGTTCAAGGGACGATTGATCAGTCGATATTTTGACTAATTATTCACTACATTCGGTGAATGGATACCACTTATTCTCCCGGCAAATTGTCCCTATTTGATGTATTTCTTGAGCGTTTTAGGTAAAATAGACAAATCATTGCTCCATAAGCCCGGAAGAATGAAAGAATGGAAAAGATCGATGAAAAGGGCCAAAAAAGGACTTTGCATCAGTAAGAGGCCGTGACTACCGTGACATCCTCTTAATGTCACGGGTGTCACGGCAGGTATTTTCCACCGAGATTTCAAGACGGGCCGTGACTACCGTGACATGTCTATGTGTCACGGGTGTCACGACACCTTTACAGCTCAGTGATATTTGCCTAGGCCTTGACAGCCGTGACATGCTCGAATGTCACGGGTGTCACGACACCGTCGGGAATTTCCAAATTATAAATAGGAAATTCGGGTTCTATTTTAGATAGCTTGATTTTGGAGATTTAGAGACCTAACTTAGAGAAGAAGACAGAGTAGAACATCGCGAGTGATTGGGGATTTAGCAAGCTACATCGTCTACATAGTTTCATCTTCCTTGATTTCTCCATCTTTACTATTTTTAGTTAACTTTCCATGAGTAGTGAGTAGTCTTCTTATTCTGGGATCCTACGGGTCCCGTGCCATGTATCCAACTCTTCGTGTGATCAATTAAACAATTTTCATTAATGCAATTCGAATATTAAATTTCATTGTGCTTAATTTTATTGTTCTTGCAAGTTTTACATTGAATGGGATGTTTGCATGATAAAATGTATTTAGGTTGATTACCAAAAGATGAATGGGTCTTAGGTATTAACCGGATTGTATGAAATTGATATTAGGTCATGGTAGCTACAATGGTAGTACATGAATTAATAGGAAAGTTGACTTTTGTCTGAAAAACCCTAAACTTAACTAATCGAGATCGTTGATAATCCGTGGATGGGCAGCGTTCAACGATTGAGATTAATCTAGACAATGATCCGTGGATGAGCGGCTTGTCTAGTGTAATTTCAATTTATTTCCATATTTGATAGCATGATGAATTTACGTTGCATGATTGCGTGATTTGTGGGGTTGGCATGGGTGAAGTTTGATACTGAGATTCTTTCTCTGATCAAGCCAAAACCTTCTTTATTTTTCTGCATTTATTTCTGCTATTTTCATCACATCAAAACCTCTCATTGTTCGGAATAGCTAAATAGGTCGCTTGTTAGCTTTTACTCACACCCGTTGTTCATTGGATCGACCCTTGGCTTACCAAGGTTCATAAATTTTGTTTGACTGCAATTAGACCCCTAAAATATATAACTTAACAACTATAAAGGTCAAAAATACGCTTGTCAAAATGGCGCCATTGCCGGGGATCGACGCTTAGTGTGATATTAGATTTAACGAGTGTAGTTTGGACTATTCCATTTTTATTACTTCCTTGTACATACTCTATATACTTCTGACCTTCACTAATCACTTTTATTTTGAATGTTGCGAGGATGTTCTCGTTTGGTCATCAAGATGCCTACCCAAGGGAAGAGCCTTATTGTCAGACATATTCATATGATACAAATTGGGAAGGAAATCAACATCAGTTCTATGATCAACATTATTATCAAGATGATCCTCATTATGAGAGCTACCAGAATCACTCGCAGTAGCAACAGTCTTAGGACACTGGTGGATCATCGCGTTTAGAGTCTATGTTGGTTAGCTTTTTAGCAGAGCAAGATAGATCATTGACAATTGTATTTTTAACCCTTTATAGTTGTCAAGTTATGTGTTTTAGGGGTCAGATCGTAGTCAAACAAAATTTATAACCTTTGTAAGCCAAGGGTCGATCCAAGGAACAACGTGTGCGAGTACTAGCTAACAAGTGACCTATTTCTCTATTCTGAATGATCTAAGGTTTTGATGTGGTGAAAAAAATCACAGAAATTAAATGCAAAAAATATCAAGGGTTTGTGACTTAATCAGGGAAAGAATTCCAGGACCATACTTCACCCGTGCTAACTCCACTAATCATGCAATCATTATCATGCAAATTCGTCATGCTATCGAATATGGAAATAAACCGAAATATCACTAGACCAGCCGCCCATCCAAGGATCATTGTCTAGATTAATCTCAATTGTTGAATGCCGCCCATCCATGGATTATCAACGATCTCAATTATTAAAGTTAGGGTTTTTCAGACAAAAGTCATTTTTCCTATTAATTCATGTACTACCATTGTAGCTACCATGCCCTAATATCAATTTCATGGAATCCGGTTAATACCTAGGACCCATTAATCTTTTGGTAATTAACCTAAATACGTTCTAGCATGCAAACATCCCATTCAATGTAAAACTTGCAAGAACAATAAAATTAAGCACACAGAAATTGAATACTCAAATTGCATTAATGAAAATCGTTCATATGATCACATGAAGAGTTGGGTACATAGCACGGGATCCGTAGGATCCCTGAATAGGAAGACTACTCACTACTCATGCTAAGTTAACCAAAAGTAATGTTGATAAAGAGATTAAGGACGAGGAAACCGTAATGACGCGGGTGCTCGTTGAATCCTTCAATCTCTCGTTCGAACTCTGTCTTCTCTCCCAAGTTAGGGTTTTCTTCTCTCCCAATAAGCACACTTTAAGACGTTCTGGTCGTTGTTGTTTTATAGCCCAAGAATCAATCAATTTCCAAAAAGGCCCCAAAAACGAATTAGGAAATATTCTGATAATTATGCCCGACGGTGTCGTGACTACCGTGACATATAGACATGTCACAGCAAAGTCTGAAAGTCACTGAGCTGAAGAGGTGACGTGACATCCGTAACCTTTGGTGGATGTCATGGTAGTCGCGGCCAGGGCTGAAATCCACTGAGCTATATGGGTGCCGTGACTGCTGTGACATATAGACATGTCACGGCATGTCTGAGATCGCCCAATTCCTTCTGCGCAAAAACCCTATCGTGATTGCCATGACACTAATGAGATGTCACGGCTGTCACGGCCCATTGCTGGTACAGAGCTCTTTTTCGACCTTTTTCCTCGATCTTTTCATTATTTTCGTGCCCCTAGTCCAAGGAGCGATGATATGTCTTTTTATCCCGAAACACTAAAGAAAGACATAAAATAGGGAAAATTTGCCGGGAGAACAAGTGTTATCTTTCATCGAATGTAGTGAATAATTAGTCAAAATATCGACTGATCAAAACACTACACACTTAGGATTTGTTCATCCCGAACAAATGTCAAAAAGATGGCAGAATAAATACTCAAGTGAATGTACTGCTCAACTACCTAACGCTTACAAGCTACCCACTCAAGTGTCATGTGATCAACTCTCACTAAAATTAAAACAAAAAGATAACTCACTGTTGTAGAGGACACGAATGCATTTAGCATATGCATCAAGCCTTTAAACCCCTAGGCTACCCTAGTAGGATGAGTATAGTCTCATAAAGGTGTTCAGGAATGGGACTACCTACAAATCCTTTGTACAACTAACTAATGTGTATGCATGAGATGATGCTCAACGAGTCATAGTAAAGTCATGTGAAATCTACTTTTCTTAGTCAAGAGGAGTTCCAGATGGTGTTTGCACTGCGTCTCGAACACTTGTTGGACAGTTTCAGGTTATGTTCTAACAGAGACTGGAACACCTTAGCAGACAGTACGTAAACAAAATAAAATAGGAGCACAAACGATATGATACCCAGTTTGGCCTCGCCTACTCTGGGGGGCTTCCCACACCCTAAAGGGTCACAAATCTTATTACGAGTTTAGAGCTATTCATGGACTTACACTTACACAACGCCTTGTTTGTAATAGCCTAGCCTCTAACACTCCGTCTCTCGGATTTGCAATCTCGGTTCACCGCAGCTCACCTCGATCCCCTATGGGTAGGACGAGACTTCCTCCCGACCTAGTCTTGGGCCTCTTCTGAAGTCCAGAGCCTTCTTCCGAAGACTGAGTTGATCACTGTGTGTGTGCGCTTGGTTGCTCAACAAGAACAGTCTGAACAGCACCCTGAACAGACTGTTTCTTCATCATTGATATTTCGGTGTGGAATACTCAGCCGGCCGTCGCTCCTCCTCCAATCTCACAAATGCTCTCGTGTTTATTTTCTCTCAGGAAGCGATATAGATCTGGTCGCCCTAGCCTTGAATTTATATGCATAAGCGAATGTCCAAATCTGTTCCAAATATCCTCATCAAATATTTAGGAAATATTCCTAAATATTCTATGGATATTTCCAATCCAATCTTCATGAAGATCTCAATCTTTCTTTCTCGCCAAGTCATTCTGAATCTGGTTGGATACTGATGTGAGAATATCTATCTGAATATTTGTTCTCTCACGATGACTTGTCGATTGATCCCAATCAAATAATCTCGTTGATATCTTTTGGATATCCAGATCTTCATTCCAATATTCATGAGATATCTTCTACGTTAAGTTAGTCAGCCGGTCTTTAATTCTGGTGAGGAAATATTCGAATGACATCTCGAATATCTATTTCTTCGCTGACCGACTTCGACCGAAAAGATCCTCTATCCACAGAACCTTCCGGATTCAAATAATGCGTCTGCTGCACGCTGTACTTCTGTTCCAGTCCGTGGTTGAACTCTTCTTGAACACCTGCTTGAACTGTCTAAAGCCATTTTGCCAACAGCATGCCATTCATGGGAACATCAATCTCCCCCTTGGCATTTTGGCAAAACCAAATCTACGCTTTAGACACAACTTGAGGAACCAGAACAGTTACCTCAAAATACTCCCCCTGTTTGCCACAAACTGGCAAGGGGTCCAATCGAGCAACCTGGTCTCCTCGGCATCTCGAATCTTGTGAACTCCCCCTCGAACATGGCCTGGGATATTGACACATACTGTGAGTCTGACGGACCATGGTGTCTCAGTAGTTGTTTGACTACGGGTCAGCAGATGATAGGTTTTTGATGATCTGGTTTCTTGAACTGAATCAGCTTTTCCAGTACTGCCGCGTGGTAGTCCTTCTCCAGACATATCTCTCTTTGGCTCATGGCAACATGTCTTTTCTTCAAGCAGGACAACACTGGGATATTGCAGAGCGCGCACTAATTGATTGATTCTTGTCCTCTGCGCCTGTATGACCTCCAGTAGTTGTCCGCGTTCAGCTCGGGACAACTTCTCACCAGCAGCTCTCCTTATGGAAGACTCAGGTGCGTCCTTCTTGTTTAACCCGGGGTCCTTCAGATCATTCTTATGTCGACCCTTGAATAGCTTGTGATCAATTACCAACTTCAACGGAGCACTTGACAGTTTGTCCTGGTCTGTCTTAAAATCTGGATGTTGGTTGATGTTCAGCTTATAAAAAAGCGATGGGAAGATTATCTGGTGCAGAGACTTTGTAGATATGGCGTGTTCTATAATCTGATCAAACATAATTCTTCCTATGTCAATGAGAATCCTGTCCCAATCTAGTAGAGCAGTTGTCCCATCTTCTTTCTATCCGTGGCTCTATGAGATGTAGGCTCCCAATGGACTATGGCGATGAAGAACAACATCGAGTACAATGTGGTCAGATCTTCAACTAGGATGGAAGTGTCTTCCCACCGAGGGTATGCTCCAGCCGTTTAAACAGCTTGCAATCTTGTCATAGTTCTCCTCTTCCACCACCTCGTAAGAATCATCCATTGCAAAGTACACATTGATGATCTCAGGATCAATCTTGACTTTCTTTCCTCTGACAAAGACTATGCCATAGTCTTTATCACCAGCAATCCCAAACTGTTTAGGTAGAATTGCAGTAGCTTCTCGCACCAACTGTTCATTAAATGGTTTGCATCTTTGGACGGTCCAAATTAGATCAGTCTTCTTCAAGAGCTGAATAATCTCCTTTCCTTTGTACTTCTTCTCATCAAGTAGCCTCTCAGGGATGATCTTTCTTTTCTGCACTGCCTTCCACTTGGCTGCTACGTCTGTACTGGCAAACCATACTCCATGCTTAGACTTTCCAGTTGGTACACTAGGTGGAACCGAACCTGGAACACTCCTCTTCTTTTTCTTGGATGCACTTGCTCCCCCTGTATCTGTTCTCTTGCCATCCCTCTTGGTAGTTACTTCAGTCGAGCATGCTTGGATGGTCACTTTCTTCTTTGATTTCTCCTTTTCAGACTTCTTAAGCTCAGCCAATGAAACTGAGTCCCGATTGTCCTCACAATCTCCATTATCTGGTCTCTCTAGATCAGCTTTATGTATCTCCACATCTGGGATAGCTGGCTGTTCTAGCTCCCTCGGAACATCTGCTTCAATAGACACTTTCTCAGCAGCCTTGTCGGTCTCTAACTTCTCTGTAGGCTTAACAAGCTCACCTCCTTCTCAAGTGATAGTCCCTTCCTTCTGTAAATCTTGGACAACCTTATCAAGGTCTTTGTACATTTCACTAAGCTCCTCATATTTCTCAGAGGGGTCTGAATCTTTTGATCCATCATCTTCTAGCTGGTGATGCTTCTGTTTCTCAGCTAACATTGACACATCATCATCAGTTGACTTATTTTCTCCTTCCACAGAGTCTTCCTCAGGAACCAGACTCCTCTTGCAGGATGATTCAACAAACTGTTCAGCCTCTGATTCTGACATCAAGTCTCCTTCCCCTTACAGCACAAATCCATGTTCTGCTTCACTCATGATTACTTCTTGGACAGCTGACTGCTTTTCCTTCTTCTAGACGACATGTTCAATAACAACTTGCTCTTCTAATTGTTCTGTCTCCGTTTGATTTTTAGGTTGGTCTGACTCATTGACAGGTCGTCGTCGGTACCTGCAAATTTAAATTTATAATTCCTTACTCTTGGCTATGGGTTAGTACAGCGGCAAGCAAGGGTCGAACCCAAGGGAGCTAGAGAGGTTACTTATTGTTCTGTAAAAGAAAAGACAATTGGGGTTGAGAGCAATTTAGGAAACAAGTGCGAAAGGTAGGAAATAAAGAAAGATGTCTATCAGAGAGGGAATATTCAGACTAGGGTTTCTAATTGTGACTTGTTATCCTTGACTACTAATAATCTAAATCAATGTTTCTAAGTGTGGTCGTCCCGACAAAGGTGACTTCCCAAATAACCCGACAAAGGTGTTATTCCACAACCTAACCCGACAAAGGTGTTAGGATTCTAATTCCCCCAAGTCAAACAACCCGACAAAGGTGATGTTTAACCTAGATGTGGTACCTATCCAAACGACAAAGTATTAGATAGATAATAAAGATAGAACTATTATTCAACTAGGTTTTGCGACAAAGCTTCCACCTAGGCTAGCAATAATTCATAGATATATGCACGAGAATTAGTAAAACAAGAATTTAGCATTAAGGACAAAGTCTCAAACAATCGTCACAATATTCAAAACCCTAGCCCGAATAAAAGGCTTAGCTAGACATAGACATTAAAACAAGACAATGAATGAAAAGGGAAGTATTCTTCTCTATAGCCGAGAGGGATGAAGGATTTTGTAGAGAGAGGAGCTCTCCACATTTTGGGATGCTTGTAACCCTTGATATGAGGCTGTATTTATAGAGAAAACTCAGGCCTCAAAGCTTCCAAATTGAAGTCGGTCCAAAAACGGTTTTAGGAAACATGTCCTAAAACCGACTTTACTTGGTCTCTAAGTTTTCTTCTTTTGCAAGTCTTCCAGATCTGTGTAGAGCCTTCCAGAACCTTCTAGAAGCCTCTAAACCTTCATGCATGGAATTTGGATTTTTTTCCCGAAGTTACTGTTCACGCCGGAATTACTGTTCACACCGGAATTACTGTTCACGCTGGAATTGCTAATGTCTCTACGAAACACGGTACCCACTGAGTTCCGACTTCGGCTATTGATTTGTCCATCTAAACGACCTCGGATGCTCTCGGTGTAAGCTAGAGAGTTGTAGGGAATTGAGTCATCTACGCAACGGCATGTGTCTTGTATTTTTTTGATTAGCGGTTCATTCCGAGCACTCCGGAGAAGCTCCAAAGGTCAAATCTGCCACTGTGATGTTTTTGGCATGAAAAGCCATCTTTTATGCGCGTTTCCTCCTAGAGCTTCCAAATCACCTGAAATGCAAAACAACACTAAGAAGTAACTGTTTGCATAATAAAGTGCTGGAATTGATGGGATTTGTTGACTCGATGAGTCGTATAAATATGGCTTATCAAACCACCCCACACTTAAACTTGTTCGTCCCGAACAAGGACTAGGTCATAAGAGGAAAAATAAATGTAAACATCACAACGCTTCGGCATCCTAGATATTGCTACATATATATGATTCGGCTAATCTAGATTTCACCTTTCTATGCATACTTGTTACTAAAAGCCTTGTGCTCGAACATGGAAGTAATGATACGTGTTACCTTTGGGCCGAGATGCAAATCAATTCGGATGTTTCGGGAGATAGTCCTTTTTAGACCCATGAACTGCACTCTTGGTTCCAAATTCTTGCCATATGGTTACGCTTCATTGCTTTTTCTTGCACGTGATTGATTCGAGCTTCAAGATGTTTGAGTTCTTTTCGGACAGCTTGTAGTGACTTGGTTTGATGTATTAATGGAGCACACTTCACTTTGTTTCGGTGTAAGACTTCACAATGGATGGATTTGTTTTTTGTGTGTGTTGCGGATTGTGATTGCTCGTACCTGCTTGCTCTCACTCATCCTCGTCCTTTTGACGCGAGTCAAGCCAAGGGTCGCTTGTCTATTTTCCCGGCTACTTGGACTAGAGCTTGGACGGTGTGATGTATTCCCGTCCCAACCAACTGCAAAGTACCGCAGTAGCGGAGCAGACTCGTAACCATGTTGCCTCGAAGTGCTAGCCTCCACAAAATCCACATAACCATATAACTCGAATTCGGTCCTTTGAATGTTCTGTCAAGTCTCTCTAGGACGTTTCTGTCAACTCCACATCCCTGTTTATCTCAACTAAGAAAGGCACGCAATGGGTTAAGATCACATGTAATTGCACAAGTCAAATTTCACTAAAGATATGCATGTAATCGGTTCTATCTATTTCACCTTATCAACATTCAGTACCGCAAATCTAGGAAATAGAGAAGAAACATGTACAAAAATTTTAAAAAATTACGGGAAACGTGCAGACTCTGTGCAGGTGCAGGAAAGTAAACGTGCTGACTCGATGACTGACTCTCCCACCCCACACTTTTGAACTGACGTGTCCTCACGGCTCATCTTAAGTTCAAAGACACGACTATGCATGCAAACAAACAAAAGGGAAATAAGAAGAGAGTAAGGTTGGACAAGTACTTCCCTCGTGTGATGCGTGATGTTCAGAAACAGCTGACCATTCCCTTTTTGAGTCCTCGAAGAGCACTATTGCGCCTGCCTTCTTGTATCGCAATGTGAGTTCGTCACAAAATGAAAGGACTATGTCAAAGAAACTAAGACAAATCAAGGATTCCCAGGAAATTGGAGGAGTCACAAACGGTCTCACTTAAAACCCAATCTCCTTAGACTCGTAAGTCTTGGTGACAGAATCCTCAAAAGCTTATGTTTCTCGACATAATTCATTCAAGGTGTGAAACTACCCCCGATGGATAGCAGTCGCACATATCTCAGATGGCCTTACGAGCTTGCATCTGTCCCTTGCATGAAAATCATCTTCTTTCCCAAGTACAATGTGATGAATATGACTCAAGACTCAAATAAACAGAAAACAAAATAAGAGAATAAGCTGAAAAAAAACGATAAAAGTGCCGGGCTGCCTCCCTGCGAGCGCCTTTGTTTTACGTCGTTGGCTCGACGTTACCTCATTTTAGGGATCACAAGTTAGGATCCCATGGGCGTGTGAGGTCATACTTCCCTTCAGCAACTCCATCAATCTGCCCAAAGTGCTCACATGCTTGTGTGCTCGGTTCTGTTCTCCATCGATCATGTGGGTTCTTCTTCACATATCCCGGAGAAGGTGAGTACTTCCTGACCATCGCTGCTGGCCTAGTCGTCTGCATGGTATGCTCTGGTAGGTCCGGAACTAGGGCATCATAATCTGATGTGTGCACAATATCTGGCGGTTTTCTTGTGCATGGTCGGTCAGCATCCTCATAGACATAGAAATCTGCTTCCTTCCCACCGAATGCTAATGACAGTAAGCCTATGCCCATGTCAATCTTGGTCTTGGTGGTGTGAAGGAATGGTCGCCCCAAAAGTAGCCCTGGCGGCTTGTCGTCTCTAGCATCGCCCATCTGCAAGACATAGAAATCTGCAGGAACAATAAGATCTCCAATTCGGAGGGTTAGATCCTCTAGCAAACCAGTAGGCCGAACACAAGATTTGTCCCCTAGTTCAATTGACAACCTAGGTGGTCTCAATGGACCAAGTCCCAACGAACGATATAAAGAGTAAGGCATGACATTAATAGCAGCACCCAAATCAATTAAATAGTGATGTATCTGGGTCTCACCGATACCACAGGTGACCGTGAAGGCCCCTGGGTCCTTACTCTTTCCTAGCGGTGTCTCATGGTTCGTAGAGAGTGGGCACTCTATTGTTGTACCATTCTGCTCAGGCCTCGTCTCCATCTTACCTTCCAGCTCGTCCTTGATGGTCATATGTCCTTCGGAAGCAACTACCAGCATAGCCCATGAAGAACTGTGAGTGTCGGACTCCTCAGCATTGAGGACCGGGCCTGACCGAGAGGTGTCGGGCGCGTCCTGTATGCTGGTTCCGAGAGCGTCCGGGTCTGTCCGGGCTGTGCCGAGTGTGTCTGGGCTGAGCGCCTTGGCCGGTTCTCTTTTTGGCACATCGGGCTGAAGGCTTCTGCTGGCCTGGTAGGCTGTGGGCTAGGCTCTTCCGTGCTGTATCTTGCCATGGTGTCGAGCATCTCGTCCTCCCAACATGAGGACTTCTTTGGTGTCATGTCCACCACTCCTACCATGCTGACATTCCCCTTCGGAATGGGCACTGTTTGGGACGGTAGCCTTCCTGGGTCTTTCCTTAGCTCGGTCATGTCCTGGACCAAGTTGGACACCTATTTTGATAAGTCCACAATTGCCCCTTCGGTTTTAGCCTGGAACTGGTGAACTGATGCGACCAAGTCCCTCACGACATCCTCTAACGGTCTGCTCGGGCTGTTCTAGTTTGGGCTTGATTGATTGGGCCCGTTCTACTGATATTGACGATGTGGAGGCCGGTAGGGCTGCTGATTCTGTTGAGGTGCGCCCTGCTATGCTGGCTCTCTATGACGCTAATGATTTGGCCCGGTATGATGATTGTCGTTCCTCCAGGGCTGTCCGTGTGCTCCTTGATTGGTCGGGGCTATGCCATATGGTCGGACTGGCCCAGCCCGGTTGCCATGAGTCTGATAGTCACCTACTGCATTGACCTCGGCCTGGTCATCCTCCATGATAGTCGGGCATTCGTCTGTCTTGTGATCTGTGGCTTCACAAAACCCGCATGGCTTAGCCTGAACTGGTTGTCTTCGGATGACATACTGCATCATCTCCTTGAGCTCTTTGATCTCTACTGCCATGGTACCGGATGGGGGCTCGACCTTTGAGACGTTCCTGGTCCTGGTGAACTCTTCCTCCTTGTTAGACTCGTCCTGGAACCGCTCGCTCTCGGTCACCGCCATTTTCTTCGTTCGAACTCCGGCTGGGGATAGGTCCATAAGGTTGCCTCCAACCGAGGCATCTAAGAGCTTCCTGTCGAGCCTGCGAAGACCATCTAGCATATATTCTACGAGCAGCTTCTATGGGAGTCCAAGGTTGCAGCAACTCTTCTCCAAGGCATTGAATTTCTCCACGTACTCGTACATGGTCTCATTGGGCCCCTGCCTTAGATCCTGCAATTGCCTTCGGACTTGCATAGCTTTCCCTGCTGAGTAGTATTTGGTGAGGAATGACTTCTGCATCTGGTCCCATGTATAGATACTACCTGAAGGAAGGGACAAGAACCAATCATTAGCCGAGTCTGTTAGTGAGAAATAAAAAGCTTTTAATTTAAAATCCTCGACTTCGACGGTGTGTGGCTTGAGGTTCTAGCATATCCCGTGATAGCGCTGGAGATGAGTTGTGGCCGACTCTCCCTTGGTTCCTGAGAATTTGGGCAGTTAATGGACTACTGATGTGTTGATGGTTATGGTGGCGAGGTCTGGTCCTTCGTAGATGCACCAAGACTGGTCTTTGAAGTTGGGAACCGAGAGCTCTCCCATGGTTGGTTCTGCATCGAGGTCATCCTCGTGATCATCGTCCCTGGCTGTCGGCTGTCGTAGAGGTCGTGGAGGTGGTGGGTACTGCTGAGGTGGTGGATATTGCTGGTAGTGCATTGGTGGAAATTGTGGATATGGTTGCGGGTATGGCTGATATGGAGGTGGTGGATACGGCTGATATTGAGGGTAGGGTTGATATGGCTGAGGTTGGAATGGTGGTTGGTGCTGAAGTTGTCTAGGGGCAGCTCCCCTGATCTCTCCATTCTGTCTTAGCCGGCCTTGCTCATCGTGTTGCAGAAGCGCCCCTTCTCTGTCTTGGTTGACCTGTTCGACTTCTTCGTTGTCGCCTACCCTACTTCCTGCATGAGACATGGCACAAGAGTAGCAAAGCGCAAACTAGCAAATAAAGGATTCCCAGGAGATTGGAGGAGTCACAAATGGTCTCACTTAAAACCCAATCTCCTTAGACTCGTAAGTCTTGGTGACAGAATCCTTTAAAAGCTAGGAAATAGAAATAAAAGGAAATAAAGGCAAAAACCGAAAAAGGAAGGAACAAATTTCACCGTGCGTAGCTCCCCGGCAACGGCGCCAAAATTTGACAAATCGTCGTCGGTACCTGCAAATTTAAATTTATAATTCCTTACTCTTGGCTATGGGTTAGTACAGCGGCAAGCAAGGGTCGAACCCAAGGGAGCTAGAGAGGTTACTTGTTGTTCTGTAAAAGAAAAGACAATTGGGGTTGAGAGCAATTTAGGAAACAAGTGCGAAAGTAGGAAATAAAGAAAGATGTCTATCAGAGAGGGAATATTCAGATTAGGGTTTCTAATTGTGACTTGTTATCCTTGACTACTAATAATCTAAATCAATGTTTCTAAGTGTGGTCGTCCCGACAAAGGTGACTTCCCAAATAACCCGACAAAGGTGTTATTCCACAACCTAACCCGACAAAGGTGTTAGGATTCTAATTCCCCAAGTCAAACAACCCGGCAAAGGTGCTGTTTAACCTAGATGTGGTACCTATCCAAACGACAAAGTATTAGATAGATAATAAAGATAGAACTATTATTCAACTAGGTTTTGCGACAAAGCTTCCACCTAGGCTAGCAATAATTCATAGATATATGCACGAGAATTAGTAAAACAAGAATTTAGCATTAAGGACAAAGTCTCAAACAATCGTCACAATATTCAAAACCCTAGCCCGAATAAAAGGCTTAGCTAGACATAGACATTAAAACAAGACAATGAATGAAAAGGGAAGTATTCTTCTCTATAGCCGAGAGGGGTGAAGGATTTTGTAGAGAGAGGAGCTCTCCACGTTTTGGGATGCTTGTAACCCTTGATATGAGGCTGTATTTATAGAGAAAACTCAGGCCTCAGAGCTTCCAAATTGAAGTCGGTCCAAAAATGGTTTTAGGAAACATGTCCTAAAACCGACTTTGCTTGGTCTCTAAGTTTTCTTCTTTTGCAAGTCTTCCAGATCTGTATAGAGCCTTCCAGAACCTTCTAGAAGCCTCTAAACCGTCATGCATGGAGTTTGGATTTTTTTTCCCGAAGTTACTGTTCACGCCGGAATTACTGTTCACGCCGAAATTGCTAATGTCTCTACGAAACGCGGTACCCACTGAGTTCCGACTTCGGCTATTGATTTGTCCATCTAAAAGACCTCGGATGCTCTCGGTGTGATCTAGAGAGTTGTAGGGAATTGAGTCATCTACGCAACGACATGTGTCTTGTATTTTTCTGATCAGCGGTTCATTCCCAGCACTCCGGAGAAGCTCCAAAGGTCAAATCTGCCACTGTGATGTTTTTGGCATGAAAAGCCATCTTTTATGCGCGTTTCCTCCTAGAGCTTCCAAATCACCTGAAATGCAAAACAACACTAAGAAGTAACTGTTTGCATAATAAAGTGCTGGAATTGATGGGATTTGTTGACTCGATGAGTCGTATAAATACGGCTCATCACTCGTCAGAGACAACATCTTCCGGCTCTTGTTGCTTCACATCATCAGCTTCCATAGGAACAGCTTCACTCTCTGTCACCTTCTCTTCATCGACTACCTCAGCTATGTTTTCTGCTAAACATTCATCCGACTCTTCATCTAGTACCAGACTTCTCTTGCTAGAAGGTTCAACAACCTACTTAGTCTCAGAGTCTGACATAGCAAGTTTTCTCCCCCTCACAGCACTAATTTGTGCAACGTATTTCCTGGGAGTTCCATTCCTTCTAGGCACGACTTTCATGCAGATTCCTGTCTTCTTCAGCACGAAGCCAGTGGCATCTACCTTTGCATTAAACAGCTTCTTCTTATCAGAACCACCATGTTAGCCCTACTGGCTTCACCTTCTTCTGCAGCATCGGCCACAGAATCTACAGCAGGTTTCAATCCCTTCGGCTTCTCATTAACCACTTTGTCACCCTTATAACTCACTGAATCTTTACCAATCACCCATACTTCCTCATCAACAGAATTGAGTGTAGTAGCTTAAGAGTGAGAACAAGGGATCACCTCATTGAGGGGTGGTTCAGCCATCGCCTGATTTTCCTTCGTAGTCTGCACACTCCCTTTAGTTGGATTAGGATCAGCCTTTGACGCCTTTGAAGAGGCTTCTTTCAGTTCTATCACAGCCGCCTCTTTTCTCTTCGTTTTCCCTTCTATGATCTTAGGGTTTGCTGACATTGTATCCTCATCCGACTTCAATTCGACTGCCTTTTTGATTTCTCAAATATTTGAACTCCTCCACTTGCCAAAAATGGTCATGTGTATATCTCTTGAGATATTTGTCCAATCACCTCTCTCCTCCTTGATATGCTCCAACGCCTCACAAAGCTGCAAATATGTTGAACTTAGTAATCAGTCCCAACCACGTACCATCTGTTCCAGCCCTCTTCGTTGGTAGGTCAGCCATCTGATTTCCTGGGGCTCTGCTCTTGGCTGACCTCCATCTGGAACACTTAGTTTGTGATAACACGCAGACCCAGAGAGGATCTAAGTGTTTCGAACTGAGCAGCATCTAGTGGCATGGTGAGTACGACAGTTACGGTTGTCATGTGTTTCGATGTGATGACCTTCTTCACCCGTTCCACTCCGTGTTCAGACAAATTATGCTTCATACATAGGAACTGAGTGCAGCAGCTCCCTGCAGCGATACTCTCCCGCTCTCCCAGCACCTGGTCAACATGTGTTCCAGGAAGGTGTTTCATCTCTCCCACCATGGTTAGCTGGAGCTCCTTTTGCATCTGTCTCCCGAACTGGCCAACCAGCTTCTGTGTACTCGTGACGAACATATGCTTCTCTTCTCCCCCTCGCTCATAGCCATGGTCGATGAGGAAAGTCTCGTACCATGCTTTGGGCGCTTGTGTGAGTTCGTATATAGTCTCCTTCAGTTTGTGACTGTGCACAAGATGATATAACTTCCATGCTTCATATCTGGTGAGCTCTTCCAGTTCCACGTGAATGGCCACCACCCAAATCTCATCAATAAATGCTTTGTTGACATACTTTGGACTGGATGAACAGGCAGCCAGCTCTCGATACTTGATCTCATTCGCTCGACTCTTAATTCTCCATGAGGGTTGCAGCGCAGGTGCATTGTCAAGTGTCCCAGCTGGAGTAGGTGTGGCTTCATCAGCTGGACCTCCCTCTGGAATTTTATCTTCTGTAGCCTTGGTCTGAATGGGTGTTTCAGACAATGTCCCATCTCTGCATTTATCATCTTCTTGGACTGAGTTTAGGCCAACTTCATCTTTCACCTTTCCAGAAGAAGATACCATACATGTCCCTTGCAATTCCATCTCATTTATCGTGTTTGTCGGACAGACAGTGGCAGCTCCTGTTCCAACTGTGCATAGAAAGTAGCTTTTGTTTGATGACCTACTTCCTTCCATCAGAGTGTATCCATTCCTATCCAGTACTTGACAGGAATCACGAGTGAATGTAACAAACTGTCCTTCATCACACAATCTACTGATACTGATCAGGTTCACCTTTAACCCATCCACTAGGAGGATATCCTCGAGCTCAGGTAGATCCGGAACCTTCAATGTCCCACAGCCGATCATCTGGCCCTTCCCTCCATCTCCAAAAATGACAAACTGACGCTTGCGAATAGGTTTAACATTGATGAGATATTGATGATTACCTGTCATGTGAGCCGAGCATCCACTATCGAGGTACCAGCATTCTTCCTTCATGTGACTGAATGAGCTAAGAGCAACGAAGCACACTTCTTTCCTTATTTTTGGTTTCCAAACTTGTCTGACTCGAGGGGTGACTCTGGATTCCATTACTTTTAGCTCAGCGAGAAGTAGTCGGCACCTTGATTTGATGTGCCCCATCTGATAGCAATACCAACATGTACGATTGTTCCTCCTCCATTCAGTACCATGTCTTCCACGGTTGGCCATGAGCTGATTTCTTCCTTGATTCCCAAGCTGCTTATCAGGGTAGTGGTTCACACTCTGTTCTGCTCTCTGTGTAGGTTTCAGCTGTGCCTTAACAGACGAAGTCTTATCTGAGCCACTGTTACCATTGAAGCCGAGACCTCTATGTCCATCTTTAATTCTTTAGGATCTTAGTATGGATTCCAAGTTTTTTGAGCCTAAGTTCAGCATCTTCGCCGATCTTTTGAATTTGCTCAATTCTTTCATAGTAGCAGCATTATTATCTCTCTCCATCTCAATTTGTAACTCCAGGGATTCTACCTTGTTCAGAAGATGAACTTCTTTGCGACTCAACTCAGCATTCTTTCTCCTTAGCTCCACCAAGCCTGTAGGATCTATTTTTCTATTTTTCTCCATCTCAGCTTTTAGAACCGATAAAGTGTCTAGTAGTTTCACCTTCTGTGCAAGAAGTGACGAGTGTTCTTGATTCATTCTGATCATCTCGTGCTTCAAAGTAGATATTTCCTCCTGATGTTCCACCTTCTGGGCAACGAGAAGTTCAACCTCCTGCCACTATTTATCTTTTTCTTCTGTCATGCTTGCCACTGTTTCTGTGAGCTCCTTGTTCAGGCCAATCACCAACAGCCACTTCTCAAAGAGTTCCTTGTACGTCTCGACTAAGGTCTCATGAGCAAGTCCTTTGTCATCACTGCTTGATGCGTCGTCAACAGGCTGTTCAGACAGTGCACTAGAGTATGGATTTTCACTTGTCTCACTGCAGTCTTCGTGACTACAAGTCCCATGATATTGACATTCTCATGCTCTTCTTCCTCATCGTTAGATTCAGTGTCTGGACCCTCAGCTATTCTGAGAATATCCCATGCTTCCTTGGCCACCTCACATTCAGCAATCAGTTTGAACACGTTCTCGTCCACTCCATAGAAGATTGCATTAAGGGCCTTTGAATTCCCAACAGCCGCTACTTCATCTGCTTCAGACCACAGAGCTTCAGGTTTTGGCATAAAAACTCCTTCAGGGTTGGCCCTCATGGGTTCTATCCATCCTACCAATACAGCTCTCCAAGCCTTTTCATCGAGAGATTTTAGAAAGGCTTTCATCTTGGATTTCCAATAGGCATAATTCGGCCCTTCAAGCAACGGTGGTCGGTTAGTGCTCTATCCTTCCTTCAAACTCATCTTGAATAGTTGCCGGATCACACTCTGATGTCGAGTGTCTACTCTGATACCAATTGAAATCTACTTGTCTTAGTCAAGATGAGTTCCAGATGGTGTTCGCACTGCGTCTCGAACACTTGTTGGACAGTTTCAGGTTATGTTCTAACAGAGACTGGAACACCTTAGCAGATAGTACGTAAACAAAACAAAATAGGAGCACACACGATATGATACCCAGTCAGGCCTCGCCTACTCTGGGGGGCTTCCCACACCCTAAAGGGTCACAAATCTTATTACGAGTTTAGAGCTATTCGTGGACTTACACTTACACAACACCTTGTTTATAATATCCTAGCCTCTAACACTCCATCTCTTGGATTTGCAATCTTGGTTCACCGCAGCTCACCTCGATCCCCTATGGGTAGGACGAGACTTCCTCCCGACCTAGTCTTGGGCCTCTCTTGAAGTCCAGAGCCTTCTTCCGAAGACTGAGTTGATCACTGTGTGTGTGCGCTTGGTTGCTCAACAAGAACAGTCTGAACAGCACCCTGAACAGACTGTTTCTTCGCCGTTGATATTCCGGTGTGGAATACTCTGCCGGCCGTCGCTCCTCCTCTAATCTCACGAAGGCTCTCGTGTTTATTTTCTCTCAGGAAGCGATACAGATCTGGTCACCCTAGCCTTGAATTTATATGCATAGGCGAATGTCCAAATCTGTTCCAAATATCCTCATCAAATATTTAGGAAATATTCCTAACTATTCGATGGATATTTCCAATCCAATCTTTATGAAGATCTCGATCTTTCTTTCTCGCCAAGTCATTCTGAATCTAGTTGGATACTGATGTGACAATATCTATCTGAATATTTGTTCTCTCACGATGACTTATCGATTGATCCCAATCAAATAATCTCGTCGATATCTTCTGGATATCCAAGTCTTCATTCCAATCTTCATGAGATATCTTTTACGGTAAGTTTGTCAGCCGGTCTTCAATTTTGGTGAGGAGATATTTGAATGACATCTCGAATATCTGTTTCTTCGCTGACCGACTTCAACCGAAAAGATCCTCTATCTTCAAAACCTTTTGGATTCAAATCATGCGTCTGCTGCACGCTGTACTTCTGTTCCAGTCCGTGGTTGAACTCTTCTTGAACATCTGTTTGAACTGTCTAAAGCCGTTTTGCCAACAGCATGCCATTCATGGGAACATCATCATGTCATTCCTCGGATTCATCGTATTACCTCGACTTCAAGTAAAATATCTTCATCAAAGTTGTTAGACAATCATAGATTAAACGAGTCATGTATTCAAACGGTCAGTACACCCGGCTAGCAATCAACTAATCATATGTTCTAAATAGTTCTATGGCAATGTATAAAGAACACGAATAGTTACACAAAACATGCTCGCCATTCACCTATGCTATCTAGGGATAGTCCACGGGCTCTTGGCGCAAAGCTCATTCTCTAGTGCCAAGGACTAGGCAATGACCCGTAAGAGAACAGGAGCCCGGCTTGCGAATTTTTTGAAAAATAGTATGAAAATTGCATCAAAATTTCAGTGCAAGCACGAGGATCGCCCCTTAGTTTCTAGTACATGAGTTCTCAAAACAAGTCATGACTGCACGCAATGAAAAGGTGGAATTACACTACATCAAGTGAAAGTGGCAGAAAAATGATTTTTTTTGTACACAAGGGGTGGCTTTTCTCACTTTGCCCTTGGTATTTTTCTATTTTTTTTGTACGCAAGGAGTGACTTTTCTCACTTTGCCCTTGGTATTTTCATTCTCTAAAAAACAACTATGCTTGGGAATGAAGTTGCACCCTGTTTTGAAAACTTGAAGTTCCACACTTAAAACTTGACATAGTGTATAAGTAAAGGCGGGTGCATGCAAATCACAACGAGTGTAGAGAAACACGTACTAGCACTAAGGTCACCTAGAAAAAGAGATAATTTAAGTTTTTGACATTTTGTACCGGTGCCTACTAATATCAAGTCTCAAACATGCTTCAAGAAATATGTAGAACATGTGATATGCGAAGGCTAGAAATGATAATGACCCGAGAGAATACACACACGAATAAATCTATTTCAAGTCCTAGACTTCGAATCTAAGGGAATGTCAACCAGTCTAGGAGTATCGTAGAAAATGAGGAATTTCAATCGCAATACATAAACAGTTGAGCATATGCAGGAGTGAACGTGATATGCGATGCTTGTGATCATGCACTACCCACTCCACACTTAAAAATGAGCTTAGTCCCTAAGCAAAGAAGTAGAAGAAAAGAAAAAGGTGCATAGGAACTTCCCTCTTGTGTGATAGCTCGATAGCCATAGATATTAAACGATGCCCTTGGAGTGAAACACGACGTGTGAGCTGGTAGATATATAGGTAAAAACAAAAACATACAGCTGCACAAGTGATAGGTGACCATCGATAATCGCAAAGAAACCTGGACAAGTGGTGCCAATAGAATAGTAGACGATGTGAGTAAAAATGGAGGGCATAGATAAACTAACTCAAGCATCGGATAACATATAAATAGTAAATCATGCCAAAGGTCAGTGATCAATATAAAAACATGAGTGTGCAATAACTGACAATATGACAAAAAATTATAAAAAGTATATGCATGGAGAACTAATCAACGCCATCGTCCTCAGCATCATCAATACTAAACAAGTCCGCTGTATCATCTGAGCTCTCAGCAGCGTGAGAAGGACCGGCCTCGGTGTCATTACGAGCAGGAGGTGCATTGGACGGAGGGCTGAGGTTCACTACCATGGTAAAATCTACCTTGAACGGGTCTGGGGCAGACGACATGAAGGATGGCGCAGGCGGATAGTCTGCAAAGCCCTGATGGCTATAGAAAGCTGTCCTGCAGTTCTGTGACCACTGCTGTGCCCTACTGGCTTGAAAACAGAAGTCTAAGAAGTCGGCCTAGAGCTGGGTATGGGAGGTTGACAGCCTGTTCTGCGTGGCTAGTATCGGACCCAGACTAGCCAAAATCTAGCGCTAGTAGGCTAAAATCTGGCCCTGGGACTCGGTGATCTAGTGCTAAGAGGCCTCTAAGCGTGTGAGACGCTCCTCAAATGTCAATGGATACTGGCCAACAGTAGGTGGCTGCGGAGGAGGGGCCTGGGTAGCCACCGGAGGCTCCTGTGCCTCTGGCATGTCAACGTCCTCGGGCTGAGGTCCATCATCCTGAGCTCGTCCGAGTGTTCTCTTCTTCCTGCTGGGGAGTTCACTTCTATGTTGCCACTCGTGATCCCAGTTAATCATCTTAATGTCAACCATCTTATCAATATTGAGGGTTGAAGTCTCTGGCTTGAGCTGGCTGAATTCCCATCATTTGGATGCAGCGAGAATGGTGACAAAAAGACCACTGCCTAAAGCGATGTTCTTGTCTAGAATTGAGCCCCAGAATACCATTTGCCCGGTGAAAATCTAGAAGAAATCAACTAGGCAGTGTCGATGCATCGAGATCATAACATCGAGCTCGGGGTTGCCAATAGTCGTGGCGCCTTTGCCCCGTGTAAATATGCTCATGGCGACAAGACGGTGGACAATCTTCCATAAATGATCCTTGATACAAGAGGAAGGCTGATGGATGCACAGTCGTTATGTGCAAACGTCAAGAATAAATTTATAATAGTCCGCTACTCGCAACTATACTACTGGGTAGCAAGTGGTAAGTAGGGGTCGAACCCAAGGGAGTCAGTGTGGATTAATTGTTCTTTAATGAAGCTTATGCAGAAATTAAATGCAATTGGGGTTGGGTTTGAGTGTGATTTGAGAACTGAAAGTAAATTACAATAATTGATAATAGATTATAAGGAAATGATTCGGTTTTAGGGGCCTTGTATTATATTTGTTTATCATTGACCGCTAATGATCATACCAAGTGTTCGAAGATGAATCGAGGCTATTTCTAGCGCAAGACATGATCATGCTAAGCATTCAAAGATGAATCGAGGCTATTCCTAGCACAAGACTTGCAACATCATTTAAAACACTTGTTCTAAGCAAAACTAATTCCTCCTTTCGAAGTATCTTAGCCGTAAGTGCGTCCATTTGGTCCCTTTGGTCCAGTTTCCAAATGATTTTTAAGATAAGCCGAACTCCTCGATAAGTTTTGCTTGTTACAGCTTCCACTTATCGAGTATGTTCACGAATTCCCACGGAAGAGCTTTTGGCTTGTCAGGCACTCAACCTTGGAAACTCTGACTATATATGGCACATAGAACAAGTTTTGAATACAAAGGTGTACTAAGAGTAAGATCTAAAACATTTATAATACAAGTGCGCCCCTTCTACCGAACTACTAGTTTAGCTACTATTCATCGCGCTAAACATTATAACTAAGGAAATAAAGACAGTTGAATAAATACTAAGAAATACTTACAACCGTTGAAGCGCCAAGGGAGCAATCTTTTATTTCCAAAGCGAAGAACAATTTTATTGAAAATGAAGAGAGGATGGTTAAGCCCTCTCTCTCTAAAGTGTGTACAAGTATGGGATGGGATGATTCAAATGAGGAGGAGAAGCCTCATATTTATAGCCTAAGGAGGAGGAAATGGAGGGATGAGATGAAGGCATGTGGTGTTGCATCCAAGGGTGGAGGAGGAGGCTTTGAAGATGTGGAGGAGGAGCCACCACTTGTCACCACCTTGTGGTGGCTCAAAAGCTTCCGGCTGCTGTGAGGTGGAGGGAGGAGAGTGGAGGAGCCACCCATGTGAGGAGGAGCATCCCTTCTAGAAGCTTGTGACCTTTTCACAAAAGCCATCGGTTTGACCGGAACTGACCGGAGCTTTGGCCGGAGCTTCTTGGATTTTGGAGAGTGTATTCTGAATGAAAATGTCATTCTAAGAAGATCTCAAGAAGGAACCTAAGCCAAATTCCGCTTGGAACATGGTCGAAATCTCAAATCCGATGAAATTGCCCTTGTTTGGCCTTTACCGGGCTCGGTGCTTTTGCCTTGCGTTCTTGTCCATTTGCCGACGGTTCTAGAATATTTGAGTGATTCCAAGTCGGTTCCATGAAGGATGTTAAGGCTGATTTTGAGTGTAGCATGGTCGTGACCTGGAATGACTCGTTCTTCATTTTCCGCTTAAAAACTCCTTAGCATGTTTTCTCTCTAAGTGCCAAAATACCCTGTAGAAATATATCAGAACTAACAAGCAAAAGTTAAATAGACAAACAGTCTAATTTAGTGGATTTTACTGTGTTTTTGATTCGTATAATTATGGTCCATCAGATCACCCCACACTTTTAGTTGTTCGTCCCGAACAATGCTATTAAAGGGCGGCACTAAGTAAGTTTTTAAAATATGAAAGTTAGAATGTGGGTCTAGATTTATCCTAAGTCATGCATCACTTACTTATTACCAAATTAAACTATGTAAATAAATAGAAGAAACTTAATACTTGTACCTCCGTGCTGAGATGCAAATTATATTGGATGTCTCGGGAGATAGCCCTGTTTAGGCTCCTGGACTGCAACCTCGGGACCGTCTCGCACTATATGGTTTCCTTGTAGCTTTCTCTAGCACGTGATTCGGTTCAGGTTTCACTGGTTTGAGTACTTTGATTTTTTTTGGCGAGGGACTGCTTTTTGTAGTGAATCGGCCTTTGGCCTTTGATTTGACTTTTTGAGGTACTTCACTTTTGTTCGGTTAAAACCTTCATAATTTTGGGCCTTTGGCCTCTTGATTTGCTTCTTCGAGCTTTTCGCCTTTTTGTGGCTTTCCTAGTCCATTTTCTCAGCCTTTTTGGGAGGTCCAATCATCGCCCGCAAGCCTATGGAAATACCTCCCCGCTCCTCTCGTTTTTGCCGTTTTCGCGCGGGTCAAGGTGAGGGTCGCTCATCTATTTTCTCGGCTACTTTGACTGTCGTTTCGCGCGGGTCAAGATGAGGGTCCCTCATCTATTTTCTCGACTACTTTGACCGGAGATAGGACGGTCTGATTCCCGTCCTCGCCTTTTGCATTGCATGGCGGAGATGACTTCAATTTTCACTGAAACCCGAAGTGCAGCCTCCACTGACTTTGAAAACCATATAGTTTGATCTGATCCTTTAATTGCTTGCCAAGCCTCTCTAGGGCAGTTTATGTCAACTCCACATCCCTAGTTTATCTCAGCACAAAGGGACAAATGAGAAGTTACGTTCTAAGTTTTTAGACAGTTGAATTTTCACAAGATAAATGCATGAATTTTGGTCTATCTTTTTCACATTCTTAAGTTCATATTTTCAAAAAGATATTATTTATTAACTAATATATACAAGTGGTTCTCACCCCACACTTTTGAACGAAGGCATTCGTTTTACGAAATGACTTAATTCAAAAGTCTTGCAAGCAGTTGTTATACGAGAAGGAAATGATATTAAGGAAAAGGAAAGACAGAACTCCCTTTAAGGTGTCGAGTGAACGACATGGCTCGAGGCTGGATAATCGAGGGAGTTCGGCTGGGGCCTTGAACTCTTTGCGTAGCCCTGACTGGCTTAATGTTGCACCTAAGTCCGATTCCTGAATAGTCAAATCTTCTATGCACCAAGTGGGTGAGAGCGACTTATTGATAAAAACTAAAAGACAGAAAATAAAGTGCAGAAAGTAAGATAGTGTCGGGTTACCTCCCGACCAGTGCACTTGTTTAACGTCATTGGCTCGACAGTACCTCAATCATGGATCATAAGGTCGGATCCCAAGGGTGAGTGAGGTCAAACTTTTTCTCGGCAGCCCTTTTGCTCCGAGAGGGTGAGGTTTCCTTGACCATAGCTGCTGGTCCAATGCGTCGTGCTTGCTTGTTACTCCTTCCGGGTTTCCATTCTTTCGGCCCTTTTGCTCCGAGAGGGTGAGGTTTCCTTGACCATATCTTCGATAAATCCTTTATGAAACGTCGATAGAATCCTGCGTTCCCCAGAAAGCTTCTGATTCCTTTCACGTCCTTAGGTGGGGGTAGCTTTTCAATCACCTACACCTTTGCATGATCGACTTCGATGCCTCTGTTGGAGACTAGGTGCCTCAACAAAATCCATTCATGCACCATAAAGTGACACTTCTCCCAATTTAAAACCAGGTTAGTGTCAACACAACGATGAAGAACATTAGTAAGGTTAGAGAGGCATGAATCGAATGAAGAGCCATACATCGAAAAATCATCCATAAAAGTTTCCATGGTGTTTTCTATAAAATCAGAAAATATTGCCATCATACAATGACAAGCGTATTTTTAACCCTTTATAGTTGTCATTTCATACGTTTTAGGGGTCAAATTGCAGTCAAACAATATTTATAAACCTTGGTAAGCCAAGGGTCGATCCTAGGAGCAATGCGTGTGAGTACTAGCAAATGGTGTGACCTATTTAGTTATTCCGAATTAACAAGGGTTGATTTGTCACGAAAATTTGCAATAATTAAATGGCAGAAAATAAATGTGCAGAAAATAAATGTTGTGTTTTTATTCAGAGAAAGAATCCCAGAATCCGTACTTCACCCGTGCTAACCCCACTAATCATGCGATCGTTCTACGTTAATTATTCATGCTATCGAATATGGAATATAACCAAAATAACACTAGACAAGCCGCCCATCCACGGATCATTGTCAAGATTAATCTCAATCGTTGAACGCCGTCCATCCACGGATTATCAACGATCTCTATTTATTAAACTAATGGTTTTCTTATTAATTCATGTAAACATGACCTAATATCAATTTCATGCATTCCGATTAATCTCTAGGGCCCATCCACCTTTCGGCATATAACCTAAATACGTTCTATCAATGCAAACATACCCTTTGATGTAAATACATGCATAGAACGAAAATATTAAGCACACAATGAAATTGAATAATCGAATCGCATAAATAATAACTTCAATTGATCACATGAGAGTTAGGGTTACATAGCACGGGATCTGTAGGATCCCGGAATAAAGAAAACTACTCGCTATTCATGGCGATTAACCACAAACAGTGTAAATTGAAGGAAGAAACGAATAAACCGTAGACGATTGGCTCGTTGGTCCTCACGATGAAAACTTGTCTTCTCTCCCAAGTTAGGGTTTTTGCTCCAAAATCACAACACTCTTTGATTCTGGTCGAGTCCTCCCTTTTATAGCTCTCCCAAAAGGGCCAAAAGCCCAAAAACTGCTCTATTGCAAAAAAGAATCAGAACTTGCCAAAAACGGATTTGGAAGAAAAGCAGCAACTTCGGGTGGATTTATCATGGTCTTAACGTCCGAATTGGATCTTGGCGTAAACTACAAAGTTGTACCCCTTTGAATTATCTTTCCAACAAGCTTTGAATCAACCAATTTGGACACCGTATGACATCTCTGCGTGCAAAATACTTCGATGGGGCTGTTACACCCGTTACAGCTGGGTGTAACGGCTGTAACGGCCTGAGCCCAAATCTCTGTCAAAATTCATGCCCGTTACAGCCGTTACAGTCCAGTGTGTAACGGCTGCTGAACTTGTAACGGGCTTACTTCTTTTGCCTTTTTGGAGATCTAAACCTTCGAATCTGCTCTTTGTGTCAACTACAAAGTTGTAGGGAATTGAATTAGCTTTCCAACAAGCTAAATTTCGACTCATTTGGACACCGAATGAGGCCTTGGCATGCAAAATACGTTGCAAAGGTCGGTTTGCCCTATTTTGTCCTGTTTTTGCCCAAATCAGCACCGATTGCTTTGCTTTACTTCGGGTCAATCCAAAAGTATTAGATATGTGATATATGACCTGAAACACTAGAAAACATATCAAATGACAATAAAATGTCGGGAAAACAAACATAATCCATCATCGAATGAAGTGAATAATAGGTCAAGAATTCGACCGATCATACAACGCTAAAAAGTGGCTGGAGCATTGCAAAGACCGAAAGGCATATGTCTATAAGCAAATGTGCCAAAAGGGCAAGTGAAAGTAGTCTTCTCCCAGTCCTCGGGGTGTATAGGGATCTGGAAAAACCCACTATAACCGTCGAGGTAGCAGAAAAACTTATGCTTTGTAAGACGTTCTAACATTTGATCAATAAAAGGCCAAGGAAAGTGATTCTTACGAATAGCCTTATTCAACTTCCTATAGTCTATGCACATACGCCAACCAGTCACAGTACGAGTAGGAATCAAATCATTATGCTCATTTCGAACAACAGTCAAACCTCCCTTCTTAGGGACAACATGCATAAGACTAACCCGCGCACTGTCAGCAATAGAATAAATAATGCCCACTTCCAATAATTTCAGAATCTCTTTCTTAACTACATAATTCAGTTTAGGATTCAAACGTCTCAAAGCGTCCCTAGTAGGCCTAGCATCGCCCTCTAGGTGGATTCTATGCATGCGCATATCTGGGCTAATCCCCTTAATATTATCAATCGAATAACCTAGGGCTGGCCTATGCTCTCTCATGACATCGAGCAGTCGCTGAGTCTCTACCTCAGTCAAGGAAGCATTCACAATCACCGGGTAGGTCAAGTTAGGGCAAGGAAATTCATACCTGAGACTCGCAGGTAGAGTGATGAGTCGTATTTATACGACTCGTCGAGTCAATTAATCCCATTTATTTCGATACTTTTATATGCAAACAATTACTTTTTAGTATGGTTTTGCATCTCAGGTGTTTCGGAAGCTTTAGGAGGAAACGCGCATAAAAGATGGCATTTTGTGCCAAAAACATCACAGTTTCAGATTACACCTTTGGAGAGTCGACGGAGTGCTGGGAATGGACCGTTGATCAGAAAAATATGTGCCACATGCCATCGTGTAGGTGACTATATTTTCTACAACTCTCTAGTTAACACCGAGAGCATCCGAGGTCATTTGGAGGGTCTAATCGAGAGCCGAAGTCAAAACAGATGCACATAATGGATGATCTGTCTCAGAGAGGACCGCGGACACTGTTCACTTTATGAACAGTACCGCGGAGCTAAAATGTAGAGGGTGCACGGTGATGATGTCAGCAATGCTTTTTTGATGACATCAGCGGGCCAAAACTTGGTAATCAAGCTAAAAAACAGACTTGGTAACCCAACTTTTTGCTATAAATAAGATATTTGGGTTAGGGTATCCATCATCCATCATTCTACGAAGACCAAGACGGTTTTGGAGGAGAACGTGAAGCTTTCGACGAGAGAAGAGAATTTTCTTACTATTCATCATGTATTTTATTTCAATCATGTGTGGCTAAACTTTTAATTCAATTTAGGGGTTCGTTCATTGTGACACATGTTTTGAGATTTTCGTTCTTAATGCTATTTTATATTTCACTAGTTCTTGTGCTCATTCTTATGAATTAAATTGCTAGACTAAGTGGAAGCTTTGTCAAAGCTTAGTTGAACAACTAATTCTTACCTTTAATATTTACTGGATACTTTGTCGTAAAGGTAGATAGTAACACCTATGTTAAATAATACCTTTGTCGGATTGTTTAATTTAGGAAAGAACTAGAAGTCTAACACCTTTGTCGGGTCAGATTGTGGCGTATCACCTTTGTCGGAAAACTTGGTTGTTACCTTTGTCGGAACAACCACACTTTGAAGTATATAATTGATCATTAGATATGTCACAATAGAAACCCTATACTGAATTATCTCTCTGATTGATAAAACCTGTTATTGCCTGTGTTCTTTTGTGCATTCACAATCAATTGCTCACAAAACCCTTTGTTTCTTAATTTGTCCATAGATTCAACTTCCGAAAACCAATTCTCTTGGGTTCGACCCTTCTTGCCGCTACACTAGCTTATTGCAGGAGATTTATAAATTTGAAATTTGACGCGTCGGACGACGCGCATCAAATTTGGGCGCCGTTGCCGGGGAGCTGCGCTTCGGTGAAGCTGTTTCTTTTTTTGTTTTTATTTTTCTATTTCTATTTTATTTAGCTATTTTTTAGTGCTTCGCTACTTGTGCGCCATGTCTCGTGCAGGTAGCCAGATTGGTGTGAATGTCCGCAACAATGAGATTGAGCCAGTTGATGAAAATGAGGAAGTAATTCCTCCATTCTATGATGATCCGGAACGAGAGTTACATGCTCGCAACAGGGCGAATAACGCAGCAAGGCTAGCTCAACAGCTGAATCAGAGGGCACCTATTGCACAGAATGGTGCTGATGCGAGGCAGCCGCCACCACCAAGGCAGCCGCCTCCTCCACAGCAACCGCCTCCACAGCCGCTCATCAGGGAAGAATATCATGGAGAGAACTACTACCGAGAGTCCACCATGGGGGAGCTGTACGCTCCAAACTTTCGGAACCTACCGTGGTGCATCTACGAGGGGCCGGAACTTGAGGGAATAGTCATCAATTCGGCAGTCGTGCATCATCTGCCCAAGTTCTCGGGACGTCAAAGAGAGTCGGCTACCACACATCTTCAGCGTCTACATGGCATCTGCCAAAACCTCAGACCATACGGAGTCGAAGTGGAGGACTTTAAACTAAAGGCCTTTTATTTCTCTTTAATTGATGCCGCTAAAGATTGGTTTTTGTCTCTGCCTTCCGGTAGCATCCAGACTTGGGACCAGATGCAGAAGAAGTTTCTAAACAAATACTACCCATCGGACAGGGCGATGCATGTTCGCAAGCAGGTACATGATCTTAGACAAGGGCCTAACGAGTCGATGTACGACTATCTAGAAAAGTTCAACAACTTCGAACAAAGCTGCTGCAACCTTGGACTTCCGGAGAAGCTTGTCATTGAGTACCTGCTCGATGGCCTAAGACCGCTCGACAGTATGCTCCTAGACGCCTCGACTGGAGGCACGATCATGAACCTGCCCCTAGGTCGAATCAGGAAGTTGATCGCAGACGTGGCTGAGAATCCAAGGTTCAGAGAAGAGACCAACCGGAAGGAGGAATTCGGCTGGACCAAGAATTTTGCAAAGGCCGACACCCCAGTGAACCCAATGGCCGAAGAGCTGAGGCGGATGAAGGAGATGATGCAACAGATCATATTGAGGCAGCCTGTCAAGGTAAAGCCTTGTGAGTTCTGCGGGGCAACTAATCATAAGACAGATGCCTGCCCTACTTTACAGGAGGATACACAGGTTGATATCAACGCAGAGGGTGAATTCCAAAACTACAATAACCGTGCACCCCAGCAGGCTCAGCAGCAGCAGTACTACAACCCACCGTATCACCAGTAGCAGGGCAACTACAATAATCAGAATCAATATCAGCAGCGAGGATAGAGCTACAATCAGGCAGGCCCTAGCCATCAGAGTTCCAGCAAGTCTCTGGAGGATGTAGTGAAGGATTTGGCGATTACCGTGCAGCAGAATCAGGCGAAGAATGATGAAACTTTAGCGGAGCTAGGTAAGCAGATGTCCAACTTAGCTCAGACTATTTCTGAGCCGAAGAGAGATTCAGGGAGGCTACCATCGCAGACATTGCCTAATCCGAGAGAGAATGTCAGCACATTGGCAGTAGTGGATGTGGACGCGGCACTAAAGGAGTCTGCATATTGGGTGAACAAGATGCTCGCGCTCGACGAGCACATTGATGCAGAAAATGAAGAAAATGAGTCAGAATCAGTGCCGATCGCATCCGAAGGAGACATTAGCTCGACGCTAATGTCTGAAGCGGACGCGCCCATAATGTTAAGGCCGGACGCGCCTCTAATGTTTACAGCGGACGTGACGTGCACTGATACACAATCCCCAAATGACCCTTTTCCTTCGTTTTCTATGCAGGTAATAGCTCCTGAAGGCCACATGAGCAATAAGGATGAGCTAGGAGGCAGATTGGAGGCGAGGCATGAGCAAAATGACCCAACGATGAAGCACCCACTCGATACGAGTCATGAGGCACAGCTTGGAAAGAGTAAGGACCCAGGTGCCTTCACAGTCACCTGTGGTATCGGTGAGACTCAAATACATCACTATTTGATTGATTTGGGTGCTGCTATTAATGATATTACATATTCTTTGTATTGTTTGTTGAGATTAGGGCCATTGAAGCCTCCTAAACTGTTGGTAGAGTTAGGGGATAAATCATGTATTCGTCCTGTTGGTTTGCTAGAGGATCTAACCCTACATGTAGGTGATCTCGTTGTTCCTGTAGACTTTTATGTTTTGCAGATGAGAGATGCTAGAAACGATGATCCTCCAGCACTTATTTTGGAACGACCATTCCTCTTTGCCACTAAAACCAAGATTGACATGGACACAGGCTTGTTGTCACTTGCGTTTGGTGGCAAGACATCAGATTTTTATATTTATGAGGATGATGACCGTCCATACGCGAAGAAACCACCGGACATCGTGCACACACCATATCTTGGTGCCCTATCTTCTGACCTACCAGATGAGACTGGCTGTGCAGCTAGACCAGTAGCTATGTTCAAGGTGTCCTCGCCAACTCGGGAGGATGTGAAGGCGAACCCGCCTGACCAATGGAGAGCAAACCCGAGCACACCATTACATGAGACTTTTGGGCAGATTCAAGCAGTAGCTGAGGCGAAATTAGACCTCACACGTCCATGTGATCCTAACTTGTGATCCCTAAAGAGGTATCGTCGAGCCAACAACGTAAAACAAAGGCGCTCGCAGGGAGGCAGCCCAACATAATTTTTGTTTTTCTCATTTTTTTATTTCATTTTATGTTTGTTTGTGTCTCGAGTCATGTTTTTCACATTGTCTTTTGGGAAAAGAGATATTTTTCATGCAGGAAACAGGTGCAACTCAGTGCCGATCGCGTTCACCCTCAACATTATATGGACGCGTTCGGTGTTAACATTACGTTAACGTCTCTGTCGGACACGACACGTAAAGTCTTCATAGGACGCGGTGGACCGTTGACCAGCGTTGACCGACTCATTTAACCAGAATTCTTACCATCACGCGATGAAACGAGGGGAGTGCCTATTCACTTTTATTCGCTATTTGTTTGTTCCTACGTTTGTGTGTCTTGCATTGTTGTGTCTTTGAATTGAAGTCGTACCATGAGGACACGGCTTGGTTCAAAAGTGTGGGGTGGGAGAGTGAGTCAGTCTGTTGTGTCAGCACATTTATTTTTCTTGCACTTGCACTGTGTCAGCACATTTCCCTTTTAAAAAAAATTTGAAAGTATGAATTTCTCTCTATTTCCTGGATATGCAGTATTGAATTTTGATGATGTGAAACAGATGATGCTGATTAGATGTGTTTCTCTCGTGAAATTTGAATTGTGCTTTTACATGTGAACTTAACCCACTACGCGCCTTTTGAGTTGAGATAAACAGGGATGTGGAGTTGATATAAACGTCCTAGAGAGACTTGACGAAGCATTCAAAGGACCGAATTTCGAGTTATATGGTTATGTGGATTTTGTTGAGGCTAGCACTTCGAGACGATATGGTTCAGAGTTAGCTTCGCCACTGCAGCGTTTATGTAGGTAGGCAGGATGGGAAAACAGACCATCCTATCTCTAGTCCGAATTAACCGGGAAAAAGGTGGGTGACCCTCATCTTGGCTCGCGTCAAAAAGGGAGAGGATGAGAAAGAGCGGGGATGTATTTCCATATGCTTGCGGGCGATGATTGGACCTCTCAAAAGGAAAGAAGGACAAGCTATTCACAATAAAGGAGCAAAGCTCAAGAAAAAAAATCAGCCCCATTGTGAAGTTTCATACAACAAAAAAGTAAAGTACATCATTCTTACATCAAGAGCCAAAGGCCACAGAAAGTCACAACAAAAGCTGTCCAAAAAAAGAAAAGCTCAGAAAAACATGAAGCTCGAATGAATCACGTGCAAGAAAAAGCAATGAAGTATAACCATATAACCAGAATTCGGGACATCAAATGCAAATCATGGGTCTAAAAAGGACTATCTCCCATTCATCCGAATTGGTTTGGATTTCAGCTCTAAGGTAACACGTATCAAAGTTAATTCTGTGTTTAGCATGATGATTTGAGTAACGATTGGGTTATGCATAGAAAAGTGAGTCTAGACTAGCAACTCATATTCATTTCGCATTATCTAGGATGTCGAAGAAATGGTGGTGTTGCATTTATTTTTCCTTCTATGACTTAGTTCTTGTTCGGGACGAACAAGTTTAAGTGTGGGGTGGTTTGATGAGTCGTATTTATACGACTCGTCGAGTCAATTAATCCCATTTATTTCGACACTTTTATATGCGAACAATTACTTTTTAGTATGGTTTTGCATCTCAGGTGTTTCGGAAGCTTTAGGAGGAAACGCGCATAAAAGATGGCATTTTGTGCCAAAAACATCACAGTTTTAGATTAGACCTTTGGACAGTCAACGGAGTGCTGGGGAATGGACCGTTGATCAGAAAAATATAAGCCACATGCTATCGTGTAGGTGACTCAATTCCCTACAACTCTCTAGTTCACACCGAGCGCATCCGAGGTCATTTTGAGGGTTTAATTTAGAGCCGAAGTCAAAACAGATGCACAGAATGGATGATCTGTTTCAGAGAGGACCGCGGACACTGTTCACTTTATGAACAGTACCCACGGACGCTAAAATGAATAGTACCCACAGAGCTAAAATGTACACGGTCCGCAGCGATGATGTCAGCAATGCGTTTTGATGACGTCAGCGGGCCGAAACTTGGAAATCAAGCCAAAAAACAGACTTGGAAACCCTACTTTTTGCTATAAATAAGATGTTTGGGTTAGGGTTTCCATCATCCATCATTCTATGAAGACCAAGACGGGTTTGGAGGAGAACGTGAAGCTTTCGATGAGAAAAGAGAATTTTCTTACTATTTATCAAGTGTTTTATTTCAATCATGTGTAGCTAAACTTTTAATTCAGTTTAGGGTTTTGTTCATTGTGACACATGTTTTGAGATTTTCGTTCTTAATGCTATTTTATATTTCACTAGTTCTTGTGCTCATTCTTATGAATTAAATTGCTAGACTAAGTGGAAGCTTTGTCGCAAAGATTAGTTGAACAACTAATTCTTACCATTAATATTTACTGGATACTTTGTCGTAAAGGTAGATAGTAACACCTAGGTTAAATAATACCTTTGTCGGATTGTTTAATTTAGGAAAGAACTAGAAGTCTAACACCTTTGACGGGTTAGATTGTGGCGTATCACCTTTGTCGGGATACTTGGGTTGTTACCTTTGTCGGAACAGCCACACTTTGAAGTATAAAATTGATCATTAGATATTTTTGATAAACTTGTCATAATAGAAACCCTAGACTGAATTCTTTCTCTGATTGATAAAACCTGTTATTGCCTGTGTTCTTTTGTGCATTCACAATCAATTGCTCACAAAATCCCCTGTTTCTTAATTTGTCCACAGATTCAACTTCCGAAAACCAGCTCTCTTGGGTTCGATCCTGCTTACCGCTAGCTAGTAGTTACAGGAGATAATAAAGTTAAGTTTGACGCGTCAGACGACGCGCGTCATAGAGGTTTCAGCTCTACCTTGCAAGGTTCTTACCTGAGTCGGTGGACTGTTTAGTTTCAGCTGCTTCCTCAGTGTTCATTGTGCATATATCCATCGGTATTGGGCAGCCTAGTAGTACTCTAAAAGACTCAACAGAGGTTAGTGTAATAGGGTCATCAATATTGGCAGAGTCCAGTACATCACAGTCAACTAAAAGACTAGGACTCTTGCACATATCAGGCAAATAAAAGATGACTCGCTCACTGCCTACTCGCAAAGCAATAGACCCTCTATCCATGTCAATCACTACCTTAGCTGTATAAAGAAATGGTCTACCAAGTATGATTGGGATGTCTATGTCCTCTTAAATTTCCAGCAAAATAAAATCAGCAAGAATGTAAATATTCTTCACCTTGACGGATACATCCTTTAGAATCCCTCAGGAGTCTACAGGAGCGATCCGCAAGGCAAATAGTGACGTTAGTAGGACAAATATCACCCAAATTTAGTTTAGCATACAGAGAATATGGCATGATAGACACACTAGCACCAAGATCACATAAAGCACAACGAATAGTAATTCCACCGATATCACAAGGGATAGAAAAACTCCCTGAATCCTTTAGCTTGGGCGGCATGGGCAGGTGCATGGCAGCACTACACTATTCACTCAGGGCCATTGACAGAGCCTTGTCGCGAGGCAATGCAAAAGTAATTATAAGTCCACTACTTGTGTGGCTCACTAATGATAGTAAGCGGTAAGTAGGAGTCGAACCCAAGAGAGTCAGTGTGGAATAGTTATTCTTGAAAAAGAAAAGAAAAGAAAGTAAAAACATTTGGGTTTTGTTGGTTGTTTTATGAACTGAAAAGTAAATGACTGAAAGTAAAGAAAGTAAATATTGAACTGAAAGTAAATACTGAAAGGTAAAGTGCGTAAAGTAAGTGCAAGAAAGTAAAGCTGCTGAAAGTAAAGGTGCGGAAAGTAAAGGTACTGAAAGTAAAGGTGCTGAAAAATAAATGTGCTGAAAAGTAAATTGCAAGAAAGTAAAGACGAAAGATATTCACATAAGAAATATATTCAGTCTAGGGTCTCAACTAGTGACACATCCATCATTGACTTCAAATGATCTATTTTGTGTTCATAAGTGTGGGTTATTCCTTGGTCCAGATATAACCCTAAAGTAAGGCCATTTCAAGCACTTACACCACAATCTACTCCAAAATCAAGACATAGACTTCTAGTTCTAAGTTAGACTAATACTTCATTTCAAGATGTATTAGCCTAAGTGCATCCACTTGATCTCACATTTCCGATCAACCAAGTGGTTTTAAAGAGGGAATGAACTACTCGGAAGAGTTTTGCCATTTCAAGCATCCACTCAACCTTGTTGTTCAAACAGAGACTGAACTACTCTGCTAAGCTTTGCCATTTCAAGCATCCACTTAGCCTTGTTGTTCAACCAAATAATGGCACAAAGAACTAGTAGAACACAAAAAAGCATTAAGTAAAAGGGTCTCAAAACATTGTCATAGTATAAGAGAACCCCTAAACCGAATATAAGCCTTAGCTACTTGTACTCATGTCAAAGAATACAAGTAGCCTTGCTTAGAGCAAAGAAATAAAAGAAAACCGACAAGAAAGTAAGGAGAACAACATAAAAGTAAAGAAGCTTTAGCTACTTGTCTTCATGTCAAGGAATACAAGTAGACATGGCTTTGTGCAAGGAAAATGATGTTCCCTTAAGTGGCATGTGTTTGGCAAAACGTAGCTTAGATAGTTCGAGCAGGTGTTCAGGGGGGGTTCGAACATATCCTAACACTCGTACACAGCGTGGATAAGACGCAAGGATAGTTTCCGGAAGATATTGGACTACGAAGATCTCGTCAAGTTGAAGACGGCCAGCGACTTATTCGAGCAATAGATATTCGAATGAATATTTACATTAAGGCGGCAAAGCTTACTTGGGCAAGAAGACTTCGGATTATCTTCCAACCGATTCAAAAGATATTCATCAAATATCTATGAATATTTCCTAAATATTTGATGGGATTATCTTGTGCGAATTAGGGTTTCGCTCGAGCATATAAATACAATGCAAGAGCAACCCTAATTCTCATCGCTTTCAAAGATCAAATACACACGAGCATATCCTGCTGATTGGAGAAGAAGAAAGCGACGGCCGGCTGTGTTTTCTCATTGGGAATACACCGGTGCAAGTGCAGTCTGTTCAAGTGCAACACGGACTGGCTGAAGCGTATCAACTGCCGCACACAACAAAGGTGAACAAGCTTTCGAGAGAAAGCATCAGAGCTTCTGGAGAAGGTCGAGAACGTTCGGACTGCAGGTTCTGAACGAAGGGGATCGAGGGGAATTGCGGTGAACCTCGGTTGCAAATCTGAGAGACGGAGTATTGAGGTTAGGTTATTACAAGGTGTAAGTGTAAGTCCCTGTGGAATCCTGATGGACCATAATTATACAAATCAAAAACACACTTAAACCCACCAAATTAGACTGTTTGTCTATTTAACTTCTGCTTGTTAGTCCCGATATATTTCTACAGGGTATTTTGGCACTTAGAGAGAAAACACGCTAAGAAGAGGATTTTACGCTGAAAAGATATTACGAGTCAATCCAAGGTCACGATCAGACACTGAATGCAGAAATCTCAGGATCATGATTTGGAATCACTCAAACATGCTAAATCCATCGGCATTTGGACAAGAACGCAAGGCAAAAGCACCGAGCCCGGTAAAGGCGAAACAAGGGCAATTTCATCGGATTTGAGATTTCGACCATGTTCCAAGCGGAATTTGGCTTAGGTTCCTTCTTGAGATCATCTTAGAATGACATTTTCATTCAGAATACACTCTCCAAAATCCAAGAAGCTCCGGCCAAAGCTCCGGTCAAACCGATGGCTTTTGTGAAAAGGTCACAAGCTTCTAGAAGGGATGCTCCTCCTCACATGGGTGGCTCCTCCACTCTCCTCCCTCCACCTCACAGCAGCCGGAGGCTTTTGAGCCACCACAAGGTGGTGACAAGTGGTGGCTCCTCCTCCACATCTTCAAAGCCTCCTCCTCCACCCTTGGATGCAACACCACATGCCTTCATCTCATCCCTCCATTTCCTCCTCCTTAGGCTATAAATATGAGGCTTCTCCTCCTCATTTGAATCATCCCACATCCCATATCCCATACTTGTACACACTTTAGAGAGAGAGAGAGGGCTTAACCCTCCTCTCTTCATTTTCAATAAAATTGTTCTTCGCTTTGGAAATAAAGGGGATAGCTCCCTTGGCGCTTCAACGGTTGTAAGTATTATTTTTAGTATTTATTCAACTGTTTTATTTCCTTAGTTATAATGTTTAGCGTGATGAATAGTAGCTAAACTAGTTATTCGGTTGAAGGGGCGCGCTTGTATTATAAATGTTTTAGACTTTACTCTTAGTACACCTTTGTATTCAAAACTTGTTCTATGTGCCATATATAGTCAGAGTTTCCAAGGTTGAGTGGAAGCTGTCACAAGCAAAGCTCTTCCGTGGAAATTCGTGATCATACTCGGTAAGTGGAAGCTGTCACAAGCAAAACTTATCGAGGAGTTCGACTTATCTAAAACACCACTTAGTCAATAACGTAACTGGGAGATCAAGTGGATGCACTTACAGCTAAGATACTTCGAAAGGAGGAATTAGTTTTGCTTAGAACAAGTGTTGCTTTAAACGATGTTGCAAGTCTTGCGCTACGAAAGGGCCTCGATTCATCTTTGAATACTTAGCATGATCATGTCTTGCGCTAGAAATAGCCTCAATTCATCTTTGACCACTTGGTATGATCATTAGCGGTCGATGATAAACAATTATAATACAAGGCCCCTAAAACCGAATACTTTCCTTACAATCCATTATCAACTGCTGTAATTTACTTTCAGTTTTAAAAACACACTCAAACCCAACCCCAATCGTAATTAAATTCTGCATAAGCTTCATTAAAGAACAATTAATCCACACTGACTCCCTTGGGTTCGACCCCTACTTACCACTTGCTACCCAGTAGTTAAGTCGCGAGTAGCGGACTTATAAATTTATTTGTACATTTGCTCTGACGACAAGCATCTGTCAAATTGGCGCCGTTGCCGGGGAGTTGTGCATCGGAATAGTTGTTCTATTTTCTTTTTTCTTTTTTCTTTTATCATGCAATTCACCAAGTCATACTACTACGGAATGAAACCTTGGAACAATACGGAGTTTTCCCCACCACCCTTCAAACTTGAAATCCGCGAGAAGATCAACAAAATAACGCAATCCCGGGACGAAACATTGGATGAGTACTTATGGTACTTCGATTCCATTGTGACGAGCTGCCCGCACCATGGATTTACCAACTCCGATCTTCAAATAAAATTTCTCTATGGAATGTTGCCACATGAGTGGGACCAGCTAAATAATGCAGCAGGAGGATCAATGTGGGACTTAACTGTGGATGATCTTTGGATATTAATCAATGATTTGGCCGCAAGGTCAAGACCAAGCCAAGATCAGGCCGAGCCAATCGAGGACGGTATAACGGAGCTGGCATCTAGCATCCAGCAGTTGGACAACACGATGCAACAAATCAGGGCCAAAACTGAACTATGGGCGGCAGAAAAGGAGCTGGCAGCTAGCACCCAGCAATTGGCCGCGACATGCAGCAATTGAGTGCATTGATGCACCAATTCACGGCTGAACCCAAGGAGCCGACTGAGGATGAGAACCCGCAAATAACCGAAGAAGAACCACCCCAATCAGACCCGGTCCTTATCACCAATCCATCCGAGGAAATCACTGTCCTAATTACCGAACCAACAGAAATCTCGAACCTCACTGCTGAAGCGGGCGAAGAAATCAAGCCAGGCCCGGTCCTTGCGCTCGGAGCACCCGAGGAAATCCCGGACCTCATTGCCGAACTGTCCGAGAAAGCCCCGGTCCCACTCACTACGACTCAACAAGGAAAGCCGCTTGAAAACTCACTCGTTCCAAGAAAACCATCCATCACTGCCACAATAAAGAGGATTGGCAGAGGCGCATGCTTGATGTCGCCTACATGTAATGGCACAAAACCAAATTTCCAAACTCACAAAGGTGCCAACTATTCCAACATGAAGAGGCGGCAAAGACATGGGCCGAAAGAATGGAAACCCAGAAGGAGTAATAAACAAGCACGACTCATTGGACCAGCAGCTATGGTCAAAGAAACCTCACCCTCTCGGAGCAAAAGGACAACCGAGAAGAAATTCGATCTCACTCACCCTTGGGATCCGACCTTATGATCCATGATTGAGGTACTGTCGAGCCAACGACGTTAAACAAGTGCACTGGTCGGGAGGTAACCCGACACTATCTTATTTTCTTATCATTTTATTTTCTGTCATTTAGTTTTTTCAATAAGTTGCTCTCACCCACTTGGTGCATAGAAGAAATGACTATTCAGGAATCGGACTTGGGTGCAACATTAGGCCAGATAGGGCTACGCTCAGAGTTCAAGGCCCCAGCCAAACTCCCTCGATTATCCAGCCTCGTGCCATGTCGTTCACTCGACACCTTAAAGGGAGTTCTGTCTTTCCTTTTCCTTAATAACATTTCCTTCTCGTATAACATCTGCTTGCATGGCTTTTGAACTCAGTCTTGCTGAAAAGCACGCCTTCGTTCGAAAGTGTGGGGTGAGAACCACCTGTGTATAAACATGTTTTTTCTTTTTTAGTAGTATCTTTTTGGAAGTATGAACTTAAGAATGTGAAAAAGATAAGTCATAATTCATGCATTTACCTTGTGAAAATTCAACTGTTTAAAAACTTAGAAAGTAACTTCTCATTTGTCTCTTTGTGCTGAGATAAACTAGGGATGTGGAGTTGACATAAACTTCCCTAGAAAGGCTTGGCAAGCAATCGAAGGATCGAATCAAATTATATGGTTTTCGAAGTCAGTGGAGGCTGCACTTCGGGTTTCAGTGAAAATTGAAGTCATCTCCGCCATGCAATGCAAATGGCGAGGATGGGAATCAGACCGTCCTATCTCCGATCAAAGTAGCCGAGAAAATAGATGAGCGACCCTCATCTTGACCCGCGCGAAACGACAGTCAAAGTAGCTGAGAAAATAGATGAGCGACCCTCACCTTGACCCGCGCAAAAATGGCAAAAACGAGAGGAGCGGGGAGGTATTTCCATAGGCTTGCGGGCGATGACTGGACCTCCCAAAAAGGCTTGAGAAAATGGACTAGCAGTCACAAAAAGGCGAAAAGCTCAAAGAAGCAAATCAAGAGGCCAAAGGGCCAAAATTGTGAAGGTTTTAACCGAACAAAAAAGTGAATAACTCAAAGAGTCAAATCAAAGGCCAAAGGCCGATTCACTACAAAAGCAGTCCCTCGCCAAAAAAGAAAGAAATCAAAAAGGCTCAAACCATTGAAACCCGAACCGAATCACGTGCATGAGAAAGCTACAAGGAAACCATATAGTGCGAGACGATCCCGAGGCTGCAATCCCGGAACCTGAATAGGGCTATCTCCCGAAACATCCGGAATAATTTGCATCTCGGCACGGAGGTACTAGTATCAAGTTTCTTCTATTTATTTACACAGTTCAATTTGGTAATAAGTAAGTAATGCATGAATTAGGATAAATTGAGTCCCACAGTCTAATTTTCATATTTTAAAAACCAAACTTAGTGCCGCCCTTTAACAGCATTGTTCAGGACGAACAACTAAAAGTGTGGGGTAATCTGATGGACCATAATTATACAAATCAAAAACACAGTTAAACCCACCAAATTAGACTGTTTGTCTATTTAACTTCTGCTTGTTAGTCCCGATATATTTCTACAGGGTATTTTGGCACTTAGAGAGAAAACACGCTAAGGAGAGGATTTTACGCTGAAAAGATATTACGAGTCAATCCAAGGTCACGATCAGACACTGAATGCAGAAATCTCAGGATCATGACTTGGAACCACTCAAACATGCTAAATCCATCGGCATTTGGACAAGAACGCAAGGCAAAAGCACCGAGCCCGGTAAAGGCGAAACAAGGGCAATTTCATCGGATTTGAGATTTCGACCATGTTCCAAGCGGAATTTGGCTTAGGTTCCTTCTTGAGATCATCTTAGAATGACATTTTCATTCAGAATACACTCTCCAAAATCCAAGAAGCTCCGGCCAAAGCTCCGGTCAGTTCCGGTCAAACCGATGGCTTTTGTGAAAAGGTCACAAGCTTCTAGAAGGGATGCTACTCCTCACATGGGTGGCTCCTCCACTCTCCTCCCTCCACCTCACAGCAGCCGGCGGCTTTTGAGCCACCACAAGGTGGTGACAAGTGGTGGCTCCTCCTCCACATCTTCAAAGCCTCCTCCTCCACCCTTGGATGCAACACCACATGCCTTCATCTCATCCCTCCATTTCCTCCTCCTTAGGCTATAAATATGAGGCTTCTCCTCCTCATTTGAATCATCCCACATCCCATATCCCATACTTGTACACACTTTAGAGAGAGAGAGAGGGCTTAACCCTCCTCTCTTCATTTTCAATAAAATTGTTCTTCGCTTTGGAAATAAAGGATAGCTCCCTTGGCGCTTCAACGGTTGGAAGTATTATTTTTAGTATTTATTCAACTGTTTTATTTCCTTAGTTATAATGTTTAGCGCGATGAATAGTAGCTAAACTAGTTATTCGGTTGAAGGGGGGCGCTTGTATTATAAATGTTTTAGACTTTACTCTTAGTACACCTTTGTATTCAAAACTTGTTCTATGTGCCATATATAGTCAGAGTTTCCAAGGTTGAGTGGAAGCTATCACAAGCAAAGCTCTTCCGTGGAAATTCGTGATCATACTCGGTAAGTGGAAGCTGTCACAAGCAAAACTTATCGAGGAGTTCGACTTATCTAAAACACCACTTGGTCAATAACGTAACTGGGAGATCAAGTGGATGCACTTACAGCTAAGATACTTCGAAAGGAGGAATTAGTTTTGCTTAGAACAAGTGTTGCTTTAAACGATGTTGCAAGTCTTGCGCTACGAAAGGGCCTCGATTCATCTTTGAATACTTAGCATGATCATGTCTTGCGCTAGAAATAGCCTCAATTCATCTTTGACCACTTGGTATGATCATTAGCGGTCGATGATAAACAATTATAATACAAGGCCCCTAAAACCGAATACTTTCCTTACAATCCATTATCAACTGCTGTAATTTACTTTCAGTTTTAAAAACACACTCAAACCCAACCCCAATCGTAATTAAATTCTGCATAAGCTTCATTAAAGAACAATTAATCCACACTGACTCCCTTGGGTTCGACCCCTACTTACCACTTGCTACCCAGTAGTTAAGTCGCGAGTAGCGGACTTATAAATTTATTTGTACATTTGCTCTGACGACAAGCATCTGTCAAATACCTATACTCGTAATAACGATTTGCTGTCCCTTTTTTGGGTGTGGGAAACCCCCCAGAGTAGGCGGAGCCGAACTGGGTTATCAGTCTGTGAGTTCTACTACTTTAGTTTATTTGCTAAACTGTTGTGATACGAGTTCAACCTCCGTCAGTTGAACTGTTGTGCAAAGAGTCCCAGGTCTGTCTCAACAGTACCCTAGACACAAGCTTGAACAGGGGACATAATTTCAATTGGTATCAGAGCCGATCACTCGACACACTGAGTGGGATCCTGAACTGTTCAAGATGACTCTGAAGGAAGGACAAATCATAACCAGACCCCCGCTACTCGAAGGATCGAACTATGCCACATGGAAGCCTGTGATGAGATCTTTTCTGAAATCGCTAGACGAAAAGGCATGGAAGGCTATTCTGAAAGGGTGGACAGAACCCATGATGAACAATCTCACTGGAGAACCGATCGCCAAACCAGAAGCTCTGTGGACAGAAGAGGAGGACAAAGCTTCCATGGGAAACTCAAAGGCAATGAATGCAATTTTCTCAGCAGTAGATGAAAACGTCATGAAGCTAATCATCAACTGTGAAGTGGCCAAGGAAGCATGGGATATCTTCCAAACAGCTTTTGAAGGAATAGACAAAGTTCGCAACTCCCGCATTCAAGCTGTCACAACCAGGTTCGAAGAGATGAAGATGAAGGAGAGTGAAACCATCACTGAGTACAACACCAGAGTCCTGGAACTGTCCAACGAGGCATCTGCACTAGGGAACCCCATCGATGAAGAAAGATTGGCTAGTAAGGTCCTAAGGTCTCTTCCTCCGAGATTTGCCATGAAAGTCACGGCCATTGAGGAAATGCATGATATCACCACACTGAAGCTAGACGAGCTAATGGGTTCTCTCAGAACTTACGAGATCAATCATGACTTCCAATTCGGAGAAGAGAAGGGAATCACTCTCAAAGTAGATATGACGGAAGACAAACTGGATTCTGGCTGCACCACTGAGCAACTGGCCATGATGACACAGAACTTTGGAAGAACGGTGCGGAAAATCAACAGATGTGGTCCAGAACAAGGTCAGTCTTCATCAACTGGTTACCGAAACTAGAAATCCAGCAGGCCAAGGTCTACTGATTCGAGGCAAGACTTGTCTGACAAAGGAAAAGAAGAGATTCAGTGTCATGAATGCAAGGGTTTGATGATACATGTAATGACTTAGATGGACAAACTTAGCTTTATTTTATTAGTGGACGATGAAACCGTTCCAGATCCTCATAGATTGTGTGACGATCTGGAAGAGTCTCTCAGGCTCATCAAAGATGCAGTTATGCATGGTTGACGAAAAACTATCTCTGAAAAGAGATTAGTAGCACTGCCCAAATGTCAGACATGAATGATATCTGCAGCACTATATGGTTAATCGTACTAAAACGCATGCATAGCATAATCCGGTTCAATAAGTTTGAAACCAATCAAGCATCTGTGTATTAACCTTTTATTTGTAATCCTTATATTATGTGTGGATGCTAGCTACTTTCATTGCCTATGAAAAAGACTTGAAATTCTAAAAAGAGCTTCATTTGGTATCAAGAGCGAAGTTGATCTGTGTTCCGGCGGCAGTAGCCATGCTGCTGTCCGCCGGGTTATAAAGTGAAAGTGAGAAGAAGAAGCTGTTGAGAATGGTGAAGCACAACCAGAGGGTTGGAGAGGTAGATTGTTGCGTAACGCCGCCGCCTATGGTTACGGTTTTGAAACACAAAAGGAAGTCCAAAAGGATGGAGATGGTGGTCAGACCACCACACTCGTGGGTGAAGATCCACCTGTACCGACAAATGAAGCGAACGCCGGGGATTCCAGACGGTTCAGATGGCGGTTGGGCGACTAGTATAAGGGACGATGAAGTCGAGCGGCGCATCCGAGAAGTGGAAACGGATAGCAAATCAAGTAATTGAGATTTGAGGGCACGGCATATGTCTGGCCAAAGCAGATGTGGAGAACGCCAAGAGCACGGGGGACGAGCAGTGGCGGATCGATGTATGCTGCTTCAGAATTATGCGGATCTGAATTTGGAGGCGACGGACGAAGCTAAGTAACAGGAGAGAAGGTTGCTGATTTCGTTAGGAATGTTGCTGAGAGGTTGTTCAAATGCCTAAATTGTTTGTGTCGGAGGTGGACGCTGCAAGATGTGTTGAGGTGTGTCAAAGTGCTCTTGAATCGCTGAGTGAGGATCTTTGCTGATATGAGCATAACGAGGACGACGAAGCCACATTTCAGGAGGAAGAGATGTAGTGAGGATGATGACAAAACTGAGTTGTTGCTGTTGTGTTGATGACTTATATGGAAAATGCAGGAGAGTGGACCAAGACCTGCTGACAAGTCGTTTAATACAATGTTGTAGAGAAATGTTGTCTCGGGCATGGTTGAGGCATTTGATCTGTCATGTTGCACTATGATATTAGATTAAGGAAAGGAGTTGACAGTTTGTCAATGGATAAGAATGCAATAAAAAGAAGTGGAGTTGCATTTGCTCGGAGGAGAGCAGTGATGTCTCAACATGGATTTAAAAGGACATTTCAGCAATGTCAAAAAGGAAAGGTGTGATTTAGTCGTGGAAGGCTAAGATGGAGTTGGCAGATGGGCAATTTGAAGTATGCTCGAGGAAACTGTTTAGTGTGAAAACCTATGAGGAACATAGGTCACTTATCCAGTGCGATAAGTGAAGTCTACGAGTGAAGTAGATTTTGGTTTCTAGTCATACAACAAATAATGAAGAAGAGCAGCGGCTCTCACTTGTTGAGGAAATGACTGATACTGCGGTATCGTGGAATGTCGCTAGAGGAGCGGCCTTGGAGAAGAAACCTGAGATAGTTGATGGTCAGCAGAACCAGTCAACAAGAAACAGTTGAGCAGCCCAGTCAAGAGAAGATCACACATTGTAAACTGAAGAGAATCTTCATTTTAGGGGAGGATATGTTGGGATATATGGCAGACTGAGTCGATGAGGACACTGTTAGGTGTCAAAGATGTGGAGCAAAGTTTGGATGAAGGGGGAATTTGTTATATATTAATCCAAACATTATCCTTGGTTAATTAGTTTAGTAGAAGTTGAAGTAGTGGCACGATTATGGAGAAGTTGTAAGAGTCATGTGAGTTAGTTTAATGGGTAGTTAGTATGGCTCACTATATGTATCACATTACAAGTTCAATGGAAAATCAAGTATTCTGGGAAACAATTCAGTGCAATTCACATATTTTGTGTTCTCACTTTCATATCCTTTTTAGTAAAACCAACATTTGGTATCAGAGCCGCGAGGTTCTAGATTTTTGGTTAGATTTGCAGGTATGACAGGTGATTCATTTTCAAATCCTCCAAATCAGGTTTCTGAGAAATCAGGTTCCTCGTCAGGAACTCGATCAGCACTGAAGCAGGGTGAAAGACCTAGAGAAATTGTTGATCCTTCCTGTTCCAGAGAAGTCAGGAGAGGGATGTGTCCGTGGCTGATTGATAGCACTTGCTCAGGTCAAGTACTTCTGCGAGGGAATTGTGCACACAAAGTGTACTTTGTGGATCCAGCGTTTGATCCGGAAGAGTATTTCTGTTTGTCCTCTAGATCTGATGAGTCGGAGATGTGGCATCGTCGTTTGGGCCATGTGAATTTTAGATTGTTGAAGAGGTTACACAATCAGAATTTGGTGATTGGGTTACCAAAGATTAGTGAAGTACCTGATCAGGTTTGCATTGCTTGTGCAAAAGGGAAACAGGAGCAGGTTCATGACAGTCAAGTATCTGATGCTGTCTTTGTGTACACTCGTCCTAAGGAAGATATCATAGCTGCTGATTCTCAGACTTTGGAGATGGTTAATCAAGTCTCTGATCATGTTGCTGAGGTTGAAGAACCTGGAGAGCAAGCTGAGGTGAATGGACAAGACCTGAAGTTGGTGAAGTCCATGGTGAATCTGAGGAAATCCAAGATGCTCAGGAGGTCTCTGAGTTGAGGAGAAGTTCACGACATATGAACACACCCAGTTCCCTGCATGAGTCCTTGACAAAAGATGATGCGTCTCCAAAGACAAATGCTACAAGATGTCGTGGCATGATAGGTTATTTACTGTATTTGACTATATCTAGACCTGATATAATGTTTAGTGTATGTCAATGTGCTAGGTTTCATGCTGAACCGAGGGAGTCACATGTCAAGGTAGTGAAACGTATTCTGAGATACCTGAAGGATCAGGTCTCTGACATCTTTACCAAGGCTTTACATAGGGAAGCATTTGAAAAGCTGAGAATGGAACTTGGTTTAATGAGCCCACAATGAGGTACTTCTAATCTTACTCTCAATGACTGGTTAGAAGTTAGGGTTCACAACATGCATGATTGTCATTTATGTGAGTGCCTTCTTGAAGTCTCTGAGTGACGAATTTATTGTATGCTTATACTTTTTGATTAAACTTGATATATTACATGCATGCTTGAACATGTTCCTTGAAGTCATAACATACCTTCCGGATTTTTGTACCTTAATAGCCCCATGAAGGAAGTGTATGAAGCCACCTATGCCATATACTAATTGTGTTCTTGTCCAATGACCTCCTTGCAAATTTTCTGGACATACATGATTAGAAGTAAAAGTTATGTGTGATTGAGTGTTTGAGTTGTGATGATTTTTACATATTATACCCTTATGGTAAGCCGATCCATCACAACGTCCCTTGTGAAAAATTCATGATTTGGAACTGGTATGTCATTCACTTGGTCAAGATGTGGACTAATTTGGACTGAAGGACCTGACAAGATTCTTGAGATACAAAGAATCAGATGCTATAAATGAAGAACAGGCTGCTAGAGTGGTTGAAGACTTCCTAAATGACCTAGAAACTTTAAAGAAGGGTGAAGCAGATCTTGTGAAATCTGGTGAAGAAAAAGTTGCTGTCGAGAACCCAGAAAGGGTTGATGTTGCTGCTGTCGAGAACCCAGAAAGGGTTAATATTGCTGCTGTCGAGAACCCAGAACTGGTTGATGTTATTGTTGTGAGAAACCCATACGGAGTCATTGTTTGGCTGTTCCATGGAGAAAATATAAAAGGATACGAAAGTGGGGGTGACAATGATTGCCACACTATTGAGACTTCTTCTATTGCATCAAAAAAAAAATGTGCCAAAATTCAATCCAATGAGAAGACAACCAGCCAGAGTTGGTAAAAGGAAGTTGGAAATTCAAGTAGAAGAGAAGGAGGTCTCTAAGAGCTCAGTCAAGAGAGTTAAGAAAACCAAAGTGGCTGTCAATGACAAAGAAATTTTAATGGAGATGGAGTGTTCAGAAAAGTTTTTCAAGGAGGAAAAACTCAGTGATGTTTCTGATATGATTAAAGCACAAGGCTGGGAGAAGCTGTGTGAAAGTCAGGAACTTGTGTGTCCTGAGGCAGTCCATGACTTCTACAAGGAGTTGATTTTGGCTGATGATGAAATACCAGCTCTGGAGGTGAAATTCAGAGGAAGAAATGCTGTGGAGAAAGGAGTTTCGGACGTGAAGAATGCTCTGAAGGAGCTGAGAGAAGAACTCAGGGAGGTGAAGGATGGAGTCCTAGCACTGCTCTCAAAATTCAGAAGTTCTTCAGTCTGAAAATGGTCACTTTTGATTGAGAGAATTCTGTGGCCAGTTCCAATCTTGGATTTATCCCCTCCTTGACCCCTACCAGGTTATTTCCTTTCTTGTTGACTATCAAAATTTGATTCTTTGTTCAGCATGTGTGCTTGACTATCTTGTTTAAGTTTGAAGTGGTTGCATGCATTTATGAGTTGCTATGATCTTCAAGATATCTCTCATGTTTATGCCTGCCTTGTATGTCATCTACCCTTCTTTGATGATGCCAAAAGGGGGAAGAATCAGGAGTACCGATTCAGGGGGAATTGAATCAGGTTCCTGACTTGGTTCTTGACTTGCTAATATGTAGGTCTTTGACTTAATAGAGTGTTTGTTAGGTTCCTAAGGGTGTTGGAACTTAAGGGGAATTTGTCCCAGGGAGAATATGTTCTCATTTGATGCTGTGTGCATGTTTAACATCTATTAAGTTTGTCAAGTCTCTGAGTGTGCAGGAACTTAGGGGGAATTTGTTCCCAGGGAGAATATGTTCTCAATTGATGCTGTGTGCATGTATAAACATCTATTAAGGGTTGTTTTGGTATTTTTCCCTTAATGGTTTGTCATCATCAAAAAGGGGGAAATTGTTGAGGCATTGGCCTCACACGTTTTTGATGATTGACAAACCAATTTAATGGTTTGCTTGAGTTTCTGTTAGTCAGGAACTTACTGGAGCATTCAAGAACGTGATGCTGAACTCGAGTACCTGTGGAAGTCTCCGAGTAACCAAGAACCTGAGTATTGGTCAACGGTTAAGTCAACGGAGCAGTTGAGGTCAAGTCAACAGAGCAGTTGAGGTCGAGTCAACAGACGTGAACTCAAGTACCTGTGGAAGTCTCCGAGCAACCAAGAACCTGAGAATCAGTCAAGTCAACTGAGCAGTTGGAGTCAAGTCCACGGAGCAGTTGAGGACCAGTCAACGGAGCAGTTGAGGAAGCGGTTGAGGACCGGAGTCAAGGACATCATGGCATGATGGCACGTCCTCCTCAACACATCAAGGAGATCGTGGGATGTCAGTTACATCACATGATCTGGGCAGTTACCTGACAGTTACCTGGCAGTTACCTGACGGTTACTCAAGAACATATATAAGTCCAGGAGCTCCATTCAGATCAGCGCGTCTTTACGATATTCGTAAGAGGGCCGGTGCATTTACCATATACGGTAATACATCTACAATATCCGTGAGTGCTTTCCAAGTGGGGGTTCCCAGTGAGAATATCCAGTGAGTGTGATATTCTGTGAGATCAAGCTATTCTTGATCGGTGCCGGAAAGTGAAGGACGTGCCAAGACTACGAAGACGTCGACGAGACGGTCAGGGAAGTAGTCAGATTGCTTGTGTAAATCCAGATTAGATTTATACTGAATAGGCAAAGTTTTGTACCCATTGAGTGTACAGATTAAATAGTAATAAAAGCTATTTAAGTTTATTCCGCTGCGTACTTAATTAGAGTAATTACCTGCATACTAAGTTAGGTTCCTAACAGTCCCGAACTTAGTTAAGTCTCTGACTATTCGAACTTAAGTTTTTGACTATCTAACCACGATCCTAACAAGAACTATGTAGAAATTTCTAACTCATATAGATTATATCTCCATATTGACTCAAAAGCCTAAGCTTGAGAGTCATGGTTTAGTAATACAATATAATCTATCAATTTTTCTTTTCACCTATCAATGTGTGGGACAATTTCTTCAAGTGCATATTCCCAACAAACTATATATATAATTCAATGAAAAAATCAGTACCATTCCATAAATTTTTAGTTTCGATAAATGATATAAATTTCCATATTTCTTGGTTAAACATAAATTGTGAACCTGTATTATTGAAATTTGATACGAATGTGCATGGGAATTAAACTGACCATGCATAACGATGACGACTACGGTCATGAGATTTATGAGCATAACTCACATGCAATCACATGCAAGGAGACCTTACTGCATGATGGCCAACAAACAAGCATAAGGCCAAGTCAAAGTTCAAATGGTGTCTAGTGGTAGTGGCAGCATGCATGGTGTAGTGGTAGTTTTATTATGGTAGTTACTTAGGTTAGTGGAAAGAAGGGTGTTAACCGTAGACCAATAAGTAGATGTGTAGTTTATTAGAGTAAGCAATTAGCAAGAAATCAATCAAAATTATCCTCTTCGAGTCTCACTTCTATCCCAAACTCTGTCTCAACCTTATCTCATCCCAATTCATCTCAATTCTCACCTAAATCTCATCTCAAATGTCTTCTTAACCTCATCTCAATCTCATTCTTATTCAAATATGTTAGACCTTATGTCATGTGGTTTGGCAAAACTATGTGAAGAGATGTTCAAGCTATTGTTCAAGGCAGGCAGATGCAACTGTCCTAGACAAGTCTGGAGCAGATGGAATGTTTCCTAATTCAGGGAAACATAGTCAACCGACGAAGAACAAAACGAAAGCAGACGAAAGGTCTGAAAAAAATATTTCCTAATTCAGATTAGGCAACTTGTTCAACCGACGTGAAATAAGATTCGACACAGCAGATGTTTCCTAAAACAGATTAGGCAAGTCGGTGATGTGACTCATTGAAGATATGATGCATATCAAGAAGTTGATTGAGAGATATTAGGGAAGACTTGAGCTTGAAGATAACTTAGCAAAGAAGATAATCAAAGGAGTTTCTTAAACGGAGTTGAAGATATATTGAAGATTATTTACAAGAAAGATGCGTGAAGATTTATGAAAGATTCCCTAAAAGATTTAGGAAAGATTTCCTAAAGAGATGGATGGTTGAAGATTGGAAATCTTAATCGTTTAGGATTTCACCGCCCCTATATAAACAGAGCTGGGGTTCTCAATTCTGCATCGATCATTGAGCTAAACACATTATACACTCAGAGAGAGAAGAGAGAGATCGATCGGCCTTGAGTTCATTATTTCGATGAACTCACGGCGATGCTATCCAGTCTGTTCAAGGTTGCTATTCCAGAATGGTGGTTGAACGAGTTGCAGAATTCAACACTGTTGGAGAAATTATTCACGCTGATATTTAGAGAAGGGTTGGAGGAGGTAATCGGTGTTAAGTTCATTATTCTGGTGAACTCTAACACGCTCAAAATCACTCTATTCTAGTGCTTGACAAACTGATCGTAGAACAACTTGACGATACACGCACTGTTGGTGTTACCGCGCATTAGAGAAAAGGCACTGATTCTCGTGGAGGATCAGCAGGTGGAATCGGAGGCGAGGCTCTGATCTAGGCGGAGACCTAGTTAGCAATTACTAGAGTGCTAAAGGCTCTAGCAGTTTAAGAGGGATTCTGTAAACGTAAGCTCCTTTACTCTAAACTCAATATTAGTGAATTGCTTTACACCGGGCTAAGGAGACAGCCCCCCAGACGTAGACTCGTTAACGCCGGACTGGTAACAACTTTGCGTGTCATTTATTTTATGCACGACACTTAATTTTACACAAGTTGTTCTAGATATTGTTCTATACTCGATTAGAACAACATCTCAACATACATGGAAAGATTTCAATTGGTATCAGAGCAAACTCTCAACACACTGAGTGAGATCCGAAGGTTTTTGAGATGGATTTGAGGGAAGGGCAGAACATCACGCGACCACCGTTGTTGAAAGGAAACAAGTATGGATACTGGACGGTGCGAATGAAGGCGTTTCTAAAGTCACAGGATGAATCAGTTTGGGAAGCTGTTGAACAAGGGTGGACACATCCAGTGACTGTCGACGAAGCTGGCAAGGCTGTTCCTCTCACTAAAATCAGATGGACTGAGGGACAGAAGAATGCTGAAGCCACAAACTCCAAAGTAATGAATGTCATATTGTCAGGAGTTGATGGGAAAAATTTCAAGATGATATCAACCTGTGAAATTGCGAAGAAAGCTTGGGGCATATTGCAAACGGCTCATGAAGGTATGAAGAAAGTAAAAATATCCATAATGGAGATGGTTACGTCAAAATTTGAAAGTCAAGGATGAAGGATGGCGAGACCATAGCTGACTTCAATACAAGGGTACTCGACATCTCCAATTTACTCGGCCGTGACACGCGTGACATGTCCATTGGTCACGGCATGTCACGACACTCTTGAAAATCACTGCCAATTTTACCTACTGTGACTGCCTGACATGTCCATTGGGGTACGACACGTCACGGCACCTCTAAGAACTTTTGTTGTTTTACCCTATCGTGACACCCGTGACATGTCCATTAGTCACGGCGTGTCACGACACCCTTGATTCTTGCTAAAAATAGTCTTTTTCATTCCAAACCCATTTTCTGGCTGAGAATGGCGCACTCCACATTTAGATCCTGCAAAGAACACACGCAAAGCACAAAATGCAAAATGCAACTAACTAATACTTACAGCGCGGGTTACTCCCCGAACAGGCCTTGTTTAACATCTTGGCGAGACATAGCTAGGGAGGTAAGACTAGAAGCATTCTCCTGAAGTCTCTTGCTGAGATCCCTTCGCGAGAAGTAGATTATCGTCTATGCCATCAGGAGGTGCCAAATGCTTTAGTACGTGGTAGTGCTTTAGGCGTTGCCCGTTCACCACCTTGGATTTTCCTCCCTCAATGCTAAGCTCCACGTGGCCGTGTGGATAAACTCGTTCCACAGTATACGAACCACTCCATTTTGTGTGGAGCTTCCCCAGAAAATAATATAAGGCGGGTGATGTAGAGAAGAATTCGCGCGCCTTCACTGAATTCTCCGTGTACTATTTGCTTATCATGCCACTTTTTCATCATCTCCTTATAAATATGAGCATTCTCGTAAGAGTCCAATCTGATCTCATCTAGCTCGTTTAGCTACAGCAATCTCTTTTCCCCAGCTTCCTTCATGTTCATATTTAGCTCTCTGATTGCCCATAGTGCTTTGTATTCGAGCTCAACCGGTAGGTGGCAGGTTTTCCCATAAATAAGCCTGAAAGGACTCATGCCGATAAGAGTTTTGAATGCAGTCCTTTATGCCCACAGTGCGTCATCTAGCTTGGACGCCCAATCCTTTTTGTGGCTCGAAACTGTCTTCCCCAATGTGCTCTTGATCTCTCGGTTAGAGATCTCTACCTGCCCACTGGTCTGAGGGTGATATGGAGTGCCAACCTTGTGATAAACACCGTATTTCTTCAGCAGGGTCTCGAAATTTCTTTCCTTGAAGTGGGAGCCTCCATCACTAATAACCATTCGGGGGACTCTGAACTAAGGAAATATACCCTTCTGAAACATTTTTATTACCACCTTGGCGTCACAAGTAGGAGTAACCACTGCTTCGACCCACTTGGAAACATAGTCGAATGCTACCAAGATGTATTGATTTCCATAAGAAGGCGGCAATGGTCCCATGAAATTGATCCCCCATACGTCAAATAACTCCATTGCAAGAATACTCTGATGGGGCATCTCCTACTGCTTAGAAATATTTCCCTTTCTCTGGCATTGATCACAAGCTTTGACAAACTCGTGGGCATCCTTAAATAGAGTAGGCCAGTAGAACCCGGACTAGAGGACTTTCGCAGCTGTTTTCGAACTAGCACCGTGGCCACCATATTGCGACGAATGGCAGCGTTCCAGGATCCATCTTATCTGATCCTCATCAACACAAGTCCTATAGAGACCGTCAGCACATAATTTGTATAGCAATGGGTCATCCCAGAAGTACCTCTTTACATCGTGTAGAAATTTCCTCTTCTGGTTGTGTGACTGGTCAGGAGTAATAATGCCGCAGGCCAAATAGTTGACGAAATCTGCGTACCACAGAGCGAGGCTAACATCGACACTCATTATCTGCTCCCCTGCTAGAGAATCAGTCATCGAGAGTTTGTCTTCTTCGTGGTCGAGCTCTCCTAGCTCGAGGCGTGATAGGTGATCTGCAACTAGATTTTCAGCTCCCTTCTTTTCTCTAATTTCAATATCGAATTCTTGAAGGAGGAGGACCCACCAAATTAATCTGGGTTTCAAATCCTTCTTGGAAAGCAAATACTTGATCGTGGCATGGTCGGTGTACACTATGGTCTACGACCCTATCAGATATTGCCTAAACTTCTCAAAAGCATAAACAATGGCCATCATCTCCTTCTCTGTCGTAGTGTAATTTACTGCTGCACCAGCAAGGACTTTACTTGCGTAATAAATCATGTGTAGCATGACACATTAAGAGCAGCTCCCACTGCAAAATCACTAGCATCACACATTAGTTCAAATGACAGCTCCCAATCAGGGGGTTGCACGACAGGAGCAGAAATAAGAGCAGATTTCAGAGTGTGGAAAGCGTTAAACCATGATTCATTGAATTTAAACTCAGCTTCCTAGAAAAGTAGATCAGTGAGCGGCTTGGCTATCTTCGAGAAATCCTTTATGAAACGTCGATAGAATCCTGCGTGCCCCAGAAAGCTTCTGAATCCTTTCACGTCCTTAGGTGGGGGTAGCTTTTCAATCACCTACACCTTTGCGTGATCGACTTCGATGCCTCTGTTGGAGACTAGGTGTCCCAACAAAATCCATTCATGCACCATAAAGTGACACTTCTCCCAGTTTAAAACCAGGTTAGTGTCAACACAACGACGAAGAACATTAGTAAGGTTAGAGAGGCATGAATCGAATTAAGAGCCATACATCGAAAAATCATCCATAAAAGTTTCCATGGTGTTTTCTATAAAATCAGAAAATATTGCCATCGTACAATGACAAGCGTATTTTAAACCCTTTATAGTTGTCAATTCATACGTTTTAGGGGTCAAATTGCAGTCAAACAATATTTATAAACCTTGGTAAGCCAAGGGTCGATCCTAGGAGCAATGCGTGTGGGTACTAGCAAACGGTGTGACCTATTTAGTTATTCAGAATTAACAAGGGTTGATTTGTCACGAAAATTTGCAATAATTAAATGGCAGAAAATAAATGTGCAGAAAATAAATGTTGTGTTTTTATTCAGAGAAAGAATCCCAGAATCCGTACTTCACCCGTGCTAACCCCACTAATCATGCGATCGTTCTACGTTAATTGTTCATGCTATCGAATATGGAATATAACCAAAATAACACTAGACAAGCCGCCCATCCACGGATCATTGTCTAGATTAATCTCAATCGTTGAACGCCGTCCATCCACGGATTATCAACGATCTCGATTTATTAAACTAATGGTTTTCTTATTAATTCATGTAAACATGACCTAATATCAATTTCATGCATTCCGGTTAATCCCTAGGGCCCATCCACCTTTCGGCATATAACCTAAATACGTTCTATCAATGCAAACATACCCTTTGATGTAAATACATGCATAGAACGAAAATATTAAGCACACAATGAAATTGAATAATCGAATCGCATAAATAATAACTTCAATTGATCACATGAGAGTTAGGGTTACATAGCAAGAGATCCGTAGGATCCCGGAATAAAGAAAACTACTCGCTATTCATGGTGATTAACCACAAACAGTGTAAATTGAAGGAAGAAACGAATAAACCGTAGAGGATTGGCTCGTTGATCCTCACGATGAAAACTTGTCTTCTCTCCCAAGTTAGGGGTTTTGCTCCAAAATCACAACACTCTTTGATTCTGGTCGAGTCCTCCCTTTTATAGCTCCCCCAAAAGGGCCAAAAGCCCAAAAACTGCTCTATTGCAAAAAAGAATCAGAACTTGCCAAAACGGATTTGGAAGAAAAGTAGCAACTTCGGGTGGATTTATCATGGTCTTAACGTCCGAATTGGATCTTGGCGTAAACTACAAAGTTGTACCCCTTTGAATTATCTTTCCAACAAGCTTTGAATCAACCAATTTGGACACCGTATGACATCTCTGCGTGCAAAATACTTCGATGGGGCTGTTACACCCGTTACAGCTGGGTGTAACGGCTGTAACGGCCTGAGCCCAAATCTCTGTCAAAATTCATGCCCGTTACAGCCGTTACAGTCCAGTGTGTAACGGCTGCTGAACTTGTAACGGGCTTACTTCTTTTGCCTTTTTGGAGATCTTAACCTTCGAATCTGCTCTTTGTGTCAACTACAAAGTTGTAGGGAATTGAATTAGCTTTCCAACAAGCTAAATTTCGACTCATTTGGACACCGAATGAGGCATTGGCATGTAAAATACGTTGCAACGGTCGGTTTGCCCTGTTTTGTCCTGTTTTTGCCCAAATCAGCACCGATTGCTTTGCTTTACTTCGGGTCAATCCAAAAGTATTAGATATGTGATATATGACCTGAAACACTAGAAAACATATCAAATGACAATAAAATGTTGGTAAAACAAACATAATCCATCATCGAATGAAGTGAATAATAGGTCAAGAATTCGACCGATCATACAACGCTAAAAAGTGGCTGGAGCATTGCAAAGACCGAAAGGCATATGTCTATAAGCAAATGTGCCAAAAGGGCAAGTGAAAGTAGTCTTCTCCCGGTCCTCGGGGTGTATAGGGATCTGGAAAAACCCACTATAACCGTCGAGGTAGCAGAAAAACTTATGCTTTGTAAGACGTTCTAACATTTGATCAATAAAAGGCCAAGGAAAGTGATCCTTACGAATAGCCTTATTCAACTTCCTATAGTCTATGCACATACGCCAACCAGTCACAGTACGAGTAGGAATCAAATCATTATGCTCATTTCGAACAACAGTCAAACCTCCCTTCTTAGGGACAACATGCATAAGACTAACCCACGCACTGTCAGCAATAGAATAAATAATGCCCACTTCCAATAATTTCAGAATCTCTTTCTTAACTACATAATTCAGTTTAGGATTCAAACGTCTCAAAGCGTCCCTAGTAGGCCTAGCATCGCCCTCTAGGTGGATTCTATGCATGCGCATATCTGGGCTAATCCCCTTAATATTATCAATCGAATAACCTAAGGCTGGCCTATGCTCTTTCATGACATCGAGCAATCGCTGAGTCTCTACCTCTGTCAAGGAAGCATTCACAATCACCGGGTAGGTCAAGTTAGGGCAAGGAAATTCATACCTGAGACTCGCAGGTAGAGTGATGAGTCGTATTTATACGACTCGTCGAGTCAATTAATCCCATTTATTTCGACACTTTTATATGCAAACAATTACTTTTTAGTATGGTTTTGCATCTCAGGTGTTTCGGAAGCTTTAGGAGGAAACGCGCATAAAAGATGGCATTTTGTGCCAAAAACATCACAGTTTCAGATTAGACCTTTGGACAGTCGACGGAGTGCTGGGAATGGACCGTTGATCAAAAAAATATGTGCCATATGTCATCGTGTAGGTGACTCAATTTTCTACAACTCTATAGTTAACACCGAGAGCATCCGAGGTCATTTGGAGGGTCTAATCGAGAGCCGAAGTCAAAACAGATGCATAGAATGGATGATCTGTCTCAGAGAGGACCGCGGACACTGTTCACTTTATGAACAGTACCGCGGAGCTAAAATGTACAGGTGCGCGGTGATGATGTCAGCTACGCTTTTTTGATGATATCAGCGGGCCAAAACTTAGTAATCAAGCTAAAAAACAGACTTGGTAACCCAACTTTTTGCTATAAATAAGATATTTGGGTTAGGGTGTCCATCATCCATCATTCTACGAAGACCAAGACGGTTTTGGAGGAGCACGCGAAGCTTTCGACGGGAGAAGAGAATTTTCTTACTATTCATCATGTATTTTATTTCAATCATGTGTGGCTAAACTTTTAATTCAATTTAGGGGTTCGTTCATTGTGACACATGTTTTGAGATTTTCGTTCTTAATGCTATTTTATATTTCACTAGTTCTTGTGCTCATTCTCATGAATTAAATTGCTATACTAAGTGGAAGCTTTGTCAAAGCTTAGTTGAACAACTAATTCTTACCTTTAATATTTACTGGATACTTTGTCGTAAAGGTAGATAGTAACACCTATGTTAAATAATACCTTTATCGGATTGTTTAATTTAGGAAAGAACTAGAAGTCTAACACCTTTGTCGGGTCAGATTGTGGCGTATCACCTTTGTCGGGAAATTTGGTTGTTACCTTTGTCGGAACAACCACACTTTGAAGTATAAAATTGATCATTAGATATGTCACAATAGAAACCCTATACTGAATTATCTCTCTGATTGATAAAACCTGTTATTGCCTGTGTTCTTTTGTGCATTCACAATCAATTGCTCACAAAACCCTTTGTTTCTTAATTTGTCCACAGATTCAACTTCCGAAAACCAATTCTCTTGGGTTCGACCCTTCTTGCCGCTACACTAGCTTATTGCAGGAGATTTATAAATATTAAATTTGACGCGTCGGACGACGCGCATCAAATTTGGGCGCCGTTGCCGGGGAGCTGCGCTTCGGTGAAGCTGTTTCTTTTTTTGTTTTTATTTTTCTATTTCTATTTTATTTAGCTATTTTTTAGTGCTTCGCTACTTGTGCGCCATGTCTCGTGCAGGTAGCCAGATTGGTGAGAATGTCCGCAACAATGAGATTGAGCCAGTTGATGAAAATGAGGAAGTAATTCCTCCATTCTATGATGATCCGGAACGAGAGTTACATGCTCGCAACATGGCGAATAACGCAGCAAGGCTAGCTCAACAGCTGAATCAGAGGGCACCTATTGCACAGAATGGTGCTGATGCGAGGCAGCCGCCACCACCAAGGCAGCCGCCTCCTCCACAGCAACCGCCTCCACAGCCGCTCATCAGGGAAGAATATCATGGAGAGAACTACTACCGAGAGTCCACCATGGGGGAGCTGTCCGCTCCAAACTTTCGGAACCTACCGTGGTGCATCTACGAGGGGCCGGAACTTGAGGGAATAGTCATCAATTCGGCAGTCGTGCATCATCTGCCCAAGTTCTCGGGACGTCAAAGAGAGTCGGCTACCACACATCTTCAGCGTCTACATGGCATCTGCCAAAACCTCAGACCATACAGAGTCGAAGTGGAGGACTTTAAACTAAAGGCCTTTTATTTCTCTTTAATTGATGCCGCTAAAGATTGGTTTTTGTCTCTGCCTTCATGTAGCATCCAGACTTGGGACCAGATGCAGAAGAAGTTCCTAAACAAATACTACCCATCGGATAGGGTGATGCAGGTTCGCAAGCAGGTACATGATCTTAGACAAGGGCCTAACGAGTCGATGTACGACTATCTAGAAAAGTTCAACAACTTCGAACAAAGCTGCTGCAACCTTGGACTTCTGGAGAAGCTTGTCATTGAGTACCTGCTCGATGGCCTGAGACCGCTCGACAGTATGCTCCTAGACGCCTCGGCTGGAGGCACGATCATGAACCTGCCCCTAGGTCGAATCAGGAAGTTGATCGCAGACGTGGCTGAGAATCCAAGGTTCAGAGAAGAGACCAACCGGTAGGAGGAATTCGGCTGGACCAAGAATTTTGCAAAGGCCGACACCCCAGTGAACCCAATGGCCGAAGAGCTAAGGCGGATGAAGGAGATGATGCAACAGATCATATTGAGGCAGCCGGTCAAGGTAAAGCCTTGTGAGTTCTGCGGGGCAACTAATCATAAGACAGATGCCTGCCCTACTTTACAGGAGGATACACAGGTTGATATCAACGCAGAGGGTGAATTCCAAAACTACAATAACCGTGCACCCCAGCAGGCTCAACAGCAGCAGTACTACAACCCACCGTATCACCAGCAGCAGGGCAACTACAATAATCAGAATCAATATCAGCAGCGAGGATAGAGCTACAATCAGGCAGGCCCTAGCCATTAGAGTTCCAGCAAGTCTCTGGAGGATGTAGTGAAGGATTTGGCGATTACCGTGCAGCAGAATCAGGCAAAGAATGATGAAACTTTAGCAGAGCTGGGTAAGCAGATGTCCAACTTAGCTCAGACTGTTTCTGAGCCGAAGAGAGATTCAGGGAGGCTACCATCGCAGACAGTGCCTAATCCGAGAGGGAATGTCAGCACATTGGCAGTAGTGGATGTGGACGCGGCACTAAAGGAGTCTGCATATTGGGTGAACAAGATGCTCGCGCTCGACGAGCACATTGATGCAGAAAATGAAGAAAATGAGTCAGAATCAGTGCCGATCGCATCCGAAGGAGACATTAGCTCGACGCTAATGTCTGAAGCGGACGCGCCCATAATGTTAAGGCCGGACGCGCCTCTAATGTTTACAGCGGACGTGATGTGCACTGATACACAATCCCCAAATGACCCTTTTCCTTCGTTTTCTATGCATGTAATAGCTCCTGAAGGCCACATGAGCAATAAGGATGAGCTAGGAGGCAGATTGGAGGCGAGGCATGAGCAAAACGACCCAACAATGAAGCACCCACTCGATACGAGTCATGAGGCACAGCTTGGAAAGAGTAAGGACCCAGGTGCCTTCACAGTCACCTGTGGTATCGGTGAGACTCAAATACATCACTATTTGATTGATTTGGGTGCTGCTATTAATGATATTCCATATTCTTTGTATTGTTCGTTGAGATTAGGGCCATTGAAGCCTCCTAAACTGTTGGTAGAGTTAGGGGATAAATCATGTATTCGTCCTGTTGGTTTGCTAGAGGATCTAACCCCACATGTAGGTGATCTCGTTGTTCCTGTTGACTTTTATGTTTTGCAGATGAGAGATGCTAGAAACGATGATCCTCCAGCACTTATTTTGGGACGACCATTCCTCTTTGCCACTAAAACCAAGATTGACATGGACACAGGCTTGTTGTCACTTGCGTTTGGTGGCAAGACATCAGATTTTTATATTTATGAGGATGATGACCGTCCATACGCGAAGAAACCACCGGACATCGTGCACACACCATATCTTGGTGCCCTATCTTCTGACCTACCAGATGAGACTGGCTGTGCAGCTAGACCAGTAGCTATGTTCAAGGTGTCCTCGCCAACTCGGGAGGATGTGAAGGCGAACCCGCCTGACCAATGGAGAGCAAACCCGAGCACACCATTACATGAGAATTTTGGGCAGATTCAAGCAGTAGCTGAGGCGAAATTAGACCTCACACGTCCATGTGATCCTAACTTGTGATCCCTAAAGAGGTATCGTCGAGCCAACAACGTAAAACAAAGGCGCTCGCAGGGAGGCAGCCCAGCATAATTTTTGTTTTTCTCATTTTTTATTTCATTTTATGTTTGTTTGTGTCTCGAGTCATGTTTTTCACATTGTCTTTTGGTTAAAGAGATATTTTTCATGCAGGAAACAGGTGCAACTCAGTGCCGATCGCGTTCACCCTCAACATTATTTGGACGCGTTCGGTGTTAACATTACGTTAACGTCTCTGCCGGACACGACACGTAAAGTCTTCATAGGACGCGGTGGACCGTTGACCAGCGTTGACCGACTCATTTAACCAGAATTCTTACCATCACGCGATGAAACGAGGGGAGTGCCTATTCACTTTTATTCGCTATTTGTTTTTCCCTACGTTTGTGTGTCTTGCATTGTTGTGTCTTTGAATTGAAGTCGTACCATGAGGACACGGCTTTGTTCAAAAGTGTGGGGTGGGAGAGTGAGTCAGTCTGTTGTGTCAGCACATTTATTTTTCTTGCACTTGCACTGTGTCAGCACATTTCCCTTTTAAAAAAATTTTGAAAGTATGAATTTCTCTCTATTTCCTGGATATGCAGTATTGAATTTTGATTATGTAAAATAGATGATGCTGATTAAATGTGTTTCTCTCGTGAAATTGGAATTGTGCTTTTACATGTGAACTTAACCCACTACGCGCCTTTTGAGTTGAGATAAACAGGGATGTGGAGTTGATATAAACGTCCTAGAGAGACTTGACGAAGCATTCAAAGGACCGAATTTCGAGTTATATGGTTATGTGGATTTTGTGGAGGCTAGCACTTCGAGACGATATGGTTCAGAGTTAGCTTCACCACTACAGCATTTATGTAGGTAGGCAGGATGGGAAAACAGACCATCCTATCTCTAGTCCGAATTAACCGGGAAAAAGGTGGGTGACCCTCATCTTGGCTCGCGTCAAAAAGGGAGAGGATGAGAAAGAGCGGGGATGTATTTCCATATGCTTGCGGGCGATGATTGGACCTCTCAAAAGCAAAGAAGGACAAGCTATTCACAATAAAGGAGCAAAGCTCAAGAAAAAAATCAGCCCCATTGTGAAGTTTCATACAACAAAAAAGTAAAGTACATCATTCTTACATCAAGAGCCAAAGGCCAAAGAAAGTCACAACAAAAGCTGTCCAAAAAAAGAAAAGCTCAAAAAAACATGAAGCTCGAATGAATCACGTGCAAGAAAAAGCAATGAAGTATAACCATATAACCAGAATTCGGGACATCAAATGCAAATCATGGGTCTAAAAAGGACTATCTCCCATTCATCCGAATTGGTTTGGATTTCAGCTCTAAGGTAACACGTATCAAAGTTAATTCTGTGTTTAGCATGATGATTTGAGTAACGATTGGGTTATGCATAGAAAAGTGAGTCTAGACTAGCAACTCACATTCATTTCGCATTATCTAGGATGTCGAAGAAATGGTGGTGTTGCATTTATTTTTCCTTCTATGACTTAGTTCTTGTTCGGGACGAACAAGTTTAAGTGTGGGGTGGTTTGATGAGTCATATTTATACGACTCGTCGAGTCAATTAATCCCATTTATTTCGACACTTTTATATGCGAACAATTACTTTTTAGTATGGTTTTGCATCTTAGGTGTTTCGGAAGCTTTAGGAGGAAACGCGCATAAAAGATGGCATTTTGTCCCAAAAACATCACAGTTTTAGATTAGACCTTTGGACAGTCAACGGAGTGCTGGGGAATGGACCGTTGATCAGAAAAATATAAGCCACATGCTATCGTGTAGGTGACTCAATTCCCTACAACTCTCTAGTTCACACCGAGAGCATCCGAGGTCATTTTGAGGGTTCAATTTAGAGCCGAAGTCAAAACAGATGCGCAGAATGGATGATCTGTTTCAGAGAGGACCGCGGACACTGTTCACTTTATGAACAGTACCCACGGACGCTAAAATGAACAGTACCCACAGAGCTAAAATGTACACGGTCCGCAGCGATGATGTCAGCAACACATTTTGATGACATCAGCGGGCCGAAACTTGGAAATCAAGCCAAAAAACAGACTTGGAAACCCTACTTTTTGCTATAAATAAGATGTTTGGGTTAGGGTTTCCATCATCCATCATTCTATGAAGACCAAGACGGGTTTGGAGGAGAACGCGAAGCTTTCGACGAGAAAAGAGAATTTTCTTACTATTTATCATGTGTTTTATTTCAATCATGTGTAGCTAAACTTTTAATTCAGTTTAGGGTTTTGTTCATTGTGACACATGTTTTGAGATTTTCGTTCTTAATGCTATTTTATATTTCACTAGTTCTTGTGCTCATTCTTATGAATTAAATTGCTAGACTAAGTGGAAGCTTTGTCGCAAAGATTAGTTGAACAACTAATTCTTACCATTAATATTTACTGGATACTTTGTCGTAAAGGTAGATAGTAACACCTAGGTTAAATAATACCTTTGTCGGATTGTTTAATTTAGGAAAGAACTAGAAGTCTAACACCTTTGACGGGTTAGATTGTGGTGTATCACCTTTGTCGGGATACTTGGGTTGTTACCTTTGTCGGAACAGCCACACTTTGAAGTATAAAATTGATCATTAGATATCTATGATAAACTTGTCATAATAGAAACCCTAGACTGAATTCTCTCTCTGATTGATAAAACCTGTTATTGCCTGTGTTCTTTTGTGCATTCACAATCAATTGCTCACAAAATCCCCTGTTTCTTAATTTGTCCACAGATTCAACTTCCGAAAACCAGCTCTCTTGGGTTCGATCCTGCTTACCGCTAGCTAGTAGTTACAGGAGATAATAAATTTAAATTTGACGCGTCAGACGACGCGCGTCATAGAGGTTTCAGCTCTACCTTGCAAGGTTCTTACCTGAGTCGGTGGACTGTTTAGTTTCAGCTGCTTCCTCAGTGTTCGTTGTGCATATATCCATCGGTATTGGGCAGCCTAGTAGTACTCTAAAAGACTCAACAGAGATTAGTGTAATAGGGTCATCAATATCGGCAGAGTCCAGTACATCACAGTCAACTAAAAGACTAGGACTCTTGCACATATCAGGCAAATAAAAGATGACTCGCTCACTGCCTACTCGCAAAGCAATAGACCCTCTATCCATGTCAATCACTACCTTAGCTGTATAAAGAAATGGTCTACCAAGTATGATTGGGATGTCTATGTCCTCTTAAACTTCCAGCACAATAAAATCAGCAAGAATGTAAATATTCTTCACCTTGACGGATACATCCTTTAGAATCCCTCAGGAGTCTACAGGAGCGATCCGCAAGGCAAATAGTGACGTTAGTAGGACAAATATCACCCAAATTTAGTTTAGCATACAGAGAATATGGCATGATAGACACACTAGCACCAAGATCACATAAAGCACAACGAATAGTAATGCCACCGATATCACAAGGGATAGAAAAACTCCCTGAATCCTTTAGCTTGGGCGGCATGGGCAGGTGCATGGCAGCACTACACTATTCACTCAGGGCCATTGACAGAGCCTTGTCGCGAGGCAATGCAAAAGTAATTATAAGTCCACTACTTGTGTGGCTCACTAATGATAGTAAGCGGTAAGTAGGAGTCGAACCCAAGAGAGTCAGTGTGGAATAGTTATTCTTGAAAAAGAAAAGAAAAGAAAGTAAAAACATTTGGGTTTTGTTGGTTGTTTTATGAACTGAAAAGTAAATGACTGAAAGTAAAGAAAGTAAATATTGAACTGAAAGTAAATACTGAAAGGTAAAGTGCGTAAAGTAAGTGCAAGAAAGTAAAGCTGCTGAAAGTAAAGGTGCGGAAAGTAAAGGTACTGAAAGTAAAGGTGCTGAAAAATAAATGTGCTGAAAAGTAAATTGCAAGAAAGTAAAGACGAAAGATATTCACATAAGAAATATATTCAGTCTAGGGTCTCAACTAGTGACACATCCATCATTGACTTCAAATGATCTATTTTGTGTTCATAAGTGTGGGTTATTCCTTGGTCCAGATATAACCCTAAAGTAAGGCCATTTCAAGCACTTACACCACAATCTACTCCAAAATCAAGACATAGACTTCTAGTTCTAAGTTAGACTAATACTTCATTTCAAGATGTATTAGCCTAAGTGCATCCACTTGATCTCACATTTTCGATCAACCAAGTGGTTTTAAAGAGGGAATGAACTACTCGGAAGAGTTTTGCCATTTCAAGCATCCACTCAACCTTGTTGTTCAAACAGAGACTGAACTACTCTGCTAAGCTTTGCCATTTCAAGCATCCACTTAGCCTTGTTGTTCAACCAAATAATGGCACAAAGAACTAGTAAAACACAAAAAAGCATTAAGTAAAAGGGTCTCAAAACATTGTCATAGTATAAGAGAACCCCTAAACCGAATATAAGCCTTAGCTACTTGTACTCATGTCAAAGAATACAAGTAGCCTTGCTTAGAGCAAAGAAATAAAAGAAAACCGACAAGAAAGTAAGGAGAACAACATAAAAGTAAAGAAGCTTTAGCTACTTGTCTTCATGTCAAGGAATACAAGTAGCCATGGCTTTGTGCAAGGAAAATGATGTTCCCTTAAGTGGCATGTGTTTGGCAAAACGTAGCTTAGATAGTTCGAGCAGGTGTTCAGGGGGAGTTCGAACATATCCTAACACTCGTACACAGCGTGGATAAGACGCAAGGATAGTTTCCGGAAGATATTGGACTACGAAGATCTCGTCAAGTTGAAGACGGCCAGCGACTTATTCGAGCAATAGATATTCGAATGAATATTTACATTAAGGCGGCAAAGCTTACTTGGGCAAGAAGACTTCGGATTATCTTCCAACCGATTCAAAAGATATTCATCAAATATCTATGAATATTTCCTAAATATTTGATGGGATTATCTTGTGCGAATTAGGGTTTCGCTCGAGCATATAAATACAATGCAAGAGCAACCCTAATTCTCATCGCTTTCAAAGATCAAATACACACGAGCATATCCTGCTGATTGGAGAAGAAGAAAGCGACGGCCGGCTGTGTTTTCTCATTGGGAATACACCGGTGCAAGTGCAGTGTGTTCAAGTGCAACACGGACTGGCTGAAGCGTATCAACTGCCGCACACAACAAAGGTGAACAAGCTTTCGAGAGTTCCGAGCTTCTGGAGAAGGTCGAGAACGTTCGGACTGCAGGTTCTGAACGAAGGGGATCGAGGGGAATTGCAGTGAACCTCGGTTGCAAATCTGAGAGACGGAGTATTGAGGTTAGGTTATTACAAGGTGTAAGTGTAAGTCCCTGTGGAATCCCTATACTCGTAATAACGATTTGCTGTCCCTTTTTCGGGTGTGGGAAACCCCCCAGAGTAGGCGGAGCCGAACTGGGTTATCAGTCTGTGAGTTCTACTACTTTAGTTTATTTGCTGCACTGTTGTGATACGAGTTCAACCTCCGTCAGTTGAACTGTTGTGCAAAGAGTCCCAGGTCTGTCTCAACAGTACCCTAGACACAAGCTTGAACAGGGGACATAATTTCAATTGGTATCAGAGCCGATCACTCGACACACTGAGTGGGATCCTGAACTGTTCAAGATGACTCTGAAGGAAGGACAAATCATAACCAGACCCCCGCTACTCAAAGGATCGAACTATGCCACATGGAAGCCTGTTATGAGATCTTTTCTGAAATCGCTAGACGAAAAGGCATGGAAGGCTATTCTGAAAGGGTGGACAGAACCCATGATGAACAATCTCACTGGAGAACTGATCGCCAAACCAGAAGCTCTGTGGACAGAAGAGGAGGACAAAGCTTCCATGGGAAACTCAAAGGCAATGAACGCAATTTTCTCAGCAGTAGATGAAAACGTCATGAAGCTAATCATCAACTGTGAAGTGGCCAAGGAAGCATGGGATATCTTCCAAACAGCTTTTGAAGGAATAGACAAAGTTTGCAACTCCCGCATTCAAGCTGTCACAACCATGTTCGAAGAGATGAAGATGAAGGAGAGTGAAACCATCACTGAGTACAACACCAGAGTCTTGGAACTGTCCAACGAGGCATCTGCACTAGGGAAACCCATCGATGAAGAAAGATTGGCTAGTAAGGTCCTAAGGTCTCTTCCTCCGAGATTTTCCATGAAAGTCACGGCCATTGAGGAAATGCATGATATCACCACACTGAAGCTAGACGAGCTAATGGGTTCTCTCAGAACTTACGAGATCAATCATGACTTCCAAACCGGAGAAGAGAAGGGAATCACTCTCAAAGTAGATATGACGGAAGACAAACTGGATTCTGGCTGCACCACTGAGCAACTGGCCATGATGGCACAGAACTTTGGAAGAATGGTGCGGAAAATTAACAGACGTGGTCCAGAACAAGGTCAGTCTTCATCAACTGGTTACCGAAACTAGAAATCCAGCAGGCCAAGGTCTACTGATTCGAGGCAAGACTTGTTTGACAAAGGAAAAGAAGAGATTCAGTGTCATGAATGCAAGGGTTTTGGCCACATTGCTTCACAGTGTGCAAACACTCTTATGAAGAAAAAGACGATGGTGGCGAGCTTCAGCGACAGTGAGTCAGACGAAGAAAAAGGTGAAACCACCAACTTTGTGCCTTCGTCACAACTCTGGATGAATGCAGCAGCACCAGTGAAACTGTTCCATCTCAGTTGGAACTCCCAGGTGAAGACCCCTCGGACAGTGACAATGAAGAACTCACGCAGGACTCTCTGGCTCAGACATATAAAGATCTATATGAGAAGTGGTTGCTTCTGATCAAGATAAACAAGAAGCTAAATGACACAGTGGCAAGCGTCACTATGGAAAAGGACAAGGTATGGCAGGAGGTCGAGATACTGCTGACACTAAAGGCAGAACTGGAAGGTACAATTAACTCACTGACTTCTCAACTAGCTGAGATAAAACAGGAAAGGCTGGATCTTCTTGCTTAGAAAACGGAACTCCTGGGTACTGTCTCCTCACTAAAAGTCGAAATGGAGAAGGATCGGGACACTCATCCTGTAGGCATGGCGAGTCTGAGAAAAACCATCATAGATCTGCAGCGCAAAGAAATGTTCCAACTAAGGAAGGTATAACAGCTGGAACTTCAGCTAGAATATGAGAAGATGGAACACTCTGACACTAAGGAGGAACTCAATCACCTCGAACAGTCGGTAAGAATGCTTAAGTATGGCACAAAAAACTTAAATGATATTCTTAGATCTCAGAGAATGGAGTCCGGACATAGAGGATTGGGGTTCACAGGAGAAGGCAGCTCAAAAGGTACGAGGTTTGTTAAAACAAGACCGGTGTCGGAACAGAAGGCAGAACAGAAGGTGAGACAGCACCCCAGACAGAAAATAGACTTGCACCAAGAACAACCCAATAGCGGTCAAAGAAGGGCCGGTACGGTGCACTTCGGCTCTCATTCAGCGCAAAGGAAAGAATGGCGCACTTGCTGGTATTGCAATCAGATGGGACACATCAAACTGAAGTGTCGCCTGTTTCTAGCCGAAAGACGTGCTTTCCATCAACGAACCATACCGCAACAAGTCTGGGTTCAAAAGGAAGACCGAACCATTTGCATGGTGGCCTGTTACACCTCAAGCTACACATCGCATGATAGTTGGCACTTCGACAGCGGATGCTCCGCACACATGACAGGTAACTCTCAATATCTTACCCATATTAGACCTGTTGAGCATATGTGGTTCCGGATCTCCCTGCACTCAAGAACACCCTCCTTGTCAAGGGACTGACTAGGAATCTTATCAGCATCAGTCAACTATGCGACGATGGACACTATGTGTCATTCTCTAGCTACTCATGTCTTGTACTAGACCAGAATGGTAATACACTGATGAAAGGAAAAAGGGATGCCAACAACTGCTATACTATTAGGATGGGTCTGACAGAGTCAATGAACAATGAGAACCATGGCCAGCAACCGGTTGCTCTTACATGTGCAAACACTCAACATAGTTTTCTACGAGGGGGAGTGGATAAGACCTTGCACACAAGATCTTATTGGAGATGTGCACAAATCAATGTTACCAGGTGTCCCAGGAAGCTGTTGAATCAGAAGGTGGTACAGTTGCGGAAGGAGTTCGTACACTGCCCACAGAAATGTGCCTGGAGTCGTACAAGAAAATATGAATGCTTATGGAAGATGGTAACTCTGAGGCAGCATACCTTTGTCAACCCCTATGGCAGGTCACGGAGTGGAACACCCAGATCCCCAGGGGGTCTATGTGGTGTCAACCACTGAAAGCATCCGACGGTGGTCAGTCATAGTCGAATATCCAGCTGAACAGTTGGACTGACCACCTAATAAAGAGAGCTGGAACAGAAGTCTCGACAACTTGGAAAATATTTTTTAAATATCCTTGAATATTTTATTTCAGATTTTGCAGGAATGGACGGTTTTGGAAAGCTGAAGAGTCATATAGAAAAATTTGATTTTTGAAAAATCAAATTCATTCCCTGAGTATCATCTTCTCTCTCTCGAAAACCCTAGAACGGAACTCCCCTCTCAACTGCTCCTTCCTCAACCGACAATGGTGAACACCAAGAATTCAGCAAAATCCAGCACTAAATCTGCAGAGAAAAGCAAAGAAATCATGCAGACCTCAAAGGTGTTGGCGGCGAAATCAAAGATTCCAAAATCGAAAGCTGTGAAGATGAAAAAGGCGTCGCCTTTACACTCCGTCACCGAATCCTTGGCCAAAGTGAAGCCTGCTGAATGAGTTACCGCTGAAATTTCTCGGCCGGCCACTGTGGATTCAACTACACAAGTTCGTCTGCAATCTAAGGTAAACCCCGCTATTCCTTCTGATTCTGCGAATACCTTCGTTGTTGAAAAATCTGTGTTGAATGAAGAAGTAAGAGTGGAGGTTGAGAAGGGTGCTCAGTCTATTGATGGTGATGAAGCCAGTAGGGCTGTAATTGGCGATAATGGTGGTAAGGATGTTAGTGGTGTTAAAGCTGTTGGTGTTGAAACAAGTAGGGCGATGCTTGGTGGTGAAGATGATAGAAATTTTGAGAGTGGTAGGGCTGTGACGGTTGACAAAGCAGGTAGTGCGGTTATTAAAAAGAAGTCTGTCCAGAATGTGGAAGAGGAGGAACCCAGCAAGGGGGCTGGAGGCTCAGGAACGTGGAGAGAAAAGATCTTTGCCACAGGATATATTCCTCCGAAGGCTGGTCGCGGGAAGAAGGTGAAGCGGGCCAGTGACTCTCCCAGAAAATATCTAGCCCAGATCTATGCCACTCGAGGGAGGAAGATTGCAATGTCCGATGAAGAAACAGAGAAGTTTATCAAGTCCTCGGGGAAGAGGAATGTGGTGATTAGTGATGCTGATCCATCTGATAATCAAGGAGGAATCACTGAAGAAGACTCCGGTATGCTTGATGAGGCTATGGCAGAAGAGATTAAGATAGATGTGCTAAAAGAATCAGACCCAGCAGAAAAAGATGAGGAATTGGAGAAGTTATACAAAGACATTGATGATGTCATGGAAGACCTGGAAAAGGAGAAGGATCAGGAAGTGGCAAGACCGGAAGAAGCTCAGGCTGTTGGGGCAAAAGAATCTGATGCAGAAAAAGCTACAAGTGTTCCACCTATGGAACCAAGTATTCAGTCTGGTGTTGAGACTGGAAGAGCTGCAGAGAAAGCTACAAGCAGTTCAACTGTGGAACCCTCTGTTCAGACAAGAGCTCAAACAGCACCAGCCCCAGAGGAAGGTCTGCGTAACCTGGCTGTTGAAGCAGAAGAGTCTGCTACTGAAAAAGTCACAAGTGTCCCAACCGTGAAACAAGGTGTTCAGGCTGAAGTTGAGACTGGAGTAGTTCCAGAGACAGTAATGAGTGAAGGAGCAATAGCAGGTCAAGATGATCGTCGTAGGGATCATTTGGAGGAGGATGCACCATCCATTTGTAAGGATGCCCCCACATCAGCAGCAGAAGGTGATACCCTTTCAGAAGATGACCAAGACAGTGTTCCCCTTGTCAACCTCAAGAGGACAATGAAAGGGACGGAAAAGAAAAAGGTAGCCTTTGCTACGTCTACAAAGGAACTAGCTCAGAAGGTTGCTGAAGTCAGTAGTGGTGCAGGGGGAGCTGGCTCTTCCAAGAAAAGGAAGCGCGTTGCTGCAGTTCCTATCTCTGAAGATGCTGGGAGATGTGAAGTTCAGCCCCTGAATCTGAGACTGTCCCAATCGGTAAGGTCAAGAAAGGAGTGTGGTTCGTGACTAAAGAAGCTGCGTTGAAATGGCAATGTGTGCTAAAAAGGAAAATCATACCGGAGAGGCTGCTGGATGCATCCAGTTACAAAGGGAAAGAAGTGATTGAGGTGCTCAAAGAGTCGGATCTGTTCTGGACGTTAGACAGATGTAAGCCGTTCAACGAACAGCTGGTGCGTGAGGCCATGGCAAACTTGCCTCCCAAGTTTGGGGTCATTGGAGAGGCTGAGTATGGGGTCTTCTATGTAAGAGGACGAAGGATCAAGATTGATCCAGAGCTGATCAATGTATACTTCTCCATGGACGAACCAGCTGTTGATGAAGAAGAATCCAGCTTTGAGAAGATAGTGAGGACCATCACTGCAGGCTCTGTTCAGTGGAGGCTAGAGTCAGTTGTGCATACAGCAGATCTATCTACTTTCTATTCAATGCTGTTCTTCATAGCGGTGTTCAACTGGAGGCCATCTACTCATCGCTCTACTGTCAACAAGGACATGGCCAAGCTGATTTATCAGATAGGGAATAAGCGGAAGTTCAACCTGGGCAGAATAATGTTCAAACAGATTCATGAACATGCCACATCGATGAGAACTCTGCACCAGATCTGCTTTCCATCCCTGATTTATGAGCTGATTATTCATCAAGCCCCTGATTTGAAACCCCCGTCTGATCTCCTTACTAAAGCTCCCAGTAAATTCACAGTGGACCACAAGTTATTCAAAGGGCGGCATGTGAATGATCTGAAAGGGGGGAGCAAGCCAGGTAAAGAAATTGGGGAATCCAGTCGAGGGGGAGCTAGAATGGGCATGGATGAGAGGAGCAAACTTCTGAAGGACCTACAGGCTATCATTGCTGCGGACAAGGAACAGCGTCACCGGATCAACAAGTTTGCTCGAGAACTCAGCTACCCAAGTGATGATGAATCAGAAGCTACTGCCTCTGAAGAAGACTCCATTGAAGAAGCTTCCGATTAAAGGTCCATTGAAATACTAAACCCTCTAAACTTTTTCAAACATTCTGCTCATATGTGCTTGTTCTGGCACAATTTATTTTGCTTGACTGTTCGAACTAGTTGGACCCCTTGCCAGTTTATGGCAAAAAGGGGGAGTAATTTTGAGAGGACAAATTTTGTGTTCCCTCAAGATGTCTAAGTCTAGATAGGTAGCTAGTTTTAGTTATCTAGATGATTTGGTTTTGCCAAAATGCCAAGGGGGAGATTGATGTTCCCTTAAGTGGCATGTGTTTGGCAAAACATAGCTTAGACAGTTCCAGCAGGTGTTCAGGGGGAGTTCGAACATATCCTAACACTCGTACACAGCGTGGATAAGATGCAAGGATAGTTCCCGGAAGATATTGGACTACGAAGATCTCGTCAAGTTGAAGACGGCCAGCGACTTATTCGAGTGACAGAACCGCTCGTCGTCAAAGCGATTGTGCAAATAAATTTATAGTCCGCTACTTGCAACTATACTACTGGGTAGTACTTGGTAAGTAGGGGTCGAACCCAAGGGAACTAGGGGAATAATTGTTCTTCGGGGGAATTACGCAGCGTGGGAACGTGTTTAAGGTCGGTTGGTTGGTTTTAAAGCTACCAGCTATTTTGATTGATTGATTGGTTGGTTGGTTGATTTTAATACTGGAAAGTAAATTACTATTTTAATGATTAAGAGAAATGTTCGGTTTCAGGGGACTTGTATTATATCCTGTTTATCATTGACCATTAGTGAATCATCTAAGTATTCAAACGGTGAATCGAGGCTAGTTACAGCTCAAGACTTGCAACACCGGTTTAAAGCAACTCCTGTTCTATTTCAGTCTAGCGCCAATACCCTAAGGTATGCTAGCCTGGGTGCATCCACCTGATCTCACAGTTACGCTCGACCAGATGGGATTTAGGATGAGTCGAACTCCTCAGATAGCTTTGCTTGTTACAGCTTCCACTACCTGAGTATGATCACGAATTCCCACAGAAGAGCTTTGCTTGTTACAGCATCCACTCAACCTTGGAAACTCTGACTATATATGGCACATAGAACAAGTTTTGAATACTAAGACTAAACACTAAGTTAATAGTCTTAAAACATTTATAATACAACTGCGCCCCTTAGACCGAACTACTAGTTTAGCTACTATTCATCGCGCTAAACATTATATTAAGGAAATTAAAGGCAACAGTTAAATAAATAAATACTAAGAGAAACTTACAACCGTTGAAGCGCCAAGGGAGCTTTCCTTTATTTCCAAAGCAAAATTACAACATTACAAATATTACAACTTCTAGAGAGAGAAGTGAATTTGAGAATTGGTGTGTGAAATGAGGAGGAGGAGCTCCTCCTTTTATAGCCCAAAGGGGAGGAGATGGGTGGTGGAGATGGTGGACATGTGCATTTGATCCAAGGGAGGAGAAGAGGAGGAAGGAGGAGGTGCCATGTGGAGGAGCAAAAAGCCGCCGGTCACCATGGGTGGAGGAGCCGCCGGTTGCCGGTGGCCCAAGGGGGAGGAGCTCCTCCCTTGGCCACCTCCTTGAGTGGTGGTCGGTCATCTTGCCCAAATGTGAGTTTTGTACAGTTTTGTGCAGTCTTTTCACAAAACTGTCAATGTGTTCCTTCCCCGGTCTGTCTTGACTCCACTCCTGATTCTTCTGATTAATTTGTTCTGGTCAATTCAACGTCAGGATCCTTGATATTTCTTCAGTCGGCATATGATCTTGACCTTGGATTGACTCTTGTTATCTTTTCAGCTTAAAATCCTCTCCTTAGCGTGTTTTCACTTCAGTCTCTAAAATGCCCTGTGAAAATATATCGGGACTAACACGTAGACGTTAGATAGACAAACAGTCTAATTAAGGGGGTTTTACTGTGTTTCTGACTCGTATAACTTTGGTCCATCAGATTACCCCCCACTTTTAGTTGTTCGTCCCGAACAATGCTATTAAAGGGCGTAAGTTCTAATTTTTGCTTTGGAATATAAAAATTAGACTGTGGTACTCGATCTATCCTAATTCATGCATTGCTTACTTATTACCAAATTAAACTGCGTAAATAAATAGAAGAAACTTAATACTTGTACCTCCGTGCTGAGATGCAAATTATATTGGATGTCTCGGGAGATAGCCCTTTTTAGGCTCCTGGACTGCAACCTCGGGATCGTCTCTTACTATATGATTTTCTGGTAGCTGTCTCTAGCACGTGATTCGATTCGGGTTTCAGTGAGTTGAGCCTTTTTGATTTTCTTCTTTGGCGAGGGACTGCTTTTTTGTTGTAGTGAATCGGCCTTTGGCCTTTGATTTGACTTTTTTGAGTGCTTCACTTTTGCGCGGTTAAAACCTTCACAATTTTGGGCCTTTGGCCTCTTTTGATTTGCTTCATTGAGCTTTTCGTCTTTTTGTGATTGCTAGTTCATTTTCTCGAGCCTTTTTTGGGAGGTCCAATCATCGCCCGCAAGCCTATGGAAATACCTCCCCGCTCCTCTCGTCTTTGTCGTTTTGCGCGGGTCAAGATGAGGGTCGCCCATCTATTTTCTAGGCTATTTTGACTAGAGAGAGGACGGTCTGATTCCCGTCCTCGCCTTTGCATAGATGCTTCATGGCGGAGTTGACTTCAATTATTCACTGAAAACCCGAAGTGCAGCCTCCACTGACTTCGAAAACCATATAGTTTGATCTGATCCTTTGATTGCTTTCCAAGCCTCTCTAGGGCAGTTTATATCAACTCCACATCCCTAGTTATCTCAGCACAAAGGACAAATGGAAAGTTACATTCTAAGTTTTTAAACAGTTGAATTTTCACAAGGTTAATGCATGAATTATGATTTATCTTTTTCACATTCTTAAGTTCATATTTTCAAAAAGGTACTTATTAAAAAAGAAAAGACAGCTGCATGTTATTTATGTACACAGGTGGTTCTCACCCCCCACTTTTGAACGAAGGCGTGCCTTAGTTCAAAAGTCATGCAAGCTTAAAACTAAATACTGAATTTAAATGACAGAAATTAAAGTGCGGAAAAGTAAGATAGTGTCGGGTTACCTCCCGACCAGTGCACTTGTTTAACGTCGTTGGCTCGACGATACCTCGTTTGTGGTTCATTGGTTTGGGTCCCATGGGTGGCTGAGGTCAAACTTCTTGATTCCGCCGACTTTGATTCTTGTGGTGAGTCTTCCTGATTTTTTAGCAGATGACGGGTTTGGGTCCAGTTCTGATGGTATCTCCTTCCAACGTCTCTGAGAAGGCGAGGGACCTTTCACTATCAGCTTCTTGAACTGGGTGTTCTCCTGTTTAGGGCTGCCTTGTCCAGTCATAGCGAAAGCGTGCTCCATGTAGGAGTCATTCTGCTCGGGCCCTTTTCCCATTCTCCCTTGAGCTTCTTCTTGGATCGCATAGTTCGCGGCGACTTGCTCATTAATTAAGGGGAAAAGTCGGGAAGGCCTCATGAGGCTCGGTTCTACCTCGTAATGTTGGTTCGTGAAGAACTGATCGTAGATAGTCTCAGCTGCCTGGGTAATGATAGTCGGGTATGGAATAGGCAGTTCGTTGGTGGTATTCTGGACTTCTACTTCGTTGCTTCCGGTGCTTTCCATGTTCTATTCCTCGGATGGTTTGGGAGTCTCTTCTGACGGCTCGGTGGTTTCTTCTTTGTCAGCCTCAGGGTCAGCTTCTTATGTCTGCATTTCCTCTTCAGTGTGGGGAACTCGTCTTGTGGCAGCGGCTAGGCCAGTTATCAGGTACCACATGTATGCAATGGTGAGGTTTGCGGCAGACCTTCTCATAGCTTCGTTGACTCTTCCTAGCTCTTCGGAGCTCATCCCACGAAGAAATTTTTGGAGAAGAATTTTCTTCGTAAATCCATGGTGCGGGCAGCTTGAGACGATGGCATCGAATTTTATGTAGTATTCGTCCAAAGTCTCATCCCGGGATTGTTGAAGGTTCAGGATCTTCTCGCGGGTTTCTTGGCGTAAGGAAGGTGGGGAGAATTCTTTCAGGAACGGAACACAGAGGTCTACGAAACGTTCTGCACTGCAAGCGGTGGATGTGTAGTACCATATCGTAGCGAAGTCGGTTAGAGAGAATTTAAAGCATTTCAGCTTAAATTCCTCTAACACTTCGTTTTCAGGTTTGATGTTGTGGCAGACTTGGTGGAAGTTTTGGCAGTGTTGTACAGGGTCTTCTCCCTCTGTTCCTCCGAACAGGGGCAGAAATCGCGTTGTCCATGCATGCGTGACAGGTAATGACATAGAGAGATGAACAGAAAAGAAAAAGGGGAGGGAAGAACAGTTATCCGATGACTAGTTCCCCGGCAACGGCGCCAATTTGACAGAACCGCTCGTCGTCAAAGCGATTGTGCAAATAAATTTATAGTCCGCTGCTTGCAACTATACTACTGGGTAGTACTTGGTAAGTAGGAGTCGAACCCAAGGGAACTAGGGGAATAATTGTTCTTCAGGGGGAATTACGCAGCGTGGGAACGTGTTTAAGGTCGGTTGGTTGGTTTTAAAGCTACCAGCTATTTTGATTGATTGATTGGTTGGTTGGTTGATTTTAATACTGGAAAGTAAATTACTATTTTAATGATTAAGAGAAATGTTCGGTTTCAGGGGACTTGTATTATATCCTGTTTATCATTGACCATTAGTGAATCATCTAAGTATTCAAACGGTGAATCGAGGCTAGTTACAGCTCAAGACTTGCAACACCGGTTTAAAGCAACTCCTGTTCTATTTCAGTCTAGCGCCAATACCCTAAGGTATGCTAGCCTGGGTGCATCCACCTGATCTCACAGTTACGCTCGACCAGATGTAGCTACCATGACCTAATATCAATTTCATGCAATTCGGTTAATACCTAGGACCCATTCATCTTTTGGTAATTAACCTAAATACGTTCTAGCATGCAAACATCCCATTCAATGTAAAACTTGCAAGAACGATAAAATTAAGCACAATGAAATTGAATATTCGAATTGCATTAATGAAAATCGTTCAATTGATCACACGAAGGGTAGGGTACATGGCATGGGATCCGTAGGACATTGAGGTACTATGGCAGGGGTTGTACTCACTACTCATGGTAAGTTAAGCAAAAGTAGTGTTAATAAAGAGATTAAGGATGAGTAAACCAAAAGTAGTGGCTTTCACATGAGGACCTGACCCAAAACTTGTGAAAAATACTTCCTAGAGCTGCAGAGGATGTTCTATGCCAATTGAGGTTGTTTGTTGATGGTTTCAGAACATTGAGGTACTATGGCAGGGGTTGTACTTGGGTGTTCTGGTTCTGCATTTAATTTTACGTTTATGGGACTTACTTTGGACACAAACGTCGCGTAATCCATAAACGGTAGGTCGCCGTCTTTAATGTCGAGTAAGTTTGAAACTAAAAAGGGGTTGGTCATGCCAGCGCCTGCTTCGGGGCTATAATTTGTATGATTAAGCGACATACTTTCAGTTGTCGCTAAATATAAGTTGCATGAATTATTTAACGTGACATAAATTACATGTCGCTTAAAGATATTTTGCAATAACCCTATTACTGGACATTAATTTCGTGTCGCTTAAAGTAAAGTCGCTTAAACATCTTTATGTGACAACATGTTTTGTATCACATAAAATTTTGTCGCATATTTGTGTTTGTGACAAACACATCAAATCATAGTCGTATAAATTATTTTATGCGACAAAGCTATTGTGACAACGTTCAAAATTTGTCACGTAGGATGTAAATGTTATGAGTATGAATTGTGTATTGATATGTGACGAATACGTCAATGTATACAGTACATGATAGATGTGTATGGTAAGCACAATAATGAGAGAATATACAGAATATATGCAATGAATATCTGATGATAATCATATATTCTCTAACACCCCCCCCCCTCAAACTCATGGTGGATCAACAAGACTGAGTTTGGAGAGAAAGAAGCTGTGTTGTGCTCTAGTTTGTGCCTTCGTGAAGAAATCTGCAAGCTGGATCTCCAAAGGAACATACTGAAGAGCAATAATCTGATCCTGTACCTGTGACCTCATGTACGAAGCATTGACACCAATATGCTTAGTGAGCTCATGCTTCACTGGATCACGAGTAATACTAATAGCACCTGTACTGTCAGAGAAGAGAGGAGTCGGTCCAGAAGCAGTAACCCCAAAATCCTCAAGTAACCACCAAAGCCAAGTAACCTTTGTCGTCAATAATGCCATCGCTAGTAACTCCACCTCAGCACTCGAACGGGAAACTGCTATCTGCTTCTTTGTCTTCCATGCAATGAGAGAACCACCAAGAAATACACAATAGGTAGAAAGAGATCTCCGATCAGAGTGATCACTAGCGCATGTCGCATCAGAATATGCTCGGAGCTGGAAAGAACAAGAGCGAAGGAAGAAAAGATGGCGAGAAATGGATCCATGAAGATATCGTAGGACACGAAGAAGATGACTATAATGGAGATGAGTGGGAGCAGAAACGAACTGACTCAAGATATGGACAGGGTATGAAATATCCGGACGAGTGACTCCTAAATATACCAGACTACCTACAAGATGTCGATAACGAGTAGGGTCCTCAAGAGGCTCACCATCGGTGGGACGAAAGTGAACATTAAGTTCCATAGGAGTATCAACAGTGCGCTGGTCACTAAGGGAAGCCCGATCGAGAAGGTCGCGAATATACTTCTCTTGAGATAGGAAGAATCCCTTGGGATTAAAGGAGAATTCAATACCAAGAAAGTACCAAATAGGACCGAGATCCTTCATAAGGAACTGAGTATTAAGGCGCTCCTTAACAAAGGCAATATGCTGAGGGTCATCACTAGTGATAAGCATATCATCAACGTAAAGGAGGAGGAGTGTCCGCCCACGAGTGGAAGTATGAATAAACAAGGCTGGGTCATGGTCGCTAGCGGTGAAGCCCACAGCGGTAACAACAGAGGAAAAATGCTCAAACCAAGCCCGAGGGGCTTGCTTAAGACCATAGAGGGAGCGACAAAGGCGAAGGACCATGCCGTCGGGGATAGAATATCCTGGTGGTGGTCTCATGTAAACCTCCTCTCTCAATTCACCGTTAAGAAAAGCATTCTTTACATCAAGTTGAGAGATAGACCACTCACGGACAGAGGCAACAACAAGAAGGGTGCGAATGGTGGTCATGTGGGCAACAGGCGCAAACGTCTCATCATAGTCACGCACATACTCTTGTTGAAAACCACGAGCCACTAGACGAGCTTTATAGCGTTCAAGGGAACCATTAGAGCGGGTCTTCACTGTATAGATCCACTTACAAGTGATAGGACGAACATGAGATGGAAGGGGAACCACCTCCCAAGTACCAGTCCGCTTAAAGGTGACAAGTTCTTCGGCCATCGCGTGTTGCCACTCTTGGTGAAGGATAGCATCACGATAGGAGGTCGGCTCAGCAAGAGTAGTGGTAGCGGCATCATAACGTGTCGTCGGGCGAATGGACTGGCGATCTCGAAGAGCATACCGAGATGGATGCACCGGAGGAGATGGTATAATGGGAGAGGACGGCGCATCAAAAGGTGGTGTCACAATGGGTGAAGATGACACATCAGAAGAAGGTGACACATAAAGGGAAGGTGGTATGGTAGAAGAAGATGGTGCAATAGGCGACGAAGGCACAATGGGTGAAGATGGAGTCTCAGAAACCTCAGCTCCCGATCGATGAGTGTAGTCCTGAGGAGAATGGGATATAGTGTGAGAGGAAATGAAAGATGGTGAATCAGGAAAGATCAGAAAGGAGAGGGGCTCGACTAAGGAATCTGATGAGGAATCGGAGGAATGACGAGGATAGAAGGGACGAGACTCATCAAAAGTCGCATCTCTAGAAATACGAATTCGTCGTGCAACTGGATCCCAACAACGATATCCTTTATGTTCATTACTATAACCAAGAAAAACACACTCAATGGACTGAGCAGTCAATTTGGTGCGCTCACGAGGTGCCAGTAAGACATAACACAAACAACCAAATAGACGAAGATGAGAATATTCAGGGAGTCAACCAAAAAGACGATTCACTGGAGTCTCCCCCTGAAGGGCGGAAGATGGCTGAATATTTATCAAGTAAGTGGCTGTCGAGACAGATTCCGCCCAAAAATGATTGGGAACACTAGAGGCAAGTAAAAGAGCACGAGATGTCTCCAAGAGGTGACGATGCTTGCGCTCAGCAACACCATTTTGCGCGTGAGCACCTGGGCAAGAAAATTGAGAGAGAGTCCCCTGCAAAGCTAGAAACTGGTGAAGGTGACGAGATAAATATTCTCCAGCTGAGTCAGAACGCGAATGGGAGAGTCAAACTGAGTACGGATCATGGTTGGAAATTTTTTATAAATAGATAAAACCTCACTTCGAGAGGACATAAAATATATCCATGTGTGGCGAGAGAAACCATGTATAAATAAAATATAATAACGATGACCCCCTTTTGAAATAAAGGGAGCCGGACCCCAAACATCAGAATGAACAAGATCAAATGGACGCTGAGAAACTGACTCACTAGTAGGATAAGGAAGAGTAATTTGTTTTCCAAGTTTGCAACCCTGACAATCTAAAAATGTATCACAAGAGACAGATCCTAACAGACCACGACGAACCAAAGAGGACAAACGAGAACCGCAGATGTGACCCAAGCAGTGATGCCATTGAGCAAAAGATGCGGCCGAAGAGGCAATGGAGGCGGAAGCGAAAGAGCTGGAAGAGGCAGCGGAAGGAAGATGAAGCCAGTCAAGCTCCCAAAGACGTTGCAAATCACGGTGCCGAGGGCCAGTACCAACCAGATTCCCCGTGTGACGATCCTGAATGCAGCAAGAATCAGAGTCAAGAATGATACGACAACCATGGTCACTGAGTTGACCAGCAGAAATGAACTGCATGGCCATATGGGGAACAAAAGAAACGGAAGGGACACTAAAAGAAGAAGATGAGAGAGTGCATCTTCCAACGACAGACAATGAAGTGCCATCAGCAGTCTGAACTGATAAAGGAGAAGTTAAAGGGCTGAGAGACTTGAGACAAGTGGAATCAGAAGTCATATGAAATGAAGCACCAGAGTCAAGGATCCAGAGAGATATACCTGATTGTGTATGTGGTGATCTCTCAAGGCCTGAAGAAAAAGCAGCAGAACCAGCAGCTCCTGGCAGTGCAGAGACGGACATACGACGCAACAACGTGAGAATCTCTTAAGTATCAGAAGTACCTGATCCGGCAGTAGTTGAGGATGTTGTGGAACCACTTCCAGAACTCTTCGGAGGGCGGCCACCACGACGTGCAGCAGTATCTCTCTTCTTCTTGTGACAATAGTAGGCTGAATGTCCTGCCTTGTGACAATAAGTGCAATGAGGTCGCTCACCCCCATAAGGGGTTTCTGAGGTAGTGACATCAGATGACGCGAGAGCAGGCGATGTGGAGGATGATGCACGAACAGCCAAAATAGAAGGAGTAGGAAGCAAACCCGCATTACGAAGTCGAATTTCCTCAGTCCGGATAGCTGAAAGGACATCTATTATGGTCACACGGGGATGGCGAGCCAAGAGTTGAGCCCGGATCTGCTCAAACTCAACTCGAAGACGTGTCAGAAAATCATAAATGCGACGAAACTGGCGATGAGACTTGACATTCTGACAATTCGGACATGTAGGACAAAGTGTCGGTTCCAAAGAATTAAGCTGGCGCCATACCGCAGACATCTGGTCATAGAACTCATCTATAGTGGCATCTCCCTGTTGGAGTGACTGCTCCCGATGAACAACACTCAAGAATAGAGAATCACCAGTGGGCGCATAGCGTTCCTGAAGATGGGCCCACATCAACTGAGCTGATTCTAAACAAACAATATCTGAAGAAAGTGATACCTCCATACTTGCCACAATAATAGACGAGGCGCGAGCATCTTCATCCATCCATGTTCGAAAGGTAGTGTACTGGTTATGGAACGATTCCATGGCATCGTCAAATTCTGCTGAAGCTTTCTGCTTATCCTCGTAAGAGGCATCTGCAGGTAGAACAAGCATAGTAGGTGGGATGGGACATGGTGGACATGGGAGCTCTCCGGTAAGAAAATCTGAAAGTCGTTGGCCGCGCATGTGGAGACGCATGTGATGTATCCATTCTGTAAAATGTGTGCCATTAAAGATCACCGGGCATCGAGGAATAGAAACAGTACCTGTGGAAACAAGAGAAGACATAATGGGTTAGTTTTTTTGAACCGTTGACCGGTCAAAGGTGTACTGCTGACGGGTAAGGTGTACTGCTGACGGGTTAACTAAATGACGTGGCGCTGACTGTTTGCTGACTGGGCAAGTGTGCTGATGTGGCGCTGACTGGGAAGGATAGTTGACCTGTTTGATTTTTTTTTGAAAGTAAAAAAAATTAATAAACTACTCAAACCCCTAATCAAGCAGCGAGTAGAAGACGAAGACCCGCCGCCGAACACACGACAATTCTTTTCAAGTCGGCGTTTGGGCAATTCTGAGCCGAACACACATGCAGCAACGATTGATTCAGATCTGGATGGCAGCGATTGATTTAGGTCTGGATGGCAGCGATTGATTCAGATCTGGATGATTAGATGCAGGCGGCAAAAGCAGTTCTGGGCAGCGACGGATAGACAACAACAGTGAGCAGCAAGGCAGAGCGACAGGGGCAATGGCAAAGCAGCTCAGATTGCGGCGACTCAGGTTAGCGGCGGCGGAGTATATCAGCGGCGGCGGCAGCGTAAATCAGCAGCGGCGGCGGCGGTAGGAACGGAAAAAAAATATGAAAAAAGAAATTTTTGATTTCAAACCCAAGCATCTAATACCATGTTATGAATATGAATTGTGTATTGATATGTGACGAATACGTCAATATATACAGTACATGATAGATGTGTATGGTAAACACAATAATGAGAGAATATACAGAATATATGCAATGAATATCTGATGATAATCATATATTCTGTAACAGTAAAATGGTGTAGTGATAGAGGGACATTTTCATTTGTGTTTCTAAAAGTTATTTATGGATTTGGGCTATTTATTGGTGTGTAGGGCATGCCTTAAAGACGGATC